>CM076578.1:837325872-838047267 GCA_034641835.2 Pinus albicaulis
GATCCACCCTAGGTGGTTGTTGGCATTACGTCTCTTCGTCATCCTGGGCTTCCGTAACTTCATACGAATTATTGCAGGGAGGTGGTTCCACTTCAGGTGAAGGACTGCGCTGCATGTCTTCATCACCTCGCACATGGGAGGGCACGTTTTCATGCGTGCGCATCCTATCACCTGCATTCGGGGAGAGATGGTTCTTTTGGATGAGAGTTTGGCATGTAGCCACTGGAGACCTTTTGCAGTAATTTGTCATAGTCCCTGCATTCCCCATCACTTCAAATGGAGGACCCATTTTGTGACCTGTGAACATTGTCATGCCTTGAAAACATCATCAATGCATTCCTCTAAGCATGAGCTTGAATTGCCCTAAAGACATCTCCTTGAAAAAATCATGAAAAACATCTCCTTTTGCATTGGCGCGGGCAGACAGTTCAGCACTCGCGCCAATGGGGAAAATCCTACAAAGAGGCCGCGCCAACTAGCGCTCTGTCCCAGAGCAGTAGTCGCGCCAGCCAATTTAAGGAGTGTTTTTTAAATAAATATGGCGGAAGTTGTGTTTCAAAAACTCAGAAACCATTGCATATCTTGAGTTGGGAGGTTTGGCTGCGAGAGTTCTATGGAAGGGAAGTGGTTTGCCACCTCCCATGGAACCTTCCTTGTTGATAGGGCCAATCCCACAATAATAGGGATCCCAACTCCCTCCTTCTCCATCTATAAAAGCCTGCTCAATTCCATGGCAAGCTAGTCTTGAAGTGCCTAAGCTTTGAATCTCCAAATTCCCAAGAGCCTTTGTGCCATAAGAGCTCTCTTTCTTCCCTTAAGGCCGACTCAAGTAAGGAGACTATCGTCGAGAGACTCTGGAGAGGTTTGCCCTTTCCCTGGCGAGCTTTGCGAGACATGAACGACTGGAGACCCATCCGAAGGGGAACACGACGTCAGAACATTGGTTGTAATCTCTCTTCGATTGTTATTTAATGAATGATTACGATTATGGTTCCACTCTGTTTTCGATTATGTTAATATGAGTAATATCATTTCTGACTAATATTTAGTTACGTATGCCGGATTTTATGCTTGTATCTGTTTGTTTCTTGCATGTGCAGGTGTCCATCTGCGGAGATCGTGGAGGATCGTGATCTGCCGAGGCTAAGGAACGGGAACGCTCTCTTCTTCAGATCGTAGCATTGGATTCCAGGTAGGCTTCCATCTTTAGTCTTTTCATTCGTAACTAGGAACTTGCGTCGTAACATTTTGTGATTGTTGCTAGACCCCTGCTGAGCTAGTAGGGATCGCCTCTGTCCGCAGAGGGGATTTACCTCCTCAACAATTTGGCGACTCTGCTGGGGATCGTCTGGATTTCACTGTCTCGTTTGGATTGTCTCGTTTGATTGTTTTATGATTTTCCTTGCTTGGTTAGCCTTCTGGCCTGGGTTATTTTGCTGTTTTTTGCTTCTTGGCTTGCTTAGTTTACATTGATCTGCTTCTGGAGTACTTCTTCTTTAATTTTGGCTGAGAAACTCGACTGGCGCGCTTTTTAGCCAGACTGTCGCGCCAATTGGCGCATGTTGCTTTTGTTTAGCCCGCGCCAATTGCTTTCTGGCGCCAGTTGCAGCCTTACAGTCGCGCCACTCCTGTAGGGTTTTTGAGTTTGCTTAGTTTTGAGCTCTCTGGATCTGGTCAGTGCTTTTCTTCTTGATTTTCCGACTACCTGAGTGTGTTGGAGTCCTGTTTGACTGGGAATTTGCCTATATCCTTTGGTTGTTTGCTTTTATCTATCGATTTCACGTTTTAAGCCCTAGGGCATCTAGTGGCTTAGTGTATCGAGCCCTCCTTGGGAGTTTTGGTGTTTCGTTTGTCCAGTCGACTCTCTGATTACTCCTCTGCATCCTCTTAGTGGTTGTTCATTGTTTTGTTGCGATTTTTGGGTGATTGCTCATTCCTTCATTCAGATTTCATTTGGTCTTGCTTTGGGCCTAGATCACGCGGTCCATTGGAGCCTTTGAGTCTTTTTCTTGGTTTTGAGAGACTTTGGTCGATTTGGGATCTGATTTCTTGTGTCATTGAGTGAGATTGGTTCATTTTGTTCTCTCAACATCGTTTCTCAAGTTGTTCCGTTTGTTTTCAGTTTGTTTAGTGCATTTAGCTATCAAACGTTGAAAATCAAAAAAAAAAAAATCTCTTTTGCTTTTGGTTAATTAGTGCAATTGTGATCTTTTCGACTTTGCTAGTGATTAGTGATTTGAATGAAAAGTTTTCAATTTCATTAGTTGCATTAGAGATCTCATTGTTTGTCTTCCGATCATTTCGTTTGTGTAAAAGCTCTCAACTCTTCTGTAACTAGTTTTCATCGAACGAAATGTTGGACTGTGGCATGTAGCTTTGCATTTAAGAGTCTTTTGAGACATTACATACGATAGGGCTTGAAACTGAAACCTAATTGAAGATCAACTGTAAAATTTATTCAATTAACCTAAGGCAGCATTGAAATTTAACGAAACATTTTTAGAGGTCTAGGCTAGAGACGTGTTCCGGCGTCTTTAAACCTAGCAGTTGTCGCTCGCCTTTTGGCTTTAGACAGCGCTAGTACGGACTTGTGCTCCCCGTACCGTCGCGTATATAAAGGGAGACCCCTCTAGGTTTTCAATCCTTTATCCATAGGAAGCCGAGTCTGCCGCCCTATACCCGTGATACACCGAACACAGCATTCGGGGAGACTACCTGCACGTACGGAAAGTCCTTGGTCGATTTTTGTTTCATTATTGAAACCAAGGTGTATATTGCAGTTCACAGATATTTGGTACACCCTTTGTGCCTAGTATTTCCTGAGCAGTCATTTGGTCTTTTCTGACTCCCTAAACTTGAAAAGACCGTCAAGCGCTTGTCCTTTCACGCTTGTGTCAAATCTGAAAGAGATAGAGTCATCTTTTTATCGTTTCTCGACTCTTAAAACATGAAACGGTAGAGTTCCTTACTTTTCAATGTGGTAAAAATTAATCACCCACGATTACACGCCCGCTTAGATATTGCTTGTTGACCATTTGATCGCGTGTCTTAACTCGTTTTCAGCCCGTGTGTGTGTTTGCTTCTTTTTCTCTGGTCTTTTGCCACAGTGGCGGAACCTTCAGTTTCGTCTACTGGTAGTCCTTACACGGACGATTCTTCAGAGGCTTCCCAATATTCTGTTGAACCACAGCAGCCTGTTGTTTCCAAGTTTCCTGACGGGGGACCGGTTCTCGCTGAGCAACCCTTTGGAGGACCAGTTGAGTTCAATTGGCCCTTTTCGGACCCTGTGTCTGAATTGAGATTAGGAGCTGATTTCCTTTCTCTTACATCGGGTTCGCCTTTTGTTGCTACTGTATTTCCTCCTAGTCCTCGCCGTCTCTTGCGAGATTTAACGGCAGGATCAACCATGAGTGATTCTGGTGAGGAAATCCCAACGTCTGGTGAAGACTATCAGCTCTTCCCACGAAGATTGTTTGAGGGAGACAACTCTGAGCTGGCTGCCATGTCAACAGCCAGTCCTTCTTTACCACAGGGATACAGATCTCTGGGTCAGATCATTTCCGCTGCAGCCTCTATGGGAATATCATCTCCTGCTTCGAGGCTAGCTGCTACCACACCCAAGGTGTCTCCTCAGACGCCCGTCACTTCTGTTCCCGTCCGGCCCACTGTCTGTGTGGCCGCCTCTTCTCCTGTGGTCTCAGCATCTGCTACTAGGGCTGGGCCAACTCCTGAAGATGTTTATCTGGCCATTGCTATACCGGAGAACATCTCTCCGGAGGAGTATCGGTTGTCTTTGCAACAGCCGAACGCCGAGGTTGGACCGTCCTCCCAAGATCCCTACCGATCTTACTTTTCGCACTATGCACAGGATGGTACTCCCGTGTATGCTTTCCCAGGTCAGTATGACGAGCACAGGGAGATTTTGTGTCTACCCGCTCCTGAGGCTTATCTTTATGCTCAAGGTTTACCGTATAACCAGGCTTATAACCCGCAAGGACAGCCTTTCCAAGGCCAACCTACGGGCCAACCTGGCTATTTCTATGATCCACAGGGGCAGCCCATTCAAGGCTATCATGTCGGCCAACAAGGGCCATCGTACGGTCCGCAAGGACAGTATTATAACCCTTCTGGTCAACCTGTTCAGCCTCAGCCGGGGTATCAATCGGGACCGGTCTATGGTCCTGGGGGGCAAATCCAGCCTTCTCTACCGATGCAACCGCAATATCCTGTTGTTTCTAACGTTGCATATCAGCTAGGACCATCCTATGGTTCTGCTTTAGGTCAAACCGGTTTCCAGCAAGCACCTGGTCCTGTTCCACCACCGGGCCAACCGGTTCATCCGGTACAACCCGGTGTCCCGCCTCCAGGCCAACCGGACCATCCGGTACAACCTGGGGCTCACTTACAACCAGGTCAACCTGCGCAACCGGCGCCGCCTGTCTATCCGGGTCAACCTGGTCATTCAGGTCAGCCCTCACATCCGGGTCAACCTGTTCACTCAGGTCAGCCCTCTCAGTCGGGTCAACCTGTTCATTCGGGGCAGCCCGCTTATTCCATTAACCCTGCACAGCGGCCGACTCATTCAATGCCGCAGCCTAATCAACAGCTGCGCCCTAGAAATCAAGCTCCGCAGGGTTCCACTTTTCAGCAGCCTACTCATCCTCAGGGTGGTTATTATCCTCATGGTCAGTCTCAACCGAACTATAACCACCCCGGAGGCTCTCAGTATTATCCTCCTCCACCCGGTTTTACCTACACTCAGCAGCCAAATCCAAACGCTGCTTATACGGGGCCAACGCCTAATCAGGGTCCGTACCCTGGTTATCAAGCCCCACACTATGGTTACCAGCATCCAAATCAGTCTGGTTATACGACCTACGCCCCCTACGGTCAGAATCCTGCGGGACAGAACCCGTGGGGGCAAGGATATTCACAACCATCGTGGAGTATGGGTACCGGACCTCATCCTGGGCTTGGCATGGCAGTTAATCCTCCATTGCCATTCCTGGCTACCTTGGAACTGCCGGATGTTTCGAAGTTGACCAATGATCCGATTTTACATAATCCGTATTGGCCTTCGGTTCCCACCAAGATACCAGGTGATTGTCCCAAGTTTGAGGGAAAAGCTGGGGAGGACCCCCAGGCGCATGTGATGACGTATCATCTTTTGTGTTCGTCTAACTCTTGGGTCGACGATTCGATTCGCCTGCGCCTCTTCCAGCGTACTTTAACTGGAGTTGCTGCTAAGTGGTACATAGAGTTATCCCGTGGCATTTTTCAAGATTTCAACTCTTTAGCCATGGCTTTCCTCACGCATTTTCAGTTACCGGTTCGGTATGAAGCCGGGACGCACCTCCTGACTTCCCTAAAGCAGGATAAAGCCACTCACATCTCAGATCACATTCACGAGTGGCGGCGCCGTCGTAGACTAATCAAGTTTCACATACCTGATCAGATATTGACTCACTGGTTCACCACCTCCTTTGTGAATAAAATCGCTCAGGATATCGCGATGGGAGCGTGCGTGACAGAGGAACAAGCCATCGCGCATGCCCAGTACCTGGATCTTGTCTATTCTCAGTCCGGCACGCTTTATGACATCTTGACTGATGCTCCACGGCCCGGAACCACTAAGGCTCCACCTACCCCTGCGGTGGATGGTGTCATTGGTTCTGTCTCTCAAAATTCGAAGAAATCTTCGAATGGGAAGCAGAAGGCTAATTCTTCCAACAATACCTCTTCTAATCCCGCCTCATCCGATTCTGGTAAAACCGCGGAGGTGAATTCCGTTCAGGCCAATCCTGTAGACAAATCCTCCAAGGGAAAGAAGAAGGGCAAAGGAAAATCTAAATCTGATGCCCCGAAACCAGAATCTAAATCTCGTACTGAGGATGGCTCCCAGCGTAAACCGAAGTACCCTTGCCTCATCTGTGAAGGGGACCATTATACTAAGGATTGTCCACGACGATCCGAGGTTAGTCAACTTCTTAAGGGCCCTAAAGGGACTCCGGTTGTTTTAAAAGAGCCATTTCCATCTCAGCAGACCCAGATGGTCGAACAGCCATCGCCATCTGCACCGTTTGGGTCTCAGGTTTTCATGGTGAAGAGTGTTGCACCTATCTCTGTCGCTACGCGGTCGAAGGATTACATCGAATCGCGGCAGGCACCCGGGAAGGCAGTTGCGGATGGGCCGCCTCCCCCACCTGTCTCCGGTCCGTTGGAAATCGAGAAGCCGACTCTCGAACCCGTTGTGAAGCCACCTCCCAAAGGTGTTCTTCGAAGATCTTCTTATAATCCAAACGCTCGTGCCGCTCAACATTACAGTATTGTTGAGGATCTGGCACAGGCGCCATGTGCTATGTCTGCACTTGAGGTTCTTCAAAGTTGTCCTTCACAACGGAAGGCTTTACTGTCTGCAATCGGTGGCATCGATCCCGCTGACTCGAGCCTTCTCACCTTCGATTTGGAGAATTTCACTCCCCGGCTTCCACATCAAATCGCTCTGGTTATTCAAGTCGGGATTAACGGTCTGAACATTCATAGGGCCGTCGTGGATGAGGGTGCATCTACCTGCGTTATGTCCTCCGCTTGCTGGAAGGCCATCGGCTCTCCAGCTTTGTCGTCATCTCCCAATGCCCTTGAGGCATTTGATGGTCGGGAATCTAAACCCCTGGGCGTTCTCGAGAGTCTCGCGATCACATTACAGGGAAAAACTGTCAACGTAGAAGTGGAAGTGGTTGACGCTAAACTCAACTACAATATACTTCTTGGCCGCAGCTGGACCCATGCCATGCTCTGCGTGCCGTCTACCGTCTTTCGATTCATTAAGTTCCCTCACGAGGGCAAGATTGTCACGGTGGATCAGTTGTCATTTTTCACCTCTAACTATGAGAACAACGTGCCATACGTGGATCAAATTCCGAATCCCCCAGACAGTGTAGGACCTGGTCTCTTCAAAGACCCAGTCCTCATGGGTATCTTTCCCGCACCGCCACCGCATACCGCTCAAGTCAACATGTTGTCAAGGTCCGATGACCCCTGGCTCATTCCTACACCTGAGCAGGTATATGAGTTTGGAGAGTCCATGCCTTTAACGCTAGTAGAGATCAACTACTGTGAGATTGTTGCTGCATCGGACCCTCCACCTCCTCAGCATGCTCCTTTGAGCATGGCTCTCGACGTCTACTCTCAATCCCCCTGGCTTGGTCAGGCTGATTCACCTGATCCTCTCAGAGAGACTTTTCCTTCCGATGAGGCTATCATTGAAACTATGTCTCTTGAGGAGCTGCCTTGGGGCGATGGACATCATCGCTCCTCATTTATGCCTAGCTTGGGGGCAATGAATGATTGTCTGGAGCGTTATGCTACTCAGGTTCCTTCCCCTCCTCTTCAAACGCCCATCTTGACGCACGAGGTTTTTTCGGAGGGTAACCTGGGTAACATTACTCAAACTATTCCAATCAACATCTCCGTTAAACCAGGGATTTTTGAGAATATTCATGTGGATGTGACTTGTTCTCCCGATGAGATTCAAGTCTATACTGAGTTTTTCAAAGAATTCAGAGATGTTTTCGCATGGTCTTACGAGGAAATGCCGGGGATTGATCCTAGTATTGTAGTGCACGAGATTCCAACCTATCCAGGTGTGAAACCCGTGCACCAACGCTTACGTCCCATGCATCCTCGGAAAGCCGCTGCCATCAAGGCAGAAGTTGAAAAACTTCTGAACGCGGGTTTTATTTATCCCATCCCCCTTACAGAATGGGTGTCTAACATTGTCCCTGTCGATAAAAAGCAGGGTAAAATTTGAGTCTGTGTGGATTATCGCGACATCAATTGCGCCTGTCCAAAGGATAATTATCCCACTCCGTTTATCGACCAGATCATCGACAAATGTGCTGGGAGTGAGATCTATTCCTTAATGGACGGTTTCTCAGGATATAACCAAATCAATATTGCACCTGAGGATCAACACAAGACCACATTCATCTGTCCGTGGGGCACTTTCGCGTATAAAAAACTCCCGTTCGGCTTAAAGAACGCTGGAGCCACTTTTCAGCGTGCGATGTCCTACGCTTTTCATGACATTCGCCATATCGTTCAGCCTTATCTGGACGAATTTCCAGCCCATTCGGGTAAGCGAGAGGACCATCCTGAGCATCTCCACCAGATCTTTCTTCGTTGCAGGCGCTACAATATCAGGCTCAATCCTCATAAATGCGTCTTCTGCGTTGATTATGGCTGTCTTTTAGGATTCATAGTCTCGAAAGACAGAATTCGCCTTGACCCTCTAAAGGTCGAGGCCATCGTAAATCTCCCATCACCCTCCTCCCTGTATCAGTTACAGAGTCTGCAAGGGAAAGCGAACTTTCTTCGGCGCTTTATCCCGAATTATGCCGAGGTGGCCAAAGGATTCACTCGTTTGTTGAAGCAGAACGTTCCCTTTCATTGGGACGAAATTGCTCAGGAATCCTTTGAGAAGCTGAAGACATTGCTAGTCAATGCTCCGTTGCTTCGTCCTCCGGACTACCACCGCGACTTCACTTTATATCTAGCCGCCGCATTTAGTACCATAGCCATGGTCTTGGTGTAGGATGACGATCACGGTGATGAACATGTTGTTTATTACCTATCACGGAACCTTCTTGACCCGGAAAAGCGTTATGCACATGTCGAGAAGTTGGCATTAGCAGCAGTACACGTTGTACAACGCTTTCGCCATTACATCCTTTTGCGCATGATAACAGTGGTTTCAGACTGCAACCCTATGACGTATATTCTTTCTAGACAATTACTGGGGGGCAAGTACTCCAAATGGATTGTGATCCTGCAGGAGTTTGACTTGGAGTTCACCACTGCTAAGTCAACTAAATCACTGGTCTTCACGGATTTGATATGTTCTCTCCCTACAGACTCTGTTCCCTCACACTCTGAAGACCATATACCGGACGAAACGCTTTTCCTCATCAGTACTCGTGACCCTTGGTACGGTGACATAATAGTGTATCTTCAGACCTCGACATTTCGGTCTGAGTTGGATAAAGCTGCCCGCCATTGGATTCGGCACCAGTCCCAACCCTACCGTATAGTAGGAGATACCTTATATCGCATTGGAGTAGATTCGGTGCTCTGGCGATGCCTAACCTTGGAAGAGGCTGAGAAGGTCCTAAATGACTTCCACAGTGGCGTCTGTGGCGGACATATGTCCGGGTATGCTACTGCCCAGAAGATTCTGCGGGCAGGTTATTTCTGGCCTTCCATATTCAAGAAATGTATCACTGCAGTCCGTAAATGTCATCCATGCCAGATTTTTCAGCGCAAGATGCGCGTGTCGCCGTTGCCATTGCATCCCGTTATTACCGTCGGCCCTTTTTTGAAATGGGGCGTGGATTTTATGACGTGTAACCCTCACTCGGCCGGGGGGCATGCGTATATCATTGTCGTCGTCGAATACTTCACTAAGTGGGCCGAGGCGATGCCTACACTAGCTTCTGACGGGAAAACGGCTGCTCAATTTATATTCAACCACGTTATCGCACGGTTCGGGGTTCCTCAAGCCATTGTCACTGATCATGGTACTCATTTCCGAGATTACATGATGGCGGAGCTGACTTCAACGTTGGGCTTGCGTCACGACAACTCAACACCATACTACCCTCAAGCGAATGGTCAGGTTGAAGCAGTGAACAAGGTTTTGGTCACTATGCTTCAGCGAACAGTTGGTATTCACAAATCCAATTGGCATCTCCAACTGTTCTCAGCTCTCTGGGCATACCGAACATCTGCTAAGAGTGAAACTGGATTCACACCATTTCAATTGGTGTACGGTCTGGAAGCCACTCTTCCGGTTGAATGCGAGATTCCTTCATTGAAATTAGCTGTGGAGCTTCTACCTGATACTTCTTCCGAGGAAGAACGTCTTCTGTATCTGGAACGGTTAGATGAAACCCGTCGTCTGGCTGCTTTGGTTATCGAAGCACAAAAGAAGAGGGTCAAAACTCATTTTGATCAATCTGTTTCTCCTCGTTCCTTTATTGAAGGAGACCTCGTCCTCCTGTACGATCAAGCACATGACAAGCTTGGAGCCGGTAAGCTCCAGCCTATGTGGCATGGGCCCTATATAGTAAAACGCGTTTTGAAAAACGGGGCCTACGAACTTATAGATTATGAAGGAGTTCCGCTGGCGCAGCCCAGAAATGGGTTGTACCTCAAAAAGTACTATGCCTGAAGTGATTTCTTGGTGTGGTGTGTGTACATAGGTGTGTGATTTTCATTTGTGTGCATGTATAGTGTGGTGTGCTTTGTAAACATCTTTCTGCTGATCGGGTCTTCCTGGTTGTGCGGATGTCTATTCATCCATTTGTTGGTTTCGCGGATGGTGCCTCCCGCAGTACCAGGAATCTGTCTTCAGCAGCCTGGGTAATCTATGATCCTGCTGGTGAGTTGGTCAACCTGCAAGGAGTGTGTCTAGGACGTACCACGAACAACATCGCGGAATATAGTGCTATGTTAGAATTATTAACCGAGGCAGTAAACCTTGGTATCCGTGAATTGCTCGTGTATCTAGATTCGCAACTTGTGGTGTTACAACTGAACGGACACTATTCGGTAAGAAACCCGTCCATCTTACGTCTGTATCTGCGTATTCGATTACTGGAAAGGAATTTTGACTACATTACATATCATCATATACCCAGGCATTTGAATACACTAACAGATGCAGTAGCAAATTTGGTATTAGACAGACATTTGCGTAATTTATAAATCATCATCACATGTAAAGAAAGACTCATCCAGAAATAGATATGCATATATATGTAGATATCGAAATGTTTACATAGAGTGTGTCACATAAAGTCAAAATATACATAATCATCTTAAGTACATCCGGAGACGATACGTCTCTCAAAAAATAGGTGTGGTATAAATCCTAAGGGCTAATCCGCATGGTGCTCATGATAGCATGTGACTGCACGCACTAAGCGTCTCAGGATTCGGTGGATCCGACTTGGAACTCCCACCGTATGACGCTGGTATGCCATCGGTACGTCCGCCAGCCGAGCATAGTCTGGGATCCCTCGGGCAATGCCCTCGAGATTCTGGATCAACTCCTCTCCTCCGGTGCCCTCTCCCTGAGGATCAGGGGCGAGTTGTGTCCTCCGTGAGATCGGAGACATCCCAACTGGTCTCTCAGGTCCCACATCTGCATACATATATGAAATGTGTTAGGACGAATGTGTATTAACAAAAAAAAAAACATAAAACATGAAATCAAAAACATGAGGTCTTACCCAACTCCTCGTCCCAGTCATCTCCTTCTGGAAATGGGAGATCTGGGTCTCCGGTGAAGTCAGTTCCTGCATAGGGCCAGTCTTCCACTAAAATCAGCTGGCGGCGTAACCACCTAAAGAACTTCGGCCTCCTGGACATCTGTTGGCCGCCTCCAGCTCTGGGCATTAATGTTACCCAGCGAGCCATTCTTGGCTCTCGTGGTATCAGATCTGCTACTGAGGCCCCTTGGCCCTGGAAGATTGGTAAGCATTCCAGAATGAACGATACCAGGATGGAACCATAACCAAACTGTTTCAGTTTACCTTGTTTGCATTTTGTGAGCTGCCTTTTCATATTTATGGTTACTACTGTTGCCCAGTCAAACAGTAGGGGACTCATGCATTCTGAGGCCAGCAGGAGTTGGGCCTTTGTAGCCTCGTGCGGTGCCTGCGACCCTGCAGCCCGCGTGATGGTATGTAGGACAACTCTCAATGCCAGATCAGGGATAGTGTGGATATCCACCGTCTTGCTTCCTGATCCCATTTGTGCTCCTCGACACACTCATGCCATCACTTCTTCCATCTTCTCCCCAGATGGTCTGCTTCCAGTCAAGACAGGGATCGGACCTCTGCGGGACAATCTGGTGATGAAATAAACATCAGAAACCTCCAGCTCTAATACCTGATCTCGTAGCCTGAACACCTGTTCATGTTCATCCCAGATACTGATCAAATACTGGAGGAGCTCGGGCTGAGCTCGTAGACAGGGTGTGAGGAAGAACTTTTTCAGCCCACAGTTTCTGAGGGCATTCATGCAAGCCTCACTTTGGATGGCCTGTTCATCCTCTTCTCCATGCTCTCGTTCTTTCCATTCAATCGCCATTTTTCTTGATTACCTGCATTCATATGGTCATAAACCCTTAGTTAGATCTCTGGTAGGCCTCAAATTCCATGCAATTTGGTTTAAATATCGATTTTTTAGGCAGAATTATAGGTTCGTCCGCTGGCGCGGCTGTTTTGTGAACAGTCGCGCCACGTGGCGCGAGCCCTTTGTATAAAAGAGCCCATTGGCGCGGGTCCATGCCCGATACCCGCGCCAATGAGCGCGGCCCTAAAATTTCAAAAGTGGCCCTAGAGAATTGATTTACAAAGGAAAACTATTAAAAAATGGATGAAAATGTAGAGCAAGGGAGTGCCTCTTACCTGTAGCAGACGAGAGACTGAATGGTCAACCGGATCTGTCGCAATCACCGTCAGAAGTTTCTGCTCCAAATGGATCACTGTTGCCTTTTACCAAGGTAAATAGTAAATGTAATTTTATTTTTACCAATTTGACATATTTATAACTTTTTCGACTTTAAATAGGTTTTAAAAGTTATTTTTATCAAATATTTGAATATGTTACGTCGAAAATGGATTTTACGCTTGCTTGGTATGTGCAACAGTAGGTTTTTGCGACTTTAAACGATGGAAACGAGTTGTATTTTATACTTTTTCGGACTCGGTAAATACACGGAAAAGTCACTTTGGAGTCATCTTTCAGCTCTTTTCTGACTCTCTAAACATGAAAAGATTGCTGAGGCCCTTGTCGTTTCGATCTCGTTAAAATGGACACGAATCGACATCTACTCAAGATAATGCTAACGATCACCTAGCCGGGGATGGGTTGATTACGGAAAAGGAATACCCTAGCCTATCGCGACTAGGAGGTTTTCCCGGATATTGTTTTCTACCTTTTCGGATCTGGGGAACTATTTACGAAAAGGGACTTGTGGAGTTTTCTTTTCAGCTGTCTTTTCAAACTCTCTAAACATGAAAATACGCCGAGTTCTTCCTTTGTCAGACTCGTTAAACCCTGATGACATCGAATCTAGTCGAAATGACGTTCTCCTCCTTCCTCCTTCCTAGGACTCGTTATATGCACTAGGATGGATTCGCCCGAAGGGTGGACTTATATTACAAGCATATGTTATCCCCTTCAAGCTTGTTATTAAAAATAATTGGGGTACTCGCCAGAAATGGTGGGAGAAAAATGGAACCATCGTCATCGTCGTCGGTAGTATGTCACTCTTGAACATGGCACTTGTCTGCATACGTGTCGGGTTGGGGACATCTCATCTCGTTTCTTCACTTTGCCTTCGTGGGTTTGGATAATCCCTTTTGACCTCTCATATGCTCATTGCCTCGTCACCATGACCTCTGATCCGTTGATGTCAAATACTGCCAAGTCCACTGTCGTGCCGTTTATATGTTCAAGAGAAGTTGGCCTCTGCGAATATCAACCTTCCTCTGATTCTCATACGATTCTGATTCACAACAAAAACATCATGTTCCTCTGCCTCGTGTCGATGATGTGGGAAACATTATGGCCCACCTTCGATCAAGGTCACTTCCTGTCGACTTCAGCTCATTATCCAGGAAGTTGATCTAGAGACTCCTTTATGGTACCTTGGAGCCTGCATGCCTCAATGGCAGGTTCATCGCATTCGACGTGAGGTTTTCATCATTGGCTTCCGATCGAGTGATTCTGCGGGTGTTCGACGCCAACTCATTTATTCACACGCCGTAGATTGTACCTGTAGTACCTTGAGGACCATTTTCATTATTGGTGGTTTCTCTCGCGTCTGTTAACGGCTTTCATCATTGGCTGGTAATCAGACGATGTTCTTGCATGTTCGACTTCAGCTCACCTACTCACATGCTTGAACTTGTACTCTGTTGGGTCGAGATGGAGCGCAAGACCCTGGATTGTGTCTGTTGTAATCCAGGCTGCGATTGTGGATTATTATCATTATGTACATGACTCACTAATTGGATGGCTGCGACCATACCTGAGTCTATTTATTTGATCCTTGCTGGATGGCTGCGCCCATACCCTAGATCCGGATTATAGCATACTCTGTTTCGGATGGCTGCGCCCATACCACGTATACATCATGTACTCGAGATATCAGTTGTATTTTTCTGCGCAGGTTTTTCGACGGCGGGCCTTCAGTTGAACATGTTCTCGTAAAGCATTTCACCCTCTCTCTCTCGGGCCTCATACTTTAGGGGGCATCTGTTACACAGTAATTTGTCACCGTCCCTACCATTCCCCGTCCCGCACAATGAAGGACCCATTTTGTGACCTGTGAACATTGTCATGCCTTGAAAACATCATCAATGCATTCCTCTAAGCATGAGCTTCAATTTCCCTTAAGACATCTCCTTGCAAAAATCATGAAAAACATCTCTTTTTGCATTGGCGCGGGCAGACAGTTCATCACTCGCGCCAATGGGGAAAATCCTGCAAAGAGGCCGCGCCAACTGGCGCTCTGTCCCAGAGCAGTAGTCGCGCCAGCCAATTTAAGGAGTGTTTTTTAAATAAAGATGGTGGAAGTTGTGTTTCAACAAACTCAGAAACCATTGCCTATCTTGAGTTGGGAGGTTTGGTTGCGGGAGTTCTATGGAAGGGAAGTGGTTTGCCACCTCCCATGGAACCTTCCTTGTTGATAGGGCCAATCCCACAATAATAGGGATCCCAACTCCCTCCTTCTCCATCTATAAAAGCCTGCTCAATTCCATAGCAAGCTAGTCTTGAAGTGCCTAAGCTTTGAATCTCCAAATTCCCAAGAGCCTTTGTGCTGTAAGATCCCTCTTTCTTCACTTAAGGCCAACTCAAGTAAGGAGACTATCGTCAAGAGACTCTGGAGAGGTTTTCCCTTTCCCTGGCGAGCTTTGCGAGACGTGAACGACTAGAGACCCATCCGAAGGAGACCACGACGTCAGAACATTGGTTGTAATCTCTCTTCGATTTTTATTTAATGAATGATTACGATTATGGTTCCACTCTGTTTTCGATTATGTTAATATGATTAATATCCTTTCTGACTGATATTTAGTTACGTATGCCAGATTTTATGCTTGTATCTGTTTGTTTCTTGCATGTGCAGGTGTCCATCCGCGGAGATCGTGGAGGATCGTGATCTGCCGAGGCTGAGGAACGGGAACGCTCTCTTCTTCAGATCGTAGCATTGGATTCCAGGTAGGCTTCCATCTTTAGTCTTTTCATTCGTAACTAGGAACTTGCGTCGTAACATTTCGTGATTGTTGCTAGACCCCTACTGGGCTAGTAGGGATCGCCTCTGTCCGCAGAGGGGATTTACCTCCTCAACAACAGTGAAAGCACTTCACCTTGGACATGTCCTGCTTCTTGCCTTTCGCACTGGATTGAGAAGCATTCTTCTTGCTCTTCCCCTTCCTTAATTTGGTAGCCAAAGCGCAATTTTCTTCATCTGAATTCTTTGATGAAGATATGTCCCTGGTACTTTTCCTTATCTCCTCTTTCACAAGATCCGACGAAAGTCACTCCCATCCTGGCAATTTCTCTCGACCATTGACAGAGTCCTGATAGGAACGCCAACTCTTCGAAAGCCCAAGGAGAGCCAAGCTCACCAAGTCCTCGTCATCAACAATAACCCCCACACTTCCCATCTCATCCCTACATTGGATGAACTTCGTGAGGTACTTGGGCATACTGTCGCCTTTCTCCATTTTTATGTTCCTGAGTTTATCCTTGAGCGTCAACTTCCTTTGGTCACTCTTGCTTTGAAATAAATCTGTCAAAGCTTTTCACATCAAGAATGGAGAAGCTTTACCATGAAGGTTGGACACTATGTGATCCTTCACACCTTCCAACAGAATTCTTCGACACTTTGCTGTCTTCTTTTGCCATGTGTCAAGTACGACAGCATCACTAGAAGTAGGTTTTGGAATTTCAACATCTATGAACTCCTTCAACCCATTGTCATCCAGCACCGCCTCCATCCTGTCCTTCCATGCAATATAATTCGAACTGCCCTCAAGGGCATACTCCAATCGCAATCCGTTGAAAGACATCTCAACTTTGACACCAAGAAAACACTGCTGCAAATTCGAATTCCACCATCTCAAAACTCAACCGCTTCAATGTTTTGCAATTGCTCCAATGATCAATATCACTCTGATACGATGTAGAAATTTGAATAACTGATATATTATTCACCGAGATTCTCCTGATCACACACTATTTTAACTTCATGCACAATACAAAATCTCTTCTACCATTGATCATTAATTGCGGAAATAAAAACAATCACATGCGCACATTAAAACCATAAACAATCACACATATGAACACAGTATTTTATCGGAAATCTTAAAGTTGAAAACCCCCAACTATCTGTATATTATATGTCATAGAGATCATGTAACAATCATCATACAAATCTCCTCACAAGCTCTCAGTACAATCTCCACTTGCTACACACTAATCAAGCTAGATCTAGCAAAACACATGCTCCAATCTCTGCCACTTGATAGCCTGCCTCTACTGCGCAATCAATGCTGAAGAATGGCTCATAAATAACTTCAAACCACCTGGCTTGTACTGCGCAATCCTCATTGGCATCTCCAATCACTGGTTGTTGCAAATCATGCAACAGTATAGTCACACTGCTCTTTCACCTATCTCTTCACTGGTCTCCACTGAAACTGTCCATGCACTGAAGTTAACTGATGTATTCTTCAGTTGATTAATGAGTTTATAATTAGTGAATTAATTAATAATTAATTCACACCACTCTCACTAGTGTATCAATCAGTTAGACTAGATACAACTAGCTCAACTATGTTTAACTGAGTTAAACTGAATACAACTCCACTAACTTCTTCAATCAACTCCACCAAACTCTGTCACATGAGTTCTAACTGAAGTCTCCATGCAATAGCTCCACTTAACCCTCAGGAATAGTGTAATTCCTTCTGTCAGCTCCTGTGCCACATTTGTGCACTTAATTGAAGTGCTCCAAGAGAATAAGATAATGTTTAGAGTCCAAATATTATTAAGAGCTAATAATATTTGACATATCTATTTTTAGACTGGAAATCTAAAAATAGATTCCGCCCAATATGTATAAAAATAGAAGTCCATCTATTTTTCCAACTTGACCAACCATCGACAAATAGCATCCTGCAACTCAGAATATGATCCATATGTCTAAAAATAGACTTTGCACCAAAAATAGCCTGCGGGCCCAATTAGTGAAGGCAACTTCTTTCCACTAAGCTCATCATCTTGTTGCAATCTCAACATCAATGCCTACTGGTTATACTAGTTCAACAAAGGGTGTAGAGAAAACATGCAGTAATAAATAACTAAATAAATAAAATGTTAAATGATTCAACTTAACTTCGGGACGAAGTTCCTTAAAGAGGGGGAGTATGTAATGTTCCTTAATAATAATAATAAATAATATAATATAATATAAGTAAATAAATAATAAACAAGAAAGAAAAAATAATCATGGTAAATAAATAAATAAAAGATAATAATAGTAAATAAATAATAAGTAATAAAGAAAATATAATAATAATAAATATAACATTATTGTAAATAATAAACTGGAGTTCCAAATATATATATATAACAAAAAAAAAATGAATAAAATAATAAAGAGTCAAATTAAGAGAAATATTAAATTAAGTAAAACTTAAAATAACGAAATGTATGCATGCAAATTTTTTTTTCCATTTTTTGTTCTATTTAATGGATGATGAGGAGGATGAGATTCATCCATTCCTTCATCTATTCTCTTAGGAAAAAAATGTTGTAAGAAAAAGGATTCCCTTACAGTAGTACGTTGATTGAAGGCTTAGGGGTGGCCAGTTGTAGAAAGATTATGTGTAGCTGAACCTATTGTTGGGTGGAGAGTTGTCCCCAATTTTTTTGTTGCGGTTAGCAAAATTCAAAGAGAATCCAACTTCAAAAACACAAGTAAGGAATATTATCAATACAGGTAAGTCGTCTCTACTAGTGGTTTTTGAAAATTCTATGTTAATTAGTTGAATAGTTGTGTGTTGATTATTAATCACATAAATTGATGTAATTACTTGTATATTTTAAATTGGGGTTGTTAAAACAAGAAGCAAGCACAAGTTTATCTCAAGACTACAAGAGGAATCATAAATCATGGCATTCCTATAGAGACAAAGGCAACTAACAAATGAGTGTGTAGTGAGCCACTCAAATATGCTTGTAGAGGCTTGGAAGAGGGAAGCAAAGAGGTTATTATATTATGCATGTCTACTCCCACACTTACGGGACCGAGCAACCAATTTGGCAAGCATCAACACAAACTAAAAAGGTATTGCATATTATCTTTGGTTTGCTTCTATTGCAAGAAAAGGGGTCATAAGGCTAGCAATTGCTGGAAAACTAGAAGGCCAAACAACTCGTGTAGTAACTATTGCCAGTACCATAGATTAACCAAACATTACAAGGCCAAACATTTGAGGCTTCATCTGTAACTCCATCACAAGAACCAAATGGCCAAGAAGAAAGCTTGGAGAGTCAAGGTTAAGGGGATTGAGGAGTTGTTGGCACTTTCAACCCAAGGAAGAACTATTATCCAATGACCTATTGCAACAATGAACGTCACCTCTATCCATGAAATGGACAACAAACTTATGCCAAAGGTGACCCCTATTCAACACTTATCTTCCATCTTGCAGCAAAGGAACAATTTCTTGGAGATTTGTTAGAGAATACTTGAAGTAAGAGAAGAAGAAGAATGAAGGGAGTTGAAGCTTTTTAGGACCAAAAGCTTGCAAATGTAGAGGTGTTATTTGGACTAGATCCTTTACATACCATAAATAAATAATTAAAACCTAACTCTTTGTACACTTTGTGAGCATTTAATTGTTTTATGGGGCAAAGTTAAGAAAATGGTCAAATTTCCCTGGTAAGTTGAAACAAATCGTTATGATAGTATGCCTTCCAAGGGAGCCCTTTCAAAAATGAAGGTTGTGATGGAGAAGAGCATTGAATGGAACAACAAGGAGGAGAGAAAGAAGAACAATAATAGAGCTAAGAGCTCAAGGAAGTACAAGGAAAGAAAGAAGAGCAATAATAGAGTTAAGAGCTCAAGGAAGTGGTCTACTTGATGATCAAAAGAGGAGACATTGAGTTTGTTCCATAATGAGTGAAAATTGTTTTGAACTATGGCCATATGCAAGTTTCCTATTAGTTATTAACAATACACTAATTGTAAAAACAAAATCGTAATTGTCTCACAGTGTTAATGATTATGTATACTTAATGTGTCGTTAGTTTTAATATGTTTTTTAAATCTATGTAAACCACTAGAACTATAACAAAGAACAATAACAAAGGTACATTGTAATACTAGCTCTATTCACTAGTTTAAAAGATTGATTATGTATATTGTTGATTCACTATTTAACTAAATTCTACAATCAATCTTGCAATTCCTTTTGTTGAACATTTATTTTATGGTGGGTTTGTAAGAGCATACCACATTTCATTAGTTCCAATACCATACATTACTACATTGTTTTATTCACCCATTATTCACTTATTTGATCACTAGAGTATAGCTACAACTCTACCACATATCTTCCATATATATATAGAGAGAGAGAGAACTTAGAGCCCTTGAATAAATTGAAAGAGCCTTTCTTGAAGAGATATATATACCCATTGAAACAAATAGTTTACTAATAAAGCAATTATAAAATAAAGCCATTAGACTTGTATATGTATTTGTAATAAGTAACATAAAACATTATTATATTTTTTTCATACAAATTTCATGTCAATTTTCGAAAATTCTTTGATTCATTAAAAAACTATTAGTAAAAACTAATCCTTATTTATATTTCAATTCAAACTCAAATTCATTATATTTTTAGAATTCTTCATGGTTAAATTAACAAATTTAATACTTTTCTAAACCATCAACATATTTACAATTTTTTTTTTTTTTTCATTTCCAAAATCAAAACTCACACCTACTCCAATTTGAATAAAAATAAATATTTTTTTCCAATAAAAATAGTGACACCTTTTATTTATTTTCCAAAATGAGGTAAGATTCTTTAAAAATATGTTTTTTATTTTACTTAGTTTTTAAACTATAAATTATAAGACTAATTTCAGTAAAAAAAAACAACAATTATTTGGAGTTTTCATAAGGTAGGTGATTACCTAAATTCATCTTAATTCTAGATCTACTAAATGTTAAGAGAGATCAAATATTTTTTTACTCTAAAAAAGGTTTACATCTCAAGAGATTTTATCCTCTTGGTATTTGGTATATACATAATTAAGATGGATCTAAACTAGTTTAATTATTAATTATAATTATAATTATTTTTGTTTTATTTTGACCAATTTAAAATGTTAAAAAAAACATTGCAACATTTACCATATATTTTTATGTTTTTATTTTATTTTATTTTTATTTTTTAAATTTAATTTAATTTTTATTTTGTTTTATTTTAATTGAATTAAAATATTTAAGAACATGCTTAATAGGATATGACAACATCTCTTCCATATTTAAGCTGGAGAGGCCTCTTGACACAACAATAATATTTATATCAACATTATAATATATTTTATTAAAATGTCATTTTTTTCATATAAAATTGATCTCTTTAAATTTGTTTCTATATTAATTTTAAACTATATGGATTTACTATTGTGCCAAAAGGCACTCTCCAACCCAATATGATAGAGATGTCGTGTAATGTAAGTATGGAATGTATTGTAATGTAAACATTTTAACTAAAAAAAAAAAAAAAAAAAAAAAAAACTCTATAAAAATGAAAATAACCAATGGTACTCATGTGGAATGTAGCCTGTTTAAAAGAGGAAATTAAATCAATTTAGGTCCATCTTAACTCAGGAAAAGATATTGAATCTCTTGACATGTAAATGTTTTTGATTAAGTATTTTACAATCTAATATTGAAGAAATGTTGTAGTGATATATTAGATGAAATGTTATAAAAAAAAAATCAAATCATAAAATAATAAATAAATAAACATAATATTGTCTCAATTAAAAAGATAATGAAAATGAAAAACATGAAAAAATGGCTTACATACTAGTGCATATCTTAAAATTAAAAATAAAAATATTTTCATATAAGAATATATATATATATATATATATATATATATATATATATATATAAACATTTAGGATTTACAAATTTTCAAAATAATAATTTTTTTCTGAGTTTAAATTTGTGTTTCAAATTTTGCACTAAAAATCTTTATATTTTAAATATGAAATATATCTGTTGATAAATTCAAAATTAAAATAAATTTGTGTAGATAACTAATTATTGATTTATAATAATTCAAATGGTTAAGAAATAAGTTTTATATTTGTCATTTCAATTTAAATTTTTCTTTAAAACATTTATAGTTTTGCAGTGTTTTAACATCAGCAAATAAAGGTGTTGTCTACCAACACCACAAATTAGCCAAGATTGCATATTATTTGCCAAAATTGCATATTTTTTTGTGGGAATTCCGTAAAAAGAATTTCAAAATATCAAAATGTTGGAGTGTTTGAATTGTTTTTTATGGTGGAAATAGATTCAGCACCATCAAGAACCCTGGAACACCTAAAATCCTAAAATATCCTAAAGTTTGATAAATATAACTTAAATTTTCAAAAATCTCAACAAAATTTTATCATAATCTTACTAGAATTCCTATTACAGCACCATCAAAAACTTTAGAACACCCAAAATCCTAAAATATCCTCAAATTTAATAAATGTAACTTAAATTTTCAAAAATCTCATTAAAATTTTATCATAATCTTACTAGAATTTTTATTATTATTTTCCGGAACTATCCTGATTAACATTTCCCTTATCAGTGATTGCTTTAGCTACTTTGAAAGCCCTCTCCCTTTTTATCACTCCCTCAGTCTTTGTTCGTCACTGGCCATTACAGTATCTCCTCGAATATCCAACTATATATCCACTGGATGGTTGCGTAATTTGTGATGCAACGCCACAATTAAAATAAATAAAGCGCTGCAAATCACGTGCCTCTTTCATTGGAGTTTTTGTCTTTGCAGCCCAATATACCAGAAGCCTTTGCCCAAGTGTACTGCCTCGTAGCGCTCTATCCACCGATGCCAGTAGCAATACCAACAACTACGCAAGGGCCCAGAATATTATAAAAATCTGCAGCAATATCATTACATGATGACATTTGTATTTCACTTTTGCGAGTTTTCTTAATAGTGGACCACTGTACAAAATGATAAAAACTTCAGAAATTATGTACAACACTTTGACATTTGTTGCAGCAACAGCCCAATTGAAAATAATGCAAGTAAAGAGTGGGACTTATTTGATGGTCTTAGCGCTTGAGTTGATAAGAAATGGCCTTCAACTTCTTCAATATCTTCATAATTTCGATCGACCACTTATTGTTCCCCATTGTGGTTTTTGAGGCAGAAAGCCCACAAAAATAGAAATTTCTCAACTCCTCCATCATATTTTAGTGATCTTGCGCTGGAGCATCCAACCAATCGTTCCATCCGTAATGAAACTTGAGTAACTTTAGTGTTAGTGTGATTAACTTTAGTGTTAGTGTGTTTCATCGGTTGTGTTGTATAATAATAAACAAGAGCTAAGAGCTAAGAGCTATGAGCTATGCAGTGGGAATATATATAAAAATCCTGTTGGACTTTTGACCTGGGGGTTGCCTGTAAGGATCAGAACAACCCTTTTGGCTCTGCTGCTTTTCAATATTTCGTACATAAAAAGAAAAAAGAAAAAACATCATGTTGGTCTTTGACCAAGGGTCTGTATCTAAGGATAAGAACGGGACACGTGAAGAACATGAATTCACTACCAAATTCATGACAACGCCAGGGAAGACCTAAGGGCACACGGAACTAGAAGCATGTATTCAAGATAAACCAGTGACCAGCACGATACTTTACTTTCACCAACTCTGGTACTTTGGCATTCCCACCGATAAAATAAAAGCATGGGGCTCTGAAAATTCATTCAAGGCACCTCCTCCTCCCCTCTCCTGCCCTGCTGCAAAATCGTTTCTGTGTTTGGTTTTGGGCTTTGAGAAATCAACCTACCTGATTGTTTGGGCTCTGGGGGTTTGAGAAATCAATCGGTTGATTGTTGGTGTTTGTTGGGGTTTGTCAGTTCTCATACCCATTGATTGTGCTTTTGGGCATTCAGAATCAAATCGATCGATTGATTGTTGGGTTCATTTTTGTTTCATAATGGGAAGCATTAGCAGAAACGGTGTATATTTTGGAACAATGGCAATGGTTCTGTTGAGTCTCTGTGGCCCTGCGAGAGGCCAAGATTCAAGCGGTAGTAATGGTTGCATAACCGCGCTAGTGCCCTGTGCGAATTATCTGAATGCCACGAAACCCCCCAGTTCCTGCTGCTCTCCACTGGTAACAGAGTACAAAACTAATAAGGCATGTTTGTGTAACCTGTTGAACAATACTGACCTCATTAAGCAATTCAACATCAACATCACTCAGGCATTCGAACTTCCTATCAAATGCGGCCTCAATGCTTCTGCCAGTGGTTGCTCTAAACGTACGATTCTGCCTC
The DNA here is from genome assembly GCA_034641835.2 of Pinus albicaulis. Lineage (NCBI taxonomy): Eukaryota > Viridiplantae > Streptophyta > Pinopsida > Pinales > Pinaceae > Pinus > Pinus albicaulis. Next base: position 837,349,582 of record CM076578.1, read on the forward strand.
AAACGCCATTTTCTCTTCCACAATCACCATTTTTTTATAGTTTTGGTGAGACCTTATGGTTTCTCTCTTTGTTGTTTTTACAGTTGGTGGAAACAGCACAAACAGCACCTCTTCAGGTTGAGTCTTTCTCTTCTCCTCTTCCTTAATAAATTGTGTTTATTATTTGAACATAGGGTCCATGGATGAATCGGTCAAAGGCATTGTTCGCAACTACTTTATTCTCTTGGCACAAACCTAGATATTTTTTATTTCTGTTTTTGTTGTTAGGTGCTTGAATGAATCAGATGTGAGAGTTAGGTGCAAAGATACTTGGATCTGAATCTGTTATATAATATGATTTGTGGTGTGGGCATGCAGGATCTGCTCCAGGTCCTAAAGCTAACGCTTCTTCTGCCAGCAGTAAAAAGCGATCAGTATCTTTGCAGACTTTTTCTGAGATATTGCCTCTGCTGGCTCTCCTCTTGCTTGGATTGGCTGCCCAAGTGTACCAGTAGCAGTTTCAGAATATAATTTCCGCTATTTTGAAGGATTTGGGTGTTTACTTGGTTCTGTGAGTAGTAGAGCTGCAATTGCTTGTCTTACTTGGATATTAAGTTTTAGTAATAAAAAGTTGTATCCTCATTTTACCAGTCACATAGATGGCCTGGTTTTGGAATTGAATTATTGTGCTCTACACCTCATATTCTCTCACGTTAGGTTTTCCAATTTCAATAAAATATAAAAGAATCTTTTAGAATTTCATTTGTTTAGGTTTTATTGTGTAGGGACTGCTTTGGTCTCATAATTAGATAGAATTGGGAGAAATATTGGACAAAAAATTTTAACAGTAGAAGAACGAAGAATGGGGGTGTGGCCTTGTGTGAGGGAAAGAAGGAAGAAAGAAAGAACCTCTTACCCTGCTCCTGCTCCTGCTCCTGCTCCTGCTCCTGCTCCTGGCTTTGAATTTGTAACTCAATCAAGTAGCTCTGAGTGCCCTGCTTCAACTAGTACCCGAGTGTTCGATGTGGGAAACAAAAAATTCTCTTACCAGATCCCAGTAAAACAATAGCATAAGGAACTACTTTGGCAGATGGAGGACCACAAAAGGATTGCAATCTAATTAATTAGTATTATGTATCAAAGAGCTAGATTTGAAATGCCTGGTACACCTGGTTCTATGTCAATCTCGATCTAATTAATTAGTATTATGCATCAAAGAGCTAGCTTTGAAATGCCGGGTAGACCTAGTTCTATTTCAATCTTCTTTTTGAAGTGATATTTATGATGTGGAAAACCTCCCAAGTCTATGGCAGTTTGCAGAAGATAACTCTTAACATGAAGCTACATACAGGTAAGCTGAAGTATTAGATCTGGCCAATTATGGCAATTTTAAGTAATGTTTGAGCAGTGATTTGGCCCAATGAATTATTTGATTTGCGTATGATTTATTTGATCTAAGCAAGTGAATTAGCCTTTAGGTGTATTACATTTTTTTTAAAGAAGAAGTTTGAGAGTTGAGTTATTGAAAGGATCGTATTGGCATCTTTTCAAAGCATACCCAATGAGCCATCTTTACATCAAAACCACCTTCCCCTACCTACCTATTTACATATAGTGCAAGTACAGAAGGTGTAGATCCTACATCAAGCTTTTCACATATTTTCAAAGCATACCCAATGAGCCATCTTTACATCAAAACCACCTTCCCCTACCTATTTACATATAGTGCAAGTACATGAGGTGTGGCTCCTACATCAAGCTTTTCACATTCTAAGCAGGTGAGATGGCCCATAGCTCATGATTTATTTGATCTCAGCGGGTGAGATACCTTTAGATGGGTTGCACTTCTGTGTTTTGAAAAAAAATGTTGAAGGGGATATAATTTTCATATATTAGGAACATACTTGCTAAGTCACCATTATATTAAAATATTTTTTATTTTACTTATTCAAATGTTGTCTAACATTGGATGGAAGAACAATTTGTCTATCTACAAAATGTTGTGTAAGGTTCCTATATCTTATCCTATAGGTGGCTTCCACCCTCAATCCCATGCTATGAAATTTTAACCATTAACTTGATAGGGAACTAAACCCATACAAACCACCTGATGCACACCTTATAAACCACCTGATCCACACCTTATGGGTAAACCAGTTGAGTCATTTTTCACAATAAGTTGAACTGAACATTGACCTTATGGTTTAACCAATAACTTGATAGGGAACTAAACCATACAAACCACCTGATCCACACCTTATGGGTAAACCAGTTGAATCATTTTTCACAATAAGTTGAACTGAACATTAACCTTATGGTTTAACCAATAACTTGATAGGGAACTAAACCCATACAAACCACCTGATCCACACCTTATGGGTAAACCAGTTGAATCATTTTTCACAATAAGTTGAACTGAACATTAACCTTATGGGTAAACCAGTTGAATCATTTTTCACAATAAGTTGAACTGAACATTTAGTGTGTCCTTTCTCTACCTACTCAAATGTAGTGAAACCGCTGGCTCCTACATCAAACTTTTCATGATCTTTCCTGGAGGCAAGAAGAGTAACCGAACAATAGCATGCATGAAGTGTGGCTCCGACATCAGGTTTTTCACAATCTTTTCTCCGAAGACAACCAAATAAGCTGGACATTGTATAGCTGTGGAGTTCAAAGTCTAGATGTGCCACTTTTAGTTTCCATATTATTTCACTTCTACTCTTATGCAGAAAACCCATAGCATTTTTTAGTGAAGAATGCATTTCTGTGATGAATTGCACAAAACAGCACTTTCTGTGGCAGTCTGTGTGTAACTCTCCCTTTAAATGACTTTCCAAGGGTTTTTTTTTATACCACTTATCTCGCCAAAATCAGTTGCTAGACCATAAGTTCCAGTGGGAATATATGTTTTTTTTGTTAGCGACCAAAATAAAGACCTCTCTGATCATTGATGTCTTCTGAAAAGTCTGTGCCAATTTTTCTGCCCCCTTTCATCCTGTTTTCGATCTCCAGTTATTTTGTTTACGAGGCATAACTTGCTTGAAGTATGCAGTGATATTCCTGTTGCCCGAGTTAATAACTTGGAGTTCGGTTTCTCAATCTCGAAATTCAATTTGGCAGTTAAGGGCTCTCTTATACACTTCACTTGTTTTTCACAACCATCTCTCAGCTGTTCACTATTCAGAGGAAAGGTTCATATGTTGCCAGGTTTAAACATAAATAAAATTGTTAAAAGTTCTCTAATTTTCAGAATGCATTTCCAATTGCAAAATCGAAGTTTCATTTCCAAAGTGCATTTTTTGTGTTTTTGCAAAACTATAGTTAATGTAAAACTGAATTTGTATGGACCATTAAAGTAAGGCCCTGTTATGCCAGTAAATTATGAAAAACATTTTATCTCAATTTTTCCCTTTGAAAGGCACTTTGTCAGTACCTTCTGTTATGTCGTGTGCACTGTGGTTTAGTTATAAATGGGAGTTCTCCTCAACTGGTTCATGTTCGATTCCCAGAGTCTCAGTGCCCTGCACCCACTCCACGCTCATTAGGAATCACCACAGCAACACATCCCAGGAGATTATTGACCCCACTCCAACCACAATATCACTAACTGGGAATTCCCACAGCAACACATTCCAGGAGATTGGAGATTGACCCCACTCTAGCCGCAATGTCAAACAAGTTATAGAGTAAATCCTGAAGATTTCAGATATTACTCAGAGTAGCTCCTAACCTGTAAGTTACTTTAAGAAAGTTATTTGCGCCATCTTTAAGCCAATCTGCTGTTAGTTTCTGCAAAATGGCCACATGGTAAGAGATCAATCTCGTTGAAGAAAGCTACTTGCGCCATCTTTAAGCTAATGTGCTGTGAGTTTGTGCAAGATGGCCACGTGGTAAGCATCAATCTTATTAGCAAAATTAACGACTCGACAAAACTTTTAACAGCGTTTTCTTAAATTGGTATAGGTGAATGCATGATCACGATCTGGAGTGAAAGTTATCTCTGGCAACTTTAAGAGCTAATTGCTCATGTCCGATGCTAGTTCTAGCAAAGTCTTAAGCCTTCAGGGTTGCTTAAGGAAATGCATTTTTTTTTTTGGTTTTGAATTATATTTTTCATTAGTTTGTTGGGCTGTTTAATTGGTAAAATAGAATATCTGAGATTTAAATTTTCTAAAGAAAATAAGGAGCCTATAGACAACCATGGAAATTATAGAAGTTGTAGTGGTAGTAGACAGCCTTGGAAATTATAGAAGTTATAGTGGTAGTAGACAGTCTTGGAAATTATAGTGGTAGCAGTGGAAATCAATCTCATATTATAAAAATATAAAATTAGATTTTAATTAAACTTCAAATTAATCTAACTTAAAAATCATATGATAAATAAAAGATTTTTATAAAAAAAATTGATAAATTAACAAATTTTATGAATTTTAGGTCAGTGAGTTATTTTTTTTTTAATAAAATTTTAAGTAAAAATAGAAAAAATAAAATAAAATATACAATTTAAAAAATATATAAAAAATACAATTTTTAAAAATAAAAAATAAAAATATAAAAAAGAAAAAAAGATAATTATATCCCAAAAAAAAAAAAAAAAAAACTTCAAAAAAAACATAAAAAATAATAAAAACATTAAAACATTTTTTTTTAGGAAAAATTAAAAAAAAAACATAGGTTAGACAACCAGTGACAAGAGCCCTCTGCAACTCCCTAGTCCCATGGGTCTTGGGCAGCGAAGGTGATTCCCATAATCACCCAAAGCAAAGCGGAGCAAGGTGATTTCCGGAGTCGCCCAAGGCAAGGCATGGTAAGGCGATTCCCAAGGGTGATTACAGGAATCACCTGGGGCAAGGAGGGGCAAGGTGATTCCCAAAATCGTTTTTGCAAGGCGGGGCAAGGCGATTCCCAGAATTGCCCTTGCAAGGTGGGGCAAGGTGATTCCCATAATTTCCCTTGCAAGGCGAGGCAAAGTGATTCCCAGAATCGCCCTAGGTAAGGCGGGGTAAGGTGATTCCCATAATCGCCCTTGCCTCGATGGGGCAAGATAATTCCCTAAATGGCCCTTGCAAGGTGGGGCAAGGTGGTGAAAGAAAATTCTCGGAATCCCCCTTACCCCAGCGGGGTAAGGTGATTCCTCGAATCACCCTTGCAAGCAGGGGCAAGGCAATCCTCAGAATTGCCTAGGGCAAGGCGATTCTCAGAATTCACTGGGGCGAGGTGATTCCCGAAATCTCCCTTGCAAGGCGGGGCAAGCCGATTCCTGGAATCGCCCAGGGCAAGGCAGGGGAATGTGATTCTCGAAAATGCCTTTTCAAGGCGAGGCAAGGTGATTCTCGAAATCACCCTGGGAAAGGAATTTCCTACAATCGCCCTTGGTAGGGCGGGCAAGGCGATTCCCAGAATCGGCCTTGCAAGGCGAGGCAAGGCGAATCCTGAAATCACCCAGTGCAAGGTAGGGCAGGGTGATTCCCAAAATCGCTCGGGGCAAGGCAAGAACAAGGCGATTCTCATAATCGCCCTTGCCCTGGCGGGGCAAGGCGATTCCCATAATCGCCCTTGTAACGTGAGACAAGGCGACTCCTAAAATTGCTCGGTGCAAGGCAAGGCAAGGCGATTCCTAGAATCACCCTTATAAGGCAGGGCAAGGAGATTTTGGTAATCACTCAAGCAACGCGGGGCAAGTTGATTCTCGGAATTGCCTGAGGTAAAGTTGAGAAAGGCGATTCCTGGAATCGCCTGAGGCAAGGTGATTCTTGAAATCGCCCGAGGCAAGGTGGTGCAAGGTGATTCTTAGAATAGCCCTTGTAAGGTGGGGCAAAGGTGATTCTCAGAATCGCCCTTGCAAAGTGGGCCTAGAACCGCCCGAGGCAAGGAGGGTTAAGGCGATTCCAGGAATCACCCTTGCAAGGCGAGGAAAGGTGATCGCAAAATTTCTTGGGGCAAGGCAATTCCTGGAATCGCCCTTGCCCCACCGGGACAAGGCGATTCCTGGGATCACCCTTGCAAGGCGATTCTCGAAATCACCCGAGGCAAGGCAGGGCAAGGGATTTCCCAGAATCGCCCTTACAAGGCAGGGCATGGTGATTCCCAGAATCGCCCTTGCAAGGCAGGGCAAGGCAAGGAAGGCGATTCCCGTAATCACCCTTGCAAGGTTGGGCAAGGTGATTCCTGGGATCGCCCTTGCAAGGCAGGGCAAGGAAATTCCAAAAATTGGTCGAGGCAAGGCGGGGAAAGGCAATTCCCATAATCACCCTTGCCCCGGCAAGGCAAGGCGATTCCCGGACTCGCCCTTGCAAGGTGAGGTAAGGAAATTTCCATAATCGCCCTTGCAAAGCGGGGCAAGGTGATTACTAGAACCACCCGGGGCAAGGAAGGACACGGCGATTCCCGTAATCACCCTTGCCCCGACGGGGCAAGGTGATTCCTGAAACCTTCCAAGGCGAGGCAAGACGATTCTAGGAATTCCCTGGTGCAAGGTGGGGCAAGGTGATTCTTGGAATCGCCCTTGCAAGGTGGGGCAAGGAGATTCTCGAAATCACCCAAGGCAAGGCAGGGCAAGGCGATTCTCGGAATCACCCGGGGTAAGGCGATTCCCAGAATGGCCCGGGGCAAGGCATGTTAAGACGATTCTTGGAATTTCCCTTACAAGGTGAAGCAAGGTGATTCTCGGAATCGCCCTTGCAAGGTGGGGCAAGGCGATTCTCGGGATCACCCTTTCAGGGCGATTACCAGAATCACCCTTGCAAGGTTGGGCAAGGCAATTCCCGGAATCGCCCTTACAAGGTGAGGTAAGGTGATTCTTGGAATCACCTAGGGAAAGGCAGGGCAAAGTGATTCCCAGAATCACCCCTGCAAAACAGGGCAAGGCAATTCCTGAAATTGCCAAGGGCAATGTAGGGCAAGGCGATTCCTGGAATCGCCTTTGCGCCAGCAGGGCAAGGCAATTCTGATTCTGGGAATCGCCTTTGCGCCAGCAGGGCAAGGCAATTCTGATTCTGGGAATCGCCTTTGCAAGGCAGGGCAAGGTGATTCCCGAAATCACTCGAGGCAAGGTGATTCAAAGAATCGCCCTTGCAAGGCGTGGCAAAGAGATTCTTGGAATCACCCTTGCAAGGTAGGTAAAAGCGTTTCCTGGAATGTCCCAGGGCAAGTTGATTCTCGAAATCGCCCTTATAAGGCGAGGCAAGGCAGACATATGCCATTCTCGGAATTATAACGACACAATTTGTTAATTCCATGGTTGGTATATAAGTTTTCATTACAATGGGTTGAGTTCACCTACACTACGTGTCAATTTGATGGTTGACTTTTAAATTTTTGTTCTAATGTGTCAAGTTGTCTTAGGCTATGATTTTAAAATCGCTATACTTTTAGCATTTAAAAAAGAAATTATTCTCTGCATAATGACTCTTTCATTCACGTGTTCATTTTTAGTTTTTTTTAGTCATAAAATTTGTCCATAATGTCATGGTTGAAATATGTTGAAAATTTAAGGTTTTTGTAGTCATGATCTTTGGTTTTAATTCCATGGTTGAAAAAATGGCAAAATTTTAAGGTTTTTCTAAGTCATGATATTTTATCTTTAATGCTATGGTTGAAAACAATTATAAGTATTTTTTCTTTAACACCATAGCTGGAAATTGTTGGAATTGTAAGGTTTTTTTAGAGACGTGATATTGTATCTTTCATGTCATGCCTGAAATCATTTGAATTTTAAGGTTTTTTAGAAACGTGGTATTTTATCTTTAATGTCATGCCTAAAAATTGTTGGAATTTTAAGTTTTTTTGGACTCGTGATATTTTATCTTTAACGTCATTATTAAAAAATATTGAAAATTTACCTCGAAAAAAAGGCGTTATTCCAACTTCAACACTTTTTTTTTTTTTTTAATTATCTCTTATTGACTTGTACTACCATTTTTTTTAAATGTTGAAAATTTATCCTGAAAAAAAAAACGTTATTCCAACATCAACACTTTTCATTTTCAAATTGTGTTTTTATTTTTTGGGAGTTTTTTATTAGAGTTCTTGTTATGATTTTATAGTTCCCATTTGATAATTTACTCAATTTGTGTCACATTGTGTTGTTTATGAATGATTTTGTTTGCACATATAAGATATTTTCATCTTGTGTCTTGAGTGTTTACAATTAAAATTTGTAACTTTATGGTGGTGTGATTTGCTACCTTTATTTGTCCCTTTGTCTCCAAATGAAAGATAGTTCTCCTCTTCAATTTTCTATCCATTAATCAATATAATGTTTGTAAAAAGTAGTTGAGAAATCTATTATTGCTATCAAAATATGATTAAGGGTGGAAAATTGAAGTGCACCCATACTCTATCAAATACAATTATGACTTATGAATTGAAACTATGTATGCACATGGTATCGTAATGGTAATTTTCTTGAAGCAAGACATAAGCCAAATGGTGGAAAATTAAAGTGCTATCAAATACAATTGTGACTTATGAACTGAAACTATGTATGCACATGATATCGTAATGGTAATTTTCTTGAAGTAAGACATAAGCCAAATGTACAACCATGCATGCACTTAATCTATCTCGATGATAATGGTTGATCCACCTTTCCTTTCCTTTGAGTGTCACCAATATTACTCCAATATGGAGTGTGCACATGGAGAACATGAGGAAGCTCAAAGGAATAACACGAGAGGGATGAACATGCGTTTCTCTTAAGAGAAACGCAAGGACAATGGGGTTCCAAGAGTGACAGAAGAGAAAAGACCAATCCTTTAAAGTTTCTCAAGAGAGGAGAAAATATATTGTTATTTCCAATATGGAGTGTGCACATGAAGAACATGAGGAAGCTCAAAGGAATAACGACCTATTGTTATTTCCAATATAGAATGTGCACATGGAAAACATGAGAAAGCTCAAAGGAATAACGTGAGAGAAATGAGAGGGATGAACATGAGTTTCTCTTGAGAGAAACACCGGGACAATGGGGCTCCAAAAGTGACAGAAGAGAAAAGATCAATCCTTTAAAGTATATTCTTATTTCCAAGAGTGCATGGAATCAAGATATACTCCTACAAAAATCCAACATTTTGCAATAAACTTTGAGACAAAACAATGACGCAAAGGAACACACAAGATCATTTCACATAACAAATAGGCGGGCATCAATGCAATAAGAGTTCACCAATTTATCCAAGGTAATCATAATATAACGACAAATAATTAGTGTTGATGACCTTATGGAATGGAAGGAATGGTGAATTTGCAGAAGAAAGGAACCAAAAATATTTGGATACTTTTGTATTGAATGCATATCTTAGATTATTGATTTTTAGTTTAGAGAGACATTATGTCTCTATCGTCAACAACCTAGTGATAAACCCACTTGAAAATCCAAAACATACAAAAGATGAGGGATCATATAAAACACTTAAAAAAATAAAAAATTACATTAAAAGGTCTCATACATGTGAATTTTAAAATGGTATGGTGATTTTAAAACTCAAAATCCCTGGGATTGAAAAACACATAAATGGATATATGTGAATTTTAAATTGGCAAGGTGATTTTAAAACACCAAATACCTAGGATTGAAAAACACATAAATGGATATAATGATGCAGGACCTTTTTTCCTAAATCTTATTTAAACCTTTTGCGAAGTTTTAATTCAAAGATATTAGGTTGAAAAATGGATTTTGCTGTCAATTAGAAATGACATCAATGTGACCAAGGGAGGGATTAGACACGTGGAAATACCTAATTAAAGTAGAGAACATAAACATGTGTTGTTCATCTTGCTTTTTGTGATTAATAATCCAATGAGATGATTCAAAATACCTTGAAGATAAAAAAAGAATACCAAATAAATTAGAAATGAAGGCAAGATAAAAAAAAAAAGTGAGAATGGGGACAATTAAGCAAGGTGAATAAAGTAAAACAAATGAAATGAAATAAAACAAAATGCCCCATGCAAAAATAAAGAATTCACTGGGTGTGATTTGATAAAAAGGGAGTAAGATTCATAGATTAAACTAAAATGGTAGGTGGTTCTCTTGGGGTATTACATGAGAATGGCATCAAATATACATCATCCTCTCAATGCATGCAGCTCATGATGCATGCAGGGAAGGTCAATAAAGTAAGACAAATAAAATAAAAGAGACCTACATATAGAATATAAGATTTGCTAGATATAATTTAATAAAAAACACTAAGATTTACAAGTTGAACTAAGATGAGATGCCACCCTTCAAATATCACAAGTAGCATTGTATCCACATTATCTTAGAACTAACATGAGATGCCACCCTTCAAATATCACGAGTAGAATTGTATTCAAATTATCTTAGAACTAAAATGAGATGCAACCCTTCAAATATCACGAGTAGCATTGTATCCACATTATCTTATTGGAATTGGAAGCTTCATAATCCAAAGCTAATTAGCAACTAACATTTGGTGTACAACTATTTGTTTAGTAAGATTCCAATTGATTAAAATACCACAAATGAAAAAAAAATTGTTATGGATTAGGATCTACAAGTTGAACACCAACCGGTAATTTATAACCATTATTTTATGATATTGTGAAACAAAATGATATATTTCTTTTATAACCATTATTTTATGATATTGTGAAACAAAATTATATATTTCTTTTGCTACAATTGATTGAGGTAAATTGAAACTTTCTAAACCAACGCTGAATTATGAAATAATACCACATGCATAAAATATTTAATAATTATATCCTTATAAATAATTACATATAGGTCATATCGAATTCCACATGCAATTACCTTATGGCATCTTCATAATTATGGACTTATAAATTCTTTTTATTCTCTATTTAAATGAAATTATTCACTTTTTTTTTAAATATATGGAATTATGTAATGTAATATTTGAGATATAACTAATTTTCAATTATAAGTAAATGTTAATAAACATCAAAACACTACTTCATTATACATGTCAAGTTACTAAAATTTAAAAAATCATAAAAATTAACTAAATTATGATTTTATTTAAAAAAATAAGTATTATTTTAATCATAAAAAAAATTAATATATAATTTAAACATATATATACATTTAAAAAAATACTGTAAGATTATTAACCATAGAGATTCACCCCATTTTGTCATGAATATTCTTAACCTATAAATAGACTTTGTTACAAAACCATAAGCCAATACCATGACTTATCAATAACAAATGCTCAAAAACCAGAACTCATTTTATATGACATTTGTTTATATAATATTTTTAATTAATGAATTTGATTAAAAAGAAAAAAAATGTCATAATTACTTTGGAATTAAATGCTTTGATTTGTGTATACTACTTAAAATATTCTAGAATATTATATGCAAGTTAAATCCTTACAATCTACCTAATAATTTTTGATAATTAAATTAAACTTATGACTCACCTTCCTCTCCATTGTTTATGTTCCTATTGCAACAAGCAACCAAGGATGGAACTAGCCTTAGTTATGATGAAGGTGGCAAGTAAGGTGAGGTGGTAGATGTGTGACGCGTAGATTGTGTCCCCTCTTGTTAATACCCCATTTGGGTATTTGTGGAAATAGTATAATTGAAAATATGAAATAAAAGTTTATTTAGTTAAAAAATCACGGCTTATTCAAATAGAGGTAATTTTTTACATACTTCTAAAAGTGTTATACCTTTGCGCACCTCTTTTTAGGCATCTATATTTTGGCTTTGTTTTGGTCATTTTTGACAAATTCAAATGTTTTTCATTTGATATAGTAGTTCTCATGGCATTTTCTTTGGACATTTGGCTAGTTCTATCCCAACATGTACCTAATTTGAATCCTCTTGGGTGAGGTGCACTAGTGTGCATTGACAAGTTTACTAGGAATACCATCCATGAACATGAAGAAGCATATCTTGGGTTTCTTGTGAGGTTTTGGAAATAGTGATAATTGAACATATGAAGTAAAAGTTTATTTAGTTAAAAAATCATGGCTTATTCAAATAGAGATAATGGTTTTCATACTTTTAAAAGTGTTATATACCTTTGCGCGCCTATTTTTAGGTATATATATATATTGGCTTTGTTTTGGTCATTTTTGACAAATTCAATTGTTTTTCATTCTAACATAATAGTTCTCATATCATTTGCTTTAGACATTTGGCTAGTTTAATCCCAACATGTACCTAATTTGAATCCACTTGGGTGAGGTGCATTAGTGTGCATTGACAAGTTTACTAGGGATACCATCCATGAACATGGAGAATCATCTCTTAGGTTCCTTGTGAGGTTCCCCTTCGGAAAAAAATAGTTCTTGTGACATTTATAATAACATTCTCAATTTACAAAAAATTATCTAATTCATGTCTACTAAACATGACAATTATTTATTTTGTCAATATTGATACCTTCTATATTGTTTTTCGATTGTACAACTCTCAATAAATTTCAAGTTTCCATCACAAACTCCTTAACTCATAAATTCAATAGATCATCTTTTTGAAACTCATTCTTAATAATAATTTACAATTAAAATGTTCTATTCATTTATACCATAATATAAACTTGTAATTTCCTTTAAATATTCACACTATCATATCAATTTATGCCACAGTGTAAACTTTTAAATGTTCACACTACCATGCCAATCAACTACATAAATGATTTTCAACCACCCATCAATTTTGAAAAAATAATTCACATTAGTATAAGACAAATTTTCAACATTGATTTTAAATATCCACACATTCATGTCAATCAACTATATTTATATTTTCAACCACCCATTATATTTTCATTCACATTTAATATAAAAACAAGACAATTTTCAACCTGAGTTTTTTTATACTCTATTATAAAAATTTTATTTTTTTTCACAACTTCGCACATTCTTATGGCCACACTCTTATGGCACAACAAACATTGCTTCTTACCAAACCCAACCCAACTTGGACTCCTCATTAGTCATTTTACTTTACAATTACTTTGTCTTTATTCTAAATACATATAAAGCATCATTAGACCTTTATTGGTACCAAAACCAACTTGGGCTCCTATTACTCATTTTACTTTGTTTTTATTCTAAATACGTGTAAAGCATCATTAGACCTTGCTTGTTACCAAAACCAACTTGGGACTCCTATTACTCATTTTACTTTGTCTTTATTCTAAATACGTGTAAAGCATCATTAATCCACATCACTTCTTTGTATACATATGAACATTAGCCTTTACCTTCAATATCGATATATGCATTGTTACTCATGAGCACAAGTTCCCTTCATCCTATAGCTTTATGTAATGCGACAAAAAGCGTTTTGTCTCCTCGACAAGTGTACACGTTCACATAAAAACAATTTATTGTTTAACCTTTGACTTGTAAATGAGTTTTGGTCGCATTTGCTTGCCTCCTTTACACCCTTAGACTTGTACCTCACCTTTTGTCTCCTCACCAAGTGTACATATTCAAATAAAAACAATTTATTGTTTAACCTTTGACTTTGTAAATAACGTTTGGTCGCATTTGCTTGCCTGTTTTTCACCTTTAACTCTATTATTAGGTCTTTTCCCCTCCTAACACCCATAGTAAAGGATATTACTATATTCTTGTGTCCTTTCCTCTTTCTCTTAACACCTACACTAAATTATATTATTTCATATCACCCATAGTAAATGATATTATTTCATATTATTTATTAAGTTGATTTGATATTGACATTTTTGTGAGTGTAATAACATTGAGTATTTTTAGTTTTTATTGCTTGCGGCATGAGATTATAGTAATTGAATTGTTAGTCTTGGTATTAGTCAATGTTAAAATTAATCTATAATTTTGTTTCTTTTTAATATAATATGGTTGCTCAACCTTTTTTTCTCCTTGGGAAAAATCATAACTTTCATTTATAGGATGAAAATTACATGTTGTAGATGCTATGTAGCATATGCAGATATGGCAACACAAACCGCATTCAAAAAATAAATATCAGTGATTGTTCCAAAATAAACAGTATTATGAATATATACAATAAGTAAAGCTGTACATATGCTTTAGATAAATAAGTATATGTCCAAAAAGCCAAAAAAATATGATAAAAACATGGTAATAACTCAGAAAATTAGGGTGCAACCGCCCCTTGTGCTAGTTCATCTTCATATGGCCTGTGGAAGTACTGGTAGAATTGATTTCATTATGTTCTTAGATCTCCCATTGATCCCTTAGAAAGTGTGCAACCTCCTTCGAAATTGTATCAGAAATCTGATTCCTTTCCCTATATATATGATGACAAGAGATATAGTCAAAATGGGTTTTCAGCTGATAAACCTCTTCCAATATATTCCACAGTGTGTGCACGTGACATAAAGTATGAAGGTTGAACCAGTCAATGATGAATTTTGAGTCTCCAAATATTTGAAGCCTATTGCAGTCTTTGGTAAGTGCAAAAGATAGTAGAGCTCTAAGGCATGATAGTTCTGCATAGTTATCAGTACCCCTGCCAAGGCCAATCTTGACCTTGTAGAAATTTTGTTCTAACAAGTATAGGATCACCCCCCCCCAATAGCCAAAATGTTGTGCAAAACCATCAAAATAAGCCCAGGGGTAGATTTGTTAATAGGTTCATTTATAATAGTCCTAGGTGGAGGGTGAAAAGGATCATCTGGAATCATATGGTATAAGGTGGTGATATGTGCAAATATAACTGGCCAAATTGGGTGGTGATCATGGAAAATGGAATGGTTTCGGGCGATCCAAATGCCCCAACGTATGAGGATTGGTAGATTATGAAGTTTGTGCGCATGAGAGGATATCCACCATGATTCTCAAGCATGAGATACAGATAAAACAATCTAGTAAGCGATAAGATTGAGGGTAGCCTTCACATGGCACCAAAGGGATTGGTTGACAGGGCAGTGGAGAAAAGATGGTCAGTATCCTCAATATCCCCTTTATAGAGAGAGCACCAAGAAGGACCAATGTATTATAGGTCAATTTGGGCATCATCCCCTATGACCTGGTCAAACTAGACATCATCCCCAATACCAATGGAATAAGGTCTACCATCCCCTTACATTTTAGTTGTTATATGCCCTAAGAGAATAAAAATTCATTCATGGCTTATATTGTGAGATTTCCAAGGTTTGAAGTATATATTATATCACTTATGAACTCACCAACGTAACCTCTAAAGGGACTGAATGTGTTTCATATGCAACATTCTCCATTCAAGGGTGCACTGCAATGCACTTCCCGACATTCAAGAGTGCGTTGGTTACTTGGGAGCGGAATTCTCATTGTTCCGGGAATCTCCACATGGTCAGTGCCTTCTAGAAGAGTCCATATGTGTCAAACTTCGAATACAAGTGTCCATCTAACAC
Source organism: Pinus albicaulis (assembly GCA_034641835.2). Classification (NCBI taxonomy): domain Eukaryota; kingdom Viridiplantae; phylum Streptophyta; class Pinopsida; order Pinales; family Pinaceae; genus Pinus; species Pinus albicaulis. The sequence continues at coordinate 837,364,919 of CM076578.1, forward strand.
CTCTGAACTTGGGAACATGTCTTGCCTATTATTATGAAGTCATTCATTAAGAAACTACCATCAGTTTCCCTATAAATTGAGCACAGATCCTAGTGCTAGTGAGGGAAGAATTTTGGTAAAGAAGTGTTGTTGGATTCTCATTTGAGAGAGTAAAAGTATTGCTATGTTGCTTGTGTGGTTTTGGATGTGATGAGGCTGGGATGAAGCTGGAGTTGGTGGAAACAAATCGATCATTGGTTGTAACCTCCCCCTTCTACTCTTTAATAAAGATTGCTGTTCATTTTCCCTTATATATGTCTTTATATGTCTCTATTTATTTTGCAATGGATTCTTGAATGATATATATATTTCATATCTAATCGATTTGAGTAATTAAGATAAGTAGATATCTGCATATGCATGTTATTTGTTGTTCTTTGTTTGTGTTTGCAGGAATCGATCTGGTGATCTGAGTTGGATTGAGAGCGACAACAACAACGATAGAAGGAGAAGGAGAAGCGCTTGGATCACAAGTAGGTTCTTTCATCATTCTGTGTATCTGCTTATTTTAGAGAAAGTGATAGTAAATTATTTCCTCTATTGTTCTAAGTGCCTAGCACCACACTTAGGGAATATGATTTATCCATAGATCATAATTCTACATAACAAATTGGCAACTCCGCTAGGGAGTATCCTCTCATTCCTGGTGTTTTTTCCTCTGCTCATCCTCATCAGTAGCATCTACTTTCAGTTATTAGACATTTGAATGAAAGAATTGCATTAGAAGTCTGTTCTATAGCTTGAATTTTCAATCCCTACTGCGCCCAACACATTGTTGGTCAAGACACTGTGCACTGTCTTCCACTCAGGGGTGCACTCAAACGCATTGTCTCCCCTTAGAGACTGCACTGCCCCCTTAGCCAACCAAATTCCATTCAAATTTGTCATTGCTATCATTCTCAGCCATTTGTTTTTTGTATTCTCAACTGTCTGATACCTCTTAGAGACTAGTAAAATTTTCAGATTCTTCCTCCTTTGAAAAGTAAATTTGTTCAATGTCTCTTTAGTGTTTTTCTTTATCATTTGCAAATCAAATTCAAAGTATTTTATTTCTACATTAGATCCATTTGTTTTTGTAAAGGAAATTATTGTTTCATACTTTGTTTCCTGTAGGAAAAATTGTAGTTCCATTCTTCATTTTTCCTAAAAGAGAAATTGTTGTTGAATTCCTCGTTTCTCAAAGAAGAAAACACTTGTTTTTATTGATTTGATGCATATAGTTTCCTTTCTTGCATTCACATTAAGGGAGCTGAAAATAAAAGCATGCATTTGCATATAGTTAATTGTGTGTGTTGCATAAGAACAAGTTAGGAAAGTTGCATTTTAGTTTGTGCTCTATTTGCTCAAAAACCAATTGCTCTTCAGGGGTATAAGGGGCGGTGTTCTAGTACGAAAATTATAAGGGGGTGCTCTCACTGTGTGGTTTCACATTAGATAGCGCTAATATGGACTTGGGCCTCCACGTACATTCGGGTATATTTGGGAGGACAACTTTAGGTTGCTATCCATCCATAGTGAACCGAGTCGGCTGCCTTGTAACTTGTGATACACCGAACACAACATTCGAGGAGATTGCATGCCCATACTTCTTGGTTCGCCAAGATGTATTCTACAGTTCACAATTACTTTGTAAAACTTTTGCCTAGAATTACCCTTTTATTTTGTTTATTTATTTTTGGTCATAAAATAAATCAGTCATCGTGGAATAAGAACGTCCCTTTCCCTGTCGTTCGCGTAGAATAGCACTAAAACCACCTTTACCACTGGAAGCCATTTCTGGTCAGCGAAGGCAACATCGTTCTACCAAAACTAGTACTATCAGTACCTCTGGTACGACATCATCCTCACATATACCAGAGTTGTCTCGAGTTGTTTCTACAAATCATGGTTCATCGACTGTTGTCGAGACAGAGTCCTCTCAGCTACCTATGGTCACGATCCGTCCAATCAGTGAGACCATACTTCCTGAACCCGACATTTTTTAGCTAGAAGTTGATCCGGATCCTGTCATTCTTTTGCCAGAACATCTGAATCCTGAAGTCGAAAAACCAGAATTTGTTCCTATAACGACCGCTCCACAATCTATTGTAGCCATTGAGTCTCCCATATTGCGTAGTCAACCTCCCGAAATATACTTCGAGCCTGACGGTGAAATCCTTCCACATGATTTAATTTCGATTGAAGAAATACCACAAGACGAAACACCTTTAACTCCAACTCATTTTGGGGAGGAGATTTACTTGTACGAGCCCTTTCCTCAATCACCTTCCTTTGATTTTTTTGATCCTATTTCACTCGATTTCCTGTAGATCTTATAGGGTATACATTTGGTAGAATAACCATGCCTAAGCCAACATCTTCGGCTAGACCATCTATTCCAGTTGTGACAATGCTCTTGCTACCCCATCGATGTTCACTACATCACCAGAGTCACATTTATATGGTGGCCCTTCCATCCCACCTGGTTACCAATCTTTATCTGGAACCTTCTCTGGTGCATCCTCAAACCCATGGACTTCACCAATTTCATCATCTGGTATTCTATCTGGCACATCTCTAATGAGTACTGAAAAACTTGATCCTTTACATACATCATCAGGGAAATATCAAGCTGGTCCATCTAGGTATATTCCATCCAATACAATTTCAACTGGACTCCCTGCGTTTGGAGAACAATATTTTCCATATTATTATACTCTTCATGATAGGAGGAAACCTATGGTCACCCATTTTGACATTACTCCATCGTTATTTGGTCATCCTAATGTCAGAATGAATTTTTGTCAGTGGCATCCCACTCTACCCATCCAACCACAAACAGTTGTACAATCATATCAGCCGATTCGACCTGTTGCACCCACATATACTCTGCGTGTTAATACATCCTTACCCCTGCTACAGGCTCAAACTGTTGTAACTCAACCGTCTCAGGCGGGTCCTTCAACCCAATATCCTCAAGTATTGGGCCCTCAGACTCCAACTCCTTTGGTTAATTTACAACAACCACCTATGTCTGTAATTATTTATTCAGAAGCTGGATTACCATATTATGGAATGTCGCAGCCTTAACCAGGTTATACCTATCTACAACCGAATCCAAGATATCCTAGTTTGGGTTATAATTTTGGTGGACAGACCCCTTAGCATCCACAAGCGCAAATGCCACAACCTTCATTTCAACAAGTAGTGTACCCAGGTTTTGGTCAACATAATCCTCAAGCATTTTATTTTCAAAACAACCCCTATCTGGGTTACCAGCAACAGATTCCTTGTGGTGGTGCTCAAAGGCCTATTGCCCAAGAAATTCCATCATACCTTGGCTATGCTCAACCCGACTTAAATCGACAGATGCCCTTTGTTGCAACTTTAGAGTTACCAAATTTAAACCGGCTTACCAATGATCCAATCAAATATGCTCCTTAGTGGCTGGTGATACCTCATCAATTACCCTCAGATATTCCTAAGTTCAATGAAAACCTTGGGGAATACCTGTTGATGCATGTTATGAATTATCGTTTGTGGTGTTCATCTGACTCCCTAAATGATGACTCCATTCGACTATGTCTTTTCCAGTGTACACTCACTAGTCTAGCCGCAAAATGGTACATTGAGTTACCAAGAGCTTCATTTGATAATGTCACTGCCCTAGCTATTGTATTTTTGACCCACTTCTAGTTACCCAAACGATATGAAACTGTAACGTAAATCTTGACTAATTTTAAACAGACTAATGCTACTTACATTTCTGATCATATTCATGAGTGGCATCGTTGTCGTAGAATGGTTAAGACATTTGTTCTTGATCATCTCCTTGCTAAGTGGTTCATTAAGTCCCTGTTACCATCTATAACTGAGGATGTGTCTAAGGGTGGCGTCGTCATTGAAGAGTAGGTCATTGCACGTGCCCAGTACTTAGATTTGATTTATACTCAGTCTAGAACGCTCTACGAGAAAATTCCCAACGCGTCGCGATCTAATTTTACTATTCCTCCTCGATCTAAGGACTCTCATGCCGGCGAAGATATGATCGATACTACAAGCACACATCACTCTACTGCATCTGATCTTGCACCTTCTTCCGACATTCATGTTGTGTCATCTGACAAAGGAAAAAGTGACAAGCAACCTAGAAGTAAGAAAAAGGGGAAATCAAATAAAAAGAAAACTTCTACCCCGTAGGAAAGATCATCTGATCAATCGTCTGGAAATCAGAAACCTCGTTACCCTTTCATAATATGTAATGAGGAGCACTTTGTTTGAGATTTTCCTCACAGTGCCGAAGTCTCAAGATTGACTAAGACCTTGCATGCATCCACATTGTTGACAGATCCATTTCTGAATCCAGACACAATTTTTGTTGCTACAGATCTTGCTTCTAGTTCACAAGTGCTTATGTTGTCTGTCACAAAGCCATTGACTGATGTTTTGGTGTCAACACATAATAAATATTACCATATTCAGGCTACTGATCAACCTACTACCTCAACCATGAATCCGTTTACGAAATCGATACCGCCAACTGTTATTCCTGAATTGACAATCAAGCCACCGAAGGGAGTCGTTCATAAATCGACATTTAATCCTCGATCCCGAGCTACTCAAAATTATAATATAGTTGAAGATTTGGCTCACTCCCCTTCAGCTATGTCAGCACTTGAGGTGCTTCAAAATTGTCCCTCCTAGAAATAGGCTTTGTTGTCGGCTATTGGAGGTCCGACAGATTCCAATCTCGTAGTCTTTAATCATACGGGCTATGTGCCACAATTACCAACAGAATTGACATTGTCCATCCAATTAAATGTTCTCAATCACCTCATTCATCGTATTATTATTGATGGGGGAACATCTACGTTCATTATGTTTCTAAACTACTAGAAGTCACTTGGCTCTCCACGCCTATCTCAATCGCCTACGACGTTGAAAGCTTTCGACAGACGTACATATAAGCCTTGATGTATCATCAATAACTTGCATGTTGTACTAGGGGGGGAAACAACAAATGTTGAAGTTGAGGCCATTAACGGACCCCTTGACTACAACATTTTACTCGTAAGGTCATGGGTATATGCTATGATTGCGATCGTCTCTACATATTTTAGAATGATCACCTTTCCAAATAAAGGTGTCATCATAGTCATCAGTCAACTATCCTTCTTTGCCTCCAGTTCTTAGGTAGTTGGAAGCATTCCGTTAGTTCACGCACCCCAACTCGCACTTCAAAACATTGGTGTAGGACTCTTAAAGGATTCTACACTCATGGGAACCTTTGCATTACCGTCGCCTGTGACATCTACAACATGATATCTTCCACTCCATAAGGCTTAAGGAAGATTACAAGTGATTCTGAAGTTGTTACGTTGCATGAATTTTTGCCGCCCAACCCAATTGAAATGGCATAGAAATCAATCTATATGGCTTGGGCGACGAATCTGAAATCATCGTCACCGATCATTTAGATTGATCGTTAATTATATTTTGGTACTCCATCTGATCCTTTTTCATCCACTTTCTTGATAGATGAGAATATTGTGGAATCCATGATGCCAGAAGGAGAACCATGGGAAGACCATCATCATCACTCCCATCTTCAGGATTACGAAGAAGATAATCTTATTGAACTATATCACCCATCGATCAAAACATTCTTTTTGAATTTTTTTTCCTATTAATGCAATCGAAACCGAGCAATATTTATCAAATATTGAAGAAACCATTTCTATCGATATTTCGACCAAACCCGGCATTGTAGAAAACATTCATGTCGGCATGTCTTGTTCTCCATCAGAACTCGAAAAATATCGCTCTCTCTTTCGTGAATTTCGTGATTTATTTTCTTGTTCTTACAAGGAAATTCCAGGCATAGATATTAGTATCGTTGAACAAACTATTAACATGTACCCTGATGTCAAACCAATACGTCAACGCCTTCATCATGTTCATTCAAAGAAGGCCGTTGTTATTAAAGAAAAAGTTGAAAAACTTTTGCGTGCTAGTTTCATTTACCCTATTCTGCTTACTGAGTGGGTTTCCAACATTGTTTCTATTATGAATAAATAAGGGACCATCAAAATGTACGTCGATTATCATGATGTCAATCTTTCTTATCCAAAAGACAAATATCCTACTCCCTTTATCGACCAGATTATTGACGATTGTGCTGGATGCGAAATATTTTCATTCATGGATGGATTTTATGGCTACAATCAAATCAATATCTGCCCAGAGGACCAATATAAGAAAACATTTATCTGTCCCTGGGGCACATTCGCTTCTCGGGACTCCCATTTGGTCTAAAGAACGTTGGGGCAACCTTTTAGAGAGAAATGGATTATGATTTCAATGAAATCAAGCACATTGTTTAACCTTATCTAGATGGTTTACCCACGCATTCATGAAACTAGACAGATCACCCGATGCATTTGAGAGTTATATTTTTATGTTTTCGACACTACAAAATACACCTCAATCCACATAAATGTGTGTTTTGTGTTGGTTCTGGTCATTTGCTAGGATTCATCGTCTCAAAATAAGGAATTCGAATCGACCCACTGAAGGTCCAGGCCCTTCTTGATTTGCTTTCGCCATCAAATTTTCTTAAGTTACGGAAACTTCAAGGAAAGGCTAACTTCCTAAGGAAGTTCATACCCAACTACTCTGAAATGGCTAAAGGATTTACTCGGTTCTTGAAAAAGGGGATTCCCTTCCATTGGGATAAGGTTGCACAAGCTTATTTTGATGTTGTCAAGGATACACTTGTCCGGGCATCATTAATGTTTCCCCCCAATTATCATAATGATTATTTCTTATATATCATTGAGGCTGATACGACCATTCCTATGGTATTGGTCCAAGTAGAAAATGGGATAGAGCATTTGATCTATTATTTGATTCATAATCTCAATGATACGGAAGTGAAGTATTCATGCGTAGAAAAGCTTGCCTTGGCGACCGTTCAAGCTGTCCAAATATTTCGCCACTATATCCTATTCCGGAAGACCATTGTCATTTCAGATTGCAACCCCATGACTTAAAACTTATTACGTCAATTTCTTGGGGGAAAGTATTTAAAATGGATTGTCATTTTGAAGGAGTTTGATTTGGAATTCATCAAATCCAAGTCAAATAAGTCTTTAGTTTTGGCTGAGCTTATCTGTGACCTTCCCTCTGATAGTACTGCTACTATATGAGAACCATCAATCCTGATGAGTCTCTATTTTTTATCGGATCATTTGATCCTTCGTATGGGGATTTTATCATTTATCTCCAAACCTGTAATTTTTGGCCTGATACCTATTGCTCTGACCAGCGACGTATTTGATACCAATCCAAAGATTATCTGATCGTCGACAATACACTTTATCGTCGTGGTGTCGATACAATTTTACAGAGGTGTCTCACTCATGAGGAGGCCGAAAAGGTTTTAAATGATTGTCATACTGGAGCTTGTGGTGGACACTTGTCTGAATATGCTACCGCGTAGAAGATACTCTGCGCCGGTTAATTTTTGCCTACCATATTTCGCAACTGCATCCTCGCGGTCAGAAGTTGTCATGCATGCTAGATATTTGATTGTAAAATCCGCAAACTGCCAGCGCCAATGCATCTTGTTATCTCTGTGGGACCATTTTAAAAATGGGGCATTGACTTCATGACCTATAACCCTCGTTCGTAAGAGGGGCATGGTTATATTATTTTTGCAGTAGACTACTTTATCAAGTGGGCCGAAGCGATACCTACACTTAATAACACAGGAAAAACAACTGCATTGTTTTTCTTTAAACATGTGATTTCACGGTTTGGTGTTCCATAGGCTATAGTCACAGATCATGGTTTGCATTTTCACAATCATAAGATGAATGAGTTGATTGCCAAATTAGGATTGTCCCATGATAGTTCTACTCCTTATTATCCACAATAAAATGGACAAGTTGAGGCTATTAACAAGATTCTTAAATGAATGCTTCAACAAATTATAGGAGTTCATAAATGAAATTTGCATTTGATCTTGTATTCGGCCTTGTGGGCGTACTAAACCTCGGTGAGAAACACGAATGGATTTACCCCCTTTCAATTGGTGTATGGTTTGGAAGTTATCTTGCCAATCCAATGTGAAATACCGTCATTAAAACTCGCAATCGACTTGTTACCTGACACCTCTTTTGAAGAAGTGCATCTTTTTAACCTTGTCCATCTTGATGAAACACGTTGTGAAGCCAAATTTTCCAACGAAGCGCATAAGAGACGTATAAAGGCGCAATACAAAAAGCATGTCCAACCTCGCATATTCTTAGAGGGTGACCTGGTCCTTCTTTATGATCAGAAAGCTAATGTAATAGGTACAAGGAAATTTCAGCCGTTATGGCATGGCCCCTATATTTTCAAAAGAGTTCTTGCTAAGGGTGCCTACGAGTTGGTAGATTATTATGGAATTCCATTGGCGCAGCCCCGAAATGGGTTGTACCTCAAACGTTACTATTCTTAAACATGAGCGTAGTAAACTGTTGTATTATATTGTATATATGTTGTTGATTTTCATTTACTGTCTTAGTTTGTTTTTCTAGATTTTTCTTGAAGTTAGTAATCTGCTTTACATTTCATCGCAAATTCCTGAATCTTTGGAACCATTCGTTGGGTATGCTGATGGTACTAGTTGTAATACGCAGAATCTATCCTCTACAGCGTGGGCCATTTTCGCTCTAAACGATGATTTAGTGAGTTTTCAAGGGATTTTTATCAGTCAACCTACAAACAATATCGCTGAGTATAACGCGTTGATCGAACTTCTCTATGATGCCATTTCATTTGGAATTAACTGCATCATCATTAGGTTAGACTCACAACTTGTGGTACTACAACTTACTAGTGTTTATACTTTCATAAATCCAACACTGCACCATATGTTCCTAAGAGTTCGACTTTTGGAAAGACATTTGTAATTTATTCAATATCAACACATTTCCAGAAACTTGAACACATTAACCGATTATTGAGTGAATTATGTTATAAACAGACATTTGCAACACATGTAAAGACATATTTTCAATTCACATCACATAATCGAATAGGATTGCAGAATAAACATAGGAAAACACTGAAAACAAATAGAGATATAGTTATAGATTTTTACAAAATTTGTGCCCAAGACACATTGGTCATCTGACCTCAAAATGTATGCAAAATGTCAAAAGTAAACTAGTGGTGCTCATGATAACATTCTACTAATCTAACTATCCTACGTAATAACCGCATCCAACGGTTAGGAACGCCAATAGTATGGCGTTGTAGTCGCATGGGTAACTCTTCGATCTGGAAATACAGAATCCCAAAGGTAAACCCCTATATGTGTTGTTGTAGCTCAAAAAGAGTCTCATCCATATCCAAATCCTGAAGGATTTCTCTCCCGACAAGCCTCTCTGTTGACTCGTTCGCTTCCTGCTATGGTTGTCCTACTGGTCGAACTCAAATTACATCTGCATACATCAAAACTTTAGTTTAGTCTTGGGAAAACATCAAAATACAAAAAAAATATATAGACCTTACAAAAAAAAAAAAAAAACATGGTCAAAAAATTCTTACCAATTGCACCCCATTGAGCACCTTATGGTAAAGCCAAATTTGGATCTCCTCGGAAGTCGACGCCTGCATATGCATAATCATCAATGGCGACCATCTGTTTCCTGAACCAGGCGAAGAATGCAGTCTAGAACACGATGGTCGATTGACCAGCATGTCTAGCCATCAGTTCTACCCATCTCTACATCCTTGGATCTCTAGGGTTAGATATATCCAACGTCACATGTTGAGGCTGCATCAATGGAATCTACTCTAAGGAAAAATAAATGAGGATCGAACCATAGTTGAAATTTTTATTCCTTCCTCCCTTTGCCTTGCTCAATTGTTCTTTCATTTGAGAGAGTACAACTTTATCCCAGTTGAAACTTGTTGGTTTTAAGCACTCCAATGCATACTACATGTAAGATATGTTTACTACGTGTAGTGTAGCGGTGCCAGCAAGGTTTGAGATCGTGAATAAGATGTTTCTCAATGGCAAGTCACGAACATCGCAAATGTTTATTTTCCCATCCTTACCAGGTTTAGCCCCTGGATTTCAATACTACAATATATAATCTCTCGTCGTCTCTCCTCCAAGATTAGACCTTGAAAGAGAAATGGGCAGACCTCTCCTCGATAATCCTGTGAGAAAATAGATATCCTCCACTAATTTTGGGACCACTTTATCCCCAATGTGAAATGCCTCTATCACTAGATCCCATGAACAAAAAAGGAACTCCAATAGTTCCATATGTTGCTTCATACCTGACAGTCTGAAGTACTTTAGCAACACGCTGTCTCTGAGTGCTCTTACAGTACTTGGATCATTTAAGGCAATCATGTTTTTTTCCTCATGTTCTCTTTCCCTCCATGTAACAGTCATTTTAGTCCGATGAATCCCTGAAACATAATAATAAGACTCATAAGGATCCATTTCATACAAAAAACCTAGGAAAATTTTGGGCACACTGAAAAGAACAAAAATGGGAATTGCGCCCAACGCACCCCTGGTCAAGGGGCAGTGCATTTCAAGTGCACCTGGCCCTCAATTCCAGTGCACTACAACGCACCTTTCGACATTCAAGGGTGTGTTTCCCTCACTTTAAAATAAATTTAACCTAAGGGGCCCAAAACCCTAAAAATTGCAATGAAATGAAACATAAATGCTATTGAAGGAAAGAGAAGGTTGACAAATCTAACCTAGATCGAACGGCAAGGAAAACCATCCATAGAATCTGTTGCAATCAAATGTTGAAGTTCTGGGGAAAAAACTAGTTCATAGCTCCAAAATCCAAATGGTAAATTTCAAATGGTAATAATGAATGGTAAAACTCTTTTAATTAGTAATTTGATTATTTGAAAATCATATTTATTGTTGTGACTATGGTTTTTATTCATTTTTTGCTATGAAACATGTATTTTTAATCCATTTGATGTTGTTTTGAACAGGTTTACAGGTGATATAGCAGATTAGTCATGCACACCTATTTAAGAATGATTTGATGACAAAGCATACTTTTATCCTTATTTTTCGAGCTTTGACAAAAATGAAAAAGGACTTGAAGCACACTTTTATCTCTTTTTCGAGCTTTGATAATGGTGAAAAAGGAACCCTTGGAGTCTTCTTTTAGCTCTTTTCAGACTCTGATAATGAGAAAAGTTTGTCAAGCACTTGTATTTTCGAGCTCGTAAAAGTTAATGAAACGACATCTACTTAGTATAAGTTTAACCCTTTTCCAGACTGATATAGATTATTTATGAAAAAGGAAAACCTTAGTCGAACATGGCTAGGAGGTTCTCTCAGATATTATTTTACACTTTTTCGGATCTGAGCGACAAATTTACGAAAAATGACTTATGGACTTTTCTTTTGTCCTCTTTTTCAAACTCTCTAAATATGAAAAAGGACTAGGTTGTCTCTGTTGTTAGTCTCATTAAAACATAAAATAGCGACAGGCTTGTTGATCATGGCAAGAATCGAGTTTAATTTATCGCTAGACTCATTAAATTCTTAAATAGCGATGCATATTCGCCTGAAGGGTTGAATTATAGATCAAGCATATGTTATCCTCCTCAAGCTTGTTAAAAAATAAAGAGGTACTCGTCAAAAAATGACCAGGGAAAATTTGGGAAAGTGAACAAAACTTTTACAGTGGCAGGTCGCTCTTGAACATGACACTTCACTCCATCATCGTGACTTTTTGGGTTGGGTAATCTTCTTGACGGTTCATTCATACCTATGGTTCATCATACCTTCACTTCGGTTTTGGTTCAATGCTGCCAACTCATCTCAGTGTCGTCGATATGTTCAAGAGAAGTCATCCAGTTAATACTCATCCTTCTACAATACTCATAAACCTTCATTTTCATGACAGTCATCCCTGAATATTGCTATATCAAGTCACATTTTGTCTCTAAAATCAGTAACAACACTGTTACCGATGAAATAGGTAACCTAACCTCAAAACGGGAACTCCAGCCCAAAAAGACTAAAAAAACATGAAAAAACACCCCAAAAACAAAAAAAGTGTATTCCAGAACGCACTTGGTTTTTTTTGAAGGTCAAATTTCAACATTTTATAAAATTATGCTAAAAAAAAAATTGTTTCTTGAAAAAAGGATTGAAAAAACACCCTCAAAACAAAACAAGTTGATGCTGGAATAAAAAATAATAATAATAATAATAATTTGTGTCATATTTTTGACATTTTTAAAAATAGAAATAACATTTTTTAATTTTTAAAATTCAAACATTAAAAAATACCTAAAATTTAAGAAAAAAATAAATTTAAAAAATAAAAACATTTTGAAGCTTAAAATTTAGAAATATATAGGAATAAAAAAATAAAAAATTTAATTCAAACATTAAAAAAAACCTAAAATTTAAGGGGGAAAAAAATTTAAAGATTAAAATTTCAAAATATATAGAAAAAAAAGAAAGAAAGAAAGAAAGAAAGAAATTATAAAAAAAAAATATAGAAATTGAATTTAAAAAAGAAAAAGAAAATGTTTATTAAATTAAAATAAAAAATATTATTTTTAAAAGAAAAAATTAAATTTAAAGAAATATATTAAATTTTAATAAATTTAAAAAATAAAAATAAAATAAAAAAATAAAAAAAATAATACATTATTTAAATTAAAAGTAAAAAAATGAAAAATGAAAAATAAAATACTATAAAAATATTAAATTTAAAAAAATATATATTAAAAAAACAAATAAATTTTAAAAAATAAATTAAATTTAAATTATAAAAAATAATATATATATATATGAACTTAAATTATATATATATATATATATATATATATATATATATATATATATATATATATATATATATATATATATATATTAGATTTTATTAAATTTTAAAAAAAATGGTTAATATTAAAATAACAAATTAAATTTAAAAAAGAAAAATATTAAATTTTAATAAATAAATGAATAAACAAATAAATTTTGAAATAAAAAATAAATTTTAAATATAAAGAAGAAAAAAAAAACATTGTTAAAATAAAAGGTTAAAAAACTTTAAAAATCAATTAAAAGTGAAAAATTGAAAAAAAAAAAAAAATTAAAAAAAAAAAATATTAGGTAAAAAATAAAATAAAAAACAAATTAATTTGAAAATATAAAATTTAATTAAAATATATATATATATATATATATATATATATATATATATATATATATATATATATATAAAATTTTAAATACACAATTTTAATTGAAATAAAAAATATATATATAAAAATTTTATGTAATTAAAAAAATAATAATAAAAAAATAAAAAATTTAAAAAAATATATTAAATTCAAATAAATTTAAAAAAAAAATACAAAATTTATTAAATTTTAAAAAATTAAATGAAAAAACTAAACATAAAATTTAATAATTAAAAATATATATATATATATATATATATATGAATTAAAAAAAAAAAATCAATTAAATAAAAAGAAATACAAAATTTAATAAAAATTATTAACAAAATTTAGAAAAAAAATAAAAAATAAAAACAAAATAAAAAATAAATTAAAAAAAATAAATAAATTAAAAAAAAGAAGAAAAAAAACAAAACAAATTAAATTTCAAATATAAAAAATAAATTTAAAAAAATAAATAAATAAACAATTTTTTTTTTTTAAATTTAAAGAAGCAGAAGAGGAAGAAGAAGAAGAAGAATTTTTTGATCGTGGTGCCAATCGGCCTCCCGCCCAGCTGCCAGCGGAGGTCAATTCCGAGAATCGCCCTCCCGCCCAGGTGGTGGCGAAGGCCGGCCGCTGGGCAGGCGGGGGGGGCCCGCCAAGCGGCCGGCCTCCGCCGCCACTTGGGTGGGAGGCCGATTGGCGGCACCACCACGATCTTCTTCTTCTTCTTCTTTTAATTCAAAAAATTTAAAATTATTTTTTTTAATTCAATTTTTTTTTTTAGATTAATTATTTTTTAAAATTTAAAATTTATTTATTAAATTTATTAAATTTTAATTTAATTTAATTTAATTTTTTTAAATCTTTTAGTGTATTTAGTTTTTTATTTTTAAAATTTATAAATTGTTTTATTTTAAAAAAAAAACAAAAAAAAGAAGAAAGAAAGAAAGAAAGAAGAAGAAGTAGTAGTAAATTTATGGATATTTGTTTTTTAATTATTTGCACGTGGTTTTTTTCATTTTTTTTGTTTTTTAATGATAGTTTTTTTATTTTAATTTTCTTTTTCAATTTTTATTTTTTTATTTTTTTTAATTTGTAATTTTTTCTTCTTATTATTATTATTATTTTAATTTAAATTTTTAAATTTAATTTTTTCTTTTTTGTATTTTATTTTTTTAATCTAAATTTTAATTTTGTAATTTAAATTATTTTTAGATTTTCTATTTTTTTTTAATTATATGGTTTTTTTAATAACTTTAATAACTTAGAAATTATTATTATATATATATATATATATATATATATATATATATATATATATATATATTGCTGGTTAATTTTTGTTTTTTTTCTTTAAATTATGTGTTTTTTTTTTCAAATTTTGTCATTTCTTTTGATATAATTTTCGAATATATATATATATATATATTTTAATTTATTTTTGTTTAAATTTTTATTTTTACGAGTTAATTTTGTTTTTTTTTACATTTTTATTGGTTTTTTTTATTGTTTTTATATATATTTTTATCTAAGTTTTGTGTTTTATTACCAACATGAAAATCACCACTCTAAAAAAAAAAAGTTGATTCTGCATCAATACGTTTCAAAATTAGCATGAAAATCACCGCTCTTAAAAAAAAAGTTGATGCTGCATCAATACGTTTCAAAATTAGCATGAAAATCACTAACATTTTAAAACGAATATTCATACTTCATAAATAGAAATATTAGAGTGTAAAAAATGTGCATAAAAAAAAGGAGTGATTCTGCATCACCACTTTTCAAAATCGGGTGCTTTTTATGCTACCAAAAAAAGTAGGTAACAGTGCGGTTACCTATTTCATCGGTAACAATGTTTAACTCCCGT
The DNA here is from genome assembly GCA_034641835.2 of Pinus albicaulis. Lineage (NCBI taxonomy): Eukaryota > Viridiplantae > Streptophyta > Pinopsida > Pinales > Pinaceae > Pinus > Pinus albicaulis. The sequence continues at coordinate 837,380,031 of CM076578.1, forward strand.
TTCACGATAAAGTGGCTTCCTGTCGACATCAAATCATTATCCAAGGAAGTTTACTTAGAAACATCATCTTCCAGTACCATGAGGCTTGTTACAGCATCTACAAGATCTTCACTTCTAAACCTTTGATCGAAAGATTTTGTTTGGCGTTCAACATCAAATCATCTATTCACGCCTTAAAAACTATATTGTAGTACCTTGAGATCCATTAACATCAATGGTGGTTCTCTTGCGTTTGTTAACATCTCACATCATTGGCTGGTAATCAAACAATGTCTTACCATGTTCGACTACAAATCATATATTCGCATGGCTAGACTTGTACCTGAACGATCGAGTGAACGAGATAAGAATACCCTGGATCTAGTTTTAGCCATCCTTGCTACGATTTCAACATTGTTGTACACATTAGCTGTACGGTGACCTTACATACAGATCGTCATCTGAACATGGGCCTATATCTGTAGGCATGTTTGTATTGGGCAACATTCCAATGTAGACGAATTTCTAAACTATGTACATGTTATTAGATAGTTTATGTATGGATTTTTGGCTTTTGTGATCCATCGATAAATTATGTAGAAATCTTTCGGTAATAATCACATTACAATGAACAAAGTCGACGCGTTTCAAACCAACCAGTGTGGTTCATCATCAAGACTAGGTGAGAGATCAGATCCGATCGTTGAGTTTAAATAGATGTAGAAATGGCAAAGTAAAACAATTAGTTGTTATTCTAACTGTTTTACTTTGCCATTTCTACATCTATTTAAACTCAACGATCGGATCTGATCTCTCACCTAGTCCTGATGATGAACCACACTGGTTGGTTCGAAACGCGTCGACTTTGTTCATTGTAATGTGATTATTACCGAAAGATTTCTGCATAATATAGTTTATGTGTTGAGCATGGGAATGCCTCCCTCTGAAATTCGTGATCAAGATGAAAATATCATGATGTAATGTATTGTAAGATTGATGCAGGTTGCCACTCTACTTTAGTTCCAACTCATCACATCATAAATCATCTCATTCAAATATATTATTATTATTTTGACTTCATGCTTTAAGGGGCAGCTGTTATAGGTCAATTTTGGCATCATCCCCCATGACCTGGTCAAACTGGACATCATCCCCAAGACCAATGAAATAGGGTCTATCATCCCCTGACATTTCAGTTGCTATATGCCCTAAGAGAAGAACAATTCATTCATGGCTTCTATTGTGAGATTTCCAAGGTTTGAAGTATATGTCATATCATTTATGAACTCACCAACACAGCCTCTAAAGGGACTAACTGTGTTTCATATGCAACATCCTCCATTCATGGGTGCACTGCAATGCACTTCCCGACACTCAAAAGTGTGTTGGTTACCTGGGAGCGGAATTCTCATTGTTCTGGGAATCTCCACATGGCCAGTGCCTTCTAGTAGAGTCCATATGTGTCAAAATTTGAATCCAAGTGTACATCTAACACCTCTGAACTTGGGAACATGTCTTTCCTATTATTAGAAATTCATTCATTGAGAAACTACCATCAGTTTCCCTATAAATTGAGCACAGATCCTAGTGCTAGGGAGGGAAAAAATTTGGTAAAGAAATGTTGTTGGATTCTCATTTGAGAGAGTAAAAGTACTGATATGTTGTTGTTGTGATGTTGGATGTGATGAGGCTAGGATGAAGCGAGCGTTGGTGGCAACAAATCAATCATTGGTTGTAACCTCCCCCTTCTACTCTCACTACTACATTTGGCGGAAATTCCGACACTTGTTTCCGACGCTTTTGACCAAATGTCGGAAATTTTCCCAAATTTTTTCCATCCCGCCCGAAACCGTCGCTATAGCGACGTCTATAGAAAAGTGTCGCAATACCGACACTTAAAAAGGTGTCGCAATTGCGACGTTTAGAGGAAGACGTCGCAATTGCGACACCATGGCCCAAAGCGTCGCTATTGAGACGACTCTAAACGTCGCAACTGCGACACAATGTCTAGGTGTCGCCATTGCGACGTTTGGAGGCACCAGTCGTAATAGCGACGCCTTTTCCGCCATCGGTATAACGACAGTTATTTTCGCGCTACATAAAAACACCAAACTTATATGCGCACTACATAAAAATTCGAAACTTATATGCGCGCTACATAAAAATGATTTTATTGTTTCGTATTTGTCGCAATAGCTACATTAACGTTTGATATCACGCGCGCATTCGCCCTCTGCTCTTGCAGAACAGCATTTTCCCTCAGCATTCGCGCTCAGCTCTTGCAGAACAGCATTTGCCCTCAGCATTCGCCCTCAGCGTTCACCCTCAGCTCTTGCAGAAAAGAATTCGCCCTCAGCTCTTGCAAAATGGTAAGTTCTTACTGCAGGCCCTTCCTCCTATAGTAGGGTTGACTCTATTTGGGTTTTTTTGGTCAATTCCATTGAATTGTGTTAGGCTGTAGGGTTCTCTCTAGATGTCAAGAATCAAGATTCAATACCCTCTATTATCTTCATCACCCAATACAAGATTTAAATTTTTCCCAAAGAAACGCTTATTAATTTGGCAGCCATTATTTCTCCCCGCTTTAAAAACCCTACATTTAAATGAAAACAAGCATTGCATTTCAACTACAAAAATCTATTAGTGTTCAAATGTACATGTGTGCTACATTAACGTCCGATATCACGCGCGCATTCGCCCTCACCAGGGGAGAATGTACTCGCCCTCGCCCTTGCGTACGCATTCACCTTCGCATTCGCCCGAGCTCTTGCAAAACAAGATTCGCCCTTCGCATTCACCCCGAGCCTTGCACGCATTCGCCCCGGATTCGCCTCGCCCTCTTTCTGCACGCACCGCCCGCATTCGCCCGCCTTGCAACATTTGCTCCCGCATTCGCCTCGGCTCGCCTTCTCGCCCCTCTTGTTCTTGCAGAAAAACATTCGCCCTCAGCTCTTGCAAAATGGTAAGTTCTTACTGCATGCCCTTCCTCCTATAGTAGGGTTGACTCTATTTGGGTTTTTTTTGTCAATTCCATTGGATTGTGTTAGGCTGTAGGGTTCTCTCTAGATGTCAAGAATCAAGATTCAATACCTCTATTATCTTCATCACCCAATACAAGATTTAATTTTTTCCCAAAGAAACGATTATTAATTTGGCAGCCATTATTTCTCCCTGCTTTAAAAACCCTACATTTAAATGAAAACAAGTATTGCATTTCAACTACAAAAATCTATTAATGTTAAAATGTACATGTGTGCATCACTTGTTTAGGGTATTCCTTTTCCACTTTCACATTATCCAAGAATGTGTGCAGTATAGTTCATATTTTTTGTGATTTAGATTATCTTGAAAAAGGAAAGGTAAATTATTTCCCATGGAAAAAGAAGGTTTTCCCCTTTTATAGGTTGTTTGGACTTACGTGGAAAAATTTATGGTATGCCTTTCATATTATGTAGTTTAAATTTGAATTAACAGATTATTCTACATGAAAATATAATTACCTATGGGATGTCCTTCATCACTAATTAAAATTATAGGGTTTCAATTTCCTAGACTCTAACTCATCTGATGCTAAATTCTAGGTTCTCATTGGTGGATCACTCTTCCATTGATTTCCTTTCCCTCTGGATCTTGTCATAATTTAAAAGTCATCAATGATACATATATTATTTCAGGTATCCCAAAAGGCTTTATAGTAGAACATATTCTAAAGTTTTTTTGACACTTGAGGATTCTTTTTAGAACTGCAACGTGGTCTATGCTATCGAGTTATATATCAAGCAACTTGTCCTTAATAACCACACTATGAGGTAGGTTCAACCAGCTTGAACTTGTTGGGACATAGCATATGAAGTTGTGTGATGAGTCCATATCACAGGTTTATTATGGTGAAAAAAGTGAAGACACGTAATGATAGTTATTATGTTAACATTACTAGAAACATTTTCGAAATTATCCATGCTATCAAGATGTCAAAATTCCAAGCATTAGGTGTCAATACTCATAGCTAATAGATAATAATAATAATATAAAAAAATCACAACTTTATTCTTGAAATATGATTGTTACACATTGGTAACCTAGTTCATGAGTTACTATCACCCAAAGATTGCAAAACAAACTTAAAAATAAATTAAACCAACATGAGAATCCAACTAAGGGTTTCTCGACAAAATCATTCCATAACCTGGCATTTTGAAACCCAAATTTGAATCCATCATAAGTAATACAATGCAAAATCAGATGGATTTTCAATGCATGTTTGCATGCTACACTTATTCTCTATCTAGATATCATTTTTTAAATGGAACCATTAGTCAAGCCCACAGTCCTTTTTATGTGAAAAATTTCAGCTCTATTTGAGCTCTTTTTGCTCCACCACCTCCATAAACCAGTGTTACACGGGGTCTCGCCCCCCCACCTAGGGGTCTAGATTCCTCGCCCCCTCGCGCTCCGGGGTCTTGGGGACTTCTAGGGGATGTTTCCCTCACGCGCCCTCACGTCCCCTCACCGCCCCTTTTAGTTTATGGTTTCGTGTTAAAATTTGATGTGCCACTTAGCATATTTGAGAATCCAAGTGATTCTGATTCAGATGGTGACATGGTTGATCTTGATATATTCGTGCAGAAGTTGGATGCAGAGACTAGTGGGCCATTAACTTGAGCATTTATGCTCATTTATCAGTATGATGATATCATTTGATATTCATATGTTATGTTTTATGTTTTATGTTTCAGACATAACTTATTTGCGTTTAAGTTTTATGTTTCAGACTTGAGTTGTAAACTTCAGTTTAAACTCTATTTTGAATCTTGATATAATAGGTCATATGATATCTTAAACTTTATTTTCATTGTACATTGTTAGTAGTTACATTAATGATTATATAGTTTCAAACTTACAAACTTACATGCATGATTGTATGATGTATGTTTTAACTTTTAACTTTTAAATTTGTTTCAATTATATGATTCATCATTCATCGATTTGTAATTTTATCATTTATGATTTATCTTTCATGATGCAAGTGTATGATCACTGTATATACATTCCTTGCAAAAATATAGTTACATTGTAAATATTAAATTTTATATTTTTTATGACCTCGATGTCCCCCCACGTTTCCTGAAAATTGGTAGGGAGCTTTTGCATAGGCCGCTCCTGCGCTCCCTCGTCCCCTCGCTCCCACCTCCAGGGGACTTGGTGGAACATTTCCATAAACATATGCAAACATATATCATGATCTTGGAATCCATTACATATGTATGTGCCAATGTTCCATAATCTTGCCCCATCATCAATTTAAGAAATTTCCATTGACTATCAAATTATGGAGGGGGGGAACTTTTTGCCGCAACATTTGGCTCAAAATCAGGGACCATCTTCGTATGAGGTGAATGAGAACTATAGATATTTGAAGAAGTAGATTAGTGCCTTTTCCTCTAGCCATGGAGTCATATACAGTCATCCATCACAAGAATTTGTCTTTGTTCATTCTCACCTTGAAAGTTACAAAAAATCATGCCCTAATTGAAATGACACTAAATTTGAAAGATATAATAAAAATGCAAGCTAGAAGTGCCCTATTAATACAAAGGGAAAACCTTCCTACCTACCCTAACTGAGATAAATTTTGATTGAATAGAAAACATGATATTTCCTATGGAGTTGATCCAACAACTTGTTAAATGTATGGGACTAAATCATGCATTTGATTTCCAGGGAAACATGCGCATGAAGAGAAAAAGTGCAGAATTAATGGAAAATCCATACATGCCACTTACAAAAACTACACCGAAAGGTCAAAAAATACTTAAGGCCTTAACTTAATTTGAATCCAAAAATGACAAAACAGGATTAGTGAAAACACGAGAGTGGTGTGGGTGAACAACATAAATAAAAAGTGAAGATACCTTTCCCCAAGATGCCTTTGTCACCGCTGTATGAAAACATGTTTTCCTTTCCCTTTATACATGCAAGTGAATGCATTATAGGTATGGTGTTTTCCCAGAATAGGAGAAGCCTACTTAAATATATCATTTGTGGATTGAATGTTTGGGTGCCTTAATGTGCAATGACATGTTTCCAGGACTGAATTCATTGCAAGGCATATTTGAAACTCTAACTCTGTCTTCCGGTGTCTTATTAGAAATTATTTCAGTTTTCATTTTGTGTTTTCAAGTTAGATATTGTTTTCAAGTTTTTACATTTATAATTTTATTGCAATGTGTCAGACTGATCAGAGCAGTGCAGGAACAACCCCGAGACGGGATGATAGCGGAAAGAGGCCAGCGGAAGAACATGTAAAGTGCCAGCATTGCTCTATCTTCAGGTATTTTAGTTATTTACATAATTGAAATAATATTAATTTTGTTCAAATATGCAGACACCTAGCCATGGTACGCCCGATGATTCCCTCTTTGAGGAAGAGCTTTCTTCATCCCTATCTCCAGTGTTCTTGTTGCAAAAAAAGGCACGAGATGCAAGGTCGAAATTTAATGCTTTGATAGACGTGCCTCAAACACCTGAAACAGAAGAGAGGATACAACATCTTATGAGGCAGCTAGAAAGATATCAGGTAATAATAAAAAGTCAAAAGGATATTTTTTTTGTTCTGCATGAGATGAATTGTGATAGTTTGATTTTTAATTTTTACATTGACTAAACTAACAAAAAGTTCTTTTGTATGTAGCATTTTTTGGCACTTGCTGAACCCGGTGTTGGTGGTAGTGGGACACAAGGGCAAGAGATTTCCCAACAACCCTCTCGTACACCTTCTACTCCTTTAGGTGCCAGCCAAGAAACACACCCTGCCCAAGCAGACACCCAGCCAACCGCTGAACGTGTTGGAAATGATGAGGCTGATATGGCCAACTACATTATTGCGTTTCCTGGAGCTACACGTGTCAGCTCCACAGGGACCATTAATGGCACGTTGTTGGTGAACGATGAAGGTGTCCTTATAAAGCATGTACAACTCCCAGGTAAATTTTAATATTTTAACTATTTCATGTACTTTATCTAAAACATATTTATCATGATTTTTATTTTTAAATTAATGATAACATCTTCTTTTTCTTTTGGTTTTATTCTGTGTAGGAAACAATGAGTTCTACAGGATTCTGGAGAGCCATGCGTTGGTAATTTTTGGCCCAACCATACGTACATGGTGGAATTCCCAGAATTCCAACCTAAAAAAAGAACTTCTAGATTATCTAGAAGCCCTTTTTGGGGTCGGCACATTTGACAGAACAACGATGGCTCGGGTAGCCGGAAAATATTTGAAATATACCAGGGACACCTATAGGACGCAATTTCAATTTAACCCTAGATATGAGCGTCCTCTCACAGTTCCAAAGAGTGAGTGGAGAGCACTCATCCATGACGGAAAAGAGAAAAGGGCAAAGAAAGAAGGAAAAATGCCAACTGGACCCGCAAGGTAAATTACAACTTTAATTCAATAGCTTTAATTTTCTTTATGTCTAAAATAAAAGTGTGCTACGTCATATCTGACTTCAATCTTTTGATGCTAGGTTGCCCGACACCTCAAAGGCAACCAAAGCTAGGATAGAGAAAAAGGGCCATCACAAGCTCGGCCAGGGTGGCTACTTGAAATTAGCTGCAAGAATTGTAATTAAGTAGCTAAACATCTTATAATTAATTGTATCGCCTTCCAACGTTTTTGTAATCCTATCAGATATGATTAAAAATAAACAATCATATATAATGTAGGGTGATGACTTTGGAACAATAACTACAGAGGAAGATAAAAATATTGCTTTCCGTTTTGGCTATCAAGCTGTAGTTGAACGTCGCAGAAGCTTGGGGCAGTCCCAAGATCTACAATGCCTGATAAGGTAAAACATTAACCTTTCAATATTTTTGTTTTCGTCCATAAATTTAATGTCTAACAACTTTGTTTAAATCAAGGGAGCAACACTACCGACGAGGTAAATAACCCAGTTTTAGAGCCAGATGTAGATGATCCTCTCGTGCAACCTGATCATTGTAGTGGGGACCAGGCCGACAATGCTGCTATCAGTGAGGGCCGTGACGGTAATTAATTTCCACTTATAATTTTTTTCTAATTATACCTTGATGGTTGTCCTTATAACGTTTTTTGTTTATATGACAGAGAATGTTTCCCTTGAGGATCTTACCACCAGAGAGGAAGACAGGGCAATAGTCCCAACGGCGACAACTGGTGCACCAGGTAAATAATCTCATTGCAATTTGTTTTATTAATATTACCGAACTAGTTCAATGATATTTAAAAACTGATAATTAAAATTTAATTATTATCTGTTTTTGGAGGCGATGCCCCGTCACTGGATGAGACCATACATCGTGACAATGCAACTAGGTCAGCGGCGACAACTGGTGCACCAGGTAAATAATCTCATTGCAATTTTTTTTATTAATATTACCGAACTAGTTCAATGATATTTAAAAACTGACAATTAAAATTTAATATTATCTGTTTTTGTAGGCGATGCCCCGTCACTGGATGAGCCCAGACATCGTGAATACGCAACTAAGTCAGCAGTGCGGGTTGAAAGGCACGAAACAGGAGCAGAGCACGATGATATTGATGATGTAATTAGGAGCTTTAAAAATAGGAAGAAGAAAAAGAAAATTTGACAATGTAAAATATCGTATTATTATAAGACAAACGTTACCATACTTGGAACGTTTTTTGCGTTATATAAAAAACTCATTTATCATACTATTTTTATGTCAAGCATTAATTGCAATGTTTCCTTGCGTACTTTTTGCTGAATTGTTTTTTTATTAGTTATTGAATATTTTTTTTTATGCTCATGAAAGTAAAAAATGAAATATAGATTGGGTATTGGGGAATTGAGAGTGATGTGAGGGGGAGGGGCCATAAGAGCTTCCACCTTCACGTGGTTGGCCCTGTTTAGTAGAGAATAATTTATTGGAGCGATTTAATCTTGGAGCAAACCTCCCTCGATCCAGTGTAGCAACAAAAAAGTCACCGTTGACTTAGTTGCTACTCTTTCAGATCGTGGGAGGCTTGTTCCAAGTTCATGCGACTCCAATAATTTTTTCTTGAAATGAAGAGGAGCTTATTCAGGTATGTTTTGACATTTTCAACATATGTTCTAACATTATCATAAGAATGCATCTTAGAGTAAAAAATACCACATCAATTACTTGTATTTATTGTATAGATAATGATGGATTTTGATTGACTTGGCAGTGCAGGTACAAATCCTCTTGCATCATGAGCAATACAACTCGTCAACCAGGGTCATGTCCAGGAAATTTTTGCTTGTGCACTTGACCAGGTTCGTAATGTCACATTTTGTAAGTTCCTTTACAGTTCATAATTCAATATTAAGCTTGTTCATGATTATTATCTAGGTTTTTTGTATGTGTTTTTTCATCCATTTGATTGTAAGCAACTCTGCATGTTTCCTGTTGTTCACTATGATTTCTCCCATTACCACTCCCAGGATGAATCCGAATTTATTGTTACATAGGTTACTTTATTGTTACCATGATTTCTCCATTTACGATTTCATAGGTTACATCATGTAAAGTTGTCAATCTCAGGTTGGTGATGAGCTTTAGTTCTCCATATTTGGGGCTTTTCTGATATTTTCTCCCTCATGTCATTCCTGCATCACCTCGTTGTTTGAGCATGCCAATTGTCTACCACTTGTACCAATTGGCACATGTCAATCTCTAAGTGGTGCCACATTTCACCTATTTTCAGTGAGAGTTTAGGGTTTCTCTAACATAGCTTCAGAAATCCGATTCAGTGCCTGCTTGAATATTGTCACATAATACTCATGGTTTGGATTGATGAGCATGTTCTGAATGGCTGGTTGATTCATAAGAACCACCCATATAGTCATCTTGAGATATTTCAGAAGGTTTCTCGGGTTTCCTTTTTCACCGTTTCTAGTGGGTGGGATGGTGTGGGGTGATCCATCAATACTGGTGCTCTTGTAGTAGGGAATTCGTTTTTGGGGATATAAAGGAGCATTTGATGTAGATATCCCATTGGATGCATTCATAGATGGGCATGAGAGGTCAAGAATTTAAATTAAAAATATGCAACCTCTAGCATGGCAACCTGAAGGCCGCAAGAGACACTGGTTAAAGATTGTTTTGTGCTGGCCTTAATATAGTCGTGATTTCTTTCTATTATCTTAATGCAAATATATAGTCCGGTCTCATTAAAATGAGGATCGTGGTTGTATTTCTCTTTGGTTGTTTCTCTCTTAATGCTCTAGAAGTTGCCAAAAGTTGCGATAGTTGTTTAGTTTGCCTGTTACAACTTAAAAGTGGTTTTTAGCAATGGGAGTCATGTTTTTTAAGGTTCATACTAATATGAAGATCTTGTAATTCTATATTCGGCATAAGAGAAGATGGCCTCTGCTTTGGGCAGTATGACAACAATTGCCACATCTACCTCATTGGGTAACAATGGAAAGGGGAAGAAGTTGGGTGCAATGTTTGATAATTATGGCAGACAATTGTCTTCTCTTTCAGTTTTTTCACCCATTTCCTTTAATCGCTCAAGCAGAAGAGGGACTCCGAGATTACGCGACAGAGAGAAGGTAGTTAATACAAGAGCTATGGAAAAGGAGTTGTACTTCAACAAGGATGGCTCAGTGACAAAAAAATTGCAGGTCAGAGAAAAAATTATGTTTAAAGGAAGGTCACCCGCACGTGAAACTTCACTGCGGTGGATCTTTCCTTGTCCACTTATATTCGATTTTAATGTGTTATTTTAATTTTTCATGGAGGGTTGTTTTGGCATATGGTCTCGCATTCAATTGCACACTTACTGAAAGCATTGTCAATTTGTCTTGCAGGCGGTGTGAACAAACTTGCTGATCTTGTTGGAGTCACCCTTGGGGCGAAGGGTAAAATGTTGTCTTGGAGAGCAAGCATGGTTCTCCGAAAATAGTTAATGATGGTGTGACAGTAGCTAAGGAGGTAATTTGTAGATGTGTGCTCTGGTTTTATTTTTAACGTTGTATTAGTTCTCCCTCTTAAATGTCTTAGATTTGGTAGGCATAATTTGAAAACTCAAAGGTGAAAGGAAACATATTTGTTACCCAGTGGTCTACTTGGCCTATGGACTAGCCACATTAGAGTAATGCATAAAGCTTTTCACATCAATAAAAGGAAAGGGTTATGGCTGAGTCAAATTTTATTGTTATTGACAGTGTAATGAAATGTATCTCAATGCTATGGTTTTGGCCTTTTTATTGGTTGAATTAGAGGACCCAGCTGAAAATATTGGGGCCAAGTTGGTAAGGCAAGCTGCGGCAAAGACAAATGATTTAGCTGGGGATGGAACCACAACATCTGTTGTTCTTGCACATGTTGGAATATTGAAAAATTCCATAACAATGAATGGAGAATAAATCTCCCTTCTTTTAACACAGAGAAAATAAAAATTTCTTTTACAGGAGACACAGTTTCAATACTTTGAAAACAAACTTCTATTCCCTTCAATAACTCAAAACAAAACTATTACACTTCTTCCTCACTAAGAGGGATTACAAAATTATGACTGCTACAAAACGCAGTGCATAAAACCAACTCACTGTCTGTTCAAAACAAACATACTCTATCTCTAAAACACTCTGCTGTGTTTTTCACTTTCGCACTGCTGTGCATACACACTTAAAAAGTTACACTCAGTCTTTCACTTTTTACACACTGCTGTGTAATAAAAAATTTACGTACTGTCTATAAAAAAAAACTACCAAGCTTTTTCATCCTTTTTATTTTTATATGCCGTAACATATAAAACATATTATAATAAACCCTCTTTTTAAAAAAATAAAATTAAAACTAAATTCTATGCCCACCTTTCATTTCGCATATGATATATATATATATATATATATATATATATATATATATAACATATGTTTAAAACATATATATATTGAACTATCAAAACATTAGTTATCCTTCCGCTTCTGACCAAAAGTCCGAATAGATTGAATTTCAAACCAAGTTCGTTGCTCAATGGATTAATGTCTGCTACCTTTAACCCTAATTTTCAATCCATGTGCCCTATGTACCTGGTCCAGCTTTTAGGTTTTCATTCCCTTCAATTTCATGCGCAATTCAACATACGTTCACGTGTCTTTTGAATTTTCCATAAAAACTGTGTTGGGTACCCCGATGAGCTGACTTCGGTTGGTGAATTGAGTTAACGCTGGTTGTTGTGTTTAAATACAATCCTGTACAGAAATATGGCTGCGGCCGTCTACAAAAAAAACTTGCAGGAATTTTAAATGCTGAATTAAATTTCTGGATGGCATGCAAGCAACCTCCAAAAAAAAATGTTGCTGCTGCATCCGTCCTTCTGCTGCAGCAGTGGAAGTTAAAATTCAACAGCACAGGGTTTAATAAGTGAGGGTGTAAAGGTAACTTTTTGTCGATGGTACTGGATTAAGATCATCTATTCATTTTTGTAGGGTCTTATGGTGTTTGGTTTTTTAGTTTTGGGTTGGGTTTATTGAGTCTAAGATAGTTTTTGAGTGAAAAATTTGCTATCAGGTATTAAAAAATTTTGGTTCTTTTGTCAAAATTTATGAGCTTGTTAGGAAATACAAAATTGACAATGGTTGTATCTTAAATTTGTGGAAAATAATTTGAAATGAAACCTTTTTGTTTAGGTTGTTGCAGCAGGTGCAAACCCCATTCAAATTACTAGGGGCATTGACAAGACAATAAAGGCCCTTGTTTCGGAACTCAAAAATTTGTCAAAGGAGGTAAACGCTTGCCTTTTGAGTAGGCTGGTTTTCCTTTTTGCTGATGGTTTGGTGTATCTAATTGAATTAGTTGCCTAAGGTATTTTTGGTTGCAAAATCCTTTTCATTTTTCATACAGTATTGGCCTTGTGCAATACATTTGATTGTGTGGTCTTGTTAGATCTACAACATTTGTAGTTGTTTAGTCTTATGGCCGAGGTGCACTTTTATTATGAAAATAGTTGATGCAATATTGTCATTTAATCCTTACTGCAGGGTAGCATGTTGAGAAGTTTCTTGTGAAACATTTGGTATTCAAAATGACACTTGATCCTATACAGCATCATGAACTTGACTTCAAAATTCATATTCAAAGTGTGCTAAACAATTCTTGCAAAATTTCAAATATTTATGTTGTTTTAAACCATTATCTTTTTCATGTATTGGATGCTGAAAATGTGAAAAAGACTTTGGTATGAAACCAACTCGTGAATAATTTCCAGCACAAAAACCACTTCCAAGACATGATTTAGAAGTAGAACAAATGTGCTTATGAAGCATAGAAAGATATCCTTGATGCATTGTCAATGTTTGGCTAGGGTTATTTTTGGAGAAAATAACTCCTTATTCCTAGAATAGTGCTCTTCAATACAAGTAAATGCCAGAGAAGAGAGATCATCGTGTGATGCAACAAAACTGAAATTGGACCCCCAAGGAGAGCTGGTGTGTCTACAATCGCTGTGTCAGCATTTTCCCTTGGTGTACCCCGTTCTTTTCCTCCAGCCTGAGTCTTAATTGACTTCTTCTTTCTTCGTGTTTATTTATCAAATTCGTAGAATTTGATAAATAAATACTATCCACAATGGTTGGACTTTAATTTATATTCCCGACTTTATATTATCTCCAATCCTTATAACCAATTTTTAACTTTCAACACTTTGTATTTATACTCCACGTTTATTTTTAAATAAATAACTTGTAATGAACTTTCGGCTCTATATTTCACCACCCAGCCTTACAACAATCACGCTCCAGACTTATGCTAATTATCTGCCAATCGTTTAATTAAACAATTTCATTATACTCCGGCCCCACCTATATATATATCAATAACCAATCAAACACTCGTATCGTACCTGGCTATCCTCCGCACACCTTAGTTAACCTCCGGGCAAGTTCAACGTGCGACCACCGTCCGATGGCCCTTCTCCAAATCAACGACTCTTGGCAATTTCGCTCGGCTTCCAACGTCGGGCTTTAACGTACGATGGCGTGGGTTAAACGGTTGTTTTTCGGGGTCACTTCGCCACGTGTCGCATTCCCTATGGAATCGCTCGCGAATAGGAAATACCGCCTACTCCGCAAAAGCGGTGCGATATAGGCAACCCGCTTTTGTGATTCCGCTCGTGGTTTTGGTAGAGGGCTTGACCACGGGTGCATGTCTGGTTCCGCTATCCTTTTGTTTGTTAACTCATGTCCAATCCTCGGGTCAGGTTCCGAAAGCACAACAATTTTGTCTCTTTATTAAGCGAGATTTTTATATTTGAACAGTTTTCACGACCCAGGTTCTCAATAATTATTTATATAACTTTTCCACATGTTTAGTGTGGTATTCCCATGATTTATTATAAATATGTGTATTATCAAAGAAAACCAACACAAATTTTATAAGATGGGATCAAACAAAATTGTTCTTGAGTCGAGCCCGCCGGACTTCAAACGGCGATAAACCATTATTCAAACCAAATTCGCGTTCCAAAATAGCCTGCTGACGTCGGCCAATTTTGTGACGTGAATTTCTTATCAAATTCGCCCTAATATTTTACGGGTCCGGATTTCCACTGCGCGAGCAGCCCAAACAAAGATCCGCTCCAATCAATTTCTGCCACGTGTCCTCAATAAAAACTTGCCCTGCTCCCGGCTGCGGGTGCATTCGATGGCGTTTAAGGTGATGGGACATGGATATGGTGATTTCATATCAATCGCACTAACATTTAACGTTGCTCAATTAAATTTTCACATCAAATCTGCATTAATTAATTTTTAACATTGTTCAAGATCGGACCTCCACTCCTCTTAGCGATTCCGCACGCTCCAATTTGATCTGGCCTTCGGCTCTCATTATTAATGATCAGAGATTAATTATGACGGGCGTCCTTTGATTGCATTGCAGACGGGTCGACAAAATGGCGTTTAGCCATGGTTTTTCAGACAAGCCGGTTGTTGGATTACACTGCCTGCTAACTGTGACGATAAGGAGAAGTGGCCAGCTGAACTGCTGCCTAGACCTTGCTGCATATTTTCATTTCTCTCGGTTCTGTCTCTGTCTGTCTTCCTCTGTTAATTGGAATTCTGCTTCTTCGTCTCCTCTTGTGCCCACTGCGCCTGAGATTGCACCCATGCCTCGCGTGCGTCATAGGATGCGTTGCCGCAGGGGGAGCACTAGATGTCAACCCCGGCGCGCTCCCTCCAGCCCCTCAACAGAGTCGACTTCCGGCCAGTCCAGTGATTATTACTTAGGTCGATATCCAAATACTAGGAGTGGGCGGGGTCGGCTTGTAGCATCTGGCCATCGTATAGATTCCCCTGCTCCTGGCTTCCCCACCGTTAGTTCACCTTCTCCCACGACGCGCACTGCGCAATTTTCCTTTAATTGCTCTCTCAACCACCCAAGAATCACGACTTTAGTCACTGTGGTATTCCGCGAGGAGGCCCAAACGGAGGAAGAATGCACCCGTCCGGTGGGTCTGAGCTCGGAAAAAGTCGGCCAGCATTCGGGCCTTCAGGAGGGGAGCCGTGGCATGCATGTGGAGGTAGCACCTAGCGATCCTGGACCTTCCGAAGGATGGTGCCGAATCGTGGAGGAACCACCGGAGGAGTAGTTTGGTTAATTTGTTTTTCTTGCTTAGCAAGCCCACTTAATTGGGCTGCTTTTAGATTATTTTACTGTGCTGGACCTTTGTAATATTTTTGAATTTTGTAAATTAAACGTTCAAGACTGGTTTCCCCGTATGAGGGCAGTCTTCTTAATTTTTTGATTTTTTGATGACAAATTTGCCATGAGTATGGCCAGGCAATGTTTTTGACTTCGGTGTAATTTTAATCGCAATGTTAATAGATTAACTTTACTTAGAATTCTCACATGATTAGCGTTTTTCTTGATCTGTTCAAGGATTTTGGTACTTTAATTTGTATTTAGAACAATGGACGTTGGTACTCTATCTGTTGCTTTACTGTTCTACATACTACTATTTCACTTTCTTATAGATGCCTCGGGCATATTTGAATGCTTTCTCAGATTGTCGATAATCTCCATGTGGACCGTTACTGGATTTTATATCATGTCCCCGTATGTGACATGGGGTATTTTTCTATCATTGTCTGGGGTGGGACTTCCACTTTTCTGGATGGATATTTGGGTTCCAATCTTCAGATGTGAAAATGTAATGACTTCATGGACTGTTTTACTTCATATAATATATTCAAAACAACGTTTTTTCTCTTGTGAAAAAAAAATGATTAATGTTTATCACTCCGCCTTCAAAACTAGCGATGCTGGTCTATGTTGCTGGTTTATTGATATGGTCTGATGGTATTTTTATATTTTGGACATATCACACTCCTCACATGATTAGCGTTTTTCTCTGTTACAGGATTTTGGGTACTTTAATTTGTATTTGGAACAATGAACGTCGGTACTCTATCTGTTGCTTTACTATTCTACATACTGCTATTTCACTTTCTTATATATGCCTCGGGCATATTTGGATGCTTTCTCAGATTGTCGATAATCTCCATGTGGACCGTTACTGGGTTTTATATCAAGTCCCTGTATGTGACATGGGGTATTTTTCTATCACCGTCTGGGGTGGGACTTCCACTTTTCTGGATGGATATTTGGGTTCCAATCTTCAGATGTGAAAATGTAATGACTTCATGGACTGTTTTACTTCATATAATATATTCAAAACAACGTTTTTTCTCTTTTGAAAAAAAATGATTAATGTTTATCACTCTGCCTTCAAAACTAGCGATGCTGGTCTATGTTGCTGGTTTATTGATATGGTCTGATGGTCTTTTTATATTTTGGACATATCACACTCCTCACATGATTAGCGTTTTTCTCTGTTCAAGGATTTTGGGTACTTTAATTTGTATTTGGAACAATGGACGTCGGTACTCTATATGTTGCTTTAATATTCTACATACTGCTATTTCACTTTCTTATAGATGCCTCGGGCATATTTGGATGCTTTCTCAGATTGTCGATAATCTCCATGTGGACCGTTACCGGGTTTTATATCAAGTCCCTGTATGTGACATGGGGTATTTTTCTCTCACTGTCTGGGGTGGGACTTCCACTTTTCTGGATGGATATTTGGGTTCCAATCTTCAGATGTGAAAATGTAATGACTTCATGGACTGTTTTACTTCATATAATATATTCAAAACAACGTTTTTTCTCTTGTGAAAAAAAAAAATGATTAATGTTTATCACTCTGCCTTCAAAACTAGCTATGCTGGTCTATGTTGCTGGTTTATTGATATGGTCTGATGGTCTTTTTATATTTTGGACATATTACACTCCTCACATGATTAGCGTTTTTCTCTGTTCAAGGATTTTGGGTACTTTAATTTGTATTTGGAACAATGGACGTCGGTACTCTATCTGTTGCTTTACTATTCTACATACTGCTATTTCACTTTCATGGACTGTTTTACTTCATATAATATATTCAAAACAATTTTTTCTCTTGTGAAAAAAAAATGATTAATGTTTATCACTCTTGCCTTCAAAACTAGCGATCTTTGGTCTATGTTCTTTACAGTTTGTGTCCACGATTACGATGGTATTTTTATATTTTGGACACTTATTCGTTAATACATTGCCGAGGGAGTTTTAACTACTTTAATTTGTATTTGGAACAATGGACGTCGGTACTCTATCTGTTGCTTTACTATTCTACATACTGCTATTTCACTTTCATGGACTGTTTTACTTCATATAATATATTCAAAACAACGTTTCTCGACTTTTAAAGTTTCAATTTTTTTTTTTAAAATTGAACCCTCCGTCGGTCTACCGACGCCTTGTAGACGTCGAAACTGCGACAACATAGAAATGTTGGAAGAGAGACAGTATGAAAACGTCGGACCACATTTCGTCGGAATTGCGACAGATTACAAACGTCGGAAGAGCGACGTTGCAAACGTCGGACCACATATCGTCAGAATTGCGACTGATTATAAACGTCGGAAGAGTGACGTTCCAAACGTCGGACCACATATCGTCGGCATTGCGACATATTACAGACGTCGGAAGAGCGACGTCCAAAATGTCGGACCACGTTGGGTCGGAATTACGACTGCTTTTAGGCGTCGGAAGAGCAACGTTCCAAATGTCGAACCACATTTCATCGGAAGTGCGACATTTTACAAACGTCGGAGGCGCGACGGTTTGTGAGACGTCGGAAGAGTGACGCGTGTTCGGAAGCGACAGAAGAGGTGTCGATAGTGCGACACTTTTTGCGTTCGTCGGAACTGCGACGGCAGGACAAACCACGGTTTGTCCGCCCTCTAACTGTCGCTCTGGCGACGACTATGTGTCGGAATAGCGACGAATTGGCCGTCGGAATTTCCGCCAAATTTTCTAGTGTCTTTAATAAAGATTGTTGTTCATTTTCCCATATATATGTCTCTATTTATTTTGCAATGGATTCTTGAATGATATATATATATTTCATATATAATCGATTTGAGTGGTTAAGGTAAGTAGATATCTACATATGCATGTCATTTGTTGTTATTTGTTTGTGTTTGCAAGAATCGATCCGGCGATATGATTTGGATTGAGAGTGACAACAACAACGACAGAAGGAGAAGGAGAAGCGCTTGGATCACAAGTAGGTTCTTTCATCATTTTGTGTATCTGCTTATTTCAGAGAAAGTGATAGTAAATTCTTTCCTCTGTTGTTCTAAGTTCCTAGCACCACACTTAGGGAATTTGATTTATCCGTAGATCATAATTCTGCATAACACAATGAATGTATACTTTTTTAGATAGACACCAGTGGGAATATTGTTGGATGGTATGTACCACATTAATAGTTTGACCTTAGAAGGGATCTTCAACTTCCATAAGGATCTCCACCACCAAAGAAATTACAGTGGTCTGTGGGCATCATAAATAATCAGGTATCCATCCTTCAGGGAATATTGTCCATGTTTTGAGACCGCCCAGATAATATCATCATCTATGTTAGTAATTCTGACACGATATTCCACCAGAGATGAAGTGTACCATGCCCATTCCACTTCACAATGGTGATGAATGTGTAGCTCACGGCAGTTTTTCCATCACTATGAGAATATGGTCGAATTGGTCGGATCAACGACCTTATCTAGAGTATAGATACTTGCATTATTCAATGTGAGAATTAAATTAGGAAATAAGAGGTGAGAATTACCACTGCCAAACCAAGGGTCGCATCCAATTCCAACAAGCCTTCCCTAATGAACATTCTAAGCCATGCCAGTTCTAATATATTCAATGAAGTATAGCCCTCCATATAGTTGAAATGTTTGTTCTGTTCCAATTCCCATATCTGATCCACTCAATTGGTTGTGATGGGATTATATATGTGTGAATGACCACCTTGGTCCATAGACTATCAACAGTAAGTATCTTCCAACCCAATTTTGCTGCCAGTACAATAGAGAAGGAGGGCAAGTCCTTTACACCCCAGCCCCCCCACTTCTTAGATAGTGCAATAAGATCCCATCTGGCCCAAGAAAAAGTATGTCCTTTCTTTGAGCCATTCCAAAGAAATCTGCAGCAGATTTTTTGAATCCTAGATAGTATTCCCTTTGCTATCCAGGCCAAAGACATTCAATATACTAGTATTGCCTCCAAAACTGGTTTAATGAGAACAAGGTGTCTAACCCATGAGAGCCATCTATGATGCCAAATGTTGAGTCTCTTTTCAATCTTAGCAATCAACCAAGTCCAATCAGCAATTTTGTAGTTGGATGGTTTAAGATGGAAGCCCAAATATTTTTGGCCATCCTAAAATCCCATGGGGTTAAAAGGAAAAAGTTGCAAAGAAAAGTGGATTTCATGTGGAGTACATCCAAGAGTTGTGATGGTGGATTTGGTGTTGTTGCATTTCATACCTGTAGCCTTGCAAAACAATTTCAGGGCAGAGTTGATAACTGATATTTCACTGACAGATCCATTTAAAAAACTAAGGACATCATCCACAACGAGAAGGTGAGTTAGGATGCAGTTATCTTTGATCTCGATGCCCTTCAACCTACCACATTCCCTTTCCTCGATCAAAGTTCTACTCAGTCCTTCCATGACTAGTATAAATAATATGGGGGAGAGAGGACATCCTTGTCAGAGACCCCGCTCAACATGGAAAAAATTGGTAACTACCTCATTTATAAGGACACTGAAGGAGACCGATGTGATGCAGCACATAATCCAATCGATGACAGTATTGTTTCTCAACCTATCAAATACGCGTAATGATTTTCATGGTATTAACTTCTTCCCGAGGCGAATAGGCACAATAGTTAGGGGTAAAAGGTATTATGTGATCAATTTTTTTCTGAAATTTTTCTCCATATCAAGTAACGCTAGCATTAATTCTAAAATTTTCTCAAACATTTTATGCTAAGCAAAAATATTTTCCACCAAACTATATTGTACCTATATTGTAGGTATACCTGCCTGCCACCACTTTTTCATGCATGTTGCCACCACTTCACGCCTGCATGTAACAAGTGCCACTGCTTCTCTCTACCTATTACATAGAAATTATCTCCTGGGTCAAAAAATAAGCACAATCCCTATGTTTGTTTCTATGCCTGATGTGGTTTCTAGTCATATGGTCTAATATGAGGTTATCCAATTGCAGTCGCTCTAACGTTGTGGGTGATATCTGTTGAACCGATGTTGGTATAGAAGCAGGAGACATAAACGCAGGAGAAAACACAAAAATTTGCTTGTTGAATTGAACCAAGGTCACATTTAAGCCTGATTCGAAGCTTGAGCCCATATTCAAGTGGTTATCGAGTGTTGGATAGTTTGTAAGTAAAATTTACAATTTTCATCTTATCAAGATATTATGTTGGTTATAGTTCTAGGCTTTTTTGAACTGCTCTGAAATGTAATAATAAGAAATATGATAAAATTCTCATGAAATTTTTTCGTTCAAGAGTAATAAAAGCATTAAATTTTGTTAAAATAACTGGAACAAATTGCTTTTCACGTGGGTTTAAACTTTACTCGATATAGAAGTTGTTAACTAGGAAATATTTTTCTTTACAAAAAGGATAGATTTTCTATCACATTTTTTTTTTCTTTGAAAAAAATGACAGATTTTCTTTGACAGTTTTCTAAAGGACATATTTCTAAAGAAGGGCAACAAGAGTTTGCAAGAATTAATACCATAACCTTTGACAGGATGGCCAATTTTTTCTCAAATAGAGATGTGCTATCTTTATTCATTCCCGAGCTGGGTTTATGCTTCAACAATAAAAGGTTTGTGACGTCTCCTGCTTCTATACTAGTGTCGGTTCAACAGAGATCACCCACAACATTACAGGGATTGTAACCATATAACCTCATATTATATCATACAACTAGGAACCACATCAGACAGAGCAGCAGACACAGGGATCACGCCTAGTTTTTGACCAAGGAACAAATTGCTATGTAACAGGTAGAGAGAAGCGGTGGAACTTATTACATGCAAGCAGAAGTGGTGGCAGCAGGCATAAAGAAGTGGTGGTGGACAGGAAAAAGCGGTGGCAAGCAGGCAGGCCTACAATATAGGAAAGCATACAATATAGTTTGGTGGACAATATTTTTGCTTAGCATAAAATGTTTGAGAACATTTTAGAATTAATGTTAGGATTACTTGACCTGGAGAAAATTTTCAGAAAAAATTGATCACATAGTACCTTTTACCCCTAACAATTTTGAATATTCGCCTCGGGAAGAGACCAATACCATGAAAATCATTAAGCATATTTGATAGGTTGAGAAACCATATTATATCAAAAAGAAACGAAACTATAGGTTAATTTTAACACTAACTAATGCCAGGAATAACAATTCAATTACTATATTCCCATGCCGCAAGCCGCAAGGACTAATAAAAACAATTTATTATTTAACCTTTGACTTTGCAAATAATGTTTGATGAAATTTGCTTTCCTCTTTTTCACCTTTAACTCTATTCTTATTTCCTTTCCTCTTCCTCCCAACACCCATATTAAATGATATTACTCTATTCTTGTGTCCTTTCCTCTTTCTCCTAACACCCGTAGTAAATTATATTATTTCATATCACCCATAGTAAATGATATTATTTCATATCACTTGTCAAGTTGATTGGATATTGACATTCTTATGAGTGTATTAACGTTGAGTATTTTTTTAAATATGACTCTAATTTCTTGAACTAAATAATTGGTTCATTTGTTTAATGATATAATAAGATGACCTCCCTCTTCTATGACTTAGATAACCTATGCGCAATGGTGTTAACGTGTTATTCCTTTTTGATACATAAGCATAATTTAGAAATTTTTAAGCTAATTGTTTCTACAAATATACACATCATAAGAATTTGTCATAAAATCTATATTGATCCAAGTGGCTCTAGAAACATACACAGGACAAAGAGGACTAATGAAAGCTCAAAAATCAAAGTTTTTGGATTGCTCTCGAACTAGCTACATGTTTAATATCTCATCGTCTTGATCACAATGGTGACAACAGTTCTAAAAACTGAGCTCGTATGCGAAAGTTAGAAGCAGTCAAAGTTCTGTGTTGACTTGATGAGGTGGCAGCCTTAAGGAGGACACAATTTCATAGAAATCCAACCACTGAATTCCGGTCAGTTTCGGCTAGATTCTGAGCAAAATTGTGGGGTCATTAAAAAGACTCCTATGGCCTAAAAAAACTGAATTTTCAAAAATGGGTAGTTTGTTTAATAAAAACAAAAAAATATTAAAATAAAAGTGGGTCGTGACCCCCGCCGTTATCCCCACCGCATGACCCAACCATATAACAAAATTAAAAAAATAATAATATATGTATGGGTCGGCGGGCCATGACCCCTGCCGGACCCCACGACACCACCACCAAACGTATATGTTACAACATTTAACGTATTGTTATATTAAAAACCCCAACAAATGTTTATTAAAACATTACCACTACATTATAAATATTCCACAGGTTTGTTGGGCGGATCGCCCAAGGCATGCCTAACCCCCCATTTAAAATTTATGTTGTTTGGGTTATAAAACAACTGCACAGTTTGGGAGGGGGTGGGGTTTGACCGCCCAACCCCCTCTCCACAATCTATGGATCTTAACCATCAGACCAACGATATTGTTTGGTTTATCCGCCCAACAAAATTTTATATAAACTCGACTTTTCACCAGTGCACCCACGCCAGGCGGAGCAGAGATGGACATGCAGTTCGAGGTAGGGATGGTGCACGTTGTTCGAGGGAATCTTTTTTATGTCAAGGGAATATTTTGATTCCAAGGAGGTAAAATTTTCCTGCGTTAGAATGTATTAAACTTCATATACATTTTAACCATAATTTCGTAGGGAACACAATGGCGAGGTCGGAGCCTTTCAAGTAGCGGTTTTGCAGATTCCCTATGGAGGAGAATATTGAGGGAATCTTTCAGATTCTTTGGAGGTCAAAATTTTCCAATCTCAAAATGAGGTCAATCTTATATTGATTCTTCTCATAAGTTCGCAAGGATCTCAATGGTGAGATTAGATTCCTATTTTGAGTTGCAGATTTTCAAATTCCTTGTGGAATAGCATATTTGAGGAATCTAGGGGGAATCTAAAAGATTCCTTAAGGCCCAGATTTTGATAGTGTCAAAATTCAGCAAATTGACAATCGATCATACACTTCTTGGTGACACGAGTTCAGTGATTCAGTCAGATTTTTCATCTGAGCCTTATGTTTTTCGTCCACTTTTCAAAGTGGAGTTGCAGGTGTCAACATTCAATGTGTGAGCAGTTGTTTTCAAGATATTCGATGCCACGAGATTGATGGTACAACCAGATCTAACAGTTTATCATCCTTTTCTTCAGATAGCTCCAAGATGTGAGGTATATGTAGTGTGATCATTTACTTCTTTTTCTCTTTGCTATGAGATGCATTGTGTTAGGATATTCCGACACACAGGAAATAGTTAAGTATAACTTGGTCTAGTGTAGAGTTAGGTAAAGTGTGTTTCTTTACTATGTACATTTGTAGTGATCCGACAATTCACTCTCTCCTCGTTATTAACGACACTTGATCTGTGGCTTAACACCCGATTGGTCCATGATCTCTATTTAAAGAGCATGGAGGGTCATTTTTCCGGTAAACGTTTATGAGAGAAACATATGTAACTTTCTTTTTATATTTATAAATTCCTTGAAGTGGCTACGTTGACTCAGGCCGTGGACTATTTCCCTCTTCGAGGGTTTTAACCACATTATATACTGGTGTACTGAGTTGTGATCTATTTGTGAGCGGTGACCTTTGGTGTTTGATATAAGGAACTTACCCTGTAAATTCCTACATGGTATTAGAGCCATTTTGAGGGCCACATTCGTTGTTGATCCAAATCCAAAGCCGGTTTGACTGCATGCGATTGTCGTTTCCTAAATATACTATTTATTATTGCTTTTAGGCTGGGATAACTGCTCTATTGTGTCTGGTGTGTCTGTTACACTGATGAACCCCTTTTTTTTTATGCGAAAAGGTTTCTGATTGCCTGAGTTATGTCATTTTAGATCTGGAGGTATAAAGTATCTTTTTTGGAGTTATATTTATTAATCATTCTGCTTATTTCGGCTCCCTCTGTTTATTTAGATTTGTATTTATTTATTTATTTGCCGGATCTATACCCTCGACAAATCAGAAACAGGAAGAGGAGATTTTTTTTTGCTACGTATGCTCTTTCCCCGCATCTTTGTTCGATCTCGGGGAATCAGAAATAGCGAAAAAAAAGGATAGTTTCCGATAAGGCTAACCAAAAATCTAACGCTTTGTCATAAGCCTTGAATTTCGTTTTTTTGTGCTCATATTTTGTGTTTTTTTTGCAGGAAAAATCATGCACATCGAAGACCAAAAAAAAAAAAAAAACCCCTTCCTCCTTTCAAACAAATACATAATCATTTTACTAGCTCCTTGGTGTAAAGTTAGTTTATGAGAATATAGGTCTTGGGTTCAAGTCTCTTTCTCAAGCTTAATTTTTAAAAAGCTTTTTGTTAAAGGGGGGGGGGGGGGGAGGAGCGAATTTTTTTTTAGTTGACCTTCATCATCAAATTTCAATCGTTCCCATAACTATTTAGCATCTACAACACATTTTTTCAAAAAGGCATAACTTCTTCATTCGAAAGCCATTTTTTTTTAATCAGCCTAATTTTTCGAGATATTTCCATTGGAGTAGTTATTTTAAGCCTTTTTAGTTTCAGTTTTTTTTTAGATGGAAACTGCATGCCCGGTTATTCTTAACGGCACCAATTATTTCCAATGGACACCCCACATGGTAGATTTACTTAGAA
Source organism: Pinus albicaulis (assembly GCA_034641835.2). NCBI lineage: Eukaryota > Viridiplantae > Streptophyta > Pinopsida > Pinales > Pinaceae > Pinus > Pinus albicaulis. The sequence continues at coordinate 837,405,363 of CM076578.1, forward strand.
GTAAAGGGCTTTATATAATAGCCACAATACAAGAAACTAAACCTACCAATAGAGATAAAGCCGCTAAATGGGAAAATAAACAAGATCAAGCACGGGGGTTGATAGGCATGACCATTGCTCAAGATATTCGATTTCATATCCTAGAAATTGACACCCCTGATGCAACCTTAAAAAAGCTAAATACTGTTGTTGGAATTCAAAATGCAATCAGGGCCCACCAACTTGAAAATGAGTTGCTTACTTTGGACCCCAATAATTTCTCCTCTATTGAAGGTTTTTTGTCCAAATTCAAGACCCTTAGACTTCTTTTAGAAGGTTGTAAGGTCAAAAAGGAAGATGGTAGCCTTATCTATTATATTCTTGCTAAGCTTGGCCATGCATACTTTGTATTTGTTTCCACCTTCCATTCCAATAGAGAAGCCATCATTTCTCAAGGAACAACCTACAAGAACCCCTCTTTTGATGCTTTTTGCGATTCTTTGATAAGAGAACGAGAAAAAATCTTACACCTTGGTCTTATCAATACTGGAAACGCTTCTAAGAAAGCCTTAGCATCTCAACAACAACCATATCAAAAGAATCCAAAGAAGCAGTATCCTAAAAAGTATGGTCCTAAACCAAACAAGGGTCTTAAGCAATTTCAGCCGCAAACTGAAAAAGAAACTCACCAAACTGATAAGGAAAATAAAAACAAAGGGAAGAAAATAGAGAGTCATTTTTTGTAATCGTGATGGCCATGTAGAGTCCAAATCTTTTAAGATGGAAGCGTTGGAAGAAACAATGAAGAAGCACCACATCAATTTGGAGACCTCTTCAACTTCATCTTCAAGAATGGCACTTTCTGCTTGTGGTTTTCAAGCATCTGGTTATGCACTAAATGTATCTTCTTCTTCTCATTCTCATGAGTGGCTCATTGATTCTGGAGCTTCTTACTACATGGCCAAAAATAAAGCCATGTTTTCTTCTTTAAATGATTGTAACACCAAACAAATTTATGTTGGTGATGATAGATCTCTTAGTGTTGTAGGATCTGGAACCATTCATCTAGACAATGGTCAGTTTAATGATGCACTATGTGTTCCTACATTTTCGAGCAACCTTCTATCTGTTTATCAGATAACTCATTCAGGTGAAGGGAAAACAATAGAATTCTCACCTCATGATGTTGTAATCAAGGACCTCAAATATCCTAGACATATTTTAGGTACTGGCATTGCTGATGCTTCCATAAGTTTGTATAAGTTTGAAAATTTTTGGTCATCATGTCTTCCCTCCGTTTTTGTTGCTTATAATGATGAAGTGGGAAAACTTTGGCATGAGCGATTTGGTCACTTAAACTATCGCTATCTTCAAACTCTATGTAAATAAAATATGGTGATAGGTCTTCCTATGGTATCTTTATGAGATGGTGATTGCTCCGGATGTGTACTCGGAAAAAATCATCGGGATAGTTTTGACAAACATGCCTCTTGGCACGCTTCAGCCCCTTTGCAACTTTTGCGCAGTGATTTTTGTGGTCCACTTTCTATTGTTTATTTCTCTGGTTGCAATTACTTCTTAAATTTCATTGATGAATTTTCCAAACGCACTTGGGTATACTTCTTAAAACTCAAGAGTGACGTTTTTAACATGTTCTTGGCCTTTAAGGCCTTTGTTGAGAAAAAATCTGGACATCAAATTCTTAAGTTAAGATCAGACAATGGAGGAGAATATGTTAACAAAAAATTTATCAACTTTTTCACTGAGTATGGCATTTAATTGCAACATATTGTTCCATATACTCCACAAAAAAATGGTGTAGCTGAAAGGAAGAATCACACCTTAAAAGAAATGGCTAATTGTATGCTTCAATCTAAAAGACTTAGTCTCAATTTTTGGGCAGAAGTAATTAATTGTGCAAATTACATAGTAAATCACACTCCTACTAAGGTTTTAAGGAATATAACTCCATAAGAACTGTGGAGCTCAATCAAACCAGATGTAAGTCGCTTTCGTATTTTTGGAAGTGATGCTTGGGCCCATATTCTAGATGTGAAACATAAAGCCTTGGAACCTAAGAGTGAAAAATGCATTTTTTTTGGATATTCTGAAGATGTCAAAGGATATAGACTTCTTCAACGAAAATCTAAAAATATAATCATTAGAAGAGATGTAAATTTTGATGAAAATATATCAGCCTGCGAGCCTAGTTCGGCAGGTGTGCCACCTTTGGCCTATGAGCCTGATTCGGCATTTGTGCCACCTTTCTCTATCTCTTCTATTTTTTATAGCATTCCTTCTATTTCAGATGATGACAGCGAGGATGAAAATCCTCCTCCACCTCTTGAAGACATTCCTTCAGCTCTACAGCTTCCAATATGGGTCCGCTCTACTCGGGATGCAGCAGGTTCCCTTGCAGGTGACCCTGCAGATCGACAACGTACATGTTCTCAGTTCGAAAGAGCCTCTTCCTTATTGGCTCAAGTTCCAGAAAATCCTGATCCAGACACCTTTGAAGAAGCTTCCGGTCATCCAGATTGGGATGAAGCTATGAATGAAGAATATCATTCCTTATTGGTAAACGATACTTGGGATCTTTTTCCTTTTCCAAAAGGAAGAAAACTTGTCAGATGCAGATGGATTTACAAAACAAATTTTGGATCAGATGGAAAAGTGGATAGACATAAAGCTCGTCTTTTTGCTAAAGGATTTTCACAAATTGAAGGTATTAACTATACCGAAACCTTCTCCCCTATTGCAAAAATGAGTTATATTTGCCTTTTTCTTTCCCTCGCTGCCTCCTTTAAATGGGAAGTCCATCAGATGGATGTTAAATCTGCCTTCTTACATGGAGAATTGCTTGAAGAAATCTACATGGAACAACCCCCTGGATTTATCCAAAATGACTCTAGCCTTGTTTGTCACCTTAGGAAGTCTCTCTATGGTCTCAAACAAGCTCCCTGGGCTTGGTATGCCAAAATGGATAGATTTCTATTAGATAATTGCTTTTCTAGGTGTCATTCTGATAATGCTGTCTACACCAAGAAAGTGGGTAAGTCCTTCACCATCATTGTTCTTTATGTCGATGATATTATACTTACTAGTAGTGTTCCCAACCATATAAACCATGTGAATTCTAGCCTCAAAAATAAGTTTGAAATGACAAACTTAGGACACTTGCATTATTTCCTTGGTCTTCAAGTCTTGCAATCCAAAGAAGGTATTACCCTTTCTCAGTCCAAGTATGCATGTGATATTCTATGCCACTTTCACATGGAAGAGTGTAAGTCATCCCCTTCTCGCTTTCAGTCTCGGGTCAAGCTTTCAGTCACTTGTACTACCATTTAAGTTGATGCTACCTTATACCGTCAACTTGTTGGTAAACTTCTGTATCTAACCCATACTCGTCCTGTCCTTTACTTTTTCGTTGGTCTTGTTGCTCGGTTTATGCACCAACCTCATGAAAGTCACTGGAAAGTAGCTAAAAGAATACTTCAATATATTTGAGGTACAGTTTAGTTTGAGATTCATTATAGTGCAGGAGCATCTCCATTGTTGATTGGTTTCACTGATTCTGATTGGGTTGGTGACCCTAATGATAGAAAGTCTATTGTAGGGTATGTATTCACTCTTGGTTTAGGACCTATTACTTGGTCTTGTAAGAAACAAAGTTCCATCTCTCTTTCTTTGGCAGAAGCAGATTATTGTGGTGCCTTTGAAGCCAGCAAATAAGCCATGTGGCTTCGGCAGATCCTGTCTGAATTTGGTCTTCGTTAGCAACATCCAACTACACTTTGGTGTGATAATCAGAGTGCCATTCAGCTATGCAAAGATCCAATTCAACATCATCATATGAAACACATTGAGCTTCATATACACTTCATGAGAAAGCTCATTCATGATCATGTTCTTGAAGTACAATATTGTTCAACCAATGATCAAGTTTCCGATATCTTTACAAAGGCTCTCACAAAAGCGAAGTTTTCCAAAATTTGATCCATGCTTGGAGTTCAGGAAATTTATTATTAAGGGGGGATAGGCTCTAATGCCTCCTTCCTTCTCCTATTTTGTCACCTTTTTAAATCCTTCAATCCTATCCCAAGTTGTTCTTAAGGGGGGATGTTAGGATATTTCGACACTTAGGAAATAGGCTCCTTTTGTGTCACCTTTGTAAATACTTAAATCCTATCCCAAGTTGTTCTTAAGGGGGGATGTTAGGATATTCCGACATATAGGAAATAGTTAATTATAACTTGGTTTAGTGTAGATTTAGGTAAAGTGTGTTTCTTTACTATGTACATTTGTAACTTATAATCCAACGATCATGATTTGTAGTGATCTGACGATTCACTCTCTCCTCGGTATTAACGACACTTGATCTGTGGCTTAGCACCCGATTGGTCCATGATCTCTATTTAAAGAGCATGGAGGGTAATTTTTCCAGTAACCATTTATGAGAGAAACATATGTAACTTTCTTTTTATATTAATAAATTTCCTGAAGTGGCGATGTTGGCTCAGGCCGTGGACTATTTCCTTCTTCGAGGGTTTTAACCACGTGATATACTAGTGTACTGATTTGTGATATGTTTGTGAGCGGTGACCTTTGGTGTTTGATGTAAGGAACTTACCCTATAAATTCCTACACATTGTATTGTATATATCCATGTTTTATGTTTGATGTGGGATCTTTTTTTGTTCTTGATGTCAGATGTAATTTCTATTACGGATTTTTTTATGTTGTTTGAGATCCTTTTGTTGCCATGCTGCCGAGATACTCATTTTCACCATGTATGCTTGATTGAGATCCCTTTGTCTCCATGTTCGGCGGGATATTCATAATCGTCTTGTGTGAGTTTTATGTCATGCTGATAGGAGTCCTTTTGTGAATGAGAGTTCTTGTAGTGGAACATCTCGTGAAGAGATCCAGCCACTCCTGCGTGAGGGAATTTTCCTTGTATGAGAGATAAAACACCATCCATCTACATCATCACTATTTCTAGCACTTAATGCAACGACCTACACCATCTTGAAACCAAAACTCGGAGACGTAGTCCCTCTTGGACGAACTCCGTTATCAATATCTTATGTTGCTAATGTTTGTTATGTTCCTCTTCTTTACAACATGGAGATATGTTATTTTATGTTCATTAATGCTTTGATGAAATTCTAACACATCAACCGAAGTACAAGGTCTTGGTTTAAAGGGTAGAAAAATTTACCTAGATCAAGTGGTATCAAAGCGGTCTTCTTGTTGATTTGGATTGCAGGCGTGAACCATTGAACGTTCGTTGGGTTGAGAAAATGGAGGATGTCAAAGACATGTACGAGACCATGCTCAGGGTGTTCGAGAAAGCGGACATGTTGTACAAAGCTTATGAAAAACAAGCAGCAAACAACGCTGAGTTGAAAACACTCCTACAAGAAGAGAAGGAGGAGAAGCAGTGATTGTAGCTTCAGTTGCAAGCCACGACATAGGCATTGGAAGAACTAAAGCGCAATGATGAAAATCTTCAAGCATATCATGATGCATTGGAGACACACCTATAGGAAGAGAAGGAGGAGAAGCAGCGATCGCAACTTCAGGTACAAGCCGCGACAGAGGCCTTGGAGGAAGTGAAGTGCAACGAAGGCTCAAAGAATCCCTCTTCACCTATTTCAAAATCGACAACTGAGGTAAACAGTTTTGATTTCTCTTCAGTTTCATCTTCACATGATATCATTTCTGTTGGAAGTGTGGAGATATCCATTACAGGAATTGGCATGAGACTCCTTACCAATATGGGGTACCAAGTAGGAGGACTTGGCATTCGTGGCCAAGGCATAACTCAACCATTGGAGGTTGTGCAAAGACCTTGCTATGTAATTTTTGGATACACTGAAGGAGGATGGTCGAAGGACATCAAAGGAAAAGAGACATTGTTGAAATCACCAAAGAAGAGGATTTATTGGCACACTTCGCCATCATCCCGTGGAAGTGCATGTAGCAGTGAAAGAGTTGAGGCAATCTCTCATCACCATGATCGCACCATAGACCACTAAGAAAGGTATAACAAGTCTCAATATTCTCGAGATCATTTTGATTATAAACATGTTGCTAATCATGAATGCAATTCATGGCATAAGAAAACTTGTCGTTTCTGTGGTTTAGGTAACCATGTCATTTTTTAGTGTTGGAAAGGAATGGCAGCACAAAGGAGGATGAGGCATGAAAATCGTTCCCCACATCAGGGAAACAAATTGGTTAAGCAGGTATGGAGGAAGAAGTTTAATGGAAGTTATTGCGTCCGAAGTAGCCATCAAAGAGCCGCGTGTTGGAGAATCCATCCATAGCAGCACCTCAAAGACAAAATTTATGTGCAGAAACTAGTCGAAAGAGTTGATCGACAGGTGAATTCCCCACAAGGGAATGGCCCATTCACTTTGATAAAGACGGTTTTTCTAGATTATTTTTCTATATGTGTTAGCTTGTCATGGCCTTATTTTTGTGAATCATGTGTTGCATTTCTTATGTAAAAGTGATGATGTGTTTTTCCATCACCTGTTAAGCAACAGTGATATTTTGGCCTTGTTTTATCAATCATGTGTGCATTTATTTTATGTAAAAGTGATGATGTGTTTGCCATCACTTAGAAATGTGAAATTGATGTCTTTTGCCTTGTAATGATAGTTCGGGTGTGATTTCCATTTGATGTAAACTTGACCATTGAGTATGTAAACTCAAGGCAAGTATGGAAATGTTTGGGTCATAGTTGGTCATAATTTGAGTACATAATTTGCAAGAAATTGTACTACAGGTTTGCAGAGGATGCAGGGGTCGGCTCATCACTTAAGGCTCTGAAGAAAAAGGGTGAGGGAGATGGAAGGGTGACATTTTTCAGGACACTTGTGGTGCATACATTGTACATAGTAGTTGCAGATTATTGTCAATGCTTTTGGAGGACCAAAAGCTCCTCAGTGGGGAGGAATGATCCAGGTGGCTCCAAAGACACACATAGGAAAAAGAGGGCTAATGAAAGCTCAAAAATAAAAGTTTTATTTTTTTTTATATTTCTCTCGAACCAGCTACAAGTTGAATATCTCGTCATCTTGATCATAACTATGCGAACAGTTCGAAAAACCGACCTCAAATGCGAAAGTTAGAAGCAGTCAAAGTTTTGGGTTGACTTGATGAGGTGGCGAGCTTAAGGAGGACACAATTTCGCAGAAATACGGCCATCGGGTTCCGGTCAGCTCCAACCGGATTTTGGGTGAAATTGTGGGGTCGTTAAAAAGACTCCTACGGCCTAAAAAAATTGAATTTTCAAAAATGGGTAGTTTGTTTTATAAAAACAAAAAAAATATTAAAATAAGGGTGTGTCGTGACCCCCGCCCTTATCCCCACCACATGACCCAACCATATAAATTTTTTTAAAAAATAATAATATATCTATGGGTCGGTGGGCCATGACCTCCGTCGGACCCTGCAGCACCACCACCCACTACAAGGAAAAGACCCTCTAGCGGAGGTTATAAAGGAGGTTTTTAGTGTTATAAATTGGCCAAAATTGTCAAAAAAGCATATGCTACCACATATGTTTCTGGTAACGGAGTTTTTGGTAGAGCTTTCAATGGAAATTCAACACAACTAAAAAAAAATGGGTGGTCGGAGGTTACAACGGATGTTTTTTCATCGGTGCTCTTATTAGGTTTTAATGCACTGGTGCGTATCGGTAGACAGCGCACCGAGGCAGTCTAAGGAGAATGCACCGGGCCGTTAAGGAAAACAACAACACCGGGCCTGGTGTTGGTGATACAATGCACGAGGCTGTTCTAATTGGTCTTGGGATTTGAGCGGTGCCCATAGGTCGTATAAGCGCACCGGTGTGTGTATCTTTATGAGGCACCGGTGCTCAGTATCATAGAAAGACACCGAGATTTATAATTGGTATCGGTATTCATGCGGTGCACATGGCATCTACAAATGCATCGGTGCTTATAGATACATAAACGCCCCGGTGCGATTATCACACAAAAACACCGATATTTATAACTGGAATCGGTATTAGTGCAGTGCCCATAGAATCATAAACGCACCGGTGCGTATAGACACATAAACGCACCGGTTTTCATTTTGTTTTTTTTAGAAACATCCACCTCTGACAGTCCAATTATTGTGATTGTTTTAAATTCATTATTCATCAAAAGTCAACACATCTTATAACAATATTCATATTAATTACATTTTTATTAATGTATTTGAATGTGTTGTTTGGATTAATTTGTTATATCATATCAAAATTATTGTGGTTTTTTCAAATTCATTATTCCACAAAAGTCGACACATATATATAATCTTATAACAATATTCATATGAATTAAATTTTTATTAGAGCATTTGAGAACGACAATGGAGAACGCAACAGCGACAATGGAGAACAATAGAATAAATTAAAACAAACACACACACACACACACACACACACATATATATATAAGACAATCTTTATCATACAAAATGGGACAATTATTTGTATCCCTTTGTCTTTCAATTGGGACACTATGTCCATTACATTAAACAAAATGTCTGATTTCACGGACATATTTCAAAAAATAAAACGCCTTGCTTTGATATCCAAATTACATAGTGATCAATATTCTTCGCTTGAACTGTTGTCACTGCTGGAGCTACTTCCATGAATTGGATTATTTTCAGGAATGTTGTGTTCACAGCGTTGATTGTTTTCTTCTTCTTCACTTTCCATCTACAAAGATAAAAATAAACTGAAATGAGTGTATATACATTGGTGAGAATAACGAAAATTCCAATATTAAATAATATACATCAATGTAAATCGAAAAGAAAAATGGCATACCATGGCAAAAATTGACTCATAAACTATACACATTCTTTCAAAACCATGTATCATGCCATCTTTCAAAATTTCATCTGTTGGCGCAGTTCCATACTTTGTTTCCTGCAAGTTTTATACCCCATAACAAATCATATATTTAATATAAAAGATGTTTTTGTTCTATTAATTATAGAAGGACCTAATTAAAACAAGATCGATAGATGCTTACAAATTCCACAATTAAATTCTGATATGCCAACATATACTCACAACCCATATTTAACCCAACTTCAATCAATTCGTCTGATGGTTCTTCTTTGTATGTTAGCACTTGTTTGAAGACATTCAATGATGATTTTTGTAAAACAACTTCAAAAATACAAAAATTAAATATAGTTAAGTTGTTATAAGGAAGTAACAATTACTCACAAACTTAGAGATCAACCATTTTCTTCCTTGTCGTCCTGTTTTATGTGCTGAATGGGTTCCATTTTCTTTTCTTTTCTACAAGAAAATTATTGAAAATTAATATTTAATGCTAAATTGTTTATTTATTGTACCTAATGATCGAAAAATTCAATGATTACATATTACATTTGAAGCACGTTGTTGTATTCGTTCCACTAGATCCCTCAAAATTTTATAAATTTTTTTGCCCCTTTCGTTAACTTCTAGCACCACTCAAGATGAGCGAAGGAGCAATTCATTTTCATTTGCATGTTCTATTTTTTTTCTTTTCTTAGAACAACATTCATTTTCTGAGTTGTTGGTCCATGTAGAAAATTAAACAAATGTGAATTAGTAGACTGTTTGACACATGTTATCTAATAATTTTAGGTATATTATTAATGATAATTAAAAAAAGAAACTCATATTGGATCGATAGTATTGTTTCATTCACCTGTTTCATCTTTTTGCAATTTTTCCATTAAACTTTTACGCTCTTCTGGTCGTAGATCAGAAATAATCACATCGAGCTTCGTCATTTTGTGGCTCTGCATGATACACAGTAAACAATACATATTAATTAAAGTTACATATAGTTCAAAAATAATATTTTTTATAAAGAATTTACAAAGAACTTGCCTTTTTTGCTTTTCTTGAGGTGTTAACAGTATTTTTGTTACTTGATATCTTGTCAGTCATTTCTTTATCAATCTGAAACTTGTAGCATATCATTCATTAATATATTTATAAATAAATTCTCAACTTTTCAGGTAGAAAATAAACATCAGTGTGCCTTTCATGAAATCTGCACCGTCGTCGGTGCGTGGATATATTAACAACGCACCGCAAAATAATATAATACATCGTACGGTGCATTCGGTATTATAAACGCACCGCAAAAACAGTGTAATAGACCTAACGGTGCGTGGGGTATTATAAAAGCACCGCAAAAATGGTGTAATACATCGTACGGTGCTTTCCTAGTTAAACAAAGCACCGGTGCCCTATTTCAGATTTGGCGCACGGATTTAAAAAAAATGTTTTCACTTTTTTACGACACAGAACTTTCCGGTGCGCTGTAATAATACAGAGCACCAGTGCGGTGGCGTATGTAGGGCGCACCGATAAAGAAAAATCTATTTTTTCAAAAATTCATGCAATGGCCGAATGGATTGGAATCCGACTATGCAAGTCATCCCGTGGGTTGGACATCAATATAAAATGAAAAACTTTAATTCTGAAATCACAGAAATAGAGAGAAGAAAGGGAAAAAAAATAAAAAAATGAAGGGTTCAGGGTAAAAATGGATAAAACTACAGGAAAAATTAAAAAACTGCAGAAAAAAAAGTAAAAGAAAGAATTAAATTTAATCACAAAATGGTTTGAAATTCTATGATAAAGGGCTTGAATCACCAAAGTTTTTGTTTCTGATTGTCTGAATACTTCTGTTCGAACGTATTTCGCCATCCACAGTGCCCTCGTGCTCTCCTAAAAAAATCTGACTGAAAATTTTTAGCAAAAATAATGAAATAATGAAAATTGTTTAGTATTTAAAGAATTATTTTATCAAATTGGATTTTCAAAAATATTTTGCCGCCCATTTTTCAAATTGCTGTTTTTTTTTTAAACTTAAACAAAATAGAGTTTCGTTTTTTTTATTTGCATTTATTCATTTTCGGTGCACGGAAATGTGATGCACCAGTGCGTTGTATTAATACGACGCACCGAGGCCTGTTAGGATGATAAGCGCACCAGAGTTTTTAAACTTTTTTTTTTTTTTTTTGTATGTAAGATCGTAATAAAATAATGATAATTATAAAGTACATGAATTTATTTTCTTTTTTTCTAAACTTTATATATGTAAGATCATAATAAAATAATGATAATTATAAAGTACATGAATTTATTTTCATTATTTTCTAAACTTTATGTTACAAAAATTCGTATTATTCTAGATTTGTTATTTTACAATTATTTTCAAATTTACAAATTTAAATATTTTAATAAAATCATTTCACATTAATACAATTAAAATTTTCACATTAATAGAATTAAAATTTTACAAATTAAAATTTTACAAATTAAAATTTTACATACAATTACATTAATTAAAATTACAATTAGAATTAGAATTAAAATTACAATTACAATTTTACATTAATTTCACATACATGAATTACAATTAGAATTAGAATTAGAATTTTAATTTTACATACAATTACATTTACAATTTTACATGTAATTACATTTACAATTTTACATGTAATTACATTTACAATTCAATTAAAATTACAGTTACAAATACAATTACATTTACAATTTTACATAGAATTACATTTACAATTACAATTACAATTACAATTTACAAATATTTTACATACAATTCAATTAAAAATACAATTACAATTTGTGAAATTTACATACAATTAGAATTACAATTACAATTTTACAATTTTTCATATATACAATTACTATCATTTCAGAATAAATTAAATATTACAATTACAATTAAAATTTTACATTAATAAATATTTTACATACAATTACAGTTAAAATTACAATTAGTACAAATACAAATACAATTTTACAATTTTACATAGAATTAAAAATTAGATTACAATTACATTCACGACATAATATTTAATAAATATCATGGTCATTTAATAATATTAAATTAATTAATAAACATCATCACGATCATGATAACCATCGTACAAACATCATATTCGACTAATAAACACATTCAATTAACATCAAATTAACATTATATATTAACATCATCACAACACAAACATCAAACATACATCTCAATATAATGTCAAATAACTCATGTGCCTATCACATATACACATATATCTGCAAGCTAAACATTAAATGAACATATCTAACATGACTAACAATATGCGCCACATCATGATGATCATCAACATGAAAATTAAGTACAACTGCAACATGAACATAAAATACATGGATCAGGCGTTGGTGGTAGTATAACAACATGATCAATAACACTAGTAGAAGTGGATGCGGCCTGCTCAGTAAAGCTGGGTGCAGCCTCGACAGTCGATGGTCGACTAGCCTGCTCATGATCATGATTATCACTAGTACTGATGGATGCATCCGCTGGTGGTAGTACAACATGATCAATATGAGGCACAGTAGTAGTGGAGGTGGCCTGCTCAGTCAATAGTACTACAGCCTCGGCGGTCGATGATCCAGCCTCATCTCCATGATGACTAGTGTCAGATGCTGGCAGTGGAGCCTCATGCTGATCATCAGGCGCGCCGCGAGGTGAACGATCACGATATGCATCTGAGTGGTTGCTGGCAGATTGTCCATCATCACGTGCTGCAACTCGGATACGACTATAGCTACAGACAATCCTCCTCAATCGCGTAATAGCTGTCGTAGCTCCTACGACATGCCGCATCAGGTCGTACATGTCACGCGGCATGCCTCTCCACATCCATATCAATCTATCATCACCCTATATCTCTCTGTAATGAGCGGACCTGATGCCCGCATCTGAAATCAATCCACAGAGTTGGCTGCTCAACTCCATTCGGTATCTGGTCTCTGGTCGACCACGCCTACCAAAAGGTGGTACCGGTGCACCATGAGGATCAGCACGTCTCTCTGTTGCGCCACCGGGCTCGTCCTGATCTAGCGCATCAGCCATCTCCTGATCGTAATCATCAGGATCGACACCTGGATCATGTGGTGGATCCGACATCTCGTTGCCATCAAAAGACCCAATGTCTGCAAAATATATACAAGTACACAAAAATAATTAGACAATTTCATTACACAATTTAATAAAAACAAGTTAAAGAACATGTTAGAATAAATATAAATAAAACAGTAATATTACCTCTATCATCTGGCGGCTCATCAGGAGTGAAGAGGATGTTGGGACACCCTCGCCAATCTAGTCCAGCATAAGGACATGGGACCATAATGAAGGGATGCATCCCACCAACGCTAGCTGGTAATTCCAACGAATCATGTGATATCCTCGCTGGAAACATAGTGTCTCCCCTATTGGGCATCATCTGCCCCCACATGTACATCCGAGCCTCCAACATCAGCCTACGAGGTTGTCGAACAAAACTGGGTCTCATCTCTGGAAACCTCTTAAAAAATAAACAAAATAGCTCTGAAGCAAAAGGGAAGTTGACCCTCCCTTGTGCATGAGCACGACATCTATCTAAGGTCGTACAAAACTATCGCAAAAAAATGGCAGACCACCTGACAAGTCATGGTTGTTGTACTAAAGAATCAACGTAATATAAAAGCGAGAAACTAATGCATTGTCTGTCACTGGTGTTGTGTGAAATGATCGAAGCGATAATAGAGAGGCACTGCACGTCATGTCTACTAAAAGACCTATACGTAACTGACCTCCAGGTACCTCAAACTCTGAAGGAGAGAGTACATCTTCTCCAATGTATCTCTGGGAGTAAAATAACTGACTCCCAGCTACACAACCAGGTGACACATCTAGGAATGAGGGGAAATCCACCCCTCTCCTCGATAGTCCTGTAATAAAATAAATTTCCTCCTCAGTGGGTGTGTACCACTGGTCAGGACCAACCTGAAAAGCCTATCGATGGGCATTCCACCTGCCGATAAGATGTCTCAAAAGCACACTATGGGCCTTTAGGCTGCAAATAGCCTCCTCATAGAACTTGAGGAGGCCTACTTGCTTAAGGATCTCCTGGGTATCTGCAGTAATAGGGCGAGGGCATACATCTCTCTCCCTCTCTCTCACCTCCCATTGGCGAATCATGTCATATTTTTTTTCTTGTTGTTGCTGCTGTTGCTCCTGTTCTCTCTGAATCATTGCCATATTAAATAATTTTTTTTTATTAAAACAGAAATGTATTTATAAATATACATGTATAATTTTTTTTGACAAAAAAACAAACATACAAGTCGGTGCTCCATAAAAACAGTCATGCACCGGTTCTGTTGCGTTTTAATATTTTAGCCCACCGTCCCCGAGGCCCCTAATAAAATAGACCGCACCGGAGTCGATGCTAATGTCTATTTTTCAAGCACCGTGGACTGTACATAATTCAGAATAGCGGTGCGCTGACTAAAATATATGCCCCGGTGCGTATAGTCATGTCAGCGCACCAACTTCATGACAATGACATAGTTGATGGTGCAGTCTTTCACCCGGCTACACCGTTGACCCTCTTGGAATGCAAAATGCGGTCCGTTGACATAAACCAGGGCGGAAAATGCAGTCAACGCACATCACTATGATTGCCGGGGTCAACGGTGCGCCTGGATAAATGAGCGCACCGTATTTTTTATTTTTTATTTTTTAGTTTAAAATTTATCGGGGCGCCTTCCAGCACCACCCCGGAAACAGTGTGGTTACCGTTAGCACCGGCAGCGGTGCTGCTTGTAAATTTTACAGGTAGCCCCGCTAGTCGGTGCGAGCCGAACAGCTTGAGCGCACCATGCGATTTTTTTTTTTTTAACGGTTATTTTTAAGTTTATTTCAATTTCTAATCTGCTAAAAGGCTTAATTATAGAAAAACTAGAAAAATACCTATACATTTTGCTGTCGAGGAGGCATATTGGCTGTAAAATTTGGAAACTAAAATTTGCACACTGTTTTTCAAAATGCAAGCTGGAGATTGGTGGCAAATCCAGAGCAGCAGTGTGTGTAATGGGTGCAATGAGAGCACCGATATCAGGGCGGCTCAGAAATAAAGAAATAGCACCGGGGCTTGAGAGCTCTAGAGCATTGAAGAAAGTGAATAATGAAGTTTTTTGGCCGTAATTTTTTTTTTAATTAACCCTATTTCAGTGCGCAGGGTTTTTTAAGCACACCGGTGCTGTTAAACAAAACCGCACCGGGATGTTTCAGTTTCGGTGCGAAAATTTGATGATGCACTGGGGCGGCCTAATTGTAAAGCATCGGTGCGTAATAGTCGCAAAGCACCGATTTTTTGGCCTTATTTTTTTTTTTTATATAACGTTATTTCAGTGCGTGCGGTTTTGGGCGCACCGGTGCTATTAGAGAAGAACGCCCCAACTCGTTCCTATTTTGGCGCGGTGTTTTATGATCCACCGGCGTGGAAGAGTATTGACGCCCCGGTGCGTTATAGTAATTGGACGCCTCGGCAGTGTGTGTACTTCGCGCACGCTGTCCGGTGTGTCAATGCTCGGTGTGCACCGGTGCATTTTGTGGTATCATGCGCACCGGTAATTGATAGCTCGGGAGCACTGAAAAACTAAAAAATCTGAGTTTTTTGTCGTAAATATTTTTTTAGTTTAACCTTTTACTGGTGCGCGTTGTTTATAGGCGCACCGGTACTGTTTGGTACAAACGCACCGGTCGGTTTGTGTTTTGGCGTGTTTTTTATGATGCACCGGTGTGGTTGCTTTCTACCGCACCAGGTGGTTTCAGTGTTGGCATTGTGTTGTATAATGCACTAGCGCAGACGAGTTATGAGGCACCAGTGCTCTATTATATTATGACGCACCGGGCGTGTGTGTACGAAGTGCACGGTGTCCGGTGTGCCAATGATTTTGCTGCCCCGGTGTGTTCTTCTTTTGAGAGCACAGGGTGAGTTGTAATGATAAGAGCATCGATAGGAAAATATCCGCAAAACCCTCCGCCCCGCCAACCTCCTCTAGTAACCTCCGCTAGAAACAGATGTATGGGGAATTTTTCTTTGTGGTTCCTCAAAAACATCCGCTAGAGGGTCTTTTCCTTATAGTGACAAAATGTATATGTTACAACATATAACGTATTGTTATATTAAAAACCCCAACAAACGTTTATTAAAACGTTACCACTACATTATAAATATGCCACAGGTTTTTTGGGTAAGCTGCCCAAGGTGGGCCCAACCCCCCATTTAAAATTTATGCTGTTTACGTTATAAAACAAACTCACAGTTTGGGAAGGGGCGGGGTTTGACCACCCGACCCCCTCTCCACAATCAGTGGATCTTAACCATCAGGCCAACGACCTTGTTTCGTTTATCTAACCAGCGCAATTTTATATAAACTTGACTTTTCACCAGTGCGCCTAGGCCAAGCAGAGCAGAGACAGACATGTAGTTCGAGGCAGGGATGTTGCACGTAGTTCAAGGGAATTATTTTTATGCCAAGGGAATCTTTTGATTCCAAGGATATAAAATTTTCCTGTGTCAGAATGTATTAAAATTTATTTGAATGTTAACCATAATTTTGCAGAGAACACAATGGTGAGGTCGGATTCGCCTTTCGAGCAGTGGTTTTGCAGATTCCCTTTGGAGGAGAATCTTCAAGAACATTGAGGGAATCTTTCAGATTCCTTGGAGGCTGAAATTCGTCAATGTCAGAATGAGGTCAACCTTATACTCATTCTTCTCAAAATTTTGCAAGGATCTCAATGGTGAGATCATATTCTTGTTTTGAGTTGCATATTTCCAGATTTCCTGTGGAGCAGCATCTTTGAGGAATCTAGGGGGAATCTAAAAGACTCCTTAAGGCCTAGATTTCGATAGTGTTAGAATTCAACAAATTGAGAATCGATCTTACACCTCTCGGCTACATGATTTCAATGGTGGAGTGAGGATTTTCATCTGAGCCTTATTTTTTTCGACCACTTTTCAAGGTGGAGTTGCAGGTGTCAGCATTCAATGTGTGAGAAATCGTTTTTAGGATATTTGACACCACGAGATTGATGGTACAGCCAGATCTAGAAGTTGATCATCCTTTTCTTCATATAACTCTAGGATGTGAGGTATATGTAATGTGATCATTTACTTCTTTGTCTCTTTGCAATGAGATGCATTGTGTTGTATAGATCCATGTTTGATGTTTGATGTGGGATCTTGTTTTGTTCTTGATGTGATATGTGATTATATCATGGATTTTTTTACGTTGTTTGAGATCTCTTTTTTGCCATGTTGGCGGGATACTCATCGTCACCATGCATGCTTGATTGAGATCCCTTTGTTGCAATGTTCGGTGAGATACTCATAGTCATCATGTGTGAGTTTTATGTCATGCTGATAGGAGTCCTTTTTTGAATGAGAGTTCCTGTAGTGGAACATCTCGTGGAGAGATCCAGCCACTCCTACTTGAGGGAATTTTCCTTATATGACAGAGAAAACAACATCCATGTACATCATCACTATTTCCAACACTTAATGTAGCGACCTACACCATCTTGACACCGAGGCCCAGAGAGGTAGTCCCTCTTGGACGAGACGTAGTCCCTCTTGGACGAACTCCGTTATCAATATCTTATGTTGCTAATGCTTGTTATGTTCCTCTTCTTTACAACATGCAGATATGTTATTTTATGTTCATCAATGATTTGATGCAATTCTAACGCATCAGTCGAAGTAAAAGGTCTTGGTTTAAAAGGTAGCAAACTTTACCCGGATCGTATACTTATCAACTTTAAGATGTATCATATACATGTTTTTTTGTTATGAATTTCTAAAAGAAAGGGGAAAAAATTATTTTAATCATATTTTCAAATTATTTTTTATAGATTTATTTAAATTTCAACTATAAATACTTATTGAATATAAAATTAAATTATGCATACTTATTCTGTATATTTTTAATAAATCCACTATGTGATAAACTATAAATTTGAAAAATTCATTTTTTTAAATGTTTCTAGTTCATCTCACTATCGATCTATCAAAAGTATGCAAAGTGGGTACTAATTCTATATAAAATTTAACTTTCAATTTTTTAACAAGAACAAGAATGAAAATTCTATTTTTTAAATCTGCATAACATATATAATTGTTACATTCACAAGATTATTCAAAACTTGAGACCTGTACCATATAAATATTTTATGACACTGGTTTCTCACAAGATCCTTTTCCCTAAAATTTAATATTTTATCCCCAAATTTCCTATTATACATATATGCATAAATGTGCAAAAAAAAAATCAAAATAAAACAACATTTACAGATAAGAATATATAAGTTCTAATTAGAAGTGTCACCTTCCATTTTGTCTTCATCCTGGTTGGTTGAGGCATTTGCATATATTTGGAAGTAGTTGTGCTATTGTGGGCATCTCGCTACTTGATTGTGTCGGTTTAATCGGTCCATGACCCCAGGATTAAGTGCACGTTTTCAATTTGTTGACGAACACTGGTCAACTTATCTTCAATTCATTGAATTCTTGTTTTGTGCTCCATTGTTATGTTCATAATCATTGTTATACTTAAGACAACTTGATTTTGTTTCATTTTTGGGGTGTATATTTCTTGTTATAACTAGTTAATTACGTCCCATAGACTTTAGATTACTGTTTTTTGGTTTCTCCATTTGTCCCTCCAATTGTAAATCACATTTAAGGTCTGGTCGATAAACCAATTTAAATACCTAATTACCCATACTTTAGGTGAATAATCTCAAGATTGGGGGGCTTTAGTTTGTTTCTAAAGTTTCAATTTATTTATTTGAGAGTATACACCTATATCTATTTAGTCTACTTCTCAATAATGAGACCCTGTGCAATTCAAAAGGTTCAAAGACAGAAAAAATACCTATAATGTCACCAGTCTCCAAGGGACAACTGGAAAAGAATCGAATAAATTTCTCCTACTTAAATTAAAAATCCCAAGATCGGGATTCAATCTTATGCTCTCTAAATTTCAAAATTTAATTCCTTATGTTTCTCTTGAGGTCAATTGAAAGAGTGTTGGGAAAGCCAAAGACCATAATAATTTAAAAAATCCCACAAAGTCTCTTATCTTGGACTTTAGGTGGGTTCCTTTCCTACTGATTCTCCCAATACAAATAGATATCCAACTCACGTGCTTCATGTTGAAACTTATAGGACAAACAAGCTAGAGCAATTTTCTTCAACAGATAACTACTTCCAATGATCAGTTAGAATCAATTACATATATAAGATCCATTATCATTAAGTAATTATACAAATGAAAATTTCAACCCATAAACATGAAAGAGTAGTAGAAAATAACCATGAGACAATGAGACAAGAGACACAGAAATTAGGCCTAAGGCCAAGCCAAAACCCACAAGGGGAAAACCCAGAAATATTTTCTTATGAGAGAGAGAGAGTTCAATATTCATCAATTCATCAGAAATAACAATATCAAGGCAACAAGAAGGCCAGTAACTAATAACAAGATCAAGTACCAAGCCAAGTTCCAAGCCCTCCTTCCGATTTTTGGCCCCCTTCTTGTGCTTCTAACTTCGCTGGATCAGAGATGACCAAGACACAATCAATGTACCACATGAGGAGAAGTGGTCTCCTTTATATAGTCTTGAAAGGGGGTCAAATGGGTGCCTCCAAGGGGTCAACCGACTTAGGTAAGAGGATTCCAACTTGAGGTATTTAGGAGGAAAATTTTTAATTCAAATTTTAAATTTCTTCACATGATGAAAATACCGACCATGGCTACCATATTTCCAACACTCTAAGCCAATTCTGAGTTTGGGACAATTTTCTTTGGCTCTAATGAGATTTGAAGCTCATCCAAGATGGTGAATTAAGGAAACAAATTCCAAATAGCTAAGGGAAGGAACAACAAATTTGTGACTTAATTTTGTCGCATACTCGTTCTCTATATTTTTAATAGACCTACAATGAGATAAACTATGAATTTAAGAAATACAAGTTTTTATGTCTTTCCACAATTATCTTGTTGAATCTATCAAAAGTATGCGAAGTGGATACTTGTTTGATGTAAAAAATAATTTTCATTTAATTTTTCCTCCAACGAGTGTTTACACATGGAATTTGAGTAAACATACAAGGGGTGTTTAAATTTGGAACTTGAGTAAACATATCACAAGACAAGTTGAAAAGACAATAGAAAAAATATTTTTCTTAAATTTTGTTAAAAATTATTTACCTTCATAATTAAAATCATATTGATTTTTTTTCAATTTGATTTTGATAGTACACTTAATGTTTTGAAAACCATTTTTTATCCCAAAATTTCCATAACTTTTAGAAGATTGCTAAAGTTCCCCTCCAAAACTGGTTCCCATTTTGTAGCCAAAAATTTTTGAAATCCATAATTCCAATGAGCCTTATCCCATCTATAAAAATATATAAACAATATATTTATTACCTAAACGTTTCCGTTAACACACTTCATTTTCTTCTCTAACACCCTATCCCTCCCAAAGTTATGCTTCTAGTAAGGAAGTTGATAACACAGGAACAATTCCACTCATCGGGCCACATATAAGAAATTATCCAATGAATTTGAGTCCTCTTTAGAATGTCATTCAATGGATATATGGATTAGGCCACTTGTGATCACATTTAATATGCATTTGTTTTGTGTTAGACATAAATAAGTTCATATGGCAGAGATTGACAAAACATTGTTTATATGTTTTGGAGTTTTTGGCCAAATCTGGCGAAAATAAATTTGGTCAAATATTGATCTTTGTTGTTTAAAATTGGTTTTTGATTATCATTCTGAAGAAACCTTAGGTGATCTAAAATTGGAGGGAAACATAGCTCCTCCAATTAAAAATCGAATGTCCTCTAAGTCTTTGCAAGTAAACAAAATGGGTCTTTAAATGTAAAAGAAGTTTCACAACCTCTTCAAGATGGTGAGTTAGGTTTTCACATGAACTTAAAGAGAAAAAAATTCACATGCAACTCAAGATGATAAAAATGAAGAGAAAAAAACAATAGTTTGATAACAGAGTTCACCCCTCCTGGGATACATCTTCGGGCCTTGCTCCAATGACTAGGCATGCTATATTGATTTCAATGAGAAATTAGTACATCACAAATTGTTGAAACAAGAGTGGATTGTTTCTCCTACAAAGAATTATCACTCAAAAATATGACTCCCTATAGTAAGTCATGATGTCCAACATAAAAATGACACTCTCACAACAGGTCCTTGTACTCCACCTGAAATCCAAGCACAAAAACATGCAACAACTCCACAGTGAATTGTTGAAAAGAGTTTCTCTCATGAGAACATATTGATCAAAGACTGAAAAGAGATTCTCTATTGAAGTGATAGTTGTTGCATATGAAACTATAAGGCTCGAAAACCTATGATTAGGCTCTCTCCATGCTAAAAATGTCTGCATACTGCTTCAAAAATTGTTTATCTCTAGAAATAGAATTGATTCTGCCAAAATTTCATCATAAAGTGCTCAATTCATAAAACTAAGGCTTCCATTGAGTTCAGGACACTCAAAAACCCCCATCCAGGCTCTTCTTGAGCTCGAAAAGCTTAAAAATTGAGCAAGATATGCTTCTCCAAGCCTAGCTCTACTATTTGTCCTGCAATTTGGCAAAACCTCCTAACTGCTTAACAATTTCACCCTTTACACAATCCATCAAGTGACAATTTTGCCTAGGACCAACGCGATTCTCACCGAAAAAAGTGTAATTTTTTGCCTCTTTAATTTTTCCAATAAACCCCCATGCATTGGATCAGGGTCATATGGTGCCATAGGTTTCGGGACCGAGGCCAATTTCCCGGCCCCACCGGCTTTGGCCTTCACTCTGCCTAGATAAGGTCATATCGTGGTCATATGGTTGAGGGCCAGGGTCAACTGCCCACCCCAGCCACCGAGGCTCCTGGGTAAAAATCACAACAGTTGCTGAGAACCAAGGTTCGGGGCTTATCTGCATGCACCCTTCGCTATATCCTTCTGCCCACAGTTGTATGGGTGCCCAGGTGACTAGGGCTAGAGCCAAGTGGCTCTACCCTCTCTGCTAGCTCCTCTACTAGGTCATATGGTGGTTACCGTGGTCGGGGGCCAAGGCCAAGTGCCCAAACCCACTCCCTTCCACCTACACCTGTACATATGGTGGTGGTGTGACCAAGGGTCGAGGCTCATTGTCTAGCCCCTCCTCCCAAACGTCAAAATAATATG
Organism: Pinus albicaulis; assembly: GCA_034641835.2. Taxonomy (NCBI): domain Eukaryota; kingdom Viridiplantae; phylum Streptophyta; class Pinopsida; order Pinales; family Pinaceae; genus Pinus; species Pinus albicaulis. The sequence goes on from CM076578.1 coordinate 837,427,499, forward strand.
ACAATAAATATAACTCGTGCCCTATATGGGTTAAGAACTTGTGTGATGGCTTAATGGTAGAGCCCAGAGTTGTGGCACTGCAATTCGAGGGGTCAAACCTTGGCAAGGCCTTCGGGCCTATATAAAAAATTTGGCCAACCATGGGGTGCCACATGGTTCCCTCTCATTGGGCCATGTGGCGGCCTCTCATGGGGTAACCTCAAATTCAACAACCAACCAAATTGTTCCACTTGTACCATATATGATGATTCCACGTGTCAGTACGAGATTGACCCATTTGACACCATACCTTGCACAGTCAATTGATGATGTCAATTGTACAGACTGCCCAGTCAACAACCCAATCAACCATGTTGTTGAATTTTTAACTAATGGTCAAAAACTTCATAATATCATAACTTCTTCATACAACATCAGATTGAGGTGATTCAAACGTCATTGGAATTAGGAAGACGAAAACTACGACTTGATGTTAGTTTTTGGAGATTCCACAAACTTCCATGTTTTAGCCTATTTTTTTATCTTCGGATCATACCTCTCCACTAGGAACTTCTGGACCTCCAAAATTCTATCTTCAGACAAAAAATAAGTGCGTAAAAATCTCATTAATTTTCTTGATATCAATCCTTCTTGTTTTGTTTGAATTGGTTCCTGTGAGCTCTAATCAAGGTACTCCGCCTTGTCTTTGTGTGAAGTCCTTATCTTCATGACAAGAATTGTGGATTGTTGCAGTTATTCTAAACATGAAAGAACAAAGACTACCATGGATGGAATCTGAACATTCTCTCCAATACCATCTTTCTTTGGTTCAAACAAACTTCATCTTGAAGTCTCTCTTTGTTGAAGACAAACTTGATCTTCCATCTAGAAATTAGAAGCGACTCAATGTTTTACATGCATTGTTTTACACTTTGCTTTATAGTTGTCCTCAAGTTGCACTTGTACTCTTTGTTGTACTAGTTTCATTTGTTCACTAACATGCTTTCCTTTGTCCACATTACTATGGTCATCTTCTGCACAATATGTATAAAAGATCAAATTCACCAACAAGCTTCACATCAAAACACTTGTATAAGTGAGTGCCTTCCACAATTGTAGACATACAAGATGACATGCATATACTCATCCCAAAGTCCCCAAATGAACGGACTCATCGTCAAGCCAAAATAGCATATCTTGCTAAATAAAACACACTTGTTGCAAATAAGTGATTGTATATGACTTCACTTTACAAAGTACCCAAAGGGAAATAAACAACAATTATTTACAATTTTACAAATCAAACTAATTGTATAAAATATTCTACCCATTTTTTGCCTGACCTAGGCTTATAGGTTCTCTTTCTACACCCGCTCTGCTTCGAAGGCTACTTCAGGAACTAGACTAGTTTCCATTTTTCCACCTATTTCTTTCCTTGCAATGGATCACATGACCTCTTTGTCCTTCTTGGGTACAAGTTTCGGATGAAGTTTCTAACACTTTTCAATCTGGTGCCCATTCATGTTACAATGGGTACAAAAATGCTTACACTTGCCCATCAACAAGGAAGTATTCAAACTTGAGAGAGGTTCCTCACGCCTTGTTCCAATGATTTGATCCACTCTTTTGACCATCAACTTAGGTTGCTCAAAATCAGCCACACAATGGTCAACTGCATCACAAAATGTGCAAGGAAAGTTTTCCAATAAATAATCAAAATCACCAACTTTTTTCAAATCCTCGTGAGTCTTATACCTATCCTTTGGGATGTAACTTTGACGATAAGAATTGGACTTAACATGTCCCTTGGAACATTCATCTCTCTTTAGAGACAATTTTCCATTATCACCACCATAATGGTGTGACATATCATCACTTGATGATTTCTTTGCCTCAAAAATTTTAGATAACTCTCCAATTTCTCCACAACCATAACCCAATCCTTCATATCGTGGTCATTCCTTCAGCTCGATATGATTAGTGATAAGTTGGCCATTGACTCTGATGCTTCTTCCATCATAACCCATCTGATTTAAATGCTTCATGTAGAAATTTGTTGAATAATGAATAATTATCCACTGAGACTATCCTGATCACATACAATTCGAATTTATATGCAACACATAATCTCTTCCACTCAGATCAACACACATGCGGAAAATAAATCAAGCGATAGCACATCAATTCATCATACACATTAACATAGTTTGTATGGGGAAAGCTTATAGCTGAAAACCCCGCAGCTATTTTGTATATTATAATGGAGAAATCATGTAACAAACTCAGTACAATACTCCTCACAAGTACTCAGTACTTTCTCATGAAGTTACACACAATCTAGCTCAGTTTTGAACAGGTTATTGGTTCAAAACTCACCGCCAATTGCCTTGCCTCTATTGCGCAATCCAGGCCTGTCTATATAGAGATCCAAGGTTCGAATCTCCTTGGCTTGACAGCGCAATCATCATGGGCAATTCCTCCAAGTGTGGTGCAAATCTCATGCACAACTGATGTCGCCACTGATAGCTAACTCCACCCTTTCATCTGCCTCTTTCACTGGTCTCCACTGAACTGCTCATGCACTGTAGTGAACTGATGTGTTCTTGAGTTGAATAATGAGTTACTAATTAATGAATTAAATAATATTTAATTCACTCCACACATAACTAATTGATTAGCTAGTTAAACTAATCTCAACTAGTTCAACTAAAATAAACAGAACACAACTCCACTAGCTGTCTCATTAACTCCACCAAACTTCTGCCACTGAAGTCCTAACTGAAGTCAACCATGCATGTGCCATCAAACCCTTGGGAATCACGTGATTCCTCTTTCATATGCATGAGCCACTTCCAAGGCTCGAACTAAAGTGCTCCAAGAGAGTAAACTGAAGTTTATAGTCCAAATATTATTAAGGGTAAATAATATTTGACTTCCCTATTTTAAGGAGAGGCAGTCTAAAAATAGACTTCGACCTATAGGTCCAAAAAATATAGTCCCATCTATTTTTACCAACATGACACATACTCCAAGAATCTCATACTGCAATCCCCGGACCATGCTCCATATGTCTAAAAATAGACATAGTCTAAAAATAGATTTTGCGCCAGAATTTGCCTGCGGGCCCACTTAGTGAAAGCGACTTCATTTCACTAAGCTCCATCATCTTGCTGCATTTTCAACACTCCCTCTCAGCAAGATATGGATTATCTGCAACCCCTATCCTGCCTCTGTGGAATTCGAACTTGCTCTGGGTGAGCGCCTTCGTCAGGATGTCGGCATCCTGATCCTCCGTGGGAATATATGAAAGCATCATGATTCTCCGCTGAACACAATCTCTGATATGATGGTACCTGATGTCAATGTGTTTGGACCTATCATGAAATATTGGATTAGCCGAGAGTTTAATGCAACTCTGGTTATCACAGTAAATCACTGTAGGCTCCAAATGCAACCCGAACAATCCAACGAGGATCTTCCTCATCCAAATAGCCTCGCATGCAGCTAAGCTAGCTGCCATGTACTCGGCCTCTGCTGAACTGAGTGCCACGGATCTCTGCTTCCTGCTGTACCAGGAAACTGCTGTCGACCCAATGCTGAAAACTCCTCCAGAAGTTCTCTTCCGGTCCGTTGGGCTCCCTGCCCAATCTGCATCAGTGAAGCCAGAAAGCTTCACTCCATCCTCCTGTCTGTACCATAGACCATATCCCGATGTGCCTCTGATATAGCGCAATACATGCTTGCCCGCCTTCCAAAAGAGCTTGGTAGGCTTAACCATAGCTTGCGAAAGCTGGTTAACTGCATAGCATATATCGCGTCGTGTATTGACCAGATACATAAGCGACCCCACCAACTGTCGATAGACAGTGGCATCCACTACCTCCGCTGAAGTAGCATCCTCCTTCCTCCAACCACCAGGAAGAGGAGTGTCAACAGGCTTGCAATCTTGCATGTTGAACCTCTCCAGAATCTCCCGGGCATACTTTCCCTGAGAAACAAACAGTCCTCCGCTGCGCTGCCAAATCTCCAATCCCAGGAAATAATGAAGGATGCCCAAGTCCTTCATCTCAAACTCTCGTGCAAGATCCTCTTTGCATGACAGTATCAACTGCTCATCGCCAGTCAAAATCAGATCATCTACATATAGTACGATGATCAACAGCTTCCCCTCCACCACAATCTGGTACAGGTTTTGATCCGCCTCACTCTTGGAGAATCCAAGCCCGGTGAAGTAGCTGTCTATCCGAGTGTACCAAGCACGAGGTGCTTGCTTCAGCCCGTACAGTGCTCTCTTGAGTCGGCACACATGCGACTCACCGCTGAAGATCTCAAAACCTTCAGGCTGCTCTATGTACACCTCTTCCTCAATAACTCCATTGAGGAACGCAGTCTTCACATCCATCTGATGAATGTGCCACCCCATCTGCGCTGAGAGAGCAAGGATCGGCCGTATGGAAGAGTACCTTGCGACAGGTGCAAAAGTCTCCTCATAGTCAATCCCCTCGATCTGTGAGAAGCCACGGGCGACAAATCTCGCCTTGTACTTCTCCACACCCCCGTCAGCTGCCTGCTTCACCTTGTAGATCCATCGCGAACCTACAACTGATTTCCCAACCGGTCTTGGGACAATCTCCCATGCACTGTTCCTGATGATCGAATCATATTCTTCGATCATGGCATCAACCCATCCGGGTTCCTCCACAGCTTCCTCAAAAGAGGATGGTTCCGTCACAACACACTGACTCACAAGAGCCATGTATCCAGTGTACCGATCCGGTGACTGTCTCTGTCTGCGCTGTGCTGTAGGTGGTCCTACAACCTTCTCTGCATCCCGAGCCAGTCGCTCAGCTTTTGTAGTGCGCATGCGCCCTCTGATGGTTGGCGCTACATGGGTGGTTTCTTCCACCTCCTGAACCTCCTCTTGTGGCTGATCCACATCCGGAAGCTCCTCCTTAGGAACTAACAGCTCCTCATCTGCATGCAAGTGTAGCTCCCTCTCAAGCGAACACTGCATGGCTTTCTCCTCCCGAAATTTTATATCCCGTCGCACAACAGTCTTGCGACTGTCTGACAAATACACCCGATAGTTGTGAGGTGTATCAGTGTACCCCACAAATATTCCAACCTCAGCAGTTGGATCCAGCTTCCTTCTCGCATCCTTCTTCACATGCATGTAGACAGGAGAACCAAAAATTCGCAAATGGGAAATATCAGGCCTCTTGCCAGAATAAGCCTCCTCCGGTGTACTCATGCCAAGAACCTTGTGAGGACAACGGTTCTGCACATACACTGTTGTATTGCATGCCTCAGCCCACAAGTGAAGGGGTAGGCCCCGATCATGCAACATCGCCCGTGCAGCACCCACGATCGTTCTGTTCTTCCGCTCAGCCACCCCGTTCTGCTGTGGGTTATGGGGTGCGATGAGCTCTCTCTGAATACCTTCTGTGCTGCAGAACTCCTTGAATTCAGCCGAGATGAATTCACCATCGTTATCACTCCTTAGAGCAATCACCTTCTTCCCCGACTCCTTCTCGACCAGTGCTTTAAACTCACAGAACTTCGCGAATGTATCGCTCTTCTTCTGCATGAAGAAGATCCAGCACTTTCGAGAGAAATCATCAACAAAGATCACATAATACCCGTGCTTTGCTGTCGAAGCAACTGAGAAAGGACCACACACGTCTGTGTGAACTCTCTCAAGGATCGTCGTGGCGCGACTATCCTTCTCGTGAAAGGTGGCTTTCACATACTTCCCTAAAGTACACCCCTTGCACTGATCTGACTGCGCAAGAGTGCCCTTAGGAAGTCCAGTAGAAATCTGCCGCAGAATCTTCAAAGCTCCATGGTGAAGATGGCCCAATCTCCTGTGCCATAGTTCGCCCTCATCATCCCGGCTCACCACATCTCCCGCCTTGCATGCCATAGCTGCGCAGTCATCTACCTGCAACTGATAAAGGTTCTGAGTTCGAACCCCTATCTTCCGGGTCTCTCCAGTAGTCTTACTGCGCAGGAAGGCTTTTCCTTCGCCGAAGACCACATCATACCCCTTATCCTCCAACATCGCCACAGAGATCAAGTTCTTCTTCAATCCAGGTACATGCATGACATCCCTCAATACAAAGGGTTTACTAGACTCCCTCTGAAAGGATATGGTACCGATACCAGTCGCACTGTATCTACCATCATCGCCCATCTCGATGTGCACACCCAAATCTTTGTCCTCCAGATCTGAGAACAACTCCCGATCTCCCGTCATATGAAATGACGCACCGCTGTCCAAGAACCACACCGATCCCATCACACTTTAAACCAAGCATGCGATCAGTGAAAAGTCAAGCTCGAACTGTGAAGCCAAAGCCTCTCCATCTGCAGATCTTCCCGCTTGCTTGTTCTTCTTCTTCTTTGGACAATTGGTAGCATAATGTCCGTGATCATGGCAGTGAAAACACTTCACTTTCGCCATATCCTGCTTCTTGCCCTTTGCACCGGAATGAGAAGGTTTCTTACCCTTCCCCTTCTTTTCTTTGGCCACCAAAGCGCAGTTTTCTTCATCAGCTCCCTTTGATGAAGATCCATCCCGAGTAGTCCTCCTTATCTCCTCCTGCATGAGATCCGCCCAAAGGCGCTCCCATCCTGGCAGCTTCTCCCGAACATTGACACTATCTTGATATGAGTGCCAAGCCTTCGGAAGACCAAGGAGAGCCAGTCGACCATGTCCTCGTCTTCGACAGTCACCCCCACACTTCCCAGCTCATCTCTGCATTGAGTGAACTTCGTGAGGTATTTGGCGATACTGTCGCCCTTCTCCATCTTGATGTTCCCGAGCTTATCTTTGAGCGCCAGCTTCCTTTGGTTGCTCTTACTCTGGAATAGATCCGTCAAAGCTTTCCACATTAAATATGGAGTAGCCTTTCCATGCAGGCTGGATACAATATGATCCTTGACGCCCTCCAACAGGATCCTTCAACATTTCGCCATCTTCTTTTGCCATGCATCGACTTCAGCAGGATCAGTGGGCTTTTGGACATCCGTATCTACGAACTCCTTCAGACCATTATCTTCTAATACTGCCTCCATGCGATCCTTCCATGCAACATAATTCGAACTGCCTTCAAGAGCATATTCGAGTCGCAAACCGTTGAAAGATGTTTTCAACACTGGCACCAAGAAAACAAAACTGTTGCAAAATTTCGAATTCCACCTCAAAGCTCAACCGCTCTAGATCTGTGAGAACAAATTATTTCTAGCACAGAGATCGACTGCAAGGGGCATTTACCAGACCTTTCACTTTCCGAAGAAAGATGAATCCGGAGGCTACCTGGCCCGCATGCAGACTCTGTCTATCGAAATAAGTTTGTAATCACTGTGATGATCAATCTCTGCTTCAATAGCTCCGATACCATGTAGAAATTTGCTGAATAATGATTAATTATCCACCGAGACTATCCTGATCACATACAATTCAAATTTATATGCAACACATAATCTCTTCCACTCAGATCATCACACATGCGGAAAATAAATCAAGCGATAACACATCAAATCATCATACACATTAACACAGTATGTATGGGGAAATATTATAGCTGAAAACCCCGCAGCTATTATGTATATTATAATGGATAAATCAAGTAACAAACTCAGTACAATACTCCTCACAAGTACTCAGTACTTTCTCATACAGTTACCCACAATCTAGCTCAGTTTTGAACAGGTTACTGGTTCAAAACTCACCGCCAATTGCCTTGCCTCTATTGCGCAATATAGGTCTGTCTATATAGAGATCCAAGGTTCGAATCTCCTTGGCTTGACAGCGCAATTTTCATGGACAAATCCTCCAAGTGTGGTGCAAATCTCATGCACAACTAATGTTGCCATTGATAACTAACTCCACCCTTTCATCTACCTCTTTCACTGGTCTCCACTGAACTGATCATGCACTGTAGTGAGCTGATGTGTTCTTGAGTTGAATAATGAGTTACTAATTAATGAATTAAATAATATTTAATTCACTCCACTCATAACTAGTTGATTAGCTAGTTAAACTAATCTCAACCAGTTCAACTAAAATAAACAGAACACAACTCCACTAGTTGTCTCATTAACTCCACCAAACTTCTGCCACTGAAGTCCTAACTGAAGTCAACCATGCATGATGCCATCAAACCCTTAGGAATCACGTGATTCCTCTGTCAGATGCATGAGCCACTTCTGTAGCTCGAACTGAAGTGCTCCAAGAGAGTAAACTGTTGTTTAGAGTCCAAATATTATTAAGGGTAAATAATATTTGACTTCCCTATTTTTAGGATAGGCAGTCTAAAAATAGACTTCGACCTCTTCGACCTATAGGTCACAAAAATAGAGTCCCACCTATTTTTACCAACATGACCAATGCTCCAAGAATCTCATACTGGAATCCCCAGACCATGCTCCATATGTCTAAAAATAGACATAGTCTAAAAATAGATTTTGCGCCAGAATTTGCCTGCGGGCCCACTTAGTGAAGGCGACTTCATTTCACTAAGCTCCATCATCTTGCTGCATTCTCAACACTTCATACCAATACCTTTGGTATGATTTTAAAAAGTCGCGATGAATGTGTTATCAACATTAGCTAAAGGAGTAGAACTAAAAATAATAATTACCTCCTTTGGCCTATCACTAATATTTTTTGTTTCAGATGTTTATGATGAAGTGGATGATGACTCTAGACAACAACTTTTACCAACAGGTACATAGGGAGAATCTTTCAGATGCTGACAAAACTCACAAGCATCATTCTCAACATAGGGTCCATATCATGTGTTTGGACCATGCCCACAAATTGGCTTCATCTTGTAGGGATTCTTTGTTTCTTTCGGGATGGAACTCTCACCAATCTGTTCCTCCACTACATGTTGCAACTGTAGGTACATTTTTCATTTTCTCCTCCTCTGTAATTTCAAGCAATCTCCTTAGCTCGACATTCTCCATTCGAAGAGATATATTAATCTCCTCTAACTCTTGGAGTCTTTTACACTTCAGTTTATTGCCCATACTTGCAACTTGGTTAGAACCTGCTCTAATACAAATTTATCTGAAACTGGAGGAAATCTCCTCCTATAAAAAACCGACCATCCTCTAAAGTTTTGCAAGTAAAAAAAATGGATCTTTAAAGGTAAAACAAGTTTCACAACCTCTTCAATATGATGAGTTGGGTTTTCACAAGAACTTAAAAGAGAAACACATTCACATGCAACTCGAGATGATAAACATGAAGAGAAGAAACTAGCAGTCTGATAACAAATTTCACCCCTCCTGGGCTACATGTATGGGCCTTGCTCCAATGACTAAGCTTGTTATATTGATTTCAGCAGCAAATGAGTACATCACAAATTGTTGACACAAGAGCGACTTGTTTCTCCTACAAAGAATTCTCACTCAAAAATACGACTCTCTACAGTAATTCATGATGGCCAACATAAAAAATTACACTCTCACAACAAGTTCTTGTACTCCTCCTGAAATCCAAGCACAAAAACATACAAAAAATCCAAAATGAATTGTTGAAATTAGCTTCTCTCATGAGCACATATTGAGAAAATACTGAAAAGAGTTTCTCTATTGATGTAATAGCTATTGCAGATAAAACTAGAAGGTTGGAAAACCTCTGACTAAGCTTTCTCCATGCTTAAAATACCTACACATTGCTTCAAAAAATGTTTTTGTCTCTAACACTCAAAGACTTGATTCTACAAAAATTTCATAATAAATTTCTCAAATAATAAAAATAAGTTTGTGATTGTGTTCAGGACACACAAAAACGCCCATCTAGGCTCTTCTTGAGCTCAAAAAGGTTAAAAATTGAGAAATATTTTCTTCTCCAAGCCAAGCTCTGTTATCTATCCTGTAATTTGGCAAAACCTCCAAACTGCGCGATGATTTCTCCCTTTAAACAGACAGCCAAGCAATAATTTCACCCGTAACTAGCGTGATTCCCGCCAAAAAAAGTGAAAATTGTTGTCTCTTTAATTTTTCCAATAACCCCTATGCATCGAAACAAGGTCACATGGCGCCATAGGGCCGATATTTGAGGCCAACTTCCTGCTCCTGTTGCCGGAGCTCCTGCGTAACAGTCACAAAATTCGTCGAGAACCAAGGGTCGAGGATTATCTTCCCATGCCCTCCACCATAGCTTTCCCCCCATGGGTTGTATGGGTGCCCAGGTGACCAGGGATAGGACCAAGTGCCTCTTCCCTCTCCGCTAGCTCCTCCGCCCAATCGTATGGTGGTTAAAATGGATGGGTGCCAGGGCCAAGTTCCCAACCCCAATCCCTTTCACCTGCGCCTAGGAATATGATGGTGGTGTGACCAGGGGTCGGGGGTCACCACCTGGCCCCTCCTCCCAATTGTTGAAATAATATGACATTAAATATAACTTGTGCCCTATATGGGTTAATAACCTGTGCGATGGTGTGAAGGTAGAGTGCAGAGTTGTTGCATTGCAGGTCAAGGGGTCGAACCCAACCACGGGATTCCATGTGGCGCCCTCTCATTTGGGCCACGTGGCACCCTCTCATTGGGCCACGTCAAACTCAATAACCAACCAAATTGTGCCACTTGTACCTTGTACGATGATGCCGCATGTCATCACAAGATTAGTATGTCTGAAATCGTACCCTACATAGTTAGTTGATGACATCACTTGTACAAAATACCTAGTCAACAAGCCAGTCAACCCGGCTGTTGACTTTTTAGTTGTTGGTCAAAAACTTCATAACGCCATAACTTCTTCATACGACGTCAGATTGAGGCAATTCAAGCGTCGTTGGAATCAGGAAGACGAACACTACGACTTGACGTCAGTTTTGGGAGATTCTGATCACTTGCATTTTTTAGCCTACTTTTTATCTCTGGATCATTAGGACAAATGGATTGTAGAGAGTTCATAACTCAAGACTGGAAAAAATAGACTAGAAAAAATGGAAAAATATGCCCAAAACACCTCAAAACTTATAACAAATAGACTACTACATTTGACAAAAAAATAATATAGCAACAAATTTAATGTTATTAAATCAAAATATATATTATTGAAGTAAAAATATGTATAAGATATACACCAATCTATACAACTTTTAAAGTGTGTGAGCCCGATCCCTAGGTCGAGCTCCGAAAGTTAATGTGGAAATTAATTTCCCTTCTATCTCTGCAGAATTTGCATGCAGCAGAATTGTGCGAACTTGGAGCCTTAGGTCTAGCAGTGGAGGTCCATAGAGTTCAAAATTAAACACATCACAAACCTTCCAGAGGGGTTCAACACATCCTAGAAGTGCGGAGCTAAAAATGAACGAAAAAAAAAATGTTAATTTTTATTTTTACCGGTTTTTAAAAAATAAAAAATAATATCACAAAATGCCTTGTGAAGGGTTACAACCTGCTAGATAAATTGTCAAATATCTATAGGTTGGAACTTGGAACTTGTACCCCTTCCACCTGATTTCAACTTATACTTGTTGTCTTCTCATTTCTAAAATCGTTGGCATACATACTACAAACTTGAAAGTACACAATAAATATTTGAAGGGTAATGGAGATAATAAATCGAACGTAACGAAGGTCGTTGCATTGATAACCATCATAGATTATATAAAGGATATCCAAACAAGTTCAAGTTATGGAATTTTCAATGATGAATAGTTTACTTGATTGAAAAAAACAAAGAAAGTAATTTTGTTTCACGCAAATAATGATAAATTTGACCTTGAAGTGGAAAAATCGGCCATACAAAGGAGGATTTTATGTTAACACAAGAATTTGAATGGAACTTCACCGTAATAAATTGATATTTCTCCATTCAAATTGAGATTTTTGAGTTCTCGATAAGTTTTTTCAAATTCTGAGGCAATTACGAGGGAATTTAAGGGATAAAAAGGTTGTTTTGCATTGTATTGGCATACATTTAAAATGTATTTTTTCCATGGAAATATGTCTAACTAATAGGAATTTTTATCCCCTACATGCCATGCATTTTTATCTCTCTCAATGCCCAATATATATGAGGTTGAAATGGATAATTTCTAATTATTAGTCCCTGCCTTTGCAGGACTATAGGGATCGCTCTGTCATTGATGGCGTTTAAATCATTCTTTAACCAATTTTTTTCCTCTTTCTAAAATTTTAACCAAAGTTTTAAAACCTTTACGTTGATATTATCAATTCAATGAAATTTTAAAGTAAGTTTGAGTTTTGAGGTCTTATTGCAGGCCACGATATATAAAGAATAAAACTTGGGGTATAAGTTTTCAGTTTCATTGAATTCCACTAAAATTTGAAGTAATGTTAGTTTGCAATTAGCATTAATTCAACACATTTAATGTTTGTTTAATATTTTTTTTTGTGCGGAATTATAATATGTTTATTTAATGTTTGTTTAATATTTGTTGTGTGTGGCGTTATAATATGTTTGTTTAATATATATATATTTTTTTTTTTGTGGCGTGATAATAATCGCTTTCCACATGCAACAACTGCCACCGTTGTTTTGTCCACAATTGCTATCAAAATGGTATTTGAAGTGTCATTTGCATTCACACCTCCTCCCAAATTTCCACCGCCTCTCCACAGCTTCACGTTTCACCTTTCCTCATGGTCTCATCCTCCTAAATTTCCACCGCCTCTCCACGGCTTCATGTTTCACCTTTCCTCATGGTCTCATCCTTTTGATGCATCCTTCTCTAATGCATTGCACACATCTTTGCAGGCCTATTTGACCACCAAGAAAGGAGAAATATCCTAAGACTCTTCAGCTGCATCACTGGAGGAACACAAAATGAGAATTCCTCATCTGCATCACGGGATTCTTCATCTACATCACTGGAGGAACACAAAATGAGAATCAATCATCTACATCACAGGATTCTTCATCTTCATCTGCATCACATAACTAACTATATAACTGAAAAGCATCTGAATAATTATTGAAAGCGCATCAACAACACTAACTAACTGCATAACTGAAAATCATTTGAATAATTATTGAAAGAACATCAACAACACTAGAATCTGAATAATAACACATATTTCGGTAAGCATAATCTCACGATATTCTGAAGCATGAAGGTTTTTCACTACTTATTTCTACAATAAAGGCAAGAATAAATATTGCGACTTTTCTTTGTTAGCTTTCTTCACTACAGTCATTCATTTTTGTGTTCTTTTCTTCTTCCCTAGCTACAACATACATTCATTTTTGCGTTCTTTGCTTCTTCCCTAGCTACAACATACACTCATTTTTGCATTCTTTGCTTCTTCCCTAGCTACAACATACATGCCTAGAGTATGCTTTAGCTCAAGTTTCAAATTTTCTACCTTCATCATAGTATTCTGGTGATCAAATAAAGGAATCAGATTAGGTTATACCAAACTCATCATATAAGTCCTCATACTGTAAAAAAAATCAGCTAGAAACACAATTTTATGATAAAAATGAAATCAAATTTGTTATTCACTTATTATTGAGAGTGATCTAACACAAGAGAAAACCTAGAAAATACCAATTTGTATATTGTACATGTTCTTGTGAATCACATCAATAAAATATGGTACTTGGGCGCAATTGAAGCACAGGGGTTGAACATAAGGCATCTTTAAGCTCTTGGAATTTTTGAGCAGCTACAACAGTTCAAAGAAACTTGGCGCGAGGCATTATTTTCCATTCTTGTTCCTGTGATAAGTGTTCATTTTTAGATGTTCCTGTGATAAGTGTTGATTATTAGATGTTGGTGTTGTTTTGATATTTGCAGTGTCCAAGTCAAATTGATTTCTGATGGCAAAAAAGGTATCAATTTCCATGAATGGGAGGTTAATTTTTACATCATACATGTTCTTGTGACTCATATCAGTAAAATATGGTACTTGGGCGCTAGCATCAATAAAATATGGTACTTGGGCACAATCGAAGCACAGGGGTTGAACGTAAGGCATCTTTGAGCTCTTGGAATTGCGAAGCAACTACAACCGTCCAAAGAAACTTGGCACCATATATTATTTTCTATTCTTGTTCCTGTTACAGTTTTTCATTATTAGATGTTTATGTTGTTTTGATATTTGCAGTGTCCAATTTAAATTGATTTCTGGTGGTAAAAAAGGTATCATTTTCCACGAATGGGATGTTTCCAATGGATAATGTTGGAGACCTTGGTAATCCTATGTTGCCTAGATATTCTCTTTCATCTATGCTCATTGTAATGGAGTTCTCACTAAGTTTGGTCCTCATATTCGGCGTGTAGTATGTAATGTCAAATAAGGTCGTTCGAAGGAAGGATGGGAGCCTCTTTCCCCTCAAGAACTTTTGGTTGCTATCGTTTAACCATCCACATCCAACCAACAAGGATAATATTAGGATTCACTTTATAACACCTATTCTCCTCCATAACTACTCCCCTTCCTAATGTCTATCCCTCTCTGGTTCATAACCGCTTCATCCTGTTCCATCTGTCTTTTCCCATCTATCTTTCCCCGCCTGGAATTTGACTTCTCATTGATATTGAAGCATATCAACTCTCAACATTTGAAGTTCCACTTGGCAGCTCTGGGTGGCTCTTTATTTTGTTAGAAAGCATAGTAGAAATAAAATGCAGAAAACCATAGAAAGGAGTGAAAGAAATAAAATGAGAAGCACCATGTAAGATATGTATTGCATGCAGCCATATAGAACTCCGGAGAATATAACAGACTTCCAACATAACCCACTGAGAAGTTTTAAGGTAGCACATTCTCAAACAAGTGGTTCCTTGATCCTTCCAAATGTTCCGGAAAAGCTGAGATTGGTTGCCCATAATCATTGTCTTAAGGACCATGAATTTCTCCCTACAATCCAGACTCACCAATTTATTCACGAATCGGAATCACCTGTGGTGAAATAACATCTTACAGATATGGGTTTTTCTTTTTCTGAACTTCTGTCTCCTATGTATTTTGCATTGGGAAGCGAGTAGAAGGCTATGGATTTTCTAGGTCGTGGGGACTTTGAGAATAAGTTGAGAGGTCGTTGGAGCATGTGGCTTGCATGTGAGCACTACATGCATACTATCCCATACTGGATAGTTGTCGTCTTATATTTGTTCCCTACGTTCACTCTTGTATTATTACCGTGGTTATTATAGATCACTTCAATTTCATTTTATCAATAATTACTCTAGTTGTTGTGATCAGATGTTATGATTCTTGCTCTCAAATTTATTTTCTATTATTTAAATGGTTTTACATTTTTCTTCAAATTATTCTTGGCATTATTCAACGTTAACCATATTATTAAGCTAGAGGGTTCGATTTCCATAGGATGGAATTGATTGATTAGTAAAACCCATGCTTTAAACCATGCTAATGAGGCTCGTCTTATATTTCGTCGATTACACGAACTGCGTGAAGATCGATGGTTATAGAGAGAATTAATAATTTGAGGTTTATCAGCATTGTATATGTAAAAACAGTTTCCTAGAGGTGCCCCTATTTGCGAGTCGAGGTGCGATGGAAACAGTGCTTAGGCTTAACAACATAGGAATGTGATGATGTATGAAATAAATTCAAATTTGTTGAGTTGGTGGACGAATGAAAATCCACGGAGACGTATCATTTATTGAATTGGTAGAACTATCTTAAATATGGATACAACACGTCCATACATCACTGAGGGAGAGAAATCGTTTAAAATGGGCATCCACACACAACCAGTAATGTGTCGAATTTAAAATATTTAAAAATAAATTGAAAATTCCAAAGCTATAAAGACTATAAATCCATTTCATTCATTTAGGTGTCAAATATAAAATCGTTGAAGGGAATTCAATTTTCGCTCCCTAAATTTGTCCACAAAATTTTGGCGCTTTCATTTGGGATAATACATAACATAATTTTTATATTTTAAAGCAACTTTTTATAAATTATTTTGTAATTGTAATAAATAAATGAAAAATATAAATGAGAAAAAATAATTATATTTATTAATTTTATAAAAAAAAATAATTATATTTATTTATTTTATAAAAAAAATATTATAATATATGTTGAAATTTGGTTATTGGAGGACAGGTGGTTCCCTAAGGCTTTGATCTTTGGCCTAGGGAAAAGTGTCCAAAAGAATTTAATTTTTCTCCTAAAGTGACTTTATAATTTTTATAAAGTCAAATCTAATTTAAAAGTGACTTAAGTGATAAAGTTACTAAAGTCTAATTTTAAAATGACTTTTAATAAAGTCAATGTAAAATTAGAAAGGGAAAAGTGACTTTGGAAATAAATGACTAAATGGGTCTTTATTAAAGTGGGGTGAATTAAAAAATAGAAAGTGAGATTTAAATGAGCATTTAATCTCAGCCCTAGATCTCAATCGATCTCAGCCATTGGATTTAGGGATTCCCCAAAAGTCACTTAGGGTTAGGTTAAAGGAGGAAAAGGAGGAAAAGATCATTCATTCTTTCATGAGCAGATTGAGAAAAGGATAGAAAGAGAGCAAGGGAGATTTCTGGGCAGTGAGGAGAAGGAGGCAGCAGCTTGGCACACATTCCAAGGCAGCATTTCAGCAAGACATTTCAGCAAGACCGTACAGCTGATTTAGCACACAGTGACGCAGATTTTTGGCATGATTTTTTAGGAAGGAAGGCCGTACAGCAGGGCCGTACAGCATATTTGCACAGATTTCGAGGAGTAGAAATTTGTGGGAGGTCGTACAGCAAGTGGTTGTACCTTTGGCACGCATTTCGAGGCATAAATCGTACAGCAGATTTTGTGGCAGCTTGCACGCATTTCCAAGCAGGCCGTACAGCAGCATTTAAGGCTGAAATTTGGCACAAGAATCGAGGAGGTCGTACAGCATTTATTGTTGTTTTGATTTTCATTATTTGCACATTTTCCGAGGCGGTGGTTAAGCACGGAAAACGAGATAAGTTGTAAAAGTCTGTTTGCTGATTTTTTGCTGAATATTTCTCACTGTAAAAAGCATTTTCCAGAAATAAGAAGGAGCTTTCGAACTGGTTTTCCCCCAAGAGTTGTAGAGGTTTTTTCGGGGGGAGTCATGTTGACCAAAAATACGTGTCAAAATGTGTGAATATTTGTTTTTATGCTCGTTGATTTTTAGTCTGCATTTCGGCATTGAAAAATTTCGAAATTTGTGTTTTCAGCAAAAAATTATTTTCCAGTTTGTTGAATGTAAGGATATGGGAAAGGGCATTTAACTATTTGGAGAAATAAGGTGAAACTGAAAACCGGGGTGGGAAAACAGGAAATTTCTACATGGTATCAAAGCTTGAGTGCTGAAAGTGCAGTTTGGGACAGCAAGGAGAAAAATACAGCCTGCTGATTTTTCACTCAGAAAATTCCAGCAAGCTGATTTTTTCACAAACAGAATTTTTACCTTTACTACAGCAGTGCTATTTTTCAGTTTTAGGACAGCGGGATGTCTTTGGGACTGAGGGTGGAGGATAGGTTGGATGGGCATACCAATTACAGTGTTTGGAAGGAGAGAATGCAGAGTATCTTTGAGGAGGCGGAAGTCTGGGACATAATGGTGCATACCGCACAGAACCCTGTAAATGTGCCTACTGATGCTACTGAGTTGGCAGCATATAATAAAAAGAACAACAAGGGTAAGAGACTAATTCTAGATGGAATCAAAGAACATTGCATTCCTCATGTGAGAGGAAAGAGAAATTCTCATGAGATGTGGACAGCATTGACCAACCTCTACCAGAGTACCAATGAGAACCGTAAAATGGTCCTGAAGGAGAAGCTGAAGACCATTAAGATGGGTAAGACTGATAGTGTAGCTAGATATCTCAAAAAGATTACTAATGTGAGAGATGAGTTGGCAGCGGTTGGAGAGGTCATTCCACCCACTGAGTTGGTGTGGATTGCAGTGAATGGCCTCCCCAGTTCATGGATGAACTTTGCTGATGGGGTTTGTGCACGTGAGACCTTTCCCCATGGGAGAGGTTTTGGGATGATTGCATTGGACGGAGATCGGGAAAGGTCGACTTGGGGCGGCCAAGCCGGTTGAGCGAGGATGGGGATGTGCTTGTTGGCAGGATGCAAGAAAGGCAAAGGGAAGAAGCAGGCTTCCACAAGCAATGGTGGGGGAAAATGCAAAGTTAAAGGTAAACAGGATAACACACAGAAGGACTATTCCAAGGTGAAGTGTTGGAATTGTCAGAAGATGGGACACTATGCAGTTGTGTGTCCGGAGAAGAAGAAGAAGAAGGGGAAGAACCAAAGCATGGCAGCATCAGCAGAGGTTGAGGACTTTGCAGATCGCTTTGACCAGGAGTTTAGGTTCATTGCGTGTGAGTCCTCTAGTGCAGGATTACCTGCCACAGAGGTTCAGAGGGAGCATGCATTTCCCGATATATTCTGATCGGGTATACGGTATGTGGACCGGTGGGGCTTCACGTCACATGACAGGAGTCCGTGAGTACTTCTCAGAGCTTTCAGAGAGTGGCACTGATATAGAGGTAGTACTCGGTGATGACAGAGTTGTTAGAGCAGTCGGTGTAGGGACACTGACATTTCAGAGGGAGTCTAAACCTCCCTTGAAAGTGTCAGATGTTCTTTATGTGCCAGGGATGAGGAAGAACCTCATATATGTCTCAGCTTTGGAGGACAGAGGATATGAGGTATTGTTCAGGAGAGGACAGGTGTTGATGTATCCCAGGGGCACTCCAGCTGATTCAGCTAGAGTGATAGGTGTACGCCATGAAAAGGTGTACAAGTTTGCATTCCAGCCCCTTACGGAATTGAGCAGTAGCACTGACAGCAGAGCTAGCAGTTCTGAGCTGTGTGAGATTTTGCACCGCAGGATGGGGCACATGTATCATGGAGCCTTGAGGACTTTGCGGGAGATCACTACAGGTGTGCCAGATTTCAGTACTGATCACTTTGATACTTGCAGAGGATGTGCGCTGGGCAAGTTTTCCAAATCCCCTTTTCCCAGCAGTGACAGCAGAGCGACTGGGATACTTGATTTGATTCATTCCAATGTGAGCGGTCGGATGTCTCATGTTTCCTTGAGTGGATATGAGTACTATGTTTTATTCATTGATGATCACTCCAGGAGGACCTGGATTTATTTCTTGAAGACCAAGAGTGAGGTCTTCAAGCGGTTTCAGGAGTTCAGAGCTCTTGTGGAGACACAGACAGGTCGGAAGATCAAGTCCCTGAGGTCGGATAATGGAGGAGAGTACACCCTTGGAGAGTTTGTTGACTATTGTGCGGAGGCAGGCATTAGGAGGGAGTTCACTGTTCCTTACAACCCCCAGCAGAACAGGGTTGCGGAGAGGAAGAACAGATCCATCGGAGGGGCTGCCAAAGCCATGTTACATGATCAGGGGTTGCCATTGTTTTTGTGGGTAGAGGCCTGCAACACAGCTGTTTACTTGCAGAACAGGAGTCTGCATCGTGCCTTGGGGCACATGACTCCGGAGGAGGCTTTTTCTGGGAAGAAGCCTGATATGGGTCATCTTCGTATCTTTGGGTGCATTACATACTCCTACATACCCAAGGAGAAGAGGACCAAACTAGAGCCCACCGCAGAGAAGGGTATCTTTGTGGGCTACAGTGAGACCTCCAAGGCCTTTCGGATTTACATTCCTGCGCAGAGGAAAGTTGTTGTCAGGCGGGATGTGAAGTTCGAAGAGGATAGGGCCTTCAGGAGGTCACGGGAGTTAGAGTATCTGGATCAGCCAGACCCTCAGCAGCAGTTGAGTCAGTCGCAGGGATCCAGTGGGCAGGGATTAGGAGGATCCGGAGGTACATCTATGACGATGTCAGGTCCGTCAGTGGGGAGTGGCTCACCGAGTCAGAGAGGTGGTGCTACGGGCAACATGCAGAGCAGTCCGCAGAGCAGTTCACTGGGGAGTCCACTGATGGACAGTTCACACGGTACCTCAGCATCTACAGGTTCAGGTGCAGGCAGGAGGACAACAGACAGACAGTCAGGAGTTCAGGCTCCTGATGTTGAGGAGGAGGAGTTTTATTCTCCAGCAGGAGAAGTGTGCTCAGGGAAGAGGAAGCCCAATTGGCTTCAGGACACCTTGAGAGATGCCACATCTGTTGCTGAGCCTAAGAGGCCGGTCAGAGAGAGCAGACCACCTGAGAGGTTTTGTATCTATATGGCAATGGCTACCAGCATCCTTGACTCTGAACCTTCTAGCTATGAGGAGGCAGCTAGCCAGCAGGTCTGGAGAGAGGCCATGCAGGAGGAGTATTCTTCTATCATGAAGAATGATGTTTGGGAGGTGGTGCCTAGGCCCGAGGGCAAATCCGTGGTTACTTCCAGATGGCTTTACAAGGTAAAGCATGCTACAGATGGCAGCATTGAGAAATTCAAAGCGAGGTTTGTGGCTAGAGGGTTCTCCCAGGTAGAGGGAGTTGATTATGAGGAGACCTTCGCTCCCATGGCTCGATATACTTCGATCCGCTCCATTATATCGATAGCAGCAGAGATGGGTTGGAAGATCCACCAGATGGATGTGAAGACCGCATTTCTCAATGGATTCATACAGGAGGAGGTGTACATTGAGCAGCCATAGGGCTTTGAGGTGCATGGGAAGGAGTCCCATGTGTGCAGACTGAAGAAGGCCCTTTATGGCTTGAAGCAAGCTCCCAGAGCTTGGTACTCTAGGATAGATACTTACTTGCAGAAGATGGGTTTCACAAAGAGTGAGGCAGATCCGAACCTTTACTATATTGTGATAGGTGAGGAGCCTCTCATTCTAGTGCTGTATGTGGATGACTTAGTCATTACAGGTGCAGAGAGACTCATAGAGCACTGCAAGAGAGATCTTGCGGCGGAGTTTGAGATGAAGGACATCGGCTTGATGCATTACTTTTGGGTTTGGAGGTGTGGCAGGAGGAGGGGCATTTCTTCCTGGGACAGGGGAAGTATATTGTGGACATCCTTGGCAGATTCCACATGGAGGATTGTAGACCCATGTCGACACCGATGATCACTAACTGGAAGAAGCTTCATGCTTCGGATTCCGAGTTGGTGGATCCCACATTGTACAGACAGCTGATTGGTTCCTTGATGTATTTGGTCAACACTAGGCCGGATATTTGTTTTGCAGTCAACACGATGAGTCAGTTTATGTGTGAGCCTAGGAAGGTTCACTGGGTGGCTGCAAAACACATTTTGCGATACTTGCAGGGGACAGTGGATTATGGTCTGGACTACAGGCAGGGGGATGGAGTGAGATTGACAGGTTACACTGATTCTGATTGGGCAGGTTGTGC
The DNA here is from genome assembly GCA_034641835.2 of Pinus albicaulis. Classification (NCBI taxonomy): domain Eukaryota; kingdom Viridiplantae; phylum Streptophyta; class Pinopsida; order Pinales; family Pinaceae; genus Pinus; species Pinus albicaulis. Next base: position 837,448,739 of record CM076578.1, read on the forward strand.
TTCTGATAGGAAGAGCACTTCAGGGTGTTGTTTTGGGTTGGGTTCGGCAGTGGTGTCATGGTTCAGCCGAAAGCAGTAGTCAGTAGCATTGAGTTCAGTGGAAGCAGAGTATATGGCAGCCATTCTAGCTAGTTGTGAGGCCATCTGGCTTCACAAGATGTTGTTTGGCTTATTTGGTCAGCCGTTGAGACCTTCAGTGATTTACTGTGATAATCAGAGTTGCATTAAACTCACGAAGAATCCAGTATTTCATGACAGGTCAAAGCATATCGGGATCAAATATCATTTCATCAGAGACTATGTTCAGAAAGGAGCTGTGAAGCTTGAGTATATTTCCACTGATGAGCAGGTTGCAAATATTCTTACCAAAGCCTTACCACGGGGCAAGCATGTCTACTTCAGAGACAAGATGGGTGTGGTGAGGAACACCTTCCTCGGTAAGAGGGAGTGTTGAAATTTGGTTACCGGAGGACAGGTGGTTCCCCAAGGCTTTGATCTTTGGCCTAGGGAAAAGTGTCCAAAAGAATTTAATTTTTCTCCTAAAGTGACTTTATAAAGTTATAAAGTCAAATCTAATTTAAAAGTGACTTTAAGTGATAAAGTTACTAAAGTCTAATTTTAAAGTGACTTTAATAAAGTCAATGTGAAATTAGAAAGTGAAAAGTGACTTTGGAAATGAATGACTAAGTGGGTCTTTATTAAAGTGGGGTGAATTAAAAAATAGAAAGTGAGATTTAAATGAGCATTTAATCTCAGCCCTAGATCTCAATCTATCTCACCCATTGGATTTAGGGATTCCCCAAAAGTCACTTAGGGTTAGGTTAAAGGAGGAAAAGGAGGAAAAGGTCATTCATTCTTTCATGAGCAGATTGAGAGAAGGAGAGCAAGAGAGCAAGGGAGATTTCTAGGCAGTGAGGAGAAGGAGGCAGCAGCTTGGCACACATTCCAAGGCAGCATTTCAGCAAGACATTTCAGCAAGACCGTACAGCTGATTTAGCACACAGTGAGGCAGAACTGATTTAGCACACATTGAGGTATATTTTTGGCACGATTTTTGAAGAAGGAAGGCCGTACAACAGGCCGTACAGCAGATTTGCACAGATTTCGAGGAGCAGAAATTTGTGGGAGGCCGTACAGCAAGTGGCTGTACCTTTGGCACGCATTTCGAGGCAGAAATCGTACAGCAGATTTTGTGGCAGCTTGCATGCATTTCCAAGCAGGCCATACAGCAGCATTTAAGGCTAAAATTTGGCACAAAAATCGAATAGGCCATACAACATTTATTGTTGTTTTGATTTTCGTTGTTTGCACATTTTCCGAGGCGGTGGTTAAGCATGGAAAACGAGATAAGTTGTAAAAGTCTGTTTGCTGATTTTTTGCTGAATATTTCTTTCACTGTAAAAAGCATTTTCCAGAAATAAGAAATAGCTTTCGAACTGGTTTTCCCCAAGAGTTGTAGGGGGTTTTTCCAGGGTCATGTTGACCAAAAATATCTGTGTCAAAATGTGTGAATGACTGTTTTTATGCTTGCTGATTTTTAATTCTGCATTTTCAGCATTCTGAAAAATTTCCAGAATTTGTGTTTTCAGCAAAATTTATTTTCCAGTTTGTTAAATGTATGGATATGGGAAAGGGCATTTAACTATTTTGGAGTAATAAGGTGAAAAACTGAAAACCGGGGTGGGAAACTATAAATTTCTACAATATATTTAAAAATTATATTTGTTTACTATCATTTTTAGTGAGCATAGACACTTGTAATTGCCTCAAGGTCATTGCCTAAGCTAGGCGTAGAGCTTGGTGTAGCTCTTCAGAACGATAGTTAGGATATTAGACCCTGGTAAGGACTACAGCTATGTGCTACTCTTGTATATAATAGTGCTTCAAGGATGATTGCAAACAAAACTAAAAAAAACAAAAATTGTTCATTCATTTCACTAGTACCATGTAGTATCATCAGTTGTCCTTTCAAACAATCTACTTAATTTTATTACTTATAACATAATCTGCATATTACTTCTAACATAATATGCATAATAGATAACTACCCCCTTATATGTTACTCATTACGTTGTTCCTCGTCCTTTTATTCACATTGTGTTGTTATTGATAAATAATTTTCATGCTACTAAGCTTCTTCTTAACCTAGCTTTTGACGTTTACCACAAAATTCTTTGATAATAAGATTTTAATCAACAATTATGATTAAGATGTAAAGCTCTAGAAACTCAAAATAAATTTAAAATCACCTTCTCATTATTCCTACATCCAAATGTATATTATCAATGAACTTAAGCTTTGATCTAAATTAACTTAGTCTGCAGATTATGGCGTTATTGTGAAGTAAAGGGAAGGAACTAAGTAGTAAAGGATACTTACTATGCAAATGGATGTAATGCATTCATTCACCCATATATTCTTCATATAACGCAAAAGAACATAATTTGAGGAATAACTAAATGTTCACCACAAGAAAATGATCGGCGTCATTCGAAAATCCCCCCTTAATTAGAAGCCTATGTCAATTTATATTGAGCTTCTATCATTGCATTTCCTAGTGAGAAGGTTATGGAGGAGGCTGAAATCTTTTCAACAAAATATGTAAATCAATCTCTACAAGGAGTCTAGTCTCCAATATTCCACAAGACGTAGTGGATGTCCTTGAATATGGTTGGCACACATTTTCCATGGAATTTCATCAACATCTTTGATCGCAGGCCAAGAATTTCATCAACATCTTTGGAAAATACCCCGTGAAAGTCATATATGAAAATCAAGAAACTTTTGGAAAATTCAAAATTGCAATTCTAACATCTTTCAATCCTTTCAAAAGAGAATATATCGTAATATGGTGGAATGATTTGGACTTGAATTTACGTAAGTGTGTCATGTTGTCATGATTTTTTATTATATGTACAACATCTTCGAAATAATTGAGCTCAAAGTTTGCATCGTGGCAACTAAGAGATGGTATCCATTGATATTGATTTTTTTTAAGAATATATGAAAAGAGTATATATAATAGTTTATAATATCATATGTCTTAAGAGGTAAAGAAAGTAGGAATATTTTAGGTTAGGGGCTAATTTTAGCAAGTGGATTAATTTTCCATATTTATATTAAAAAAAAAAAAAACACAATTTTCATTTTTTTTAAAATGGTTCCCCAAACTTTATAACATAAAATTATTTCACCTTTAGAATCACTAAATAGATACTACATAAAGTCATTAAAAATTTGAATATTTATCAAATTTTCCCTAGACATTTTACAATTTGCATATTAAACACTAGTAACATTGGCCGAGCTTTCTAAACTTTAAGTTATATTTCCATTTTTTAAATTTTCTCTATATGTGTATAGAGCATTATATGGAATTTTCCATAGATCTATCTATGGAAAATTTCTTCAATGAAATATTCTATGGAGTGTGTTGAGTCAATTCATGGGCATCCATGTTTCTTTAAAAAAAAAAAAAATCTACCATTATGGAGCCATTGAGTATTCTATGGAGTGTGTCTAGTGAATTCATGGGAATTCATGTCTCTTTAAAAAAATGAATTGTACCACTATGGGGCCATATAATTGAAGTTGAAGGAATTAATATATCATATGGAAAGGTTGTAATCAATTCATATGAGAGAAGTGTTATGTGAATATTGAACCAAATCAGAAATATTTCAGTGGGGTTTCATCTCAGTTTTTTATCCTTCAACAATGTGTCACTGATGACTCATTTACAAGTAGCCTCTCTTAAAGTTGAGAGGTGAAGAAATATCATGGGAGATAAATGTAGATGATATTATTGAAATTTTCATTGTTAATATGAAACCAAACCCAATTTATTGCTCAGATTATCTCATGTAAAAGAGGGAATTAATCATTTCAAATAAATCATTATACATTAAGTTTTTAGTTGAAAGGATAGTTATATAATGTAGTGGCTAGAAAATTAACTTTGATATGAATAAAAAGACGACATAAATACATGATAGTGGTTGGATTTTGATTACAAAAGAGATATATTAGAGCTCGAAGTAGCCCAAACGGTTATATTTTTGTGTTCGACTATCGAACTATCCAATAGATCCACCACCAACAACGTAGATTCAGTACTTTCTATATAATTCAAAAACATTTATTTTTTAAATTTCTGTGCTACCCAAACCCTTTGTCTCAATCTTCATATGTTCATTCTTTCCTTAATTTCATTTCATTTCCACTGTTAAAGTAACCTCTGTGCTCCACAAAATAAATGAGGAAATCTCTCTGCAACTTTCTTTGTTCAAGGAAAATAAATGAGCTCACAATCCATGCTTTCTATGTGCACCATGGTCAAGTGAATATGAACATTTCATTTATCTTTTTCAACATGGTAGTAGTTTTATAAGAATATCAAAATAATAAAAATATGAAAATATAAGATGATTATATATTTTTAGATGTCATGTATGTATCGTGTGTTAGGAATTTTTGTGCCAAGAGAATCTCTACAGCTGGATATAGGGAAGATGTGTAAGAGTTCGATGTTAGATGTTAGAAATTAGATGTAAACATTTTTTAATTCAATTTTTTTAAAATATATATTTTTTATTAATAAAATTACAAACGATTTTTTAAATAAAAGAAAATCGTAATATACACATCACATATGAATATATGACCTTGGCATTAATTCCCATGAGTGGAAAATAACTATGTTATCTAGAATATGACACACACGAGAGGTAGATGGAATAGGGTCCAAGGTGGAAGTGTAACCATATATGTTGCTCACCAGGTGGATTATTGTGTAATCCGCAAGGTCCTATTCCACTGGGCTTGAATGAGGGATGGACTGCCAACGAGGCCGTTGGGACCTCTGAGCTTTGGGAGACTAGAAGATTGCAGAAACCATGGCTCGTCCTTGGATTATGCTATGATAAATTCTCTGATATGTGGGTTGTTTCCACAAAGGGGAAGACGGGTTAGGGTTTACAAATGGAGAAGATATGGAAAAAACTGATACAAATGGATTCTGGAATGAGTGATAGATCTGCAAGACAAAATTGAATCATAGAGATGAATCATTGGATATGGAAACACTTTACAACCTAACTGGATTGCAGTTTTGACAATATTTCAAAATTTCATGGACATAATTGAAGTGAATTGTTTAATCCTAAAATATTTTAGAAATTTTCAATCCAAATTAGAATGGTTAGAAATTCTTTGTGGAAGACAATTTTGAAAATAATTCAAAATGAAAGTCACTTATTTTCTCTTACACTTGACTATCAAATTCTAGAATATTTCCAAAATATGAATGGTTGGATAATTGATTGCTCCAAGAAAATTTCCAGAATATTGCAAAAATTTATTAATGGGAATGAGGTTTAACTAATTGATTTCGATCTCACACATTCCGAAATATTCCTAAAATTGGCTATGGAAATGGCTCATAAATTCATTGTTGCAAGATTTTTTGAGGAAATATTTTTCCTGTGACTGCTAATAATAATAAAAATAATCAAAACAAATGCGGAGGTGCAGGGAGAAGATTCTGAAAATCACAACTCCAGTCAGCGATGAGAGCTCATCCCTATCGTTAACCAGAGATCTCGGATCCATCGAATTTTCTACCGAGGCAACGTCAAGCATGCAAATCGAGCAGTAAAGGAAAAAACCATACTCACAAGCTTGTCTTCAGATCACTCTTCTTATTCACCAAAACCTTAGCTACAGACTTATTCACACCAGATATGATTTTTCCTACTCAATTGATTCAATAGTTCCCTCCATTGCATGGATGCCTATCATCATTGGAAGTTTACTATGTTGCCATAATTGTAAATGGACCCATCCAAAATCGATTCTAAATTAAAGAAATGTTATCACACAAAGGGGAAAATTAACTGTCATGGTAGCTAAGTAGCCGAGAGAAGTGAAACCATCCCCGTAGAAAATAGTTTGTTGAGACTGCAATAACATCATACATTTTAAGTTTTTGAGGTAACTTAATCAACTATCCTAGTGATAATCAAGAGTTATTATGTATTAAAATATTTTAGGTTTAAATTTCCAGATTTACCATGTCTGTTGAAGGGTAGAGATTTTTTTTTTAAATAAAAAACATACATGTTTTCATTAAAAATAAGTTACATATACATAGCATTTTCACAGATCTATCCCTATTCACTTCTGTCTTTTCCATATTTGGTTCTACAAATCTTTGTTACTATCCTCTTTCTGCATTTTACATCAAAATTACATATACTAAAAAATTGTTTGTGATCTTCATATTTCTCATGACAAAACTACACAACAAAAGAAGTAGGATTGTAATTACATTGCATAGTATCAAAAATAAATTACTATAGGTGAAAATTTACTTAGCTAACCTTCAAATTTCAAGGCTCACCAAATGTTGGAGTATTCCTTTTTCATAAACAATGTAATTGATCAATCTTGGATTAGTGTTGCATCCTTTTTTTTTACAATAAATCAGCTACTCGATTTTGTTCTCTATATATGTACGTGAAGGATATCCTTTTAAATGCCTTAATCGACACCATGATCCCGTGCATCCAAAAAGTGAGCTCAGAGCCTTGAAATCATTAGCCATATTTTCCCATTTGATGATCAATTCAGAATCTCCAAAGACTTTTATCTCATCAATGGCAAGCCACTTGGCACAGAAGAGGATTCCCCATAGTGCAAAATCCTTCATTTCTTTGTTTGAACCCATGCCATTGGACCATTTGAAAAGATAGTAAACTCCAAGCTTAATAACAATGTACATCCTATTGCCACATTTCTCTGAAGATGAGGCCCCATCAAAAAATACAGCTGCAAATTTGAGCCTTATGTCTTTAAAACTGCACCTTATGCTTGATAGCTTCTTTTTTATAGGACCTATCTCCAAAATGTATGCCAAAATTTTAAGGCATGTCACTTGCACATTTGGCTTAATATTGTCAAAACTATGGGCATTCCTAGATCTCTAGATGCCATGCATGATATAGAAGGGAAACGTATTGTAATCCTTGAAATCCAAGGACCGATTTGATAAACATTCCCCAATAGATGACCTACCCCAAGTGGCTCTTAAATGGAGCAGCTAAAAGACCCCAATCAAAACAAAAACCGAAAATGGACACAGGAGGAAGAGATGAACTACATCTTATATGTAACCACAACATAGTTCACATCTTCCTAGGTGATGTATGCATATTTTGTGCAAAATTTCCCATGTAAGAATCCTATTTTGTACCACCAACCAAATAAAACACTTTATTTTTTGTGGAATGTTCCATTTCCACAATTTTTGGAACCACAAATAAGTCAGATCCGCACTACTACCCTAGGAGATATGTGAGTATACCTCATAGACCGAAAATTTTCCTTTGGAACTGATATCGTTCCAAGACATCAAATACTCCTTTGTCAACAATGTTATACCTACTAAACATATTTGAAGGATTTATTCACCCCACTCCACCACTAGAGGACCCAAAAGTCCAATTTCCTCTGCCTCCTTCTAGGAACTCATAAATGATTTTTGTCTGTGATCCTACATATATATATATATTGAAGATAGTAGAATCCTTTATTATGAATTTTATTTAGTAAAGGAAATGAAAAATAATGGTTAATATTCAACCCTTTAATCGCAATCAATCCAATATCCACCCTCGACCCCTTACCCACCTCCCATCTCAAATTACCAAGAATCCAATGCTTGATTTTCATCATTCTTCTCCATTAAAGGGAAGCCTCATTTTTCTTTGGAGCCCCCTCTCTAATAAAATTAATCAATTATTTGTTCTTAATATATTTTTGTTTAATGATCTATTTCCATATACCTACTCCATTCAGCACCCTCCACGAATTATTTGATAACAAATCCATATTAAAACTTTATAAGTCAATGATAACCCATCCACCCAAATCCGCCTTATGAGACAGATCCCCAAAGTGAACTAAGTGGATTTTCCTAGAGTTACTAGCACCAGCCCATAAGAAATTAGCTATAATAGAGTTGATTCTATTAATATTCTATTTCGGTAACTTGTATATGTGCATCCAGTAAATGGAGATGAGTTGAAGCATCGATCCTATCATAACCAATATACCCCCAAATATAACCATATGTATGACCATGATGTAAGATTATTTTTCAAATTTCTTGATGATCCATTCTCATTCCTTGTTCTCATAACTGTTCGGTTTAATGAAGAACCCCAGATATATGAACCATCCATCCATTGGAATCGATTGAACATTGAAAATTCTGGAAATTTCCAACATTTGTGGATCCTCATGGTTAGCCAAGATCAATACGGACTTACCCTTACTCATATTTAGGTCTGATGCTTCCCTGAAACTAGACATGATCTGATGAAAATCCCTCCATTCCAAAATATTGGCTTTTCCTATCAGTATAACATCATCTACAAATATCAAATGAGAAAGAATAATTCTCCTAGATAGGATACACATAGAAATGATACCCCTAGAACGTGCCTTCAAATTCCTCTGAATTAAGCCATCACTTATGATTAGGAACAAGGGAGGAGATAGGGCACATCCTTGTCTTAGTCCTCATATGTCTTTAAAAATTCTGACGGAAGACCCTTAATAATTATTGTGTAATTCATAGAAAAAATTTAATTCATGATCCAATCGACCATCAAAACTCCAAATCCAATCTTCTGAACGATCAACCTTAAAATTTCCCAATCCACACGGTCATAAGCTTTAATTAAATTTATCTTCATGATTCAAGTCTCGATCTAACGAGATTTAATTGAATGAATACAATCATCTATCATGGCGAACACATAGTGAATCTGTCTTTGTTACAAGAAACCAAATTGTTCATCATAAATGTGCTTAGACAGCATAGGTTTTGTTAAACACCATGTTAAGCACACACATGGTGTATGAGAAAGATGAGCACACACACAAGAGACTAAACACACAATGAAAGATAAGCGTGAGGCTTTCTTATTTCTCCATTATACAAAGATGTACATTTATAGTACAATGGTGTGATTGTTGGTTTCACATTCCAAGGTCACTTGGACTCCATTGTGACTTTTTATATTCCACACCTACCCATGAGGATTAGGTGTTCCAACATCCCCCCTTAATCCGAAGGGGTATGTGTGAGTCTAAGAAAAGAGTTGTAATACAAATCTGCAAAGTATACATGGTAGCACTTGGGCTGAATCAACTCTCTGAAATGTTGGAAAAAAGAGGTAGTTTTAGGATGACCACAAAAACTGGAACGCAAAACTTGTTGCAGTTTCCGGAACTCTTCCAAAACTGGCAAGAAGCTGAAGGCTTCTGCTAGAGGAATTGTCCCTCATAAAAAAGGGAGACCTTCGACCTAAAAGAAGGGAGGTCTACTACATGTGGTGGTTTTAGGATTACCAACAACTCTGGAATGCTTTGAAGCATTTCCTGGAACTCAACCAAAGCTGGCAAGAAGCTGAAGGCTGCTAAGCTGAAGGCTTCTGCTAGAGGAAGTGTTCCTCATATGAAAGGGAGACCTTCAACCTAAAAGAAGGGAGGTCTACTACCTGTGGTGGTTTTAGGTTGTCCACCAACCAAAGATGATGGTTTTAGGTTATCCACCAACCGAAGGCATGCTCATGGGCAGCGCGATGTCTCTGGCTTCATCTACCGAATGCGGAATGGCGGTTGTGGCTCGGACTCGTTTGAACTGCTGGCTACAAATCTGAACATGGAATGAGAGATTGTGGCTCAGGCTCGCTTGATCTGTCGTTGAAGCTTGTACATGACCACCATTTTCCCCCCTGTCAGGGACAAGGTGAGATGATGGCGAAAACTCAACTACAAGTTTGTTCAATATCCGTGAACAAGTTCTAACATATGTCGTAAACATCTTCTTGGCTGTTGATGTCCATTGCCAAGAAGCGATCCATCCAAGATGAATCTTGGTTCTTGCAGGAGGCTTGTGTCTGAAGCATCTGTCTGAAGAATGGGTGTGCCGACCACAGTGCTTGCATGGATGAAGATCAAAACAGTGATCTTTCATATGGCCAACTCGATCACAGTGTTGGCATGTCAAAATCTGTTGTGGAAGCGGAGCAGGATCTGGAACAGCTGCAGGTGAACTGTCATACAAGAATTCGGCACTTTGAAATATGATGGGCTTTGTGTAGTCTGGAATATGAAAGGACACATCCTTGTCATATCCAAGACCAGTTTTGTGCTTGTTGTGGACAAGCTCTTCCCAAGGTCTGATGATGGGCTTGAGAAGTGCAGGTTGAGCTACTGCATCTGCATGTACATCTGCTCTTGTACAAGGAATTGAATGGGAATCAACTTCAACTTTACTGACTTGTTGCTGATGGCAGTCCTTCTCAATTTTCTGAACAGAAACAGGTTCAGAATGGTGACTCTTTTGCTGAAGTTCGTCTTGTTGGAGTTGAGATTCCAACTGCAAAAACTCAATCTTTTCTTGTGCATTTTGCAAACAAATTTGAATGTTACAAAGAGAATTCTTGCTCATTTTTATCATGTCATCAACATTGGAATGAATGAGGTTATTCAACAACACTAATGCCTCATTGATTTTGGCCATTTTTCAACAACTTAGGCTCAACAAATGAAAGGGTGTCGACTTCAACCGAAAATGCACCCGTTTACAATGTGATTCAACAAATACAAATGACTCCAAGGAATTCTCAAAGTACAAAATTTGCGCCTCAAATGATCGAGGGCAATCAACAATTTTTCAACTCAAAATACACTTCAAATCTTGAATGAAGATGCAAATCAATGTCTGTTCAATACAATATTTCTGCAAAATATGTGCAGCTGAAAACACTATGCAGCTGAATTTTCCTTCAAAGAGCTGTTTTGAAAATGATGGCAAACTTGTCTTCAAATGTCAATTTCTTCAAAAAATCACCCTCTTGTATATGCCACAAATCACACAATGTCAAATCTGCAATTTTCTCTATAGTCCATCTGCTGATATGTCATTTCCTCTTTTTCTGTTGTTCAAATTTTCTCTCTGCTCTTCTTCTTTTCCTCTCTCTCTGTTTTTTTTTTTTTTTAATTAAAAAAAAAAATTTGAATAATTAAAAATGGGAAGAATTTAAAAGGGAAGGGAAATTTTAATGGGGGAGGAGGGGATATTAAAAAATTAAAATGGAAAGGGGATTTATTAAAAATGGGGGGAGGGGATTAATTAAAAGGGAGGGAATTTAAAAGAGGAGGGATTGTAATAATGGAAAGAGATTTTAATAAATTTAAAAAAATGAATTAATTTAAAATGGGTGGGTAATTTTTTTAAAGGGAGAGTTATTATATGAAATGGGAGGGAATTAAAAAATTAAAAGTCGAATTTTAAATGATAGTCATTAATGGAAATGGGAGGGGGAATTAATGAATGTCGAGAGTGCAAGTGAAGTGAGAGTAGGTGGAGCGTGGGTCATAGGGAGAGGTGAGGGGTCGGGTTTGGGGGCCGAAAGGCCGTGGGTTGCAGGTGCCAAGGATTTTAGAGGGGGAGCGGATTGTAATGCAGGGAGGGGAGTAAAAAGGAGGGGCGTTATATTTATATGGGAGTGATTTAAAATGCAGAGATGAGTTGGAGTGGTATGGTCGGGTAGGTGGAGCGTTAAGGGAGCAGTGGGGTTTTATTAATGGGCTGCGCAGGGTCAGCGTTTGCAGGTACGGGGGATAGGGGATGTGAGATGGGAGCGTAGCGCAAAGAGATACTGTGAGGAAGAGGGCTCGTGGGCGATGTATTGCAGACAGGTGTGAGCTCTTTGTGAGATAGCGCGTGGGGTTCAAGCAAAGGCCGAGGGGGAGAGTAAGCGCTGCAGTGTGAAGGGTGTAATGGGAGTCGGCTTGTGAGGAGGGGCGTTGGATGGGGAAATGCCGCAGAATGGGAGTGATAATGGTTTAGTATGCAGCGGAGTGGGTGATTGAGCGTATAGCAGAATGGAAGGAGCGTATAGTTGCAGCTTGAATGCGCAGAGCAAGGGGAGGCGTGTGATTGGCGTAGGGAGCGTTTGAGTGTTGCAGAGGAAGGATTGCAGATGAATGGGGAATGCGTTGAGTTGTGAGGAATGAGGGTGTTGCAAGCAATAAGGAGATGCAGGAAGGGCGGAACAACAGTAAAGGCCGTGGGAAAGGCCGAAAGGCCAAGAGCAATAAATTTTATTTTTTTTATTTTTTATTTTTTTTATTTTTTTATTTTTAATTTAAACAGCAGAGTAGAATAGAGGCTTTTAGAATTGCAACAGAATTTTTCTTCCAAATACACAGCAGAATTTTTTTTCTTCAAATGTATAGCAGAATCTTGTAGACTCGGCGGAAAAATTAATTTTCTCAGCAGCAGAGAATGAGAATGCAGAATTTTCCAGAAAATTTCAGCAGTAAAACCCAGAAATTTGCAGAGATTTTTCAATGAAAAACTCAGAAATTTTCACTTAAAAAACTCAGAAATCTTTGCCATTAAAAACCAGAAATTTATTCTCAATATAAATAGTATCCAACAGCGCTTCAAATTGCAGATTTTAATGAGCAGAAATTGCAGAGAAAATTTAGAATGAAAACCTTCAGATGGGTAGTGTTGCCTTTCTTCAAAGCCAATTCTTGAATGCTACCAATTTCTGAATGCTGCTCCTTCTCCAAAACCACTTTCTGAATGCGGCAAAATGTCTGTTGCAGAAACTCTGAGTGCTGCAAAAATGTCAAGAATTTTTGCAGGTATGCACAGGCCATAAACACAAATGTCTCACTCAAATTGGAGCAGGGCCAGCAATTGCCCGCTCTGATACCATGTTAAACACCATGTTAAAGCACACACATGGTGTATGAGAAGGTTGAACACACACACACAAGAGACTCAACACACAATGAAAGATAAGTGTGAGGCTTTCTTATTTTCCATTATACAAAGATGTACATTTATAGTACAATGGTGTGACTCTTGGTTTCATATTCCAAGGTCACTTGGACTCCATTGTGACTTTTCGCATTCCACACCTACCCATAGAGGATTAGGTGTTCCAACAGGTTTAATCTTGTTAGCTATCAATTTGGACACCAATTTATAAATTGTGTTACAAAGAGAAATAGGATGGAATGTAATATCTCAAATGGGATATTTTAACTAAAATTGCAGAAATTAACTTAAGCAGCAAAATAAATGGAAATATACACACAGCCCCCAATAGAACACAACAGATGTCGATAAAATCACTGAGCCATTTTATTAATCCATGATAAAAAGTACATCAACATAAAGGAACAGTGGAACCTGAGCTTGCCAAGCAAGCAGAGCAAACCCAGAAAGATCTCTGGCTCAACTGATGAATGACACTGGCAATGATGTAGACGGCTCGACAAGAAGACTGCTGCAAATCGGCTACGGAAAAATTGTCACTGAACCTATTGAAGCACAAGTTGAAGATCCGGATGATCCTCACACCAATCCCTGAAGCTCTGCGAAACTTCTGAATGAAGTCTCCTCAAGAGAGTTGGGTTTTCGTCCAACACTCATAAATCACCCAAGGGTTTCCATCCTGGGGCTACGGCTGAAGTAGAGAACCACGTCTCACATCTCATATAATAAAATAACATGATCCAACGATATCTCCCAATGGCCTCCTCCCTTTCTTTTATAGATCTCTTGGAGCCTTCTAGAGCATTATTTTATTTATGGAGCACTTTTCCCTTTTATTAAAATATTCCTTTTTAATGCAGAAAAAGGGTAAATCGGCTACCACACCTCCTCCGGTCACTGGAATCCGTGTCTAACTATCCCACCATGTAGATATCCTCGTCCCGGTTCCAATGAGATATTACACTAAGGTGTTCCATCATGTATTCCTCCCGGAATGCCACCTTGAGTGTAATCAGCTGAGTTAAGCCCAGAAATAACTCAAATTTCCGAAATTTATCGGAATGCACCAGAACAAAATCCAAACCGCTCGAATGATGGAGTATATCAAGCGAATGCCTCCGGAAACCATGAAAAATCCTCAAAACTCCTCCAAAAATCCCCTGAGCCCGCTGATAACACCAATCTGTTCCTGTGACCTGTCTGCTCCTAACTCTGGAAGACCAACCTAGCCCTGTCATAGGTGACACCAAAAATGGGAATATTACAGACCTTCCGCCCCAAGATTGCTTGTCCACAAGCAATCAAAATATGTGGGCCACTCCGTTGGCCTGCCGCAACTGAGACCCAATGCCCGGATCCCATACAAACCTCGGGGCGCTATTATGCACCTGTGTCAAACCACTCGGAATAGACCCCTCAATGTCGACATCCCAAACTAATCTCTCACTGTACCAGCCAACAAACAATCCTCCCGGATCCCATCGCCACCATGGCCAATCATCACCCAAGTCCCACGGCTCGGACTGCGCACTGCCTCTGGCTATGACTGATGCTCTAAGAGGTGAAGACCATGACTCCTGATGCGATGTATCTGTGATTGTGTAAGTTGCCCCATCAACTGTGTACCAACTCATCACCTCTCTCCAATCCAAGTCCTGACTCAATCCCACGCTGATCCTGTTCTCCTGAAATCGGGATGGAGTGCTGAAGAAACGACGACCTGTGCCCACCTGCCAACTGGAATCTGTAACATATACTATGTCTAAGGTCCCCTGATCCGCTGCGCTCCCTACGAAGAATACCGTACCATCAAGAGGGTACCAACTCATGATCTCCCGCCAATCCATCCTAGAAGAAGAATCCAATGTAGCAACAGCTGCATATGGAACATGCCTAGAGTGTTGTCGCCAGCCTGTAATCAACTCCCACTATTCTACCCCGTCTGCCAATGAAAGCTCCCTGTAGAAGGAAGCCACTCTCTCTATAATGGGCCAAAGTGGGCAAGATATGCTGCAAGCCCCATCGATGTACTCCTGGAGAGTGCTACTCACTGAAAATAATGCAGCTCTGTTGACTGTGTTCATCTATCTGTGCCTCATCCCTGTGTCGACCCATAGATGAATGCTCCACCATCTCTAACAGTTCCTCCCACTCCTGATCAAGAATGTCATGCTCCTGCTGTCTACTAGCCCCCTACAGAACAATCCCATCAACCTCCAACACCTCCAGAGGATATGGATCTGCAACTGTTGTCACCATACTCGATGCTAGTGCATCTGACTGCTCCACCTCAATGGTTGACCCCAATGTTAGCCGCATATCCCTCATCGGCTCAATGTGGGCACCCATCTGGCTCTCCCCCAAAGGAATATCATGCCTGATGTGAATAGTGTCCTCCTCTGCCGACTCAGGCTCCATCACATGCTGCTATGGATGAATCGTCACAAGTGACTCTTCACCCAGAGTATCTCTCGCGGAGTCCCGTGACTGCTTACTTTGCACACTGGAACATAGCTCCGGTCTACTGTCATCATCTCTGTATGACTTCTCTCACTCCCCAGAAGCATCCTCAACTGATCCCATGGACTCATCCGAAGAAGAGTCCTCACCCTGGCATACAGAAGGAATGCCCTCCTGTTCTACCTTCGCCACATCATCTGCATCACTCAAGCATGAGTGATCAGGTCCCTAAGGTTCTTTGCAGATGAAGCAAAGTCCCTTCCTCCTCAGCTCATTTTTGTTGCCAGATCCACTAAACTGGAGCAGCTCCTCCCTGGTCAACTGTCTCCTGAATAGCCCAATAATCTGCTCAACCATCCCTTGGGCTAGCTCATAAGCAGCGGGTGAGACCAACTGCTCTATCCTCCAAATGCTCAACAACCGGGTCTGCAACTCTCGGCCAATGATCTCATGGTCTCTCATACATGACGACAAGATGGACTGTATGTGTGCTATGACAGTATCAGGATGATGTCTCCTAATGCTGAAGAAGCATTGGAAAATCTGCAAGATGAAGTCATCACACTCAAGGTCAAACATGATGACATAAGTCTTGAATGTGGCCATACTCCATAAAATCTCAAGCTTCTTCCCAAGGGTAGAACCTGCACTGTTGTACAAATCTTGAAAATTCTCTACAATCAATCTCATAATCCTCCTCATAACATCATCATTGTATGGAGCTATAAGTGCGGTCAACTTCATGATGTTACTAAGGCAAGCTGCAACTGGAAGTGTGACCCCTTCACAAGGCTCCTCCAAGAATTTGGGCTATATAAGAGCAAGAATAGCAGGCTTTAGAGCCCAAATCAGTTTCTTCCCTTCTTCTTCGCTTATTTTGGACAAAAGTTCATTGAGTTCATCAAGTTTGGACAGAACTCTCCATGTCATCTTCATGCATTTCAAATCTGCCCCAAGTGCAAGGATTTTGTGACCAACCCCCAATTCTTCCTGCGAATCTTTTGGCTGTCCTTTTTGACGGATGGAATAAATTCCTCTTGAAAAGGGTCTGCTATTTGGTTTTGTTTTCTGGTCTTCTGATGCATGGTGGTTTAAGGAACCAACTTCTATTTTTATTTTCATCAATCTATTTAGGAATCCCTCCATGGTTCAACCAATGATGTGGTCACTGTTTTTCTGAGTGTGTTTTGGGTGTAATTTCTTTGAGAGGTATTTTCAAGCTGTTAGGTAGCAAAATTGCTATAGGTGGCTCACATTATTTATTCCCAAAATCATTTACAACATTCCAAACATACCCAGCAGACTTCAAAATAATTTCATATTACTCAGAAAATAATATTCAGTTGATAATATTGAGACAACATAGACTACCCTTCTCTACATTCAAAAAATGAATAAACAGTGAGCAATTAAAGTGATGAAACCTGGGTTAGTGCACAGTGTTGAGTCTTCAATATGATTCTCAGCCCCCATGCAATCTTCAGCCTGCAACACAGAAACTAATATTCTCTTGCAATGCCCACACACTTCAGCAAGAAAAAGAAATCCACACTCAATGACTCTGCAGTTCAATCTGTGCTTCAACTACTGTAAATTTGTTTTCCTTGAGGCAGAACTTGTCCATCCTAGAGCGCAAAACCCATTGGTAGCAGCCTTCATATATCTCAACAAAGGTGACCTTCACGAAGTAACCACTTCAGTCCTCTGCTTTACGTTGTCTGCTATAGCCACATGAAGCTACAATACTTCACACAGTAGAAGATAAACATGTCCAGCAACCGACCCCGCTTCATTCTCCTCAAAATGATTGTCTTGGACACTGAGATGGCCTCAATATACACGCTCAACCTCATCCTGGAAGATACATAATCGATTAACTCGTGAAACAGTCCAGCAAACAGGATGGGAAAAATAGTTCTCTTCTTAATTTTGACCCTTCTCTTCGATACAGTTGAGCAACGAATGTGTCCCAAGCTTCACTCACCTTGAAAAAAAAATAATGAGTCTCAGTCTCACAACGGCTCAATAATGGCGTTTGACAGAAAAATAAAATTGTCAGCTACGTTATAGTTGATGGAAGAACTTAGTCGCTAAGGTAAGGATTCAACCCAACTGCACGTTTTCTCGTCTCTTCAACATTGTACGTTGACCAGTGGTAACATGACTCACGATTCCTTTTATTTTAGAAGAGATGCTACGTGACTCTCGAGGCGGCTTCAATGAAGTTCTGTGTCAAACAAAGTTAAACTGAGTTATGCCCACGATCTTCAGATGAGTGCAGGCCAAATGTTGTCACATTCGTCTTGCAGCTGTGCACACACCCTCTCAGACAAAAACTTCAAATCCCTGCGGCAATGATACGTTGGCCCTCAAACGAAATTATCACCTCTACGACACTTGTACAAGCTCCACGTACGCAGAGGCTGTTTTCTCCGACACCAATCGCAGAAAAGAATAATCTTCGCCCTTCTAGAAATTTGTTCTCTGGGGCCGATGGAAAACTGGCTTTCTAGCTCGATCACAAATTTAATTAACTCTGTTTAAATCTTTGCCACAACTTGGAAATGATTTTGATGGCTCCTTAAACTTCGTTGATAGTTTCCCACTAAAATAATTTGGACAATGAACTTGGACGCTCACAAACTTTACAAGATATGAGCTGGCTATATAAACTTTTTAATTCTTGGACCCTTCTGAATACTCCATGTTAAACACATAATCGTCCCCATAAATTTATCACGGTCCTAAAATTCTTCAGACTTTGATAAAACAAAATTCTCACTTCTCCTTCGGAATCGATCTACGGAGCTTGGCCCTTGAAATTCACGCAGCCCCAACTTTCAACAGATCGACCCTTTTCTGAGCATCGCTTTGGAAAACGAAGACGTCAACCTCGTTCTGAAAATTTGTGATCTGTTATAAATTGCAACGTGGCTCAACAGAATTCTCATGGTGATGTGATATTGGGTTTTGTATGGCCTCATGAGAGATTCAAATCCCTTCAAATTTTGACAACCCCACTTAATAATCTATGACCACTTTAATATGATGGCCAATTTGAAGAATGGCCAATCAACTTATTTCTCACAAAATATATTTTCTGCAACAAATTGTGACTCGACCAAATATGTTTTCGTACCTCCTTGAACTTCCTTTGGCAAAACCCTTAATAACCATTGCAATAATAATCACTACAATTGGAGCTGAAACCCACAGGCTGAGCCAAGACTGCGGCTTTGATACCACTGTAGCCCAACCACTACACCAAAATCCTAGACTGTTAGTGAGGGCGGCATCCCAGGGTGTTAAGGGTGAGCTCAAAAGCCCATCGGAGCATCTCAAGGACGGCAGCTAAACAGCCCCGCAGCTAAATAGCCTCACAAACCTCGGACACGTGGCAGGGCTCACCCTCAACATGGCTGCCCTAAACATGGATATTACATGGAATTATGCAAAGGAGGAGGGATTCGAAATATTAGAAACAAAATAAATAAAGGTAGCATTTACTGAGCTCGAAACTAAAAAAAGGCAGCAATATTAATCCACTATAGCTTAAAGTTCCTCTATCATAATATCTTGAAAATGTATGAATAGTTCCACAAACCAACCATCTGGTTTTGGGCTCTTTCCCTTGCCTAATTGTTTTAAAACCCATAAAACCTCTTCTTTAGTGACTGGTCTCCCCAATTGTTCCTTATCCTCATCACTAACCAAATTGGGAATGAGGTTTATAATCTCCATCTATCTGTCAAATTGAACCCCATCTCTAGCTCTGTATAACTGGTTGAAATAATAGACCCCTCCCTATGAATCTCCTTTTGCATGAAGATAGAATTCCCCTCTTTGTTTCTAATAGTCTGTATAGCATCCTTCTTCCTTCTAAATTATGCTTGACTATGAAAAAATCTAGTGACCCTTGTCTCCCTTAGCCACCCATGTCGTCGTGCTCTTGATATGCCATTCCTCTTCTTGAGTTTTCAATATCTAGTTCTTTCTTTCTTCTAGAGCAAGAAGTTGTTTTTTTTTGGGGGGCAGAGAAATATCTCGATTGCTCTAGATCATCCAATGCCTTAATATTCGAGTCTATATAGAGATGAATTCCCTAACCAAATCCTTCTTCTTATCCCTAACGCAAAGCTTGACCACTTTATTCAGCACTTTGTAGCACACATTGTCCATACATGAAACCCCCTTCCCAAGAAATCTAGATAGCCATGTATCTTGAGTTAACACTTGCTTTCTCTTTAAGCCAAATATGATAAAATTGAAAGGATGGACCAGCTTCGAAATTTCACCGGACCATTCTAAAAAAATCGGGAAGTGGTTTGATATTAATGAAGGATGATCCAAAAGACTAAGTTCGACATGTTTCCTATCAGAACTTAATGAACAAGGAAGCGATCCAATCTTTTTTAAATACCCTCATCCCTCGATCGCAAGTTCCTCCAAGTCGGACCAATTTTTGCAGGCTTGACATCCATTAGAGAATATAGTGCAAATAAATCATTAAAGAAAGAACCCAACTTATCCTCCTTACTTTGTATACCCCATGCCTCTTCCTTATCCATAGAAAAATTAAGATCACCTGCGAGTATCAGAGAACTCTAGCAAGCCATTGGCTTATTTGTGTTCCCAGAACCTCTTCCTATCCATGAAAGGGGCATATATATTAAGGAGATTAAGGTGAACATTAGACCCTCTTTGAAATCTTGATAATAAAATGTCTGCATGAGAAATAAAAGCTTTGAAATTAATCAAATTTGGATCTGACATAGCGGCTAGTCCGCTTGAGAGACTGGAGGTGGTCGCACAAACAAACTAGAGAGGACCAATCTTCAATAAATGTTCCCACAATTTTTCCCTACTTATCATAGTCTCTTGTAGTAGAACCACAGTCGGATTATAAATATGGATGATACTACGTAGGGATATTATTTTTTGGGAAGATCCCAAACCCCTGACATTAAACGACATAACTATCATTTTGGGGAAGTTGTGATGAGCATATCCCCTCTAAGGGGCCGAAAAACATTAATTTTGACATCAAAATGCTCGACCTTAATACTATAAAGATCATATTTTGTAAGAGAAATATCCTCAAAACAATTCTGAAAATACAAGAGAAGATCGGATGTGGTAATGCAACAGTTCGAGACTTTTTCAAATTTAACACCTTTTTTCCTTCTGGTAGTGATATTTTTCCTTCTTGTCCCGAGCCAAGTCTTATAACTCCACGTATTCCAAGACCAAGGAGGATGTGCACCCCGACAACGCCCCAAATTTGATAGGAGAGGAGAAATAATTCTCCTGCAAAACAGTAACATCGACTTTCCTAATATTTTTCATGCATATCAGATTGATGTATGCATTTAGAAGCTATAGTGGTAGTGGTTGGAATCGACCCCATGCCATGCAAGTATAATAGGTTATAGCGGTAGCAGTTGGAAGTGATCCTGTGTCATACGAGTACAAGAGGTTCTAGTGGTAGCGGTTGGAATCAATACCATGTTACATGAGCATGAAACTGGCCAAGTTACTCATTCCTCTAGTCATTAAGAAAAAACAAACATCATCCACCCTAATATGTAAGTTCTAGATGAAAGTGATGTATTAACTATGATAAATTTGTTTATTTCCAGTGATTTTTAATACAAGTTAATATGTTTTTTTTATGAGAATTAAAATTAGGTGTTGTAACTAGATAGAAAGGATAACAAATTCTTTCCAATCACATGTCTTTAATAGAGACCACTCCATAACATCTCACCTCTTACTAAGTTATTGGTATACCTAACTTAGATTGTTAAATAAATTCTTAATATTATAATAACAATACAAAAATTATAAAATAATCATAAATAATTATACAAATCACAATTATAGATTCACCACAAATTATATTTATTTATTTATTTATTTATTTATTTATTTATTTATTTATTTATTTATTTATTTATTTCAATTCAAAATTATAAAACATCACTCGATATGCGACATCCATAGAATTATGCTTCCCCTTTGAAACATAAATCACTTCATCCTTACTTTTCCTCTATGGTCAAAACTTGTATGGATCTTTCGTTGATTTACAAATTTTAGGTGAAATGACTTTTTGAAAAAAATAAATGTTTATGAAAGTGATTTATTTTTAGAGACATTTTTCAACCATTTATTTGTCCATATATTTTGGAGATAGTAAACGTATCTATGTGAATTACATGAAATGGAGATCGAAAGTTTGAAATGTTTTATTAATAATAAGTTGGATAAAATGAAGAATGAATGATTAATTACTTATGAATAGAATACTTAACATGTGAGGAATTTATAGAAAGAAGTTATTCACGTGTGTTTGACTTTTGGAGTGTGGTTGTAATTTGGTTGTAATGGGGACAATTTTTATTTTAAGGAACCGGTATTGTTATTAGTTTGAGTTTATGTTATTGACATGAATGCTACTTGTTTATAATCAGCATATAGTTAATAGTTTGAGTTTATGTAATTGATATGTATGTCATTTATTATTGGTTATTGGTTAGCATTGGTTAGCATGTAAGGTAATGTTATGGTATGAGTTTATGTTATTGATATGTATGCCATTTGTATGTAATGTAATTGTCTAGCACAATGTTAATTAACCAGCCTAGATCCATCTTACTTTGGATCTATCATGTGCCGAGAGGGATCAAATCTCTCGAGGTGCAAACCTTTCCTCAAGTTTTGCACTCAAAAAATAGGTTTGCACCTCGAGAGATTTGATCCCTCTCGGCGCATGATAGATCCAAAGTAAGATGGATCTAGGCTGGTTATTAGTTTCCTCATTACGAGTACCCATGATATTATATTCCTGTACAAAAAAACCAAAGACATCAATTAACCATATATATATATATATAACACCTAGCTACAAAATATCAAATATCTAACTACAAAATATTTAATACTAATAATTATTTCATTTTTATGATGACCAAATATATTTATAATGATATGAGTAATAAATATTTATATTAATATTTATAAAATTACTATAAATTAAATATGAGTAATAAATATTAATATTAATATTTATAAATATTTTAATATTATTAATATTAATATTAATATTTATAATATTAAAATATTTATAAATATTAATATTTATAAATATATATATTAAGATAAGGAGAGGAAAAACCATCATTTTTAAAGATAGTGCTTTATTAAATAAAATATTCTCATTCACATTTTTTTCCTTTTAATATTGTCCAGAGGTAAGAACCTTGACGCATTCGGGTATACTCCAAGCATATTCACGTGGACTCGTGAGGCATATTCACATGGCATATTCCTTATCATATAAGTATCGTAATTACCTAATGAAAATATCTATTGACTTTAAACATCATTAGAGTTACATTTTTCACCTCCCTTTATTAATCTTCATAGAGGATTTGAGTGTCCATGGATTCTTGGTATCGGTGAAGGAGCCGTTAGCCCACACATTATCGGGTAGAAGGGAGGCCTGCCCTAACTTGGGAAGAATTGAAACAGAGTATCAAAATCCATGAAGAGATAATTTAGTTGCGCCAAATCAGCGAAGTGTCTTCAAATTCATTTTCACAAATTCATGGAAGTGTCTTCAAACTGCAGGTGTACATATCTCACAGTTGGCGATAAGGAGAGGAAATTAATTATGGGTTCATGAGAGTCAATCTCTCAATTAGTGCCAACAATTCATGGTACAGTAAAAAACGCTCCTACATCTAAATTGACTTACACTTTCAGCTAATAATTGATGCCGAAATCACAATGTTGGTTACGGTATTCGAGGATGGACACAAAATTATAGAAATTCATCTCATATAAAACAAATTGGATTTGAAGGGCGTGGAGAAAGTCAAGTTTCAATTTTTATATATTACCTGAGTGAACTCCAGCGCCAGCAACAGTTCGAAATGCTGCAGAAATTCTTACGCCGCAGAAATGCTTATGCCGCAGTTGGCCTCCCTTCTACCCAATCTCCCTCGCTCTCCGCAGAATTAGAGCTGAGTTGTTTTAAAACAAATTTTGTTTATTTATACGTCGGCGCTTACAGTTCGAAATGCTGCAGAAATTCTTACGCCGCAAAAATGCTTATGCCGCAATTGGCCTCCCTTCTACTCGATCTCCCTCGCTCTCTGCAGAATTAGAGCTGAGTTGTTTTAAAACAAATTTTGTTTATTTATACGCCGGTGCTTACAGTTCGAAATGCTGCAGAAATTCTTACACCGCAGAAATGCTTATGTCGCAGTTGGCCTCCCTTCTACTCGATCTCCCTCGCTCTCCGCAGAATTAGAGCTGAGTTGTTTTAAAACAAAATTTGTTTATTTATACGATTCTTATAATTTATTTGTTAAGTCGACCCGAT
Organism: Pinus albicaulis; assembly: GCA_034641835.2. Taxonomy (NCBI): domain Eukaryota; kingdom Viridiplantae; phylum Streptophyta; class Pinopsida; order Pinales; family Pinaceae; genus Pinus; species Pinus albicaulis. The sequence continues at coordinate 837,472,459 of CM076578.1, forward strand.
TGTTTTTTTTATTTATTTTTTATTTTAATTTGAAATTTAAGCCGACAATAAGGTAAGCTGACATTAAGGACGTGACATACCCGACATCAGGGTCATATGGGGCTGTAGATGCGCCTCTCGGCGCAATAATAAGGTTTGAAGTTATTATAAAAATATGGTGATTATGAGTTCAACATGTGAGGAGGATAACAATTATTTTTCTCAACCATGTAATGCCAAATATGAGAATCAATATAAGGTCTAATGGAAGATGACATGTATCAAGAAGAAAATATTTTCAATCAACTAATGAAGTTAAAGGATTAGATAATGGTGATGATCATTTTTTAAGGAAATAGGAATTATGGTAACATCAAATTACAATGGCAATAAAACCATGAATGTTTTTTTAGTGGAATAAAGAGGACAAACAAATATATTTGGGAAGATTTTCATCTTAGCATAAAAGAGAAAAAAAGAGAAAATGTCTTAGCATAAACGTAGTATTTCATCGTAAGTGCAAGATTACTGATAGTCGAGCAAGGCACCAAAGTTAATAATAACAATATGAAATTTTAGGATTGGAGCGGCTAATTAAGTTCATACCATTATTTAAACTGTATAACATTAAAGTGTGAAGGGAAATGTGACAATGTCCTAATGTCTAAGGCTAATTTATGAGGCATATATTAAGTGGCAAGTTCTCTTAAGGATATTGATGAGTGGATTTAACAACAAGATTGGTAAGGGTCATAGTGATGACCTATATAATTTAAGTCTCAGGATTGGAAGTTGTGAATACTTGTAATTGGTGAGAAATGACAAGTGATATACTGGTAAAATATTTCAAGGATAATGATGGTTTAACTATTGGAAAAAGAAATAAATTATGTAGACTAATGTGAAAACTCCAAGCATGAAGTGTAGGAAGAAATATTGTTGGAAATCCTATAATGACACCTTGAGAAGGACTACACACAAAGTGACAAAAGAAGTGAAAATCAACTAATAAAGGGTGTACTTAACTAAATTTCACTCATTGTTTCATGACTAGATTGATGATATACTGAGGCTTTTGTAGAAGAAATTTATCAAGTTTATACCATGGAAATTGGAATAAGTTACCAAGAAAACCAAGCATATAAAACGTTTTGGTGGATGATAAGGGTAATAGTGGTTCAATTTTTCACATTTCAAATCAATGGTAGTGTTGACAAGCCAAAAGTGAAAGGTAAATATTAAAGATAATAATTTTCTACCATTGGTAAAGGAGATACATTTTGTAATAAGTTGAGGCTTAAATACAATTGAAAAAATAATTGATGTGAATAATAAGAATTTTGTTTGTCTTTTATGAGTTATGTATTTGGATTAAATGAGTTAATGTATTGGAAATGAAGCAATGATTTAATTAATGATAACATAATTAGAGATTACGGCTCTAAATGGTGAAACTTGCAAGTAAAGAGACTGTATCAAAATTATAGCATATTGACTGTGTGGCTATACCTATCTGGTAAATTTTGAACTTTCTTATTGAAAGAAGAGGAAATGGTTATTGAAATCAATTGGCATCTTGTTGAGAACACAACACTAATAGTGTTGATAAGATAGCCTAGATCCTAGATATATGTTGAATAATATTAGTTCATGGTTGTATTCATGTTTATACAAGCAAATACAGCTATTTTTCTCATGAATCATGATAAGAATTATTATAGTGTATTATTGTTCTATATTTGATAAGTATCGAGATGATTCTCATATTGATGATGTTTCATGATATGATGGTATGAGGATAATGATGCACATGTGGTTCTTATTCATTTAGTTTGATATGATAATGATATTGTCATGCTCATGATAGATATGATATGCTTAGGGATTATGATGTTATGATATGAGGTATATTGGCATGTGGTTCATTTATTATGTGATGCCATGATATAGCTTTGATGTTGATATGTTGATGTTATAACTTATGAGAGTATTTAATGATGTGAAGCATGTGGTAATCGTATGCAGATTTTATGACATGCAAAATTTGGCATGTGGAATATTTTCTATTATAGTATGATTATAATTAATGCATTGGTTGCATGTTGATATGTGATCGCTGACAAGAACTCCACAAATGGGTCGAGAGGGCCTGTTTATTTAATGATTTCATGGGATCCCATACCTGCGAGGGAGAATATGTAACACCATATGGGATAGGGACATATTGAATCAACACTACATATGCCAATGGTTTATTTGTCTTGAATAGATCTTGATGGATAGCTCTTGAAGGGTTATGGGACCATCTTGAAGAGTTTGAATGTCTGATATTAGGTTGGGATGCTAAAGTTCTGAGGGGGCGTGGGGACTTTGATGCCTGGGGATGTGCACCATAGTGAGTGTGGAGGGAGTGGGCTAACCTTTTGAGATGCCCAAAGTCATTGAATATTGGGACTGGATGCCTGCTTGGGGAAGATGAGGTCTATGCCTTGGCATGAGCCTTGTGGCCAACCTTGGGAGTATAAATCGATGAGGTTTTATGCCTGGTTTTCAAAGTTAGGAGAAAGGACAAAGATTCTTTGGGATTTCCTGGTGATGTGTAAACTTTCGATGCATACTCGTATGCTAGTTCATAAGTGGGCGTAGGGAAAACGTGAAATAATAAATAACTAAATAAAATAAAATAAAATTTAAATGATTCAACTTAACTTCAAAATGAAGTTCCTTAAAGAGGGGGAGTATGTAATGCCTTGTAATAATAATAAATAAAAATAATAATATTGATAGATTGCAGGTTTCTATGGTGTAAATTTTCAAATGCACAACTCGAAATATCTGCAGTCTTCATTTTTAGTCAACACATAATAAATAATAATAATAATAAATATAATAAGTAAATACATAAATAATAATAATAAATAAATAAGAAAGAAAATATAATAATAATAAATAATAAATAAATATAATAATGGTAAATAAATAACAAATAACGAAGAAAATATAATAATAGTAAATAATAAAATAGAGTTAGTTATGTGTGTGTGTGTGTATTATAAAAATATTAAGAATAAGTAAAATTAACAAAAGTAAAACAGAATAAGATAAGGAGAAGTTAAATTAAGAGAAATATTGAATTAAATAAAAATTAAAACAAAGAAATAAAATTTGGCATGTTGACACATGGATTGTATGCATGCGGAGCTCTTTCCATTCGTTTCCATTTTTGGAACCGTTTGTTTTATGTAATGGACGAAGAGGGGGATGATATTCATTAATTCTTTTGGAAGAAGAGTGTTGTGAGACAGGATTCTTTGATAGTAGTAATTGATTGAGGTCTCGGGGGTGGCCAATCACAGAATGATTATGTGCAGTTGAGCGTACGGTTGTGTGGAAAGTCGTCCCCAAAACTTTATTGCGGTTAGCATGATTCAATTAGCATTCAACTCCAAAATCACAAGTAAGGAATATCGTCGTTACAAGTAAGTCTTCTTGCTTTGGTTTTCAAAAATTATATGCTTATTAGTTGAATAGTTTGTGTGTTGATTATTAATAGCATAATTGATATAATTACTTGTATATTTTAATTGTGGGTTGTTACAAACCACTTAAACTAAACCCAATTGAAAATTATGATGTTATCTATTAATCATATTTAAATATTAGAATGCACATCTTATTGTTCCCAAATCCAACGCTCCTAAAAAATATATATATGCTTCTCTCTATCACAAGACTTTTCCTAAAAGAGAGAATCAATAAAATAGATTAAAATAAAATTTAAAGAATGGTGAATGAGGTTAATGATATAAGTGACATCATTTAAGGAATTTCATAATCCATAGATATGCATATGTATTATTTTATTATGATTTTAATTTTATTAATCACATATAAATCAAAACACAATAACTAAAGGTTAACATCATTAACTAATTCACATCACTAATTATAATATTTGTATTCCTAACAAGCACATGTAACTAAACATAATTAAGAGATTATTATCACAACTAGTCGAAAACATATATCAATAATATTTAAAAATTTTGTGTCTAAATGATTAAGGGAGTTAACTTTTTAAATATATATGCATAAATATTTGTAATATATATTAAAAAACATAATTTTACAAAGGTTACTACGGGTAAATTATGATGTAAAACATACAATTAAATATTTAAAATTCTTTTTAAAAATTAAAAGATTTCCAAATATTTATTGAAATCATATAATTCACAATTTAATAAAATCATATCGAATACTCAAGTGTTCAACAACAAATCTTAAAATTTCAAAAAATTATTATTAAAATTATTTCAAATATATTTAGATTCAAGAAGTTTATTAAATCATATTCAAAATTTCAATAAAAATTTTGAATTTACCTAGTAGATGTATTCCTTAACTTATGATTTTATTTAAAATTTAAAGAATTTACTTCGCTTGTGGTTAATGCAGGTTTAATTACTGAAACCTTTAAATATTCGTGTAAGGGTTTTACATTAAGTAACAAAACATATTGTATTATACAAAAACCTATAAATATTTACGCGAGTATTTTATGACACTCTTGAACGAGTATGTAGAATGTATGGTCGTGTATTAAAAAATTTATAACATTTAAAAATATGTGTATTGCATTATGTGAAGTCTTTATATAAAATATTTATTAAAACAAACAAAGGCTTCTAAACATTATATCTAACCTTTATATTAAGTTTATGCATGAGGCCCATAATCTAACATCATACGCAAAAGGAAGGAGGTTAATCCACCATTATCTTTCCACCCGATATGAAACACCAGCCCTTCATAAAAATGAGATCAACGGATGGGATTCCATCGGATGAATAAACACTCGTTAAACCACCCCCTATTACTCACCCGATGTAAAAACCATTGATTTAAAGTGGCTCTAATACCTAGTTTTTATTAATCTTGTACCTTGGTGGGATTTTAGGGTTTTCTTCAGTATAAATTCATCTTTGTGAAAATATTGATCTCAACTTTGTTAATGTTTTGGTTGAGAGTTTATTTCAATTCATATATGTGAAATATATTTTAGAATCCAGGGCTTTTATTACATGTTGAGAAGGATTACTGCGAGAGCCATCAAATAGATTTACATAAAACAAATTTTAGAGTTTTTTTTTATAAAAGATTTACCCAGATTTACTCTAGGAGTTAGATCAATAAAACATTTATTTGAAAAAGAGCATGAGGTATGAGGTTTACCTATTTATTCTCATACAGTGTTTTGGAAAGGCATTTCACGAAAAAAGGTGAGTGAAAAAATCATGTTATATAAAATCTTAACAAAGTAAAGAAAGAACATTTACTACTTTTTATTTACGAGTTGTTATCTAATTATCTAAATTATCTGAAGTATTAACTCAATTTTTTTAATGCAGGAATTAGGTTACAATGGATTAGCACAAGACAAAAGGCCAAACAATAAATTACACATTTTTTTTGTCAATGCTGCAAGGGGGTAAGATTAAAGTTTCAAAACTATTAGAGATTATTTGTTTGTTCCTTTACATTATGATATTAAACAAATATTTATGTAACAGTCATGTAGGACAATTAATAATATTTTTTGTATAAAATCCCCTAATTTCTCATTGGAGGAGGGGTGGGGTGATGGCTTTGGAGAAAAGAACAAAGTTATCATTCACTTGTTGTACAAACTGATCATTATCGCTTTTATAGTCTTTGATTATGTAATTTAAAATTTGTACTTTTTCAGTTTTTTTTTTATTTTTCTTTCCCATTCTATTTTGTGTGTGTATGTACTGATGTAGTTTGCAGTTTATACAATAGATTTGGTCGCTTGTTTATACGGCATTACTTTACTTGATCCACGATCCTCTCAGATATTAATATTATTAGAGGTATTAATATTGAGATATTTTCACGTTGTATTGTTTAATTGATTAAAAACACATGTTATTAATTGTTTTATTACAATATCTCATGTAGATATACATATTACATGAGTATATTCTCCTTTTGTTCATTTGTATTCTTATAGTTTATGTGCTTGATCCCAGATATTTGTTGACAAGCTAGTAGTTGACTTGATTAGCACTATTTTGTAACAACAATTAAAGGATTTATTTATTTTCAGATTTTCAGTTGATCATTAAATGAACATGTTCTGAATGCTTGCCTTTTGAGGGAGAATGGAATGTAATAATATGTAATATTATACTATTTCATTCTTTTTCATCATGATGAGGGGTAAGTAAATAAGGATCCAAGTACAACTTAACACTATACTTATTTTTATTTTTCTTTATCATATTCATTTCTAACTTGAATCGTCATTTTCTCACTGCACACTTGAGATTTTGATTGTAATTATTGATCTTTTAATCATTATAGTTTCCCTTCCCCGAAGCTTAACCTCTCTTCCTTTTAACAACGCGCTTTCATATCAATAACATGGCCTTATTTATTTATTTTAATTAAATATTTCTTTAAATAATATTATTACCAGGCAATGCCCCATGTGGTGAAAGGGATACCAACCCTATTCACCTAAAGCCGGAGGGTTTCAAACCCTTAGTGAATATCTTTGCAGGTTGCTCTTAGTTACCAGAATACAAGAACTATTAGAGGAAATTTTAGCCTAAAAGTGTCCATAAATTTTCACGTAGTTTCCATGTCATAATATGTAAACCAATCAAAATCATTTATATTTAAAAAGAGGTACATGTAAATATTTTTGAGGGAAAAGAAGAAAAAATACATTTTTTAATTGTATTTTTGGCCTATTTCCTTATAGGATTATTCAAATTTCAAGTGTAGACACTCGTGGATGCGGAATTAAATTTAACATCCAACAAGTACCCATCATGCATACTTTTTATAAGACCCACATTGTTAAAAATTGAAGGTACATTAAAAAAGTGTGTTGAACATGTTTTTTTAATGTATCTTCATTTTTTATCAATGTGGGTCTTCTCAAAAGTATGCATGATGGGTATTCATTGGATGCGAAATTTAATTCCGCATCCAACGAGTGTTTAAACTTGAAATTTTAATAAGCCTATAAGGAGATAAGCCAAGAATATAATTAATAAATAAATAAATATTTTCTTATTTCCCCTCCAAAGTTCACAACTCTTATTTTATTATTTTAACTATTATTTTATTATTTTTCCTTAGAAGACCACTTTTAGGCTGAAATTTCCTCTAATGCAACACTCTTTTAGTGTCGTTGCATGTCAGGGAGCGAATTGTCAAAGTTTTCCTAGTAACTAGATTAATCAGTTAAGTCTATGACCTACTGGTGAACAGGGTCACAACTGCAAGTGCCTTAAATATTTTGAAGTATATATTTCTTTATTTTATTGTTCACTTGGCAACTCTTGTATTGCTTAATGGATTTTTCTATGGCTTCTGTAAAACACACGCATGGTAACCATACATAAGGAGAAACTAAACACACATAGACAGAAAGATAAGTGTGTAATGTTTTACTATTAACCATAGATGTGATTTTATAGTACATTAGGTGTGACCCTTGGATTCCGCATTCCAAGGTCATACAACTACTAACAAACATGGCTTCCCCTGCCCCATGAGGATTCAAGTGCCAACAGCTCCCCACTGTCCAGGGGTACCAACGAGTCAAGAAGAAAGTTCATAACCAATCACAGAAATATGCCTTAGCAGCACTAAAACTGAATCAGTAGCCTTTCAAGTCAGAAGCAGGGGTGGTTAGGATGCCTACTGCTGGGCACTTTCAGTGCAGTTCTGAACTCTCAGCGGCGGGCGGGGGCCATGGGGGAAGTGTCCCTCATATTTGAAGAGGGAGACCTTCAACCTAGAAGAAGGGAGGTCTACAACCTGTGATGGTTTAAGGATGACCACCAACACTGGAATGCTTAATGCATTTCCTAGAACTCTACCAAAGCTGGCAAAAAGTTGAAAACTTCTGCTAGATGAAGTGCTCTGAATTCTTTGAAGAGGAAGAATATGAACCTCGCATAGATGGTTTAAGGTTTTCCACCAACCAAAGGCATGCTCATGGGCATCTGTATCTCTGGCTACAACTCTATATCTAGAATGACAAGTTGTGGCTCAGGCTCGCTTGATGTGGCTTCGAAGCTTGTAGATGACCACCATTTTCCCCCCTGTCAAGTACAAGGTGAGATGATGGCGAAAACTCAACTGCAAGTTTGCTCAATATTTTAGAACAAGTTTTTACATGTGACTTAAACATCTTCTTGGATGTTGATGCTCATTGCCAAGAAGCGATCCTTCCAAGATGAATCTTTGTTCTTGCAAGAGGCTTGTTTTTGAAGCATCTGTGTGAAGAATGGGTGTGTCGACCACAGTGCTTGCATGGGTGAAGATCAAAACAGTGATCTTTCATATGGTCAACTCGATCACAGTGTTGGAATTTTACAATCTGTTGTTGTTGTTGTGGAAGCAGAGCAGGATCTGGAACAGCTAAAGGTGAATTGTCATGAAGAAATCTGGCTCTCTGAAATTTGATGGGCTTGGAGTATTCCGGAATATGAAAGGACACATCCTTGTCATATCCAAGACTTTTTCTGTGCTTGTTATGGACAAGCTCTTCCCAAGGTATGATGATGGGCTTGGGAGGTGAAGGCTAGATTTTTCCACATGCATGCATATCTACGCTTGAACTAGGCACTAAATGTGAATCAACCTCAAATATATATTATTTTTGTTGATGGGAGTCTGTCTCAATATTCTAAACAGAAACAAGGTCAGAATGACAACTCTTCTATTGTAATTCATCTTGTTGTAGTTGAGATTCAAGTTGGAGAAACTCGATTTTCTCTTGTGCATCTTCTAAACAAATTTGAATATTTAAGAGAGAGACTTTGTCAATTTTAACTGTATCATGGTCAATGGAATGTATCAAAGTTTTTAGGAAATATAAAACTTCGCCAATTAGATCCATTTTTCAAACAAATGCAGTGCGTTGATGAGTCCCTCAAAAATCTAACTAGATCAATTTATCTGTATAAAACAAGCTTCTTGGAAAAATCTGTCAAGTTTCTTGAAGAAATATGTCATCCACATAAAATTTATCGGAAAGAAATATACTTTAGTGATATCTGATTCGTGAATGTCACATGTAGAAAATAGATAATCTGTATAAGAGGAATTGGACATTGTTTCTCCAAGCTCCAAATTTATTGTGACAGAGAGAGCATTACATAAAATAAATTCTGAGCACAGTCCACGGTTTAGTAAAGGGAATTGAGGCCCCCATCTATCATAGATATATACCTTATGTTTTTCACAATCCACTTCCAAATGTTGAGATCTCAGAGTGAAATGAGTTTTTAAATCTAGTTATCAATAAATTCCCATGAGAGTTTCAAAGTCTCAGTTTCACGGGCTCCTTGCTTGTCTCCTAGTTGATATGTTGCATATGTGTTCATCAGTTCTTCCTAGCTTAAAGGAAGAAAGGAATGAAGGCTACATACCTTGCTCAGTTCAGTAGAATGATGCCCTTAGAGTCTGAGTATGCATGAACAAGTACATTGGGGACCAGGCTACAAGACTAATGTCCTAGCTTAGCTCTCCTTCCTGGAGCTCTTCTCACGTACTGATGAGGACAAAAGAATTGCTATGTTTCCAAACGCAAATTGGATCTTTGAGCATCAGATTTCTTTGACCTCCTTTTACATATTGCTTACATGTCCTTCAAACAGTGATTCAAGAGCTGAAATCAAGCTCTCTTCCCCTGATTTGTTTGCAAATGACAATGAGAACCAAGCTTCATCCGAGTCTTCAGTGGCACAATTTTTAAATTTTTTTTTTTTTTACCAGCTAGCACTCAGAAACAAGATCCAAACCAAACCATCCAAAAAATAGGGAACAGGCCATCGTGTATTCTTCCAATGATGGCAGAAATGAAATAGAAATGGTGAAGCTACTACCTAATAGAGATGGGTGAAAGTAACAAGATAAGCTAAGCTGAAGTTTTTGTTGTTTTAAATACATTTGCAGGGACAATCAGTTCAAACACTTATTCACATTTTCCAATTCGGCGACTGCTCCTTCGAAGCAACAATTGTAAGGATTTGTTTGTATCATGTTTTTTTTTCGCCATTCAAATTCAAACTCAAATCTCTGCAAATTTGAGCCACCTTTTGACAAATTCTCATCGTTTCGAGTGACACATGACCTCCACAATGGCGGCTACGGCCAATTCAGGCCTTCGATCTCCTTTGACAATGGTCGTCAGGGACCGGAAAGCACTCTACAAGAATTTTATGCATCACTGGGCGCCACACCCACTAAACTCTGCCAGCGCTTTGCTGGAATACGTGTAGAAGACCCTGATGCAGTGATGGATGAAAGGAGAAGCGTGCCCACAAGAGGCAAGGACCCCAATGACCCAATTCACTAGTACTTGAAAAGGGATTACGAGTGTGTTTTTCTATCAAAAATGAATTTCAGCAACCATTAGGTTAATTTCGGAAAAAAGGAAGGAACCCAAATGGCTATTGAAATTCAGACTCAATGATTACAGACAATGGAAAAAAAAATGGCAGAGCCCAATTGATCTCACATCAATCATCCCCCCATCAATTTTCAAGACTTTTGTTATTATTCTTAACCTAAAAAGAAAGAGCAGAGGAGGAGCCTGGATGAGGTGGATCCTGACCTGCTTGATACATTTCATAAGTCGACCATACTTGAAAAATTTGATTCGACCTCAACGCATAGTATTTGCTTGCAGAGATTCAGCAGAGAACACTTTGTCAAATGCACAGATGGATAGAACGCACAGGGACAGCGTATAATGGAAATAAAATAACAATAATTACAGTAGGACGGAGCAAAATTGGAACATGTGGGTACCGGAAATTAGGGAACAAAAAATACAGATGGATAGGAGCGTTATAAGGGAGTCACACACTATGACAGTCAGACAATGAATGTTGCAAAGGCTAGTAGTTCAACACAGAAAATTTAGGCTCTGATTGCAAGATTGTATTAAACTCAAAGGTTATTCAGAGAATAATGACGGGACATAAATGGACACAATTAATGGTATTTGGCATGCATTATATTCCATTCTACGTACTTTCACCACACAGTCACAATTTTGCAGGTTTTAGATTGCAACATGCTGCAAGGAATAAACTGACCAATTTAACACATCATAAAAAATGTAGGATTACACTTCTATCGAGTTCCATGACCATACAACCACCGCAACATACACCTTCAATGGAGAGCTTCAAAATGGTCTAGCCAATGAGCTATTACGCACACCAGCATACAATCATGACTATTGCACCAAACATAATTATGATTACTCAGAGAAAATCGTTGCAGACTAGGCTGAAGATAGACTTATGGCTAGGTACGTGTGATTGCAGAATAGACATAAAGGCCACAAAAACAAGCGGCTCATTCATATGAGTAGGCATTAGATCTTTGGCTTCGATACCATGTTAAACACACACATGGTAACCATACATAAGGAGAAACTAAACACACATAGACAGAAAGGTAAGCGTGTGATGTTTTACTATTAACCATAGATATGCTTTTATAGTACATTAGGTGTGACCCTTGGATTCTGCATTCCAAGGTCACTTGGACTCCTTTATGATTGTTCGGCTTCCACACCTACCCATAGAGGATTAGGTGTCCAACAGCTTCTATTTCTAAATGATTTTATCCTCTTACTTTTTTCAATATACAAGGTTCTCTGAATCAAATGCCAGATATAGATGAATAGGATGCTTACTTTCCTTTCTTTACTGAAGATGAGAATGATGATCCAACCCAACACCTCAAAAATTTCCACAACTCCATTCCAAATATTAATGGGGCTTATCACGAGGACGTACTCATGAAACTATTCATGGTTTCCTTAGAGGGTAACATGCAACCATGGTATAGGAGGCTTCCTCCTAGAGGTATCTCATCTTTAAAATATTTCCATGCCATTTTTTGTAAGCATTATTCAACTATGTATCCCTCTAATTCACTTTTTGAAAATTATTGTTGTTTAGATGAACATTGTGATAATTCTAATTAAGAATTTCAAGAAAGTGAATCTCAAGTTAATGTTGAAATTGAATGCCAATAGGAAAAATCCAATCGTTCCCATGAAATATGTTTACCTCCTCTTGGTTTACCGAATGAATGTTTGAATGGATTAGTTGTGACATCTCATTTTTACTATAAAGAAAACCTTGAAGAATCTAATAATTTAACCACTAATTATAAATCTATTTTTTCTTCAATTGATTCCACTAATGGTAGTGTTTATAAATATTGTAAGCCAAACGATATTGAAGAAGAAATTATACCCACAACCATAACAACATTACATATTTATGATTATGAAAAACAACCACAAATTGTCGAAGATATTTTTCAAACAAATGACAGGTATTTGGTGGTGTTTTTAGTAATTCTAGATTTGATTCATTTCATGTTCATGTTGATTATTCTAAGCCCCCTGTATATGATGTGTATGATGATGAGCAATTAACCATTGGTCATGATTTTGAAATAGAGAATGGTTTAGATGGAGGTTCTGGTTCTCGGCCATGGCATGATTATGAATCGTTCAATACTGATACACTCGAATACATAACCGGTTTTACATCCTTTCAAAATAATGCACCTATTTATGGTAATTGTATTGAACGTTGGGCAGATTATACTATGGACCTCATAACTATTAATGTATTAAAATTTGTGGTGATTATTTCATTTTCAAACTTCATTTTTACTATTCCTATGACCATAAAGGATATTCAAGAGGAAGAAACATACACTAGTACAAAATGGTTGATTAATTACTAAAAAAATGACTAAAATTTGCATATAAACGACTATTTTTCAATCGGTGACTAGTAGTAGCTAATTTACAGTATCTTATAATGCGACCAACTTTTATTCATTTTTAGCTTAGTCATTAATTGGTTGTCTCAATTTTATCGTCTAGTAGTATATTTAGACATAAATTTTATCATTAATTTAGTCATTTATTTATTTTTTAATTTCCACAATTAATGACCAAATATACAACAAAATATATTAATATATGATCACCCGAGAAAACCAATTAATGACAAAAGAAATATGACCAAAATTTCGGTCGTGTTATAAGATACTGTAAATTAACTACTAATAGTCATATATATGCAAATTTTAGTCATCGTTTGTTACCAATTAATGACTAAAGAAATATGACCAAATTTTGGTCATGTTATAAGATATTGTAAATTAGCTACTAATAGTCGTATATATGCAAAATTAGTCGTCATTTGTAATCACAAATTTATCATTTGCAATAGTCATTTATCTTTTTTTGGTAGTTTCTTATTCATTATATAAACGACTAATTTACTAGTTTATATTCATTTTATTTACTTTTATTAATAAACATTATAAATGAATAATTTATTCATTTATTAATTTTATTTGTGTTCATCATTAATCAATATAAACTACTAATTTAGTAGTTTTAGATTAATGAACCTAAATTATTTAGTATTATTTGCAACTAAATTTTAAAAAAAAGTCATACAATGTGTGCATGTCCATCTAATACGAACATACAAAGGTACATATTTTAATTACAATACTAAACAATATCAAGTGCAACTATAAATCATTTCAACCACATAAATTATATTATATGAAATGTTATAGTATTACAATATGAGTTTCCAACTTAATATTGGTTGGACTACAATTTACACATGAAATGATGTTTCATCGCTTCAAAACATTATCATTGTGTTGCCAAGGCATTGCAGGTGAATTCACCAACTCTGTATACTTGACCATGAGTCTTTATGTGTGTGTCTTGTGCAGGATATTGGCTCTAAGGGTATCACTAGACCAGTTCTCTTCTCACTCTCTTTTTGCATTTGTTGCTCCAGTGTTATTTCTGTCATCTTTCTTCAATTCCTACTTCTTACCATCAATACTGGGTTCTTTTTCTGAAAATAAAATAAGATACAATGCAGAGTGTAAGACATGAAATACAATGAACGCTAGAATATAAAATAAACTAGTTGACTACAAAGATTTTATATGACACATACCTCAACATCAACAATGTCAAAGCCATTTTTCCCCATATAGAAAGCAAGAAACTCGAACAAGTTTTCTTCAGTTGGGCGATAGTGACTAGTATAATGTGGCCAGATGACCTGCATAAAAAGAGCAAGTAAAATTTCACCATAGAAAAGAGCACCTTAATAACCTAGTATTCAACCTTCTAGGAAAGCTTAGGCATAATCATGTCAACTAAGTTACATGCTAAAAATCTCAAGTTATAGATAACTTGTGAAAGCAAATAATCTGAGGTATATAAATATTTAAGCCATGTCATTTTATTCGCAACATCATTTCATTTTCTAACGCATGAACTTGGTCAAGTATAAAAACAACATGTGCTCAAATAACAACATGAAAGTAAACTTTTATGGTAGTCGTGAAAATATTTTAACACGAAATAGCTATAAGGATTCCAACTAATATCGTGTAATTCTAATTTCATCTTCAAGCTTTGGTTGTTGTTTAAATGGACATTATACCAAGTATTTTCAATTTCATAGTTAAAATACAAAACAAAATAAAAATAAATGTTTAACATATAATCAAACAATAGGTTGGGTGTGGAGCCTGATTATCCTCTTTATCTTGTATCACAACGTTGGACCCCTGTTATTAATGGGGCGGCAAAGCTTCCCGTAATTAAACGTTGCCTAGGGGGTCTAGGGGGGGTGGTTGCGACTTTATGGAGCCCCCCCTGGCAGGGGGTTTTGGGGGCAGCACCCCCAAAGCTAAAAACAGATGTAAAATTGCCTTGTAAATGTATTGTAATTTCTAGTCGATCTTGTCTGTTCATTAGGCGGATGATCTGACGGTAGAAGTTATGTTTAATTTAGGGCTTTTTTCCCTAGAAGGAAACCCCTCATTTTGTATGAGGGTATTGTATTGCGGCTGGGTATTGTCTGTGTATTCTCAGAGCGAGAAACAGATAGAGAGACTATGAGAGATAACATAGGATATTATAGCGGATCTATTGTAGGTTGTGTCTCTTCATTTTGTTGGATAATAGAAAGGAAGGACTGGTTGTTCGGGGTGGACGTGGCCCAAAATGGGTGAACCACGTATATCTGTGTCTCTCTGGTTTTATATGTTTTATGTATTTGTGTTTCGACATATTTTATGTGTTGCATTGCTTTGTAATATATAATTTTTCTAACAGATAAAGAGAGGATATCATGTAATGAACATTGCAATTATAAAAAAATTTGTTTACTTGTCCACTAATGTCTTGTCTAGTATTCTGAAAACATTTTCTTGCCCAAAATAACCATGAGGTGAAAGAATCACAACATTGAAAACCATAGTAATCCCTACTAGAAACATTTCCAAAGTCGATGGCTTGGGTGCTTGAAGAATCTCTAACAACAAATGAATCATATCCAAGACATGCTCTGCATTGTCTCCCCATCCTTTTTCCAATCACATGTCTTGCAATGTACCAATAGTAGATTCAAGAAACAATCAAACGAAGGCATTCACTTCTATTTTTATATTTTATATCTATAAAATTTGAATATGATTTGTTTCAGGAACTTATTAATTCATATTTAAAGCCTTCCTGACATATGATATGGTATCAAATAAGTAGGATATCAAAAAAATCTACCTCAATGAGGTCCTCAAAAAATTTATACAATATCAATATTTTTCTTGTTGTGATATCTTAGGTAGGAAAAAGAACATATATGCAAAAGTAAAATCCATATAGTACTTATGTTCAAACTCTGTATATGGTGTATTCTTAGGCAGCTTTTCAAGATGTTCCTCTGCCTTTACCAAAGCGAACTGTAGCTTGGATAAACTTTGTATCCTTTCATTCAACATCAATTTTTGCAAGATAAATGTCACATATTATTCTTTCACATTGATCATCATGCTACATATGATAAATTGAAAGTCACATAAAAACCAAGAGAAAACCATTTTCTAACCAAAAAAACAAACAAACAAACAATGCCTCTAATAAAACTTCATTCTAATATCAGCATCTGAAAAGAGAGTGGACCATTTTTGTTGCTTGACTTTGCTTGTTTTTGTTAGGAAAATTCTCGAGCTTCAGGAACCAGCAAATGTGAGGGAAGTTGTAAATGTGAAAAAAGGTATGTTGACCTTCGTAGGCTTCTTCACAATGATGTAAAATAGCCATTATTGGTCTCTTTTCAATTGTTCCATCTCAAACATTCTAGACCCAAAGGTGTATTCCACTGAAGTTCAAGCGAACCAAACTTTAACTCCCATCATTCCTTCCAAGTACACAAGCAACATTGTTAAGTGTTAGTCATGATTATCATGTTAAAATGTACTTTAAACATAAATTATATATTTCATGAACTTAATATATGACATTTAAAATATAAAATTAAATTAAAAATTAAAATATTTATTTTAAACAAAATGTTTTAATATTTATTTTATATACATATAGGAAATTGTTCCAGAACCATATGGATTGTCGCCTTTCACTTGCTTCATCTTAAATATTCCATACCCAAAGGTGTATCCCACTAGTACAGAGAGCATACCATGGTGAACCAATTGTGTTATAGCTATCAATCCGCATGTTCCTAGAAACATATCATGAGATGTAAAAAATAAAGTGAAAATATGGAACAAATATTCAAGAAAACAAAGCTATGTGCCTTTATGAAAAAAAAAACAAATCCATTCTCTAAAAATCCCAACGGTTGACATTGTATTAACATGGAAATATAAATTGTAGTAATATGAAAATATAAAGCTTATTAACATGTAAATATAAAGTATTGTATTAATATGAAAATATAAAGTGAATATGTCTTGTCATTGAAATTATGAGAAAAATGATTCTCTATCTTGAATGTAATTTTATAATAGACATCTACAAAGGATAGATCACATGAAAAAAAACTCAATTGGACATCAAAATGTTACTCTCCCTTGAGCGTAAATTATAAAATAGCCACCTACAAAGGATATATATATTATATAAAAACACTGCAAAAAATTACTAAGAAATGGACTAAATAAAAACACAGATAAAATAGCGGAAAAACCATTTCAATGGAAAACTAGGAAATTGATATTGGAGAAAACTTCCAACATGTGGTGAAATCATATCAAGTGGAACCTCTCTTCCATCCAATAGAGGAATTAATGCACCATAGTATAATACTCATCCAAAAAGATGTGTTGCAATATGGTTATTGAACAAGTTGAGGACACGTGAATGTATTTGTCAGATAGGTGTTAAACAATTTAGTAGGTCCTAATGTCTATGAAACACCAATTAATCTCAAAATATACCACATATTACAAAACTGAAAGGAGATCATAGAAAAATTTGTTGATTGTATATTATATTTTTTTTAGTATAATGCTTCGTTATTACACTATAGTGGTGAACATCAATCCTGAGGTAAGACAGTAGTTAATTTCCTTGACAAGGGAGTGTCCAAATCGAAGTAGTTTGTTGGCATAGCCCGGAAAAACATTATGGTCATCATGGTTTTCTAACAAGCAAGGAAATACTCTTTGTCAAGCTCAAATGGCCTCATATGCCTTTTGCATTTATAATTGGCTCAACAGGCACTTATTCTTGAACTCGTGACCTCCTAGAGACCCAAAGGATAAGAAGAGGCCCAACTAACCAACCTTCCACAAGCCTAAAGCCCAAGAGATTGGAAATTTCCTATAAAAACACCCCACTTTCACCAATTGTTCTTTCCTCCGATGTTGTATCTATAGAATTATTTATAGAGATTACAATTTACTTTTGATGTGGTATTAATGACCAAATCAGAATCGTGCCTCTCCAATATCAAATGGTATAATAAATAAGTGGAAAAAATAAATAACCAACATTAAATAGATTCATCTCTTGTTCTCTTGCAAAAATGCAAAGCTAAGATTATGAGTTTCAATCCCCACAACATCATCTCCTACAGTTACTGACTTTATGTTAAGCTACAGAAAAAAGAACAGTGCCAGCTTCTAATTATAAAGACAATTAACCCCAACATTCTTTCATGAATTTTTTTTGTAAATGAGTATACAACTCTTGGTTTTTAGGCCCCAAGGGTTAGCTCAATTAAACAGAAACACTTTCCATGAACAAATCACTGACATTGCAGGGTCTCATTCATCATAAATTCATATAGGGCTGCATGATTTCATTCAAACATGGATGAGTGAGTATTTCAAAAGGGTTTTTTCTTGTTTTCAATCAAATGTGAGCATATTCCTCAAAGTTCTGGTAACATAATTTCTCCCCTGATTCTTTCAGAAATTAAATATATAATTATTATTGATCAAAATGGAGCCTATAATCATGAAATGTGTCATTGACATATTTTTCACTTGGCTACATTGGTTTTTTTATTTATTTGAATAACTTTGCTTTTGAAAACACTAATGTATATAAATTAATGTACATAAATAAACTTTTTCCTACTTGTACTTCTTAGTTTTGGAATGAATAAAGACGAAATTATTTACATCTTAAAGAATCCTTATATGATCATAACTAGAATGGAATATGGATCTATGAGTCCTTACTATACATCATATTAACGAGTTTAGAATACATATTTAAATACTTTGTTTGTGAATTAAGTTTGAGGAGTAACTATCTTTCTAAAGGGCTCAAAAATCAATTTATTTAACAATGTCAACTTCATATCGAGCAGTTTTTACCACATATTTATTTTCATACTACTTACACATAAATACCAAGATGTATTGAATTAATTCATAATTACTTAACTACAACCATAAGGTTTTGCTTTCATGAAACTCTGGTAGAACTAGTTAGTCACAATCACAGTCATGCATGAGACCTTCCTTAATCACCATAATACCCTAGGTATAAGAACCTATGTTTTATTGGGTGGGGCATGTTGTTATCTCTACCGGGGCTATATACACTCGCTCACAGTGAATCAAGACAAGTAGCACTAGATTAAAACCTAGTGTGTAATCCTCCTACTCCTTCTCTTGAGATAACTTTCGATGGGCTATGTTGATATCTCCATCAAGGCTATAGACACCCGCTGGAAGCGGAGCAATACCATTATTATTGGGGTGAATCTAATGTGTAATCATCCCATCATTATAAAAACATACATAAATTGAAAAATAATTAAATTGAAAGAAGATCTCTAACACAAAGAGGAAACAAGAATTCAAAAAGTTCCTTGTCTCAAGATAGTGGATGACCTCACCAGGGCTATGGATGCTCGTGGCATCAGGGTGACATCTGATTCTAGAAACTCATGTTATGCAAACAAAAAGGGAAATAAATCCATGATAACTAGTCTACATAGTTTTAGTAAACCTTATTCTGAAATGAAAGTCATCCTTGTGAATATTATTAGTACAATGAATTATGCAATTTATTAATCACTAATTGTAAGAATGCATCATTTGTGTTTGACTCTAAAATTCTCTTATGAAGAATGAGACATGTTCTAATCTATGCGCGCTACTCTGAAAGATATAATCAAATGTCTTGTATAAATACAACGACTGAGCTCATTAACCTATATTCTAGGATTTATTGTGATTACCTTGGTTTCATTCTTGTTATTGGTTAGTTTAAATGTTAACATGCAAGGAATTTCACTTTAGGATAGGTTAGGATTACATGTTTTCTACATTCAAATATATTTTTTATCCTCCTAAATAACAAATGAAGGGTTTGTCTCACTTATTTTCCTTATAACCGTGAATATGACGCATCTTCCAACATAAATAAAAAGGGATGTTATTAAGTTTCTGTCCTATTTTAATTCTCAATGTGTTTGATTTCCATTAAGGTTTGATTATGTATATGAGAATCTTACAATTTTGCACTAATCATTTGAAATTATTTGTAGGAGACCCTGGATTTTCCACTAGATATCATCAAACAGTTGAACTACGGGCAACCCCACAAATAAAAATAACTTCATGTTACAATTAGAAAGGAAGTTAACTCCCTCCCTGCGTACTGCAAACAACAGATGACCCAGAAATTATGCTTGCATCTTCTACACGTTTGTAAACAAGGTAAAAAGTAAACTGGGAAGATTAGTCCGTAAGTTTCTAGCCTTATCACCAAATTTGAAATGTTAATATTTAACAATGATTAAAACAATACTCCTGACATTATAGGAAAATTTACAAGACATTTATTTAAATACATTAACATTCAATGTTTACGTTCATACAATGATGTTGTTGCAATATATTTCATCCTTGGGTTTAATGACTCCATGCCCAATAGAAGGCATCTAGTCTACCATTCTTGGTGCGACGCAGGGAAGCACCATCGCCAATAGGAGCCAGATGTTGTTCCCAAATCCAACCACCCTAAAAAAAAAATGTGCTTCTCTCTCTATCACAATACTTTCATGTTTCCTACCAGCCTTATTTAACTTCCTAGGCTCGTTATCACTTACTGCTATTCAAATGAAAAAGAGAGAATCGATAAAATAGACTAAAATAAAATTTAAAGAATGATGAATGAGGTTAATGATATAAGTGACATCATTTAAGGAAAGTCCCAATCCATAGATATGCATATGTATTATTTTATCATGATTTTAATTTTATTAATCACATATAAATCAAAACATAATAACTAAATATTAACATCATTAACTAATGCACACCACTAAGTATAATATTTCTATTCCTAACTAACACATGTAACTAAGCCTTAATTAAGAGATTATTACCACAACTAATCATCCACAAACTTATGGTCAAGTTTTCCACAAAAAGAGAGAGAAAACACATACCAATAATACTTAAAATTTTGGTGCTTGAATGAGTAAGGGAGTTGACTTCTTATATATATATATATATATGAAATCAAAGTTTACAAAGGTTATCGCAGGTAAATAGAAGTAAATATTTAAAATTCCATTTAAAGTATTAAAGAATTTCCCAACGTGTGTTGAAATCATATACTTTACCATTTAATAAAATAATTGTGTAAGGAGCTTATCAAATATTTTTGAAGTTTTGAAGATACACTCAAATAAATAAAAAATGGAATTTAAAATTATTTTTGTAAATACCAATTAACGAAATAAAGCCTTTCTCCTTTTCTACTATTTAAAATCACTTTAAAATCACTACTCAAATAAATTTGAAACTCAAGTGTTCAACAAAACAATCTTGAAATTTCAAGAGCTTATTATTAATTATTTAAAATCTATTTAGCTTCACAACAAGTTTATTAAATCATATTCAAAATCTCAATAAAAATTTGAATTTACCTACGTAAATGTATTCCTGAACTTATAATTTTATTTAGAATTTCAGGAATTTATCAACCTTACTGCACAGGTGGATAAGGCGGTGGATAAGGCAGGTTTAATATTCATGTAAGGAATTTATAGTAAGTAACAAAACATATTGTATTAAAAAAAAACTTATAAATATTTACGTGAGCATTTTATGACACCTTGAACCAGTATGAAGAGTATACAGTCATGTATTAAAAAAATTATAACATTTAAATATATGTGTATTTCATTAAGTGGAGGCTTTAATATAGAATATTTATTTAAATGAATGAAGGTTTTGAAATATTATATCTAACTTCCTTATTAAGTTTATGCAAGAGGCGCACAACCTACCATCACTCGTATGAATGCCATCGGACCAAAGGAAGGAGATTAATCCGTCATTATATTCCCACCTATATGAAATGACATTTTTTCATTAAAAATTATATCGATGGGATTCTATCAAGTGAGTAAATATTTGTTGAATCACTCTTTATTCTTAATTTAATATGAAGTCATTGGTTCACTTATTCACTCTAATGAAGGTAATATATTGGATATGATGAAAATGTAAACTTGCCATACTTACAAAAAAAAATGGTAAAATTTTTATAATTAATTATTACTATATATCAAAACATATATATATTCTAAAATGTTTTTATCATCAAAATAAATGGGATTATACAATTACGTCGTATGGTGTTTTTCTTTGAAAACAACTTCTTTTGTGTTATTGTGTACTGTTTTGAGTTGTTGATCTAATCTGTTAGATGATTAAAACAATTTTCACTATTAGATCTGTTACGCTGTCTCTCCCAGATATTTCTGGAAACAACTGCAGTAGTTATTTCTGGAAATAACTGCAGTAATTATTTCTGGAAACCAACTACAGTGATTTCCTTAATTTATGGAAACCAATTGCAGTGATTTCCTTAAATTACGGAAATCAACTGCAATTAATTAATTTCTTGTTGGGAGCTTCTGAAGTGGTCCATTACTCCCACTGCAGTTCTCTACGATGATTTGTGGAACACTTGACACATAGCCAACAGAAGTTTGATGGAAGCTTGGCTATAAATATCTATGTTTGGTCCCCAAGCTCACTAACTCAATCCCCTTCAGTTTTACACCATCAAGTTAGAGTGAGGAGAGCTTGGAAGTCCTTTCAGATTTCTATATCCTTTAATTTTTGCTTTAGTGAGAGCTTTTGGAAGAGTTTTGTAAATCTAAGGGTGAAGTTTGCAAAGCTTTCTCTCTTCGCTTTCATCACTTGAAGAAAAATATGAAGTTTTAAAGAGTTTTAGCAAAACAAATTGGTAGCGAAATTTTTTTTTATATAGTGAAGCAACCGGAAATTTTTGCATATAAAATAGCTTGTGAGCCATCAATGGCTAGAGGTATGATTTATTGGGCATTTATTTTTATTCCGCATTTTAGAATTGTTATTTTTAAGCTAACATTTGGTATCAGAGCAAAGTTTTATCTCTACCTTGTTGATAATAGACATGTTTGGCTAAATGTTAATTTTTGAGAATTTTCTGAATTAAAGCATTTATTTGGAAATATGTCTAATTTCTGCTCATTTTTTTATGCTTATTTAGTTTAAATTATATGCAATTTGGAAAATATGCTCGTATTTAATCTACATGAATTAATTATTTCTGTTCTAATTAAAACATGTTATTTTGTATACGAGTCCAATCATTAAATGTTATGCATAAATTTTATAGTTTTATTTATGCAAATTATCATTATTCTTATATCAAGTTAATTTTTATGTAAATAATATCTAGTGATCCATATAATTTTAATTGATTAGAGAATAGCCACAGTAAAATTATATATTATAATTGATTAAGATCATATAAAGAATATTTAGATATTAATTGTAATTAATTATACTAAATATAATAAATTTTATCCCATAGGAATTTTTGTTATATTTATGTAATTAATTAGGATAAAATATTCATAACTTACCCACAGGAGTTATGAATTAATAGTTTTATCATAAAGTTCAAAACTAAGATAGAATTTATATCAAATTATAATCATAATATACCCTTAGAATTATGAATTAAGTGAATAATTTGATAAATTCTATCATAAAGAATAACTGAATCTGCTTGAATTGAAAATTTAGTCCACAGACAATTTTTATGTCATTAGATTCAATTTTAAGCATGATTTACATTGGTAAAGCATGAAATTTTATTTATGTCTCAATTTTAATATAAACTTGTGATCTTTAATTTTATGCAATTGTACTACCTACAAATTTCTCTGAAATTCGTACTGATATTCCTGAACTTAGGGGAGATAACTATAAGGTCTGGAATGAGAGAGTTCTCCTTCATTTGGGGTGGATGGACATAGACTATGCTATTAGGAAAGACGAACCATCGGCACTCAATAATACCAGCACTGCAGCGGACATCACGCTTTATGAACGATGGGAACAATCTAATCGCCTAAGCGTGATGTTCATTAAGACTAAAATTTCAGTCGGTATTCGTGGTTCTGTTGAACAGCATGAAAAATTCTGAGACTTGCTGAAAGCCATTGATGATCAATTCCTCACTTCAGACAAGGCACTAGCAAGCACCCTAATTATGAAGTTCTCATCCCTAAGGCTCACTAGTGTAAAAGGTGTGTGCGAGCACATCATGCAAATGAGGGACACTGCGGCTCAATTGAAGAAACTCGAGGTTGAAATATCAGAGTCTTTCATGGTGCACTACATCCTGAACACCCTTCCACACCAATACGGACCCTTCAAAATCTCATACAACACACATAATGATAAATGGTCAATTAATGAACTTATGACCATGTGTGTTCAAGAGGAAGAGAGACTGGTGATGGAAATGGGAGAAGGTGCAATGCTGGCAATGCGAGGAAAGGGAAAATATCAAGCCAATTGAAAAGGGAAAGGTAAAATATCTCCCCAAGCTGATATCAAGAAAGATTCCAAGTGTTTCTTCTGTAAAAAGAAGGGACACATGAAGAAGGAATGCGCCAAATTTCAGAAATGGCTTGCGGACAAAGGTAATCCAATCTCGTTTGTTTGTTATGAATCTAATATGGTTAATATCAATATTAACATATGGTGGATTGATTTTGGATCAACAATTCACATTTCGAATTCCTTGCAGGGTTTGCAAAACCTAAGGAAGCCAGTGGGCAGTGAGAAAAGCATATTATCAGGAAATAAGATGGGTTTGCATGTGGAAGCTATAGGAACATGCTATTTAACTTTAAGTAGTGGCTTTGTTTTAGAATTAGAAAAGACCTTTTATGTACCAAGTTTTTCTAGAAACTTGATTTCAGTGTCAAGGCTTGTACATTTTTTATATTCCTTTAAATTTTTAGAAACATCCTTCAGTTTATTTCATAAATCTGATTGTGTTGGGAATGGTATTTTGTCTAATGGTCTTTACTGCATTAATTTACAAAACAATGTCACTTATGATTCAATGCATGTTCACATTGGCACTAAAATATGTGTTATTAATGAAAATTCCTCTAAATTATGGCACCGGAGACTAGGTCATATCTCCATAGAAAGAATTAAAAGATTAGTAAATGAAGGGGTACTTAATACTCTGGATTTTACTTATTTTGAGACTTGTGTGGACTGCATAAAGGGAAAGCAGACCAACAAGTCAAAGAAAGGTGCCAATAGGAGTTCATACATATTATAGATCATGCATACTAATATATGTAGTCCAGACATGGACTCACATGGTCAGAGATACTTCATCTCTTTTATAGATGAGTACTTATGATATATGTATCTCTACATGCTTCATAAAAAGAGCGAAGCATTAGATGCCTTTAAGATCTTTAAGGCTGAAGTAGAGAAACAATGCGGCAAGCAAATTAAAATCATGAGATCAGATAGAGGTGGAGAATATTATGGTAGATACACAGAAGATGGATAAGCACCTGGGCCATTCGCAAGATTTCTTCAAGAGCATGGGATTGTTGCCCAATACACCATGCCTGGTTCACCCGACTAGAATGGTGTAGTAGAAAGAATAAACCGAACATTATTGGACATGGTGCGGAGTATGCTTAGCAACTCCAATCTTCCTAAATCCTTGTGGACTGAAGCACTTAAGACGGCAGTGTATATATTAAACCGAGTTCCAACCAAGGCTGTTCCTAAAACGCCATTTGAATTATGGAAAGGTTGGAAACCAAGTTTGCAACATATGCGCGTTTGGGGATGCTCGTCTGAAGTGAGAATATATAATCCACAAGAGAATAAGCTGGACCCAAGGACCATTAGTGGGTATTTCATTGGATATGCTGAAAGGTCTAAAGGTTACAGATTTTACTGTCCATCTAACAGCACTAGGATTGTGAAATCAAGAAATGCAAAGTTTCTTGAAAATGACTTGATCAGTGGGAGCGATCAAACCAGGAACATAGTTTCTGAGAAGGATCATTCAGAATATCAACCCTCCACCTCAAGTGATAGATTGGTTATTTTTCACAGCACTGCTCAAGTACAAACTGGTGTTGAACAACCAATTGTTGAAGTTCCACAAGCTGCTGACGACATTCCAGTAGATCAGATAGTTCAAGAATTGCCAAGAATTCTTGAACAACGAGTTGAACCACATACTTCTCAAGAAGATGGTGGTACAACATTAATAAGATCTACTAGACCAAAGATATCAGCAAGAATCTAACTACAACATTGCAGCCGAAAATGATCCTAAGTCTTTTTCACAAGCCATGAGTTGCAAAGAATCATAATTCTGGTATGATGTGATGAAGGAAGAGATGAATTCTATGAAGAGTAACGAAGTCTGGGATCTTTTTGAGTTGCCTAATGGTGCAAAATCCATTGGATGTAAATGGGTCTTTAAGACAAAGAAACACTCATTGGGCAGCATTGAGAGATACAAGGCAAGACTTGTTGCAAAGGGATTCACTCAGAAAGAAGGAATCGATTACACGGAGACTTTCTCTCCTGTATCTAAGAAATATTCCTTGCGTGTTATTATGGCATTAGTAGCCCATTTTGACTTGGAGTTGCACCAAATGGATGTGAAAACGGCATTTCTCAATGGAGATCTAGAGGAGGAGGCTTACATGAAACAACCTGAAGGATTCTCCTCTAGTGATGGTGAGAAATTGGTTTGCAAGCTCAAGAAATCATTATATGGATTAAAACAAGCATCCCATCAATGGTATTTGAAATTTCATAATGTAATTTATTCTTTCGGTTTTGTAGAAAACATTATGGATGAATGTATATACCTGAAATTCAGTGGGAGTAAAATATTTTTTCTTGTTTTATATGTGGATGATATTTTGCTAACAACCAATGATAAGGGTTTGTTGCATGAGGTGAAACAATTCCTCTCTAAAAATTTTGATATGAAGGATATGGGTGAGGCATCTTATGTCATTGGCATTAAGATCCGTAGAGACAGATTTCAAGGTATCTTGGGTCTGTCTCAGGAAACCTATATTAATAAAATTTTAGAGAGATTTCGGATGAAGGATTGTACACCAAGTGTCGCTCCCATTGTGAAGGGTGATAAGTTCAGTTTGAACCAATGCCCGAAGAACGACTTTGAAAGGGAACAAATGAAGAACATTCCATATGTTTCTGTTGTTGGAAGCCTAATGTATGCTCAAGTCTGCACAAGACCTGACATTACATTTGTTGTGGGAATGTTGGGATGATATCAAAGTGATCCAGGTTTAGACCACTGGAGAGCTGCAAAGAAAGTAATGAGGTACCTTCAAGGAACCAAAAACTACATGCTTATGTACAGACGGACAGACAATTTGGAAGTAATTGGCTACTCAGATTCTGACTTTGTTGGATGTGTTGATTCACGCAAATCAACATCATGATACATTTTTATGATGGCCGGTGGAGCTGTATCATGGAGGAGTGCCAAGCAGACCTTGATTGCCACTTCCACTATGGAAGTCGAGTTCGTCTCCTGTTTTGAGGCTAATTTACATGGTGTATGGCTTAAGAGTTTCATTTCTGGGCTTAGAATTATGGATTCTATCTCTAAGCCATTGAGAATATATTGCGACAATTCAGCTGTTGTTTCTATGGCTAAGAACAAAAAAAGTGGGAGTCGAAATAAACACATCGACATTAAGTATTTAGCTATAATGGAACGTGTTAAAGAAAATAAAGTAGTCATTGAGCACATTAGCACTGAGTTGATGATCGTTGATCCTTTGACTAAGGGCATGCCACCGTTTAAATTCAAGGATCATGTAATGAATATGGGACTTGGTTCCATTATGTAGTTTCTAATTGTATGAACAATATTATTTTTAATGAAATTCTTAATCATTGTGATGTTTTTCTCATATTTATGTGCACCTTAATTTGATTTGAGAGAATTCATCTATGTAGGACCAAGAATAAACATAGGGTTTATTCATTAAGAAATTTTTGCCACATAAATTTTAATAGAAATAAATACATAGTAATACATGGAAGATAATACTCATCATTAGAGGACTTATCGCCATGATTCATGTATCTATTACTTAACATAGATTATCAATGGGTTTTAAGATGAGACATTAAGTTTGGAAGTATGGACCAAGTGGGAGAATGTTATGCTCCCTCTCCCAGATATTTCTAGAAACAACTGCAATAATTATTTCTGGAAATAACTGCAGTAATTATTTCTGGAAACCAACTGCAGTGATTTCCTTAATTTATGGAAACCAACTGTAGTGATTTCCTTAAATTACGGAAATCAACTGCAGTTAATTAATTTCTTGTTGGGAGCTTCTGAAGTGGTCCATTACTCCCACTGCAGTTTTCTACCATGATTTGTGGAACACTTGACACATAGCCAATAGAAGCTTGATGGAAGCTTGGCTATAAATATTTATGTTTGGTCCCCAAGCTCACTAACTCAATCCCCTTCAGTTTTACACCATCAAGTTAGAGTGAGGAGAGCTTGGAAGTCCTTTCAGATTTCTATATCCTTTAATTTTTGCTTTAGTGAGAGCTTTTGGAAGAGTTTTGTAAATCTAAGGGTGAATTTTGCAAAGCTTTCTATCTCTTCGCTTTCATCACTTGAAGAAAAATATGAAGTTTTAAAGAGTTTCAGCAAAACAGATTGGTAGAAAAAAAAAAATTATACAATGAAGCAACCAGAAATTTTTGCATACAAAATAGCTTGTGAGCCATCAATGGCTGGAGGTATGATTTATTGGGCATTTATTTTTATTCCACATTTTAGAATTGTTATTTTTAAGCTAAAAAAATCATTATAAAGTAGAGAACAATGTGTTAAAATTTAGTTACAGAAAGTTCGTTACACTAACGAGACACAATGAAAGCATTGATTTGGAGGGATAATTTCTTGCCTCTTTCACCGCCAGTGGACTAGTGGACTTCGTTTTGATGTCTGATCTGATCTACAATGTCAAATCCATTCCCTCTCTACGATGTCACATGGGAGTGGCGAGGAATTGTGTCCTCCAGCATCTCAAATGAATCTGGTGGCAAGTAAATTTCTAAATCGAGTGGGTAGCCTCTATAAACAATTGTTTCTAGTTTTTAATGATTTTGGCTCTTTACTCCTCAGATTCCCGTGACGGGAAAACTTGAAATTGCTGAGGTTTCTCAATTTATTTTGACGTATTATGAGCCCCTCCCCCTCATGGAGTCACCCCTTATACCTCTATATTTAATTATTAATTCATCATTCAGATTTGTTAGAAGAAGAGGTTACCTCATGGTTCTCATGGCGGCGCTGAGAGCGCTTCACAAGCCCTGTGATTGTTGATTTTTGGAGCGTGGCTATTGAAGGTAAGTCAATTTGAAAATTTTAATGCATTTTTAGTTGTGCTTTTTTGTGTTGGCTAGCTGGACTATTAGAGCTATTTTAGCACTCTCTAATATTGTGTGGGTTTCAAGCATTCGTTTTAGCGATGGATATTTGGGTGTTGTTTTGGTCTATGATTGCTTGTATTGGCGAGGATTCATAGTCGTTCAAGTGTGTTGGGTTTCTTCCGGAATTTTTTTTGTTGAAGCTGATTTTTGGGAGTTTTGAGGTAACTGGTTGAATGTAAGTTGGTTAAAGTTCATTTTTTTTTTCTAAATCAACGATTCCAATTGGCTATCCAACCTGTGGGGCAGATTAACTGGTGGTTGACGTCATTAGATTTAACTAAAGTCAAATTATTTTTAGGTTAGGTTTTCCCTAAATGTAGAACGGGTGCTTTGTAGGCTTGGGTTCATTTGGGGGACCTTTTTTAATGAGTGCTTTGTTTCTATCAGGAAATCACCCTTCGCTTATGGTGATTGTGAAGAGTGCTAGTGGTCAGTCGTTGATGTCTTTGATGTCCAAGGGCTCCTGTAGCAACAATACAGTGTCCTTTAATAACCATGTCTAAAATACATAAATAAGAACCTAATACTATGTGTCTCTTCCCCTGAGACATTGGTTGCCAAGGAAAGAAAGTTGGAATTGTGAAAGTTGGACCAGGAAAATCCCAAATAAATCAATCCTGAAAATAAATGCAATATCAAATCCAATGTCAGGATGACCGACATGAAAATGATGTAGATAGAGAAGCATAACTCGGGTGATGATCCAGTAAGCACTACGTTGATCCAAATGGACACATCAATTTCGTCCATACCACCCCATAAGAATGGCACAATTGAGGCCTTCAATAAACTGAAGAACCGTTGAGGTTTTCTTCATCATCAAAAGATGAAGAGGCAGAGGGAAAGAAGATGTCACTGCAAATATCAGTATAGAAATGGCTCACCAATTCCCTGTACACGAGACATGTTAGATTCTGATAACAACACAGCAATTCTTCCACATCCATCAGATCTGCCACATTCTTGTCCTCCACAACCTGCATCTCGATGAGACACTTTCGAAACTTCTTGCACGCATTGTCGAGATTATCTGGCCTTGATCTCGCGACCCTGTGCTTGCCTCAGCGTAACCACTTCTCGAATTACATGGAAGAAATTGATTCTTTCAGGGACGAAGCGGGCGTAACCAGAGTATTGTTGTGAATTCCGTTGTGTTTATCAAAGTCTGGTAAATTAATCTTACCGCCTTGATCCAAAGCTTTCGTTTCTTGCTTTGAAACGCATAAAGGGGACATGTATCGTGCTTTGAAAGGAAATAAAGGCGAAGTAGTGGGGCACCACTGGAACTGGAACAATGTCGCCACGTGTTACGGAGCACGAACCATAACATGCATTGTGATTTGAACCCTCGACGTGCTAACAACCTTCAATGCATTCAAAGTATTCCTTTGTTTCTAGTTTTAGGCTTCGATGAGCCCATTTTTTATGGCTTGTTGTAAGTGGCCTTTGCAGTGGCTATGTTTTTTTATGATTAGCCACTGCTGCTATGACTATTCATTTTTTTAAATCTTTTCTGCACTCTTTGGGCCGGTTTTTCAAAGTGTGCTCTGGTTTTTAGAGTTAAGTAACCTAGGGTTTGTTGTCACTAAATTTTTCATCATCAATGTTGTTAATGTATTTAGTTTATAGTTTTATTGTTGTATAAGTGGTCATTTACTCTATAAGATACTCATTTTTCCTTTAATGAAAAAGACAAAAATTTTATTTTCAAAAAAATTCATTTCAGAACAAGTGTAATTTTTTTTTGCATATCCTTTACATAAACCTATTAGAATTCACTCATAAACACAGATTCATTCAGGATGCATGCTTCACCAATTGCCAGAGATAAAGAGATTTGACTATGTTAACTTTGGTTAATATTAAATTTTGTTAGTAACTTTTATTTATAATTTATAACAATTATAATTAAGAACATTTTAGGTCAAATTCAAAATAGTAATGGCAAAATTAGTATAGTTTTATTTTTTATATTTATTTAATTTATAACAATTATAATTTGAATATTTTAGATCAAAATGGAAACAATAATGGAAAAATTAGTATAATTTTATTTTTTATATTTATTTAATTTTTTTATCATGAGTATAACATGTTAGACTGCACTCATACATGAAACACAATATTCTTATGGCTCTCACTAGTTTTTATTATATTAATTAAAAAAACAAAGAGTTTATTTTCTTTATAAATAATTATAATATATAAATTTGGAGTTAAATTTGAGATATAATTAATATTGTTTTAATTATATAAATAATGTTGATTTATTTTCTAATATTATTATTAAAATCATATAAACTTATTTCAAAATAATGCGAGTGATTTTTTAAAAAATTACATTATTAGTTATGTTCAAAGATTATATATAATTAATATTTTACATTTTATTACTTAATTAATCCATAATCTCTAGTATTATGATTTAAAAAATAAGCATTATACATAAATTGATATTTGGTTATTAATTGGATTTAGGTATTGTTATTTGTATGGATGAAAGTGTTGCAAGCGTCAGTCTCTACTTATTCTGTAATTTCCTTTTATGCACACTTACGAATTGGATTTTCTGTGAAATTTTTTGTACAACATGTATATTGGTATTGTGAATTTATATTATATTAGAATTTAGATTGTACCGATTATATTGTATCGGTCCTCACTTCGTTCAATCATATCAATTCATAATCATTATTTTTGGAAAATTGAATAAATACTTATTTGTGCAGATGATACCTTCATACTCACATCATATATATATATATATATATATATATATATATATTATGAATTTCTATCATCTCAAAAGTTATATTGTATTGGTCATTTCTTCTTTGGATCATATCATTTCACTATCATTATTTTTTTTAATAATGGAATTTCAAATTTTTGCATTCCCTAATATCAACACATAATTAATTTTTTCTTAATATCAACATAAAATTAATGTTTTTTTTTTTTTTTTTCCTCCTAATGGTTGAGTTTACACAAATTTTAAGGACATAAAATGACTATTCAATTTTTTTTACAGATAATAAAGTAATAGTAATTACAAGTCATTTGGATGAATTAATAATAATTATTCCAGATTTCAATTGCAGTTTAGTTGTTTCAGAGAGTTTTGGCTAGTCATATTCATTAGTTAGGAGTGTTTAGAGGATGAAGGATATGTATGTTAAAAAAAATCGTTACAAAGAGAGTGAGATTGTTGGCATCATTTATCCACAAATGAATCAGTAATAATTATTCTCGATTTCAATTGCAGTTTAGTTTCAGAGATTTCTTGCTAGTCATATTCATTAATTAGGAGTGTTTAGAAGAGGCACGATATGTATGTGAAAAAAGAATTGGTTCAAAGAGAGTGATATTGTTGGCATCATTTATCCACAAGTTTGGAATCTGATTTCTTCAACGTCTGATTAGTAAAATTTTACAAATGTGAGCACAACCATGTATAATTTTATTTATCTATATGTTAATATATAATGTTATAGTTTGGCTAATTGTCATTGTGAGCCCGCGCTCCTAAAATAGCATCCCCCTTATCGCAATGCCTGGGCCTCTAGCCGCCATGGCTCACCCGGATCCTGATCCAGGCGAGGCCCCTTCCAGCGATGGCCCTGCCTCTCCTCTCCATGCACAGCCTGATGTGGCTACCTCTGCCTTCTCTTATTTAATCGACTCAATGGTCCCTCAGAGAACCAGACCTGCAATCTCCAATTTTTTTAAAAACATGAAGCAATCCTCGAGATCAACCTGCCTCCCAATTTACCACGGAGAGCAGCGATATCATTGTCTGAAAAAAATTTGGTTGGGCATTTTACTGGGTTATGGCCCTCCCCCAAGACTGTCCAAAAATGGGTAAAATGAAACTAGGCACAACTCACTTAGGGAAAAATCTCCATTTTATTTTGCAACAGAGGTTATTATACCTTCCATTTTGAATCTGAGGATGATCGCAATCTAATATTTAGAAGCGGTTCATACTTCATGGACACTAGAGGTCTATATCTGAACAGATGGATGTCGGATTTCGATTCGGAACTGGATGTATCTAATGCAGTTCTTATCTGGGTCAGGCTGCCTCATCTTCCCCTGCACTGCTGGGGAGATGACTCGGTAAGAGCAATAGGGAATGTTGTCAAAAAGTACATCGACGGAAGTGAACCAAAGGATAATATGCAGGCATGTGCAAGGATCTGTGTCAAATTATATCTAGGAGAAGGACTTCCGGAAGCCATCAAGCTCAAGGTTGATAACTAGATGCACATTTAGCAGCTGGACTATGAGAAAATACCCTTCAAGTGAAAGGTATGTCATGAATACGACCATTTCGCTAATATATGCAGCAAAAAAGAATATAATGATAAGCATGTAGAAAAAAATCAGGATCCAAAATGGGAACAAGTTAAACAAAATAAAAATAAAAATAAATAAATAAACAACAACAACAACAACCAACTTTCAGCCTGCACCCCCTCTGCCCCCTCCATCTAATCCTCCCTCTCCTACCCACATATCCTCCCTCTCCTACCCACAGATCCTCTGCATAACCCTCCTCCTCCATCCCCGAAACCTCCCCCTTCCTGGTATCCAACCCTTTTGAGCCCCTCTCCAATCCTCACAATCCATCTAACCACCCCAACCCTCCCCTCTCCCCCTCCTCCATTCCCCAGAACACCTTCGAACTCTCCTCTCCTCCCACAGGCTCCCCTCCCCCACAGGGCTTCTTTTCCTCCAACCCTCCCCTCTTGGAGGACCCCCCCATCCTCTCCAGCCCCTCTCCCCCCTCCTCTGACAAGATTCTAACAAGAAATCAGTCTAAGGAATCCCTACTATATGTAGAACATTCTAAGAAAGCAGGAAGGAATTCAAATAAATAATTAAGAGATGAGGCAGTTGTGAAGGACCTCACCTTGGGAACACAACAACCAATGGAGAGCTACCTCGAGAAAGGTAATAAGAACAAGGAAAAATTTCAACAGGCCCACAAAGGGAAATGTCCCTCATCCTCAACCCCCAATAAATAATGATAGTAGTCTCTTGGAACGGCATGCGGTTGGGTCATCCCTCAAAGATAAATATCATAAAAGACCTCATCAATAAATAAAAACCAGACATCCTCCTCATCCAAGAGACAAAAATCAGCAGCAAAGAGATGGATAGTATCATAGAAAAAATATAAAAAAAAAATTATGAAGGAAAAGCTATTTCAGCAAATGGAGCATCTGGAGGGATTTGCACCCTTTGGAAAAAAGGAAAATGGAAAATGAATAAATCAAAAAAGAAAGCCCACTGGATCAATACAAATAAAAAACATGCGAGAAAATAAGAGTTTTTAAACGGACTTTCCGGCATTTTAAAACTCTTCTAACAGTTGTGGACAACCAGGAAAACCTGGATGAATTTTTAATGCATATTCCAAAATTAATTGATGAGGAAACAAACAAATACCTCTCTAGAGAAGTGGCTCAAAAAGAAATAATGACATTTGTATGGGACCTTCATCTAGAAAAGGCCCTGGGCCTAGATGGCTTCCCTATCTCTTTCTATTGTACCTTCTGGCATGTAATAAAAAAGGGCCTATTAAAAATGATAAGATATGTCATTAAAAAGAAAAAGGTGGGAGGATTCACAAATTCTACCTTTCTTGCCCTCATTCCAAAAGACCCCCGCCCTTCCTCTCTCAATATATTTAGCCCCATATCCCTATGTAATGCTTCCTACAAAATCATCTTTAAAATCTTAGCTGGAAGACTCAAACCTCTCCTCCACTCCCTAATCTCTGAAAACCAAGGAGGCTTTGTCCCAAACCATCAAATAGTCAACAATATCATCCTTGTCCAAGAGGTCCTTCACTTAAGCTTCTCCCACAGTGAACAAGGCTTCATCTTAAAAACGTACATGGATAATGCTTTCGATAGATTCGACCTCTCATACCTTGTTGGTGTTCTCAATAGATTTGGCTTCCCTGAAGACTTTATAGGCACTATCAAGGCTTGCACTATTGGGCCATGGATAGACCACCTTGTAAACGGTAGACCATGTGATTACTTTCAGAACTCTAGAGGGCTCAGACAAGGTTGCCCCTTGTCTCGCTTCCTCTACATCCTAATGGTCGAATATCTAAGTAGAAATTTGGAGCATAGTTGAAGAAATTATTCCTTGACAGGCCTGACCATAAGCGGAGGCACCAAAAGAAGCAATCATTCCTTATTTGCAGATTATACCCTTCTCATGGGAGGTGCATCCTGCATAGTTGCAAGAAGATTTAAATCTGTTATGGACAATTTCATGGATGTTTCAGGAGGGTTGATTAAAAACGGGAAAAGTTGTTTATATGGCTGGAACACCCCTCCAAGAACTCTTCAACGAATATCTCAAGTTTTGGAAATTCCCTTCCAGAATAATTGGAGCAACTTCCAATATCTAGGTCTTCCAATCACCAAGAAAAATTTAAAAAGTGAGATTTGGATTAATTATGCTGAGAAAATTAAAAGTAAAATCCAAGCATGGGGGATGATATGGCTAAACCAAGCAAGGAGAATCACTCTCATCAAATCAATCCTTTCAGTACTGCCCCTTTATCAGTTTTATTTAATTGCAACACCAGCAAGCATGCATAAGAAAATCGAAATCATCATTAGAAGCTTTCTATGGCAGGGAGGCAAAACTGAAACCAAAAAATTCAGTATTTTCAATTGGAACCAAGTCACTGCTCATTTTAAAAATGGAGGTCTATCCATTAGAACTCCTAGAACAATGAATTTGGCACTAGGAATCAAGATTTCATGGAGGTTTCTCACTCGAGAAAGATGTTGGTGGAAAGTTACCTTAGAGGTAAAATATATCATTGCTCCAAGAATCTCCTTATTGGAAAGAAACCCTCCCATAAGACTGTGCTTTCAAATCTGGAAGCTCATCTCCAACACAATCTCTATATAAAGGAAAAAATATCAACAAGGCCATGGAATGGGGGGACAATCATCTTGTGGACAGACAACATCATGGGAAACCCTCCCTTGGGCAGCAATCCAGATATTCATGATTTAAAGAGCTGGATGACAGTGGAAGGCTACACAAAATTGGGGGACATATCCAAATGGGAGAAAGATGGAAATTGGAAACAGTGGGACAGGCCCAACTTTCCCATCGACCTCATTGACCAATGGAACTCCATGATCTCTCGCTTACTGGGAGATGCTCCTATAGCCAAGAACATTCAAGATACTCATTTTTGGTTTCCTATAGGTGGAGACTACTCAGTAAATTCAAGTTATGCCAAGATTCAAGAATAGCAAAGGCTGCAAGAATGGTGGTATTGGAAGTATGCTTGGAAGGTGGAAACTCTCCCAAAAATCAAGATATTCCTATGGACCCTCCTCCATAGAAAATATCTTACAACAGAGAATCTAAAAAAAGGGGAATATATGGACCCTCTCAGTGTCCCCTTTGTCTGCAGGAGGAAGAAACTATTCAGCACCTCTTCCTAGAGTGCTCATTCTCTAGAGAGTGTTGAGAGAAAACTGTGTCACCAATCGAAGTAAATCTAAATTACAACATCCCCCCAAATCAATTCTTCAGTAAATGGAGGAGCACCTATCCCCACTCCTTTAAAAACAAATCCACAGTTCAAAGGTTCTGGGCCAAGATCCCCTCCTTCCTTTGTTGGCAAATCTGGCTTGCTAGGAATGGGAAAGTTTTTAAAAATAAAAAACCAACAGTGAATAGAGTGACTTAAAAGGCATGGGGTCAAATAACATTGTTTCTATCAGGTAAAGGAGTAAATGGAGTTGACATGAATCAACTGCAGAATGATGAAAAAATTTGGATCAGCTTCTCCCTCAACAAGATCACAATTCAATAAATGGAAAAAGTCACAAAGGCGCATCCAACTTGGAAAATCAGAAAGGAGGAGAAATAATTCCAAAATTGGATTAAATCCCTCAACATGCCCTGCCTCTTCTTCGACGGAGCCTCCAAAAAGAATCCGGGCAAATCTGGAGCTGGTGGAGTAATAACCCAAAGAGATAACTCCAATATTATTCAATTTAATTGGGGGATGGGAACAATGTCCAAAAATAGAGCTGAGGTATATGGTCTTCTCCTGGGCATGAAAATATTAAAATACAGATAAATCCACAACCCAATAATATTTGGGGACTCCTCTATTATCACTCATGCAATGGTGAGTGGCAGTAACCCAAAGAATGCAGCACTCTGTCAAATATTGTGCAGAGCAAAAAGATATGCAAAGTTGATTGGAAAGATCGACTATTATCATATTTTAAGAAGAAATAACAAGAAGGCTGACATCCAGGAAAATGAAGGACTCAACAGAGACACGAGACAGGTTAAAACTGATGGAAAAATCACTCTCCTCCCCTTCCCTTGAAGGCAATCCTCACTCCTATCACCATCATGATTTATCTCCCATACATAGGACAACATCTCTGCAGTCAAGAAATGAATTGACCCTCTGATCACACTTGCAGAAATAACCTCGATCCACACATTCAGAATCCTCTAAATATTTTCCGCACCCCTATTCAGTGTACTCATACTTAGAATCAATGCATCCTTCCCGTGAACCATCATCATTCCATCGCTCCTGACATCATAAATTCACCTCACTATCCTCAATCCTATGCTCCTGCAATTTGCGTTTGGAACCCAAAGCAGTCTCTTCAATTCCAAGATCGACCTTTCCCCTGCAGCTCGGTCCCTCCTTGTATCTGCTATTAAGCGCAACCTTCCTTCACAGTGAAACCAATCTCATTCTTAAGTGCTTGTGGTATTCTTAGACATCGATCTGGGTAGTGACACTCTAATTCTCAATCTGTTGTCTTCATTTCAACCTCAGCGCTTTTATCCCTACCTGCATTTATTCCCCTCTTTCACCAGCTCCATTCTATTTTAGCAAAATTCCCATTCCGCCCTTCACAATAGCAGACAGACATTCCTATCATACCAAAGGCTTCACAGCAGATACTTTCAAAACAGTGATATCTTCTTCTCAGGAAAAAGGCAACAATACCTCCTCTCCTTCCCACCACAAGAACATGGACCCCTCTGATGATAAGGGCCACCCTTATGCATTCTACAAATCACACAAAGTGGTAATAGAGAATTTGAAGAATCAGATGCTTCAAGACAAGGTGTGCACTAAAGAGGAAATGGCCCTTCTCCAATAGCAATGGAACACATGCAACAATGAGTTAAGGGAGGTGAAAAATCACTGCAATCACCTTGAAGGGACTATCAACTATTTGCAAGACGTCCTCATCAAAAGGTCTGAGCACGGATACAACTCTATGGACCAAGGGAGTGGCCATAGAGAAAGCGAAAACACAGTCAACAAATGAATCTTCTCCCTCTTTGGGCCTCTCAGTATTTTTTACTGGTTATTAGGTGTTAATCTAGTTTATTATGAAAGCAAAATGCATTCTCTTGCTTGAACAGTTTGTAAGACAGTATAGTATAAATGTGATTGTCTCCATCTCATAAAGGCTTGTAAGAAGTAGCAGTAATAGTAGAACTCTAGCAGTATAGCACTCCCAGTATTTAAATATGTTTTGTAAGTTGAGTGGAGTGTGTTTGTAATGATGAAGCTCCCTTCCTCCCCTCTTTTTCAGATAAATATATCATAACCGAACTTGTGTGAAAAAAAAAATTATAGTTTGGCTCATTTTTACGTTTAAATTTCATTGGATCCGATGAGAATGGGTTCCTCTTTTACAAGTGATCTAAAGAAAGCAGAAAAATTGGACCTCATGCAATGTAAAGAATGGGTTGGATTTTTGTGGTTTTGAATATTTTACTTTTGTCATTGAAATTTTTTAATTTGTGGGTGAGAGTTGTGTATGGTAGTCCTTTCTTCAGTTTATTTTTATTTGTGTTGTTGTCAGCGGGCTTGTTTTCTCTTTTCCCCTGTTCTGCAGTAATTTCCCTATTTTGCTTGTATTCTTGTTTTTATTAAAGGCTACTTTCTTTCGTTTACATCTCGAACCATATTGGTGGGGTCCACACTAGCAGCAATGAACACCACCATAAAACTCCAATCAGGTTATCATATTCTTTCTTGAGTTGTTTAAATATAATTTAAATATATTTTTCGTTGAGTATACATATGGCTCATCTTAAATTGATTCTTGTAGTGTAACATTATTCGTAGGGCGCTGAAATTGCTTGTAATTTCAATTCCATGATTTAATATCGTCCTTTGTACTTACACCATACGTACTCTGCTGGTTGCCATGAATTTCCATCATCTCTAAAATTTAAAACAACATATATAATATATTCCATCTCTCTTATTTTTCTCTTTTCAATGCATATTCCTTCTTTCTCTCATTTCAATGCATTTTCTGTAGTATTTTCCGGTATCAACACTTAATCAATGTTTATACCTCATAAGGCGTTTCCCTTCGAAAACAACTCCCCTAAAAAGTGCACATTTTTAATAAAATATTTTCTATTGGAACTTGAAAGAGCATCTTTGAGGATTGAGAGGCAATGTATGTTGTAAAGGTTATAGAATCTGTAAATTTTGCATAATTTAAGTGATTTCTCTTTATCTTCTAGCTTTGAATGGCATTTTGTTTACTAATTTTTATAGTCAATTATCTTTTATGTAAAGGTTATGGAATCTATAAATTTGGCATAATTTAAGTGATTTCTCTTTATCTTCTAGCTTTGAATGGCATTTTGTTTACTAATTTTTATATTCAATTATCTTCTATCTCTCACGATTCTTTTCGAATTTATGTCTTACGGCGTTTCCTTTGCAACATCTGGTGCAATTTCTAATAATCATATAGAAAGTTGTTATTACAAATGAACACAATCTTTTTTATGATATTTTTCAAAAAGTATTTTTAATATAATAAAGATAAGTTGCATTATTAAGTACTCAATAACATATTAAGTTGGTTGATCAAATTCACTTGTTGATATTTCCAATGGAATAAAAAATGTATTTTATGTTATTTTGATTGCAATTCTCTTAGATATAAGACAAAATCCATCGAGAAATGTACCTCTAAAAGGGCCAAAACATCCAATAATTCAACTAAACTTTGTCTATTTATTTATTATTATAGATATCTCATATACGCCCATATTAAATCATAATTTAAAAATATTTGTT
The DNA here is from genome assembly GCA_034641835.2 of Pinus albicaulis. Lineage (NCBI taxonomy): Eukaryota > Viridiplantae > Streptophyta > Pinopsida > Pinales > Pinaceae > Pinus > Pinus albicaulis. Next base: position 837,512,837 of record CM076578.1, read on the forward strand.
ACAATACCAAATTCTAAGCCATAAGTTGACAAAAAATAAGGATGATTTATGATTGGATTTATTAAAAAAAAAAAAATCAAATATATAAATAAAATTTTAAAGAAAATCAAACAATTCTTTTACCTCTTTAACAATTCCATCAACCAAATTTAATCTTATTAAACATTATTGTATGTGTGAACTAGCCAAATGGCCCACTGACTGCAATTTTTGGCTTTTTGCACATTTTTTGTGCCAGAGCATGAACAGTCATGGTGTGACTGTTTTTACTTTTCAGTTTTTTTTTTTCGGCAACTAATTATATCTGTATATATTTGTACATATATCCTACCATAGATTAGATACAAAACAGACTCTGGTTATTTGACATGTTATTGACTCTTCGGAGTATGGACTATTATTTTGAACTTGCATAGTAGATATGCTGCTAGATGCAACATGTAATTTTTCTTATTATTAATGAAAAATTATGCCTATTTTCTTGGGAAAAAAAATGTGTCAACTAGCTAGATTGGCAACTAGGACAACATTAAATTACAAGTAATCAACAAAATACCAACAATTTTGATGTTTCCTCGAGGCATCTAATATCTTTATGAGACCAATAAGTTTTAAAAATAATAATATTATTTTTTCCTTGTTTATAGCCTAAATATTTTTTAAAAGGAGTTGTCTTTAGTGCGACTTTTTAGAGTTTCCGGTGAAAATTTTGAGGTAAAATCTTGATTTATGTTATTTAAACTTTTTTTTTTACTGTATATATGGATTTAGCGCCCTAAAAAAACCCTAGGGCATTTCGATTGTGCAAGGTTACCCATCAAACTTATGTTTTCAATGAATTCCTGCCGGATTTTAGAGAAATTACACTGGAAAAGCCTTCAAAAAGTCGCACTAAAGACTACTCATTTTTAAAATATCGTAATATTCATTTTATCTTAGTTATAATAACTTCTCACTTTTTTGCATAAGAGGTAGGTATTAAGGAGCAACGTTACATATTACATTTTTTTTCTTTTTGCTATTTAATTTTCCTTTTTTTGTATTTTTTGTCAAGTTGTCTCTTGGGTGAACCAGCCCTTAACATGGCTGGATTTTTTCCCACATATTTTAGTGTATGTGACCTTCACATCACGAATTGACTTAACAGTACACACCATTACCATTTTTTTTAACTGTTAATTTTTTTAATAATATTTTTAGCTAGATATTTTTTATTTTTCATTTATTTTATTTAATTAAGTTTTTTTTTATGTTTTTGTTTTTGTTTTTGTTTATATCTTATGTTTGAATTTTTCCATTTATGGGCTTCTTTTTCTTTTTCTTTTTTAGTGATTTAGTTTTTTTCTTTTTCTTATAATTTATTTTAATAACTGAATTTTTTTTTGGTAATTTTCAATTGTTATGTTTTAATATTTTTTTATTGTTTTTTTAATTTTTTATTTTTCTAATTTTTGTTTTATTTTTATTTTTTCTAATTATCATATTTATGTTTTTGTTTTTATTTTGTTTCTTCATTTTTATTTAATTATCTTTTTTTTTTGGTTGAGGGTTTGTATCTTAGCAATATGACTTACTATGTGTTAATTTAACAGTTGATTTTTAAGTTTTTGTTATAATTGATCAAGTTTGCCACACACAGTGAGTCAATTTCATGGTTAATTTTTAAGTTTTCATTGTAATGGATGAAGTCTATCCCCACTGTGTCATTTCGATGGTTAATTTTTAAATTTTTGTTGCGATGTGTTATTTTATCTTAAGTTAAGTTTTTAAAAGAGCTATATTTTTAACATTGAAAAAAACTTTGGTATAATGACTTTTTTATTTAGTATTCATTGTTTTTAGTCATGATATTTGGTTTTAATTCCATGAGTGAAAATGTCAAAATTTTAGGGTTTTTTAAAGTGATATTTTATCTTCAATGTCATTGTTTAAAAATGTCAAAACTTTAAGGTTTTTCAGAGTAATGATATTTTATTTTTAATGTCATTACTAAAAAAATGTTGGAATTTCAACCCAAAAAAAGTGTTGATGCAACATCAACACTTTCGTTTTTGGGGTGTTTTTCATGTTTAATGCACAAAAAAATTACTTTTTAATGTCATTGTTAAAAAAAATGGAATTTTAACCCCAAAAAAATGTGTTATGTAGTGTCAACACTTTTCATTCTTTGGAGTGTTTTTTCTTGTTTATTGCACAAAAAAATTTGACTCTAAATGTCGTTGTTTTAAAAAAATCAGAATTTTAACCCAAAAATAAAAATAAAAAATAAAAGGGTAAGTTGATGCAACACCAACACTTTTCATTTTTGGAATGTTTTTTCATGTTTTGTGCACAAAAATAAGAGTTTTTTTTGCTAGAAATTTTGTTTTAAAGTTATAGTTCTTGTTAAGTCGATAAATTTATTAGGGTTCAATGAGACAACAAAGTAGATTGAATAATTAAACCAAACAGACCATTAAAAAATACTTGCAATGCTAGATAAAATACAATAACAAGAATAAGACATAACTCCTCCCCACCATCATTAAAGAATCATAATTCTAGCAATTTCATAAGGCTCCCTATATCTTTGCTAGTAACCTTTCTGAGACATTGGAAATATTTTCTTTTGATTAAAAAGCAAAAGTTTTTGAAAAAACCAACAAAAGATAAATAAACTGAGCTCTTAATCAAAACGACAAAGGACATCAATATTGATGTGAAGACAATACATCTTGATGTCGTTGCATTTCCAAAAGTAACAATAAATTGCCCACTCTAAATTTATAGAGATTGTGGAAAAGCTCCAACAGGGGGACGAGGAAATATCCACCCTAAAAATCAAGTCTAATATTATAAATCATCCTTGCACAATTTGAAAGATTTTACCACTTATGCTTTACATTGAGAATTTGCCCACAATCTTAAAAAAAATTAATGTCCATGCCCACAATTTTGAAAATATGACCATGATACGCGATTTATCGAGATAGGATAATCATATAACCACACAAATTTAAACCCATTCCAATAAACATAAACACCTTGAGCGAGAAAAAAAAAAAAAAAAACCTAAACAATTTGGACCGAGGTTCACTTGCAAGAAAAAAGTATGAAAAGGATATGAGACATTGTTAGTGCACATGGAAAAATGTTTCACAAATGCATTAACATTAACAATATTATGCAACTTACTTGCTTATGAATTAAAATTACTTTCAATTTAATCACTTAAGCAAAGAACTTGCAACTATAAAGCAAACAACAAAAACATAATGTTTATGCTAGAGTCAAGATTTTATTAAACGTTATATCGAAAATCATCCTACATGGAAACTGAGTCTTCAAAACATATAAAAATAATCAAGAGTCACATAGATAAACCAACAATCTGCAACTTCCTTTATGTTTGTATAAATATGTGAAAGAGTACCTATCCAAAGGCCCCTGGATTTTAGAATAAATGTCTTTTACATCTAAATTTTGAAAACATGAAGTTATGGTGGATTTAGTAGGGTGGATGTTGTGTGTTTAGATTTATCTTATTTGGTTATCATTTATTTACGAGTATATTTCAATCAATGTCTTTTTTTGTGTTTTTATGTCCATGTATTTTTCAATGTTAATATAGAAATGGAAATGATATTTTACTTTTATATATATATATATATATATATTTCATCTTTTACTATTTGAAAAAAGAAATGGATTGTGTTATGTAGTCTTACTTTTTAATTATTACATATTTAAGTCATTTTATCAATAAAAAGTCGACCCCAAATAAGAGCTTTTATCGAGTAAATCATTTACATGGATGAGAATCGAAGACTAAAAGGTATTTTGTGGAGTGTTGGGTAAGTATATTCTCCTTCCATGAGCAATCAGATAAATGCAAGAATAATAAAGATTTAAATACAGTGCAGAAATGTATCAATAATGCATGCAACTATTTGTTTTGCATTACCTTCATCTTTATTTGTATGGCATTATATCCATTTTTCCTTACCTGGAGGGAATAACAAACTAAAATACACCTCAAATCATTATATCCATTTTTCCTTGCCTAGAGGGAATGACAAATTAAAATACACCTCAAATCTTAAATTGGTTCAATGCCTCTTTAAAAAAAAGTATTATCCTTCATTGTGTAATGCACTAACCTTTTTTACTCATCTTTTGTGAAACTTATAAGCAATTATCTTAGTTTGTTACTTTCTTGCACATTATTGGATTCGCAGATTTTGGCTATTTGCATCTTTTAAGGTATTCACATTTTTTTTCTAAATAGTGTTGGAAATTTGACTATACTAAGGTGAATCAACATAGTCCATTCATGGACAACAATTTCTATATTTTCTTTTATTTTTAATGATTATCTAAACTATAAACTGAGCAGCATAACATTATATGAACACTAGATTTAATATGTCAACAACATTCAACTACAAGATAAGAATCAACACGCAAAAATAATGCATGTGAACATCAAATATAAGTGGAAACCCATAAATGGAAAAACCATGAATTTGTTGTTGTTGTGATGCAAAGGCAAGCTCCTACTTCCTCTATTACATCAAATTTTGAAGGCTCCAACCTCTTTGCTATTTGCAAGCTACAACTTGCTAGGAAGCTCTTACTCCCGCTTTTACAATATTTTTATGTAGGCTTCAACCTACAAGAGGCTTCTACCTTAATTCATTTCTACAAGCTACTTCTTGCTAGGAATCTCCTACTCACTCTTCAACGGGCTCGAACCTTCTCTTTATTAGGCTACTACCTTAAAGGAGAAATCTATCCCCTAATACATACCAGATTTAATGTGTTGGTTTACTAGGTCTTTGTCTTTGTTCTGAATTATTTTTACAGTTGCTTATCTCTTGTTCCTCCTTATTTCTGCATCACATATTCTCTTCTTCCTCTTTCTCTTTGTGCAAGGTAACTCACAAACTAGGTCTCGCACATAACTCAATCAACTCTCTAACTAATCTGCCATCCAAAAGCACATCTTTTATAAACAAAAATTGTTGGATGTTAGTAATATTCCATATACTAATATGAAGTGAAATGATTGCCTCTTTGGATTCCACCTATTTGTTTCACACCCTTTCAAATTTTGAATATTAAAACAAAATTAATGGTCTACAAAATTATATTTAAAAATGTAACATCATCGAACTGAACTAATTGCATAAACCAAAATAATTCCAAGACCATGTAACTTTATTGCATCACAACATTTTTGTGCACATCTACAACACCTTTGTTCTATAACACCTCAACCAATCACTCCAATCACTGAGCATAACTAAGGCCAAACCTCTGTAACTAAACCTACTATCAATGAACATTTGAATGGTAACTAAACTGAGTGAACAAGAATTACACTGTATAAACCATGCAACCACTTCTTCAACTCTAACCTCTACAACATACCTTTGTCAACATCATCAACTCAACAACATAACCCTTCATCTTAAATCTAAGCAACCATGGGGTGGTGGGACGGGGGGGAAGGGGGGGGGGGGGGGTGGGGGGTGTGGCGATTCTCATAAATCCCGTTGGAAACATCGAAGATAGATATGCTTGGATCTTGGGTAAGAGAAAAAAAAATCAAGCAGAGGCCTATGGATTACTCCTAGGATTGACTCTAGCAAACATTAAGAGCATCAAGGAGCTTCAAATTATAGGAGAATTTATGCTGATAATGAAACATATGAGGAATAATACCTACCCATAATACAATGCTAAATCAAGTCATCAAGAGAGCCCAAGGAATGATCCCTCTCTTTGATAAAGTAACATTATACCATATCCTAAGAGGAAACAACCAACAGACATACAAGAAACCCAACTTGGCTTGTAGGATAAAGGAAGAAGTTAAAGTGGTGAATGGCATTGAAGACAACCAATGCATCCCATAATCATGCCTATAAATCCTAAAGATGAGACAGCCTCTCATCAATTCGGTTGGAATAATGAAAATTATTTATTAAATAATGTGGTGGAAGGATGCATAATTCTCCCTAACCCCCTTCATTCTCCTAACCCCCCCCCCAAAATTCCCCTCCCCCTTCTGCCTTCTCCCCCCTCCCTTGGTGGCCTGGTCCACCCCCCTCTTCCCTCACCCCTCGTTTCCTTCCCTCCCCTCTTCTAGCCTCCCCCACCCTCCTTCCTGATTCCCTTGTCCCCTCCCGACACCCCCCCATCCATACCCCTCCCACGCCCTCAAGGTAACCACGTCACAGTCGGCCTTTCGTTGTTTTATTTAACCTTCGTCTAATAGAAATTAACTCCCTTCTTAATTCCATAACAACTCGTGGCATGTCGAACCCAGAGATCATGTTGTAGCGTGGCAGCATTCAACTCGATCGTCCTACACCTGATACTTGTTGGTTATTAGGCGTGTGTTCACAGATCCCCAGTACTTCTTGCATTTTCACTCGTCTGCGTTTTGGAAATCGACCCATGGGAATTGTGAGATCGTGGGGTCTGCATTTACTCCCCAGGATTCAAAACCTGCAGGTTGAGTGTGGGAGGAACCTGGTGACGAATTTACAAGACGAGGTGAAGGGAAGGAGAATTATGAATATGTGTCAGGATGTAAGCAAGGATGGTACAATGACGATGGTATGCATAATAATTTGTACAACTGGTGGCTAACGGTATGATCCAAAGCACGAAGTTTCAGGTTGTCATGGCTAAGGAGTCCTCTACTCCGCTCTAGCGGTTGTAGCCAAATTTTGGGTGATGTCTGGAAATTATTCCTGCCTGGGTGGTTGGGTGGCCTAAAATTTTGTTATGTGAGTTCACTGGGAAATCGATCGGGACTAAGTAGTGGGGAATTGGCCCTGTGGGTTTGATAATTGGTCTGTTTGTTTGGTTCGTTGTTGCCTGTGAGGCCCTTAGTCCCCCAGAAGATTGTGTGATCTCCATGAATGTCAGCATGAGGGGGAAAGGAACTTCGGTCGCAGAAAGCTCTTGTTCAGGCTCCTGGGGTGTTCGCAGACCCAGGTTTGTGGGAGCGAGTGCAAATTGGGCACGGGATAGTAGAAATGGGAAAACCAACTATGAAATATGTGCTCAAGAACATAGATAATTCAGGAACGGAATCAAAATTATGCAGATGTGTATACATCAGCATCATAAATATGTAATTTACATTGAAGAGAGACAGCTAGAGAAAAGAGAATAGATACAGAGGCTAGAGGACAAAGTAGAAGCTCAAAGGCAGGAGATCAAAGGGATGAAATTTAAGTTGGTTGAAAGTCACAGGAATGCAGAAGAGGAGTGCAAGACTTTGGAACTCAAAAATCCAGCCCTGATGGAAGAATAGGCACCACCTCATCTTTTACCAAAAAAAAATTATGGCAAAGCATACTTGTATATACCTGTTATTACAATTTTGTAATGTATTTAGCTATAGGAATATAGTTAAGAATTTTGACTGTGGAAGGGCTGGAAAATCTACTCGAAAACGAGTTGGCCTCAATGTATCATCAATAGCCAGGAAAAGACCTATATCTTTGATGTAAAATCCCTCATTTTGCACACGAACGGGTGCATTTTAATATATATAAAATATACTCTTTATGATTAAAAAAAAACAAAAACAAAAAAATCTAAGCTACCATGTTTACCAACAACTGTAACAAGTCTTGATTCTTGAATCACTATAATCGGTCCATTGTAATTATCCTTTAATCAGAGCATTGTAATCAACTTTAATTAGCCTTATACGTCACAACATCTGAGCAAGAATTCACATCAAAACATGCCTCTAAAAAGCAACACATACTCAGAAACATAGGAGCACAAATCAAACATGATGTAATATACTAGCAGCAATACAAACTCAGCATCAAACCATATTCAAATGTGGCTTAGATCATCATAGGAAATATTCAACAAGTAAACCTTACACACCCTTTTCCATCAATGACAACTTCTCCAAAAATCTCCCCCTTTGGCATTGATGGAAACACATTGACCCTCCCCTGTTTTTTCCTAAGAAAGTTTTCTCCTTATTACTCCTAACATTTGCTTACCTCCCCCTTTGACATCAATGGAAAGGGGGATGGAAAATTCCCTGAAAACTTTCTTTGTCTTTTGTATTCCACATCCTCTAGGTCTAATAGGTCTGCAACATTTTCCTTGTCCTTATCTTCCACCATTTTCATTAGTTTTGGGATGGACATGAGTAGAGATGCATGGTATTCAAAGAGTTCATTATGAAGTTACAGAATTCAATGTTGCATTTTATTTTAATAAAAATCAACAAGGTCCTTACCATAAGTACTCATTACATAGAAGGCAATGCTATCAACGATGACATTCACAAAAAGACTAGTTTGGTGAGCATGTGAGCTCACAAAAAAGAAATCCTACGCATGCAAGACAACCAACAAGAAAAGGAACGACTTGTTGTATAGTATAAACACCATATTCATCCTTTGTACATATGAGTTACTTCAATTGTTTTTAATGAAATTTCCAAGACAGAGGTCAATTATGGCATATACATGCCCATAGATACAACAATTTCCATGCCTTCACGAACAGATAAGTTTGGTTGAATGATATCCTTAGAGTTAAGAAGGAAAATATCACTAAATTATAGATGATTCATGGGAACATGGACACGCCAGAGTTCTTCATCTCCACTCTCAACCTGAAGGAAAATGTAATAAAACAAAAGTCATATTCCCCTACACATGGATGGCGAATAATTGCAACCCCTTTAATAGACCTTGTGTTCTGGTATGGAGAAATAGAAATGAATACACTTATTATGTTGTGATAAATATGTCATGTACAACTAGCCACCACTGTCAAAATCTCATGTTATTGTTCAAAATATTGTGAATGATTTCATTGTAGACAAAGAATCTGAATATATTGCTTTGGCCTTGGCTGAATATTCTCAATAATTGTGCAAAAAAAACATTGTTTGGTTTAGTTCAATTACTATATTAGCTATCTGTAATGCATGTGACCATGCCTCCTCAGCTTTTGTCATTGTTTTCTTCCATTATATCATTTCTCTAGCATTTTTGAACATTTCTGTTGGTGTACATGCACATAGTTAGCTTAATTAGCTTTAGTTCAACTCTATTTATTGCATGCGATGTGCACTTGTCTTTAGCTAGTTAACTCGAGTGCTTACATGTGGTGTGAACTTGGCTTTAGTTAGTTAAATCTAGTGCTTGCCTGTGGTGTGTGTGCACATTAACAAAACATAAAGCACACTTAGCTTCATTTAGCTTTAATTATCCATAGTTATTGCATGTACAACTAAGCTTAACTTAGTTTCTTTATATATTGATTCTCAAACTAATATTTTTGAATCAAATTCATTCTCAATTCTATTTTTCCTTTTTCAACTCTCGCAAGTTTGTGCAATTATTCTTCAGCTAGATCCATATTTTTTCTCTAATAATTTTACATGGTATCAGAGCTACAGGGGCTTGGAGAAGGTGCATGAACAATATTTTGCAGGTTTTAAGATAAAAGCATTGGAAATTATTAGGAGATTTGATTTCCGGATCAGAATATTAAAGAATTGTCGCAATTGTTGCTACAAATACAAAGTGAAAGAATGGAATTCCCAACTTCCACCATTCTGACTTCATACAATTACTATGAATGGAAGCCAATGATTTTACTTCATCTCAGGAGAAAAGGCTTGTACCAAATAGTCTTGGGAATTGAGACAGAACCAATTTCATAGGATGAGAAATCAAATTGGCTTAATAGATCTAACATGGCTTATGGAATATTGTGTCTATCTGTGTCTCGTGATATGCTTTATCAGATCAGAAATATTGAATCCCCACATGAAATATGGACTACATTGAAAGGATTATATGGTGATGAAAATGATCTAGAAGAACACCACTTGGAGGCAAAGAGCTTATTATAGCAGTCATGAAAGTGGTGAACAATCCAATAATGTGTATAAATATTCTCAAGATAGTGTTGAACAAGAGGACTCTACTTCTTCTATTGATAATGAACATGTTGCAGATGAGAATTTTATCTTTTCCAATAACGAAGACATCCCACATGAGGAAATATCTTCCTCTACTAGTGATGAAGACACTACTTTCAAAACACATAGAAGAGGACTTTGATTCCTCTATTATTGATGATGTTGATGATGCAGATCTGACGAGGTCTCAATTTAATGATGCCCCACATGCACTCTCAATCACAGAGCCATGCATGCCCATGCATGCATCTAAGGAGTAATTTATAACACCATGTATGTGCATGCATGCATCCACAAGGGCATATCTAAAGCCACACATGCACATGCATGCATCCCTAGAGACAACCATTCACATGCATGCATATAGGGTACATGAATTTGATCGTCAAATGCATGACGAAGTTGCAGGGAATCTATATTGGCATTCAACCATCTTTAAGGAAATTTAGTCCTTGATCCAAACATGGGAGTTGATACCTCTACTTCAAAAAATGAAGCTTATTCCTCCAGATCCATGATGGGATCATCGATCTTCAGTATTGTCCGAGTTCCGAGCATATTGCCGATATCTTCACCAAGAATTTCACTGAGTAGAAGTTTCGATTTCTGTGATATCGTCTCGGGGTGAAGGACACGACTACCTAGCAGTTGTCTTTTCTCTACTTTTTGCATTATATTTTGAGGGGGGGTTTTCTTCCCACTATTTTTTCCCTCTTTCCTCTTTTCATGCATTGTATATGGGTACCTAAAATGGCCTTTTTGTCGGGACTCATTCATTTTGCATCACACTCGCCTAAGTTTTACTTAAGGGGGGGTGTTGGTGTACATGCACATAGTTAACCATTATTAGCTTTAGTTCAACTCTAGTTATTTCATGCGATGTGCACTTATCTTTAGCTAGTTAACTCGAGTGCTTACATGTGGTTTGAACTTGGATTTAGTTAGTTAACTCTAGTGCTTGCATGTGGTGAATGTGCACATTAGTAGAACATAAATCACACTTAGCTTCAGTTATCTTTAATTATCCATAGTTATTTCATGTGCAACTAATCTTAACTTAGTTGCTTTATATATTGATTCTCAAACTAATTTGTTGAATCAAATTCATTCTCAATTCTACTTTTTCTTTTTCAACTCTCATAAGTTTGTGCAATTATTTTTCATCTAGATCTGTATTTGTGCTCTAATAATTTTACATTTTCACTGCATATTTGTTTGCCTCAGGTCCACCAGCATACCTCTGCGTCGTTAGTTAGTATTTGTAACTTGTCTTCCCACCTGGCCACGTGATTTTTAATGTGGTTGCATGTTTCTCAAATTTTTCAATCTTGCACGTAGTCTACCCACTGCGAAATCTCTCAAGGAAAAGATCAATCATTAAGTTTGGAGTTTGGATCTTCATTTTTGGAATACAAGTTTCCACACTCTAACCCCCTTTTTCCTTTTATGTCTAATTCGCTCATATTTTTTAATGCAATCAACTCACAACGAAGTTGTATATCAATGCAAATGCTCTGGCCAATGAATTCAGTGACATTCTTGCTTTTACCTTTGATTTATCAATGCCTCAGTTCACTCATTGAAATGCAACATCAAGCTCTCAATTCCTAAGTTCTTCCAGTGAAATGAATCTGTAAAAAATAAATCACAATAGGGTGTATACGTGAATCCGGGTTACACTTTTGTGAGAATAGGGGGCCGAAAATTTTTTTCAACAATAGTTCGGCCGAACATTTTCCAAATTTCGGCCGAACTTTGTAAGAGTTTTGCCGAACTCGTGATTCCGTTTAGATCGACGGCACACTGACGGCGCGAGAAAATAGAATTTTTTCCGGAGATTGAAAAACCGGCAACAAAAGTTCGGCCGAACTTTTACTTTTAAAATAGTTCGGCCGAACTATTTTCTATAAATAAATCGCCTGCAAAATTTTATGGTTTACTGTTTCATTGTTCGCGCGGTTTTACTGTGGTTTATCGTTTTCGTTGTGTTCGCGTTGTTGCTGCTGCCGCCGAGCTGGTGCTCCTGTCGTCCGCGCTCGTCGACTTCGTCGGGTAAGTCTCCATACGCCCGCGAAATAATTTTTGTGCGTTGAAATAAAAAAAGGTGTCTGTATTTTATTAAAAGTCTATGTATTAAAATTTCTGTGTTTTAAATGTCTATATTTTAAATGTGTTTTAAATGTCTATTTTAAATCTTGATACCTTGCAAGGTTCCAGGCAAAAAAACCCTGTCGTATCAAATTTCCAATGGCCTTCCTAAAACCTTGTGAAACATCAAGGTTCCACCTGCATTTATGCTAAGTCTGTCTGGTGCTTGTAATTTTCCTTTCCTCTAGACATGGGAGACTGCAATCAATGTCACAATGTATCGGTCAATTGAATCATTTGATAATAAGGGATATTCACAAGAGTTGTGAAAGAACTTCCCATAATTTTTGTATATATTTTGATCAATTGTGAACCTCCTCAATTAGAAACTAAGATGTTTGAACTTATACAAATAAAAATGAGATGCCTCGCAAGATTTCCGACGAGGTGTTCATTCTGAAAGTAGCTTCCTAATGGTCTAACCCTCTTGAGGAATGAGTACTTCTATAGAACTAAATAATCAGGTGGCACCTTTATTATATGATCCATTCATTTGCAAGGCTTTCTTTTCATCTGACATCCTTGTGACAAAATCCTCGCAGTGAGAGCTCTGCCACAAGTACGGAAAAAGTTTCAAAATCCCAGCCCCTGTTCCCAACAGGAATTTTCACAGCAATATCCCTCAGATGACAGAACGTTCAAAAGATCCTTGCAGTATAGTGGTTCTGTCATCCACCGTGAAGAAATTTGCCCTCCATTATAAACTAAACATTATAATCCATTCAAATATGCATAGGGATATAGAAACATTTCTTGGCAGGTCAGAAGTACCAGTAACACTTCTGAACAATATCATCTAGTCAGTTGGAATAACAGAGCATTCCCTAGTGGAACCGACTTTTTAATAATCCTTGTGATTATATAAGAAACATCAGGCTCGCTTGCAGGTTAATACAGGCTCGATTGAGTACTAAAGAAAACACAGACAGCATCTTTTGTTGGAAATATTTGCCTCCCTTCTTGACTGGAATGTTGGAAACCTGCTCTGTCTTGAAACCCCTTCTTGGAGTCTCTCTTTAGCTAGAACTGCACCTACACTCTGCAACTAGCCAAAAAACATATTTGAAATATTTGACTAATTTTTTATATAATTGAAATTCAAAAACAGATGATTTTCTCCAAGTTTTAATTGTTTAAAATATGATTGTTTGAGCAACTCTTTCTCTGGGATACAAGGAGGCTGAAAGATTTTTTTTCTTGTATATTTGAAGCTCTCCATTTTTATATAAAAGGATTTTTTGCTTGTATATTTTTATGCTCTTTGCCATATAGTAATGTCATAGTGTATGAAGTTTTAAATTATTTTTATTATTTTTATTATATGTTGGATGTGATTTTGATTGAAAATGCTTCTTTTTTATTTATTAATTAAAAAAATTTATTAGAAAAATTATTGCTTTAAGCCTTGGAATTTACAATCAAAATTAGAAAATGTATTTATATCTAAACTATTTATGAAAAGTTTAATATTGTTTGATTTTCTCTACCATGTCCTTTTTACATATATCTAGAATAATATTATTTGTAGTTTCCGGTTTTTTTGTAACATTTTACTACCATAATCAAAATCTATAGAAATAATAATCTAACATTATAATACCTTGAAATGGAGCTAGCCAACTCAAATATAGTATTGCAAATCCCTAGCTAAGTTAGATGAGGAGGCAATGTATTACTTAGTATTGTATCCATATTGGGGTTGCAAGTTCTATGGGTTCAAAAGAACACTTGAAAACAATTTGTTTTCCATATGACCTCTTTTTTTCATAGATAAATTTCATTCTTTTAGCCATTATGGATTTGAGAAAAATACATCCTGATAGGCCAATAAAAAGCCTTAACAATGAATTAAACATGAACAACTATTAAATATGGGTAACCAAGTAGCATCAAAACAAACAACTAAATCACCAAGGCTAGTAGTGATAAATAATAAACATTCTAGGATACTTAAAAATTCCATGTAAATATTTTTTTTACCTAAAATCACTAGATGGTGAGGCCCACAGCAACAACTGCAAAAGCAATGCAATATAACCAATCAAACTACACCAACAAAACATATGGTCTTGAATGAGGTTTTGGACTCTTTAGATATAAATGTACACAGTGGCAATGTATCTTATATAAAACATTAATCCATGTGCTTAACCTTAACATTGACACAAATGGAATACAATTTTACTCATTTCTTTATGATCTAGAAAAATATTCGGATGAGTATTGCCCACATATCCGAAGTCAAAAGGGATAGATTAAAAAGGGATGCTCCGGTCATCTATAGAAGATAAATTAAAGAAGCATGACATGACATATTAGTAATGCAAATTACATATGCGTACCAATTATGTTCATATAACACAACAAATAGATGATTCAATACAAATGTCACATAGAAGTCATATTTATCTCATGGGCCTTCAACTTAAATTATATATCTAGCATTACATTAAGCTATAGGATATAAATCAAAGAAGCATTTGAATTTAAATTAAACATGTGTAATAATTATGTCCTTTAGTTCAATAAATAGATAATAATTTGCAAATGCCATATCTAAGCTATATTTCATCTAAGTAGCTTTCAATTTAAACTTATATCTAATGTTAAATTATATAAAAGAATAACAATAATTCAAACTTCAAAATAATATTTAGAGTTAGTATAAAATGTGACATAATTTTCCTGCATGGAAAAACATAGTTATTGAGAGTTCAAAACTCATGCATTTGAATAGAAAGTGGGTATACGAATGAGCAAGTAGATTTTTTCTAGAAATGAGGAAGTGAAGGTTGATAGAGAGGCACACAAAATTGCAAATTCATACCTTAACAAAATTGTTAGATCCTTTTAAAGAAAACATATTTAATCAACTTTCATTGAAATATATGATAAACTCAACCCAATTTTATGAAAAGTAGTATACCATTTTTTACATAATTTCACACAATACAAATAGATAAATTTTAATTAAGTATTGTTATAAAAATTTAACTACCCATCAAGAGATGGCCAAGTGATTGAGACAGGGCATCATCACAAGAAAAAACCAAGTACAAATTGTAGTAATCCTAGAATCATGCTTTACATGAGGTAAAATTGGGGAACTCATGACTTGTACTATAGATAAAAAAACATTTACCCTTACCAAAAAATATATGATAAAAATTGACAAACTACATAAGCTTAAGCTTAAGGGGATATAATCCTTCTTGCCTTCCATATAGATAATGAAAATTATTGTTCTGAGTCTCATGTTGCTTCTCATGTTATTTTATAAACCTTGATTGGAAAGAAAAATAGGAGGGCAAAAATGTAAGAAATATAAAACATAATGAAACACAATGTAAGAAATAGAGAACATAATGAAACACACACATAAATATCTCTAGACAATCAACACAATTATTTTCCTAGGAAATCCTTATATGGGAGACAAGCAACCCTAAAAAGTAATGATGCTCTAGACTCCTTTTTCCCTAGGAAATCCTTATGGGAGAAAAACAACACTCAAATGTAAACATGCTCTACTCTCTCTTTTCTGGTATGGAAAATATGTGAGTACAAAGAAAGAGGTAATCTCTCTAGAGTTAGCTAAGACTTTTAGCGTGTAAGGTTGCTATAAAAACTTAACTTCATACATTTTTCTCTCTAACTTCACACTCCTAGCTGTATTTTCAACTATGGAACAAAATACAATAACACAAAATGGAACTCTTATTCCTCCTAGTGGCCAAGTATTTAACCTAGTGTGATAGCCAACTAGGTGTAAGATTTGACTCTGTCAACCATTAACGAGGTTTGTGATTTTAGACCTTTTAGAGTCTTGTTAAAATTCCACATGTAGCTAGCTTGCCATGTATGAGTAATGGGGCTAAGATGTCATTCTCTCGTACCATGGTGGTCAACATGATAGGTCAACTTACTAAAGGCATAAATTTTGAATGAACTTCGTTTGATGTTTTTCTTGCACCATTGGATATGTCTTTAAGTGTAGAATAATGGTCAAGATTTCGGCACAAGGGATAATCGTTTGACCCCCAGAAATGTCATTTAATGCCTCAAAATGACTCCAAAAGATTTTAGACCCCAATTCTCCGCCCACCATTAAAATGACCCTACAAGTTGATTCTTTAAGTTTTTTCACTCTATAAGCATCAAAATATATGACAAATAATATAATTATCCAATCTAGATCATTATTTAACAATTTGTTAAAATTATGAGTAAGATATACATCATGGAATTTAAATAAATAGCGTTAACTCATTGAACACCCTTGTACATGTTCCTTGTTGATACTTTGAAAGTAATACTTTTTGAAAAATAATTTGTTTATGGATTCTATTTTCCACATTCTCTCAACCATATCAAAAACCTTCTTATAATATTTGAAATCGAAGGTCTTTCCCATACCAAAGTATGTTCTTTTAAAACATGTTTTCTTGGTGATATGGGTGATTTAGAAATGATTGGGAGAGCGAAATTCACTGAATTTAATATGTACAATATGTTTGGTTCATGCCACTAAGCCAAGAATTTTAAATTCAACTGAATTTTAATATAACCAACTAAATCCTGCAAAAAAAGAATAAAACAATTTATGTTAGGATTGTGGATTCAGGGATTGAAACAACACACCATGATAATTCAAATTTAAAAATAATGGTTCGAGTCCTAGGTAGCTCAGAATCCTATTTGTTTTCAAAATAAGGATGCACTCCCATTTTATTCTCATGATTAGGTTGTAATCATGAGGCTCTCGCTCAAGAGTGGACCTTCCCAAAATCTTGTGACGTCTTGTCACAAACAAAACCATCAAACTGAAAACACATCATGCAAGAAACATAGCTTGCTGACATATCAATTTTCTCCTTCAAAGAAAAAAAAATTCACATCATGTGAATATCTCCATGTACTCTTCTGCACGCAATCTCACACTATACGCAATCTGCTTCATACTATACTATCTGCAATCTGCTTCAAAGATGACCGAACAATAGATCCACACTATTTTCAAACTCTTTAAACTTCACACTGAAATCCCATCAACATATTCGTACTGAATCTTACAAGAATCTGTAAACTGTTTTCAGAGATTGCCGAGTTATTCCTTATTAAAAGAGCCATAGACAAGGTATATAAATATAGATAGAATTACTTCCTTTTAGGCCGACCAACACTTTGCCATGTAGGTTGATTTGTAACACATCATAATAGTTCGATTTTTCAACGTTGATGTAGAGCTGAAATAAACCATTGGTTCATGTTTTCTTTGACTAGGTCTGGGTTTCTGGCTGAATCTATATGGACATTTCTGTCAATTTAAATACCCTTTTGTTTGCAAGATTGATTTATCTTTTAAGATTTTTCATTTGTGTGTTGTATGTATCAAAGATAGATCTATTCCCAGTTTTTCTATGCACATCAATTCAACTGCACAAACAATTAAATCTAATTTAATATTATTGTTTGCTAGAAGTTAGTTTATGTTTTAAAAATGTTCAGTGTTGTATGTAGCAAAATATTATACAAGGTGACCTTTCTTATGGCAATGAGTAATAAACAATTTCAACTTATTTTCAACATCATTTTCCTTGTCCAATAGGCCTTTGACTTTTTGCCTCATTTATTTAGAAAGTTTCATGTGCATGGATATCTTCTTCCAACATTTATAAACATTATGATTAAATTCAAGCCACAAAAGGAACATGCAAGTTCTTTTCTATATCTTATTTGAATATTTACCATGTTTATCATAATCAAAAGCAATTTGATTAGAGGCAAATTTATACCTTGAACATTCACCGTTGTCGCCTTCTTGAGGAGGTGAATTTGACATGAGGTAGTGGCTCTCCTTTGAATAATAGCAATGAATTCAATGACTCTAGAACTTTCAACATCCTCTTCTTTTACATTCTCATTAGCTGCATGATTATTAACATCTTCTTGCAAAGTGGGTGTCAAAATTTTTCATTCATCATGAAAACAAACTTCACAAGCTTGAGGTAATGAACACGAAATAAAATTCCTTCTTGGAACAGCTTCATGTGCCTCCTTGGCTCTGGAGCATTTTCCATGTTTTCCATAACCAAGACCCAAATAATTAGGCCCTTCCTGAAGAAAATTTGGCTCAACTATGCCTTGTACATGCTTGCCTTTAAAACCCTTTACTTTCATAGCACATTTTCATCAAAAATTTGGACCTTATTCCTCTAGCGTCTCTCAAAATCACGTACACATTCATTTTCAGAGGAAATTGAAGACAGAAACCAATAGCTAATTCTTCTAACTAACCTTGACTAAAATGAGCTAAATTTTACTTTGATACCAACTTGATTTGAATATGGACAAACTAGTTTTGTTGGGCTATCTCCCTCATTAGTTAAATAAAAATATGTTTAGGATCGTCTAAAGTTAGCCAATTGGGAAGGGGTTTATGTGTCAAGATTTAAGTGTATTTTGTGAGAAATTTATGAGTTAATTAGATTTTAAAAACTCATGTTTACACATTTATAAAATGCAAAATTTTTATTTCTAGGAAAATATTTTCCCTCAATCCAAATTTTGATCATTGGACATGTAAGAGGAAGAAAGAGGGAATTCACTTTTCAAATTCTAGACCTTGTCTAAACCAAAATAAACTAGAGGTTTGGTTTTCAAATACATTCACTTATTTGGAAAAGTTCTAGCTACCAAAATTCAATATGCCAATCTACCTCCCAAGAAATACATTTAATACACCATTGGTTAGTTTTTTGTCTTGATCAAGTCCAACAACAAAGAAACATTCGGTGACAACACCAAAATCTACAACTTCAACATCTTCTAAACCATCTTCAAATTCAATATGTGTGCATCAAATTCCTCAACAAGGTCATCAATGGAGTCATCAAAACTACTATATATCAAACTTCAATGCCAAAAATAAGTCAAAAGAATTCAATTTCTCCTCCAAAACCTTCTTCTCTGAGCAAAGTTAGCATGATGTCGTCGAGAAATTCAGTAATTCCACGAGGAAATTCTATCAAAGTTAAAACAAATCTTTTCCATCCATATTTAATGCCTACTTTTTCAGGTGGAACACCTCCAAATTTAAGGACCACAATGCCATAAAATATGTAACTTTACCTAATAGGTGTAGACCTAGAACCCCCAACTTTGCGTGACATGTACAATTGAAGATCTTATATGGTAAGCAGTGTGAGAAGAGAGTCACGGTCACTGAGTTGAGCAAGAGAAATAGTTTGATATGACAACCTTACTTGTGATATGTCTAGCTAGCAAACTACCAAATTACATGGTAATGGCATTCAAAATGTGAAAATTCCCATTTCACTTGGAAATAATATGGTAGAGAAAGGTATCTAGATGAAAGGAGATATCCATCTATGGTAAAGAAATCAAATAGTTCTATCAATTCCACCTTGCAACTCTAAGAGACATTGAATTAAATTTCATCTCAAGACATGGCTTTGAGAGGACACTCTCAAAGCCAACCTTCGTTATGGCTTTGAAACACATGGTAAGTATCAAGACTTAGCAACCTTATTTGTATAATTTTTTCTAGCATGGACCTTAATGTCATAGTCTTATTTTGCCTAAAATGAATGCAAATTTCCTTGCAATTTGGCTTGCAACATTCATAATTCATGCTCATGGAACATGATTGTGTTGCAATTGTGATAACATCTGTTGTATGCAGAAGCTAATAAAAAATGATCGAAAATGACATTTTTGCTTTGTTTTTTTGAAGATTTAAGGAAAATTACACCAAGTAGCTACCAACCTCATATGACCATCATGTCAAACTCATCTCAGGATATTGTCCAAGTAAAAGCCACTTAAGCAAGCAATCTAGTATACATGACTCCAATTTCAATTAGCGGCAATGACAATTCTAAGTATGGTGCAAACATTGCTCTAGATCCTCAATGGGGCATGTTTGATGACAATAATTTGGGGAGTGAGAGAGGGAGATGGTAGGAGAAAAAATTCAAGGAATCCATGGGAAATTGAAAAATATATAACTAATAAGGTGGAAGACATTTGTAACCTAAGAGAGAAACCTATTAGGAAATGGGTGAAGTTGGTATTACACACCCAATTGGATAACCTCGAGGAGAAAACATTTCTCCCACTTTATTTGTTGGCATAACCTAGTAAGTGTTATTCATTAGCATGTATTTTGGAAAGGCCTTGACCTAGTTCCCATTCAACTCCATCCACCAGGTTGTAGATTATTCCAAGCCTAATTTCATGAAAAGTAAGTTGGGGATGATCACATTGACCTGCTTGATGATGTGTCTATGAAGATTAACTACCTTGAACTATTTTTTTGCGTAGGGAAAGAGACACATTCCCATGTCTGAGCATGAAAACGTTCTTTGATATTGTTAATGCCTCTAGTGTTTACTTCTACAAGTTTTATAGGCAGAGTCTATAAAGGGCCAGGTAGCCTCTGGATCTCATCTCTTATGAAATGTGACATATCTAGTAAATGCCCCTACAGTCAATCTCTGAAATGGATGTAAATAGAAGCTCTTCATTTTAATATCCGTAAAACACAACAACTTTAAGGTAAACTATGTACATGTGTCATTTCTCCCACAAACTAAAGTGTATAAGTGGTAAATTTTATACCAAGTTTGCTCCCACCATGTAAAGCGCAATTTGGTGAACTTAATTTTTATAATTTCTTTTTCGATTAAATTTAGTTTCACACATGATCAATTATTGCTTTGAAATTTGTGTTCTATATAATTTGTGTACACTAAATTACAAATTGATTTTTTGAAATCTATTTTGTGTAAATGTCGACCAATAGATATATATCATGGAGGATGAACGATGAAGATCAGCTGAATCCCATATGGAGGTTCAGGGATCGGGGGATGTTCACGGTATTTAAATATAATCTTAAATCTCCATACATGTGTGTACATATGGAATTGATTTTTTATTAACTTTGTGAGTTAAATTAGTTGTTAATAAGTTTCATATTTTAATTTTTAGGAGGCAAGAGGAGAATGGTTTCTACTCCATCCATGGAGCGTGGCCAAGGTTCAACTGGTCGAGGTATGAGTGGTAGCAGGTTGCGAAAAGGGGGTGATATTTATTCCCCCGAAGGCTAATCAACGGCTGCTGGTTCTCAACAGGGTCACTGTGGGTCTGGTTCTCAGTAGCGTCATTCTGGGTCTGGTTCTCAGCAGGGTCATGTTGGAGAAGATGTTAACCAACAACATCAAAGTTGCCATCAATTTCAATATTTTTTCATTAAATTTGTACAACTTTTTTTACACGTGTTTTTTCTAATATACGAAATTTTATATATATTGATGCAGAGGCTGAAAATGTTCGAGCTAGTGGTCAAAATAGACGCAGGGTTGCCCGCTACATTCAAGAAGAAGGCTGTCAACCCAACACAACTTATCCGGCCGAGATTACTGATATACCATGGGAAACCAACATGGCGGAATGCACCTTACAAAGGTGTGAAAGCCTTCATGCAAAATTGCAAAGAGATCTCGTGGCTTTGTCTCTACCTGTTGAGAGTCGACAAAGCCTTGAAATAGTTACACATTCATTGGGTGAAATGGTGAAAGTGTACAGAAATCTTGGGCCAACGACTAATTCATTTGTAGAAATGATGAGAAAGAGAAAAGAAACAGTGATGGGTCCCGATAAATAGGAGGACATTAAACAAAAAGTTACAAGAGACGTGGCCAAGTCAATGTTTAATTATAAGGAAGGGCCAAAAAGAAAAATGTTGAAGGTGCAGAGTTTCAAGCACCCAGAAATAGCTCGTTATTTGTATGATCGGCATCTTGCGGCCTTTGGAAGGCTTCCATGGAACGATGAGGTTCCTGTTTATTTTGCACAGATGTTTTATGCATAATTTTTTTTGGGTATGAAACCCAACTACAATGACCTTCCTTCAGAATTTTTTGGCCCGGGGAAAGGTCGATTATATAACCGTAAGGGCACTAAGCGAGATGTGGAGTTGCCTCGCCCTGAGCCGCCATTGGTGAGTCGACCGTTTCGAGTCGAAACTCTGCGATCAGAGATGGATGCGACTTCTCAAATAAGTCGAGAAGCAAGGGATGTTATGATCGACAATGTTCATAGCGGATTGAGTGGAGTTGATCTTTGTTTAAATCGACAAAGAGCACGTGAAAATGCACGTGCCAATTTTGTTTATCGTACAGATGAGGAGATTTACAACATGAATGTTGAAGATCTCCGAACATATGCAATAAATTGTCGCAATGGTCTGCAAGACCTAATTTTTCATGAGGAAGAGGGCACCGGAACGGTATGTGTTAGTGACTTTAGGGTTTGAAATTATTTTTACATATACATGTGTACAATTTGTAATAAATACATGTGTATGTACATGTATACATTTATTTGTATGTGTACATTAATCTAACAAAAATGTATGATTATATGTTAAAACACCATTTGCAGTTCTCAGGCATGATGCGTGATGAAAATGTTAATATTACGTTCGGGACCTCTGGCTCAAACGATGCAGATGGGTCCGACCATCATGATATGTTGGCACATGTATGTTAGTGTTTTTTAAGTGACTCTAAAATAAATAATAGTTGCCACACATGTACATGTATGTATATATATAATTTGATAAAATGTTTTAACAGGTACCGATTCCGTCTGATGTTTTTGGGATGGAGGTACCTTCTTCTTCCTTAGGATATGTACCTTCTACTTCATTGGGAGATGAGCCACAAGTATGGACAATTTTTCACAAGTTTAAAATTTATGTTTAAAAGTTATATATATATATATATATATATTCTACCTCAAAAAGTTCCATTAAAAATTGAGATATATATATATATATATATATATATAGAGAGAGAGAGAGAGAGAGAGAGAGAGATCTATATTTTGAGTTATTTAAAAAATTTTGAATTTAGGTTCCTATAGAAGATTTCTTTAATCCGGGGACTCTAGCGACGGAGATAGGAACATCCACAGCATTTGAACAAGTTGTCTTTAGTTCCTTTTTTTAATATTATTGAAAATAATTTTATATATGTACACGTGCATTTTCATTTGAAAGTTTTTAATATATATATATATAACTGTACATGTATATTGTACAGTTTACCACTGCAGATGTTCCTATGGGAGAACATGTTCATCAAATGGAGAGGGAACCTTACAAGGTATTGCATGATTTTTTTGTTATATTTTGTTTTTTACATGAAGTTCTAGATATATATATTCTCATTCATTTTTAAAACTTCAAATTTTAATGTTCAAGTACATGTGCATTGTGTATGTAGGTTTCCTATTCATAGGATAGGGCGCGGACTGAGACCCAGTCGCTAGATCCTCCATTTGATGGACATGATTTACAATAGATTTGATTTCAAAATTTAGATGGTTTTAAAATTTGTTAAACTTGATACAGTTTGATACTCAAGTGAGATTTACAATTTTTGGACATATTTTATTACAATGTTATTATATAATTTGTTTTATTTAATTTTTGGATGGTTTTAGTACTTTTGGTATGTGAATGTGAAGTAATGTTGTCATCTGAACTACATTTGGCATGTGATATTTAATGTTAAATGTTTTTGTTGGATAGTTGAATTATAATTGGCATGGCATGTGAAGTTTTTAAAACTCAAGGTTTGGATGGTTTCAATCTACATTTTGCATGTGATATTTAATGAACTTTAAATGTTTAATGTTTTAATGTTGCACAATATATAATCAAAAGGGTTTTAAAACTTAAATTTTTGGATGGTTTCAATCTACAACTTAAATTTTTGGATGGTTTCAACCTACATTTGCACATGTGGTAAATTGAAATGTTACTTGTAACAAGACAATCCCCATTGATTTCATTGTATATGTTGATTTCTGATTTGATATAATTGCATGTATGATGGTACATTACTTGTAAATTCATTGGATTAATAGTGTTCATTGATTTCAGTGTAAGTGCAAAAAATTATTGACAATGTAGAACGATTTTTGTGTTATAATAATTAAACCTAATAATATTGGAGAGCAAGAGAGACAAGGTATGGTGTTTACTACAAGAGTTCAAGCTAAATATTTAAATGGTTTATGATTTATGATTTTTACTTTCTTTTTAATATAATCGATACGGAAAGATGACAAAACTAACAAGGGTGACAATAAGAATAGAAGAAGAAAATAGTTTAAGATTGATCACAATAAATGCTATTTGTAATTGATTACATTCTAATTATTCACATTCTATCATTCAATATTATTACATTGTCACTTTGCATTCAAAAATTTTATTTGATCATTTTCCATTATTAAAGTTATTACAATATTTATCATCTCAACAAATTGAGGTAACTAAGAAAATTTAAAATTAAAATGACTTGATAAATCTCAAACATATTTAGCATATTTAAAATGGTTATATTAATATTAGACGTATTTACATATTATTGATAAAATTAATCATATGTTTCTCATATTATCGATATTTTTTCCTTGGTTGCACACAACTGAAACCAACTTAGATCCATCTTAACTACGGATCTATCAAGCGCCGAGAGGGATCAAATCTCTCGAGGTGCAAACCTTTCCTCAAGTTTTGCACTCAAAAAAGAGGTTTGCACCTCTAGATATTTGATCCCTCTCAGCGCTTGATAGATCCATAGTTATGATGGATCTAGGAAAATAACTTTCTAAAAATAAGGGAAAAGCAGCATAGGGAACAATTAGGAGTAGATTTAGGGCATAGGGAACAATTAGGAGTAAATTTAGGAACATGTGATAGTTGGGTGAGATAAAATCATATTTTAATAAAATAATGGGAACTTGTAGGAGAGACAAATAGTGGATATGACATGTATTTTGGTGAATAATCAAATTTATGGAATTAAACAATTAATTATTTTTGTATGTGAAAACAAGATTCACACCTAATCCTCACCTAAAAGACTAAATTAAACACATTATTATTAAGAGGACGAGGAGCTTTCTAGGTTTTGAGCTCCCCATTGTTAGATGAGTGTCGTAATGGCATTCCATGTATTTTTGTGAGAACTTATGATATTGTGATATTCTAATTACGAAATAGTGATCTTGAGTACATGCTGGATAATGTAGTAGATAGGAACTTTTTGATAAGTGGAGATTAGGGATGTGACCAAACTCCTATCAGTGAAAAAAAATTTATTCACCTTCCTATAACTCCATTGTAGCTTTAGGGGCCAAAGGTAAGAAGAGTACCTTGGAATTTCTTGGGTGAAAAACCAAGTAGGTCACCAACTTTGGTCTAGTGCATTGGAATTCATTAAAGAATTGGTCATTGGAGCTGCTTCAAGCTAGGAGTGAGCATCGTCACCAACCTACATTGAATATTTTACACTCCCTAGGGTGAATAATACTTTAAATTGATTGACAGTCTAAGACTTTTGAATTTTTCCGAATGCCAAATGATCTTACAAAGCTAGTATTTATAATATCCTAGTAGTTCATTCAATGACAACTTTTACCGGAAACTTGAAACAAAGAGAATCTATCCTTGGCTAGGACATCATGTAAGATGCCTGCCATAAACAGTAAAATTGTACTTAAAAGCTGAGATTCGGGCTAGTGGGGACAACCACTTGTTATCTCGTCCCTTGGAGGCTATGCCATATGGGGACCGAATCTGACCTTACAAAATAAAGTGAAATAATTTGTACCATACGGTCGGAAAACATATACAAGAACAATTAATTTCATTCTAGAATATATATATATATATATATATAACATTTTTCATCAATGCACATGTATAGAAAAACTACTTTCAGTTGATACTAGAGCACGTGCTTGTACCCAAACAATTTGTAACATGTGCAAACCACAAATAACATAAGCAGCTCAATTTTTAGTTGAGTACTGGAAGTTCTAAAACATATTTAATCCAAAGATAATAAATTGTTGGACACTTCATTCAAAAAAATTCTAATGGAATTCCATCTTCAATAATCCGTTCATGATCGGATTTTGACATTTTCCATTTCTTAATTTTCGATTTTTTCTTTGATTGAACTTCTATCAACTTTATGTGTACTGCACACACCAAGTGACTATATTGACAACTTATGGAATCAGGTTCATAGTCTTCAAAGTAAACAAAGTCTCCACTTTGATGAGTTTGTTTGAAAAAATAACCTTTCAGTATAATAGACCCTCTGTCATACTGAAATCCGTGATCATTATAGTCTTGTAATAATTTCATTTTTCGTTCAGTGCAACGCATCAAATAATACTTCACATTTTCATCGTTGTCAATAGGTGCAATTACAACAAAAACATCTCCTGCACAATAAAATAAAGTTAACATTTAACTATGCATATTTAAATTTATTTCTAGATCTTTAAATCATTAGAAAGTAATTCAAATGTTACCTTCTCTAACAAGATCAGAAACTCGATCACCATCGGATGATATTGTAGTTTCCTCTGATTGCATTTCTTCAAACATAACTACATTGCAATGTATACATTTTACCTTTGTAGAGTTTAGCTCGTATGTTTCCAATCGGTTTCAGTATACATTTTATTTTCAATAAACGTTACTGAAATGTGTTTGTCTATGCAAACATCACAAAAACAAGAATATTTTTTTATCCAATGCAAGTACATTTCTAGACAACTTTGTTGAATGAATGCAATTTTCGTAGTCCCTTTTATTGTTTCAACGCTTTCATTTCCAATTGATCTATCTACGTCTTTTTGATTCCAACATGAAAAACCTTTATATGGAAAATTAGAAAAAGAATTTGTAAATATGATATCAAAATACAATTAAAAATAATCATTGCATGATAAATGTTCAATGTAAATCAAATTAGATTTCCAATATAATTAAATTGAATGTACCTTCGCACTTCTCTTGATGGGTTTTTCTCATGGCTTAGAGCAGCGATGCACCATTGAACAACTTCTTCAGCGTTCACAAGTCGGCGTGCAGAGTGGTTCATTTGATATCTTTGAAGTACTCGTTTTATGCATGCTCCTGCACCGTCATGTTCTCCTTTTCCATGGCCAGTCTCAAAGAAATTCCAACAATGTTTAATGCAGGTTTTCTTATGAAGACAACACAACCAAAAGAATGATCGTGCATATTTGAATTGACCTGCGCATCCGTCTAACCATATCCAATGTTCATTGAATGTTATTCCACGATTTTTCAATGAATCATAAATTCTTCCAAAACAATGTTGTACAAAACATGTATCATGTGTACGATCGTCACTGATAGAAAAGTGATATTCTTTAATGATATGTCGATTTTCACTCGTGCTTTCTATATGATCGAAATTTTGTTCAGCATGTCTATATAGAATATGGACGAGCATGGAGACTTGGTCAGAATGATAGTATTCACTCTGAATTTCTTTTTGTGGAACAAATGTGTAGTTTTCTGCAAAAACAATCATTGACAAAATGGTCCCTGGTGGAAAAACTTCACGAGATTTTTTGAATTGCAAGTCTTGCCATCGAGCTCTATGGGAATGCTTGGTGTATTTGTAAATTTCTGCCTCAAACTTTCTCATAAAGTCTATCAGAAAAATTTCGTCTTCTCATAATTCGATTCTTTTAACACTATTTGCACCTTGAATCGATGTACCGATATATTCATATCTCTTCCATTTCACTTTCATGTTGGACAATGATTGATCATTTATATCAATACGATATTTGTTTTGAAATTTAGTCAAATTTCCATAATCATCGCATTTTTTACCACCAACACACTTCTTTTTGTAAAATAGTTCATCGCTTTCTCTTTCACATAGAATTTGAGATATGAATTCATGGATAGTGGAAGGAGGAGGTGAATCCTTCCATAATGTTCTACCAAAATCAAGGAATTTGTCATAATATAACTCAAATTCCACATGATAATGACAACAACAAGTGTCGCGTACGGTGATAGGTTTTACATACCATGGTTTTTGTTGAACAAAAGCACCGAGTGAAGCATGAATTTGACGATTCTCTTCTTTGAACTTGTTGAATAACTCTATCTGAGTGGTTTCCAAGAGATGTTTTTCATGTTCTTCGTACTGATTTCGTGCTATTCTTCTTCGCATCACATGTCTTGTAGTTGGTGAAACACGCGAATTGTTCTTCCAATATTCATATATTATTTTTTTAACATTTTATCCAAGTCTATCTTTGTATGGTTGCCTACAAATAGCTCTCCAACAAGCGAGTTCATCATTTACATCTATTTGCAGTCGAAATTTTTGATGTTTGTGCAGAGTTTTTTGCGAGGTTCCCAGTGCTCGTGCCATAGATGTTATCAAACGATTCTCTTGAGTACTTGGTGAAACCATTGCCATCTGTATTCCTCTACGTACATTTGAAACATCTTTATCTCTAGATTTCTTAATTGACTTTATAGCACTAATATTTTTTATCACCTCTTCCTTCATTTTTTTTTATCTTTGGTTGATTTTCGAATACCCAATAGTGTCGTCGCTTCTTTTAATTTCCTTGATGATAGGAGACCTTTCAACATTTGAGCCTGCACTGTCACTCACTCATTTAAGAAATACTTTTCAAAAATGCGGTTGACACGATATCGTATAACATGGTCTAATTTTTTATCTCCATATGTGTGAGTGTCAACATTTTCTAACATCTCATTATCGATAGTGATTTCATCTATACATATTCGAAAAAAATAGTACATATTCAATAAATCACTAAATTAATAAATATGTCAATAAATATTAGGAAAATTTTAAATATATCAATAGATCATAATATTTACATTTACATACCCGCTTCAATTTATGCTTGAGGTTGATTTTCTTCTTCAATATTTTGAGGAGTATCTCTGTCTGTTTACATTAAACAAAATATTTTTCAAACTAGTTCATCAAATAAAAATTAAGCTTCACATTTTACATTAGGAAAATTTTAAATATATCAATAGATTATAATATTTACATTTACATACCTGCTTCAATTTCTGTTTGAGGTTGATTTTCTTCTTCAATATTTTGAGGAATATCTTTGTCTGTTTACATTAATCAAAATATTTTTCAAACTAGTTCATCAAATAAAAATTAAGCTTCACATTTTACATTGGGAAAATTTTAAAAATATATCAATAGATCATAATATTTACATTTACATACCTGCTTCAATTTCTGCTTGAGGTTGATTTTCTTCTTCAATATTTTGAGGAATATCTCTGTTTGTTTACATTAAACAAAATATTTTTCAAACTAGTTCATCAAATAAAAATTAAGCTTCACATTTTACATTAGGAAAATTTTAAATATATATATATCAATAGATCATAATATTTACATTTACATACCAGCTTCAATTTCTGCTTGAGGTTGATTTTCCTCTTCAATATTTGAGAGGGCTTCTAACTTTCTTTTGCGAGATTGTCTAGTCTCTTCTCTACGTGCCTCAGGGTCTCTTTTTCGATCATATTTTCTCGCACAAGTTCTTCGATTTCCCATGATAATAGGGTATGAAGTTCAAAAAAATTCCTTCAAAAAATTAGACAGTAACTCAATTACAAAAAATATCACAAAAGATTTAATTTAAAAAAATTCAGTGTAAATTTTTTGCAAAAAATACATATTCCAATCCAAAACACTTACTTTAAAAAATTCGAGAGAAAAATGTCTTATAAAAATGAAACGAAGCTCAAAAGATTTACTTCAACTCAAAACACGTACATACCTCCAAGAAATGTCTTTTGAATGTATGTCCAAGAAATTTTTTACAATTTTTGCCAAAATCACGCCGCCTCTAAGAAATGTCTTCCAAAAAAATTCTTTAAACCCAAACTTTGAAGAAAAGTTTTTGAACCCAAACCAAGATCTTTGTAAAATGAGAAGAAGTGTGCGAAATGTGCGAAAATTGTGAATCATTTCGCGGCAATTTATATTAACGCGAAATGTGTTTTAGTAGGAGGCTCCGCAAAACTTTCTGGCCGACGGAGAGTTATACAATAGTTCGGCCGAACTTTTGATCAAAAGTTCGGTCGAACTATTAAGACGTTAGATTTAACGAGCCTTTGGCGGAAAACATAGTTCGGCCGAACTTGGACTAAAAGTTCGGCCGAACTAACGCATCACCAATGATGCAAAAACCAGGCTCTGAAAACGGTTCTGCAACTTTGGACTGATTAAACTCCATGAAAGGTTGTTAATTAACTGTCGGAACCCAGACAAGCATTTTCAGAATTGAATCTACTTTCAGGAAATATAACTTTTATGGAATTTCATAAACGTTTATTAATTTTAATTATTTTTCTAATAAAATGGGTGCAAACAATTTCTAAGGGTCATTGTGATTCAGTGAAATCAAAATTTTGCATCTCCCAAAATACATTTAAAAAAAAATTGAAAAAATTATGGGGCATTACATTGGTCCGTCGTCTCTAATGAGTAGTTTTTAGATTTTTAGTTTATAACTTATATGTTAAGAAATTTCTTGCGAAGCGAAACATATCCAAAATACGCAGTTTTTCGTATTGGACCAGTTTAAAAAATTCTAGTAATTATGATATGCATCCATTGGCTTTGTAAATATGACGAAAACAAAGTAGACTCTGTCTAGATTGTTGTAACACATTTTGTTTTTTCAAAAACACAAATTTTCAATGAATACAACATTGTGTCATAACATGACTTCTTATGAATCCTTTGATTGTTAAGAAACACACACTCAAAGAAACGCTAAGTTGACATATCAAATCTACATTAAAAAATTTCAAAAAATAAGTAATGGAAAGCTAACAAAATTTCTCACAACTTTTAGTTTTATCGCAAAATGAAATTCTACACAGAAAAATTGTTATAGTTTGCAGAAATTTGAAGAACCGAAAAAAATGAATTTTTTTTCTCAAAAAAGGGAAAAAAGTGTAACCCAGCTTCACATTTTCACCCAATAATAATTATAGTCTCTAGGCCTCGTAACAATCCTGGACCATTGTTCTATACACATCTTTGTGTTATTCGTGTAGTCTCTCTGTGTTGTTCATTTATCTCTCTACATAGTAGTATTGTGTGGTACGTTCAGTTACAGTGCCATTTTTTTATTTTTTTTTTAGATGAAATGGATGTTATTGTTGATCCATTCATGTGAATGTTTATTTGTTTATATTCCATTAAAAATTCTACTTCTCCAATTGCTATGACAATATTTCATGTGACATGATTGTCCATGCTCTTTAACCATGCATCAGATTCCTTCTCCGATGGATATTTTGAATCGATTATGGTTTTCACTTTTTTCTCATTGACCAAGTGAATCATTAATCCCAAGTATTTTTTCTTCCCCGAACCTAATAATGGCACCATTTGTTGTCTAGACTGATCCAAGTGGATATTTGTGGCCACCTATATAATCCACTTGGACCCTCGTCATTGTTTCTTTCATTTTTTCAGTTTCCTTAATTGTACCATAGTTTACTATTTTTTGCAGTTTTCAGGTCTTGAACTTCTGGAGCCATTTTGAGGCCCTAAACGATGTTTTTTTTGGAAAATGACCAAACATTAGTTTGACTATCATTTGCAGTCGAAAGTTGTATTCCTCGGATATATATTTATAACGAGGTATTGTGCACGTCAAAGGGAGATCTTATGCCAAAGTTACAACCTCGGGAAGTTGATGTACCAATTTACCCCAATGGGGCCCACATTTTTGGCGATTCATCTCCTAAGATTAGGTTTTAGGATGTTTATGGTTTTCCATTGTTTCTCAATAATAAATAGGCCTTTGAAACTCATTGTAACATAGTTCAGAGGCATGTAGCCGCCACATCTCTTCTCATATATAAGCTACCATCGCCCGAGCTAGTTTATTTCCATTCTGTATGTAAGCATATTCCAGTTCTTTGATATTAATGAAATGAAGCTTTATTTATATTGCATCTATGTGTTTATGTTTATATATGTATTCTATTGTGTTCTTTCATAAGTCTAGATCATACACAAAGTCATATTATTTCTAAAAGAGGTAGTCGGTGACAAAATTTGGAGTGAGATATATCACTTTTCCGTTAGGACTAATATTAGGTTGAAATATTGACCATGGTATATTTGAGGTAAAATGATAATAAGTAGATTTCGTGCTTCCTGCTTCCATCAAGCTTAACACCTGTAGAATCCCTGATTGCTTGCAATGCAGTCAAACCAGCTATAGGCAAGGCTACAACATTTTTGGCAGAAACCCCTAGAGATCTCTTCATAGTTATCTTGATCAGTGCAACAACATATTCAGCAAGGCCACCTCCACTACTTGAGTTAAGCATGCTAACAACTTTGTTGAATTTGAAGCTTATCTTGACAATGGAGAATTTCTATGAAGTGCCACGTACTATTCAAGAAACACTAATGGGGTTGCTCCCCCCCTAAGGTGTTATTGCTCTAATATAGATACTGATAATATTATTCTTTGCTTCCTTGAGCAGCTCCCTCTCATGCCATGCTTACTTCAATTATTTATTGAAGTTACTAGTTGTTATTTCTTCTTTTTCAAAACTTTAGTGGGTTGTATTTTGCTTTGTGTATTTCCTTCTGACTTAATGTTTAGCCTACTTTGAGTGACCTTCTTGTTTTGTCTAGATTTCTTTAAGGTATAGGGCAGCTTGCAATCTTTGGGCATGTGGACAAGGTTGTCACATAAATAGCATCTTGTGTGACCAAGAAATGGATGAAAGTGTTTGTGTCTTCTTATGTTATTATCCACATATTCATTCCTACTTTTATTTGTATGGGATTTGTAAATATCAACTTTATTTCCAAACACATTGCATGAAAATCAATAACTATGGAAGGAATTTCTGTACCAAGTGGTAGATGTTTTTCTCGTAGGGAAAATTTTTCTTTCTTTGCTTTCTTGAGGGAACTTCATTATCTGTTGCACCTTTTGATGATAAGTCTTCATTTGATTGCTCCTACAGCCAGTTTCTACGTGCCTGAGGTTATGGAAATAAAAGCACTTGGCATCTTTCAAGGGAGCAAAGGATCTCCTTTGGGACCTTGCATATTTTCTCAACTGATTTCCAAGAGAAAATGGCCTTCTTGCAAAGAGAATTTTATTTAACTCTTTCCTCTACTTTTGATTTTTCTACTTGTTCTTGTTTGTTCCCTTACTAATCATGTTTTTGGTATCTTCTTCTACAATCCTTTATGGAGTTTCTTTATTAACTTCAATGGTTTCCTTTGAGCTACTACAAGGAGACAAAAGTTCCTTTTCTAGCATTTTGTATTGTTTGCTCTTTTTATCTAGCACATTTTTGTTGAAACAACCTCAGCTTATAATATTTCACATTGCTCTTCTCTTTCCTTTTTTTTTTTCGATCACCTCTTCAACTCTCCTCGCTTCTTCCAATTGTGCCTTTAGGGTAATGATTTATTCCTACTCACATTATTTCTCATCACATATCTACCACAGTTTCTTTTTATCTTTGTTTTCAATTATAATTATTTCTATTTCAACCAAGATTGATTCAAGATTAACTTGGTTTTCATTTGTATTTTTGTCATAATATTTAGGTACATTCGCACTAGAAGAATAGGTTTCATTTGATTAAACACTTTCCTTCTTAGAGGATTTTTTCTTCTTCTTCACATTGTTTCTATTGGTTTCTCCTTCACCCATGACCTGAAACCAATCCCATATTTCTTTTGTAGACTTGAGATCCATTACTATCTCAAGATTTGGATTGTGAATATTGTTATAAATTTCATATGTAGCCTAATCATTCCACTATTGTTCTTGGGTTGAGCGGGAATATTTATTGTGTCCATCACATACAAGCTTCCAGAGATTAGGTCCATAACTTATTAGTTTAAATTTTACCTTGTCTTTACATTCCAAAAATTTTGTTGTACTAAGCACGGGTTCACTTTGATAATCCATTATTCAACTAGGTATACCTTCCAGTTGTTAAGTTGATACAGAAGGAACTTGTTATGATATTGTTGTAACGGATACAACGACTCTCCAAAATTTTGTATTTTCTTAGATTTTGGAGCCTAAACTTCTTTCCACAGGAGCTTATCTTGCACTGCTATCAAGTATTCATGCTTTGATTGATGTTTATCCTTTATATATGCTTATGTTCACTTTATTTTCACTTAGCTAATTTTTCCAAGTCATAAGCTAACCCCATGTCTAAGTCTTGCACAGTAGTTTTGGGCTTGCCTCCAGAAAATGTGTAATCCATGAGGGAAAGAAGCCTTGATAACTGGAATTGCGCAGTCATAATTGGTGTTCATCCTTGAGCTTGAAAACCGCGCAGTAATGACAGCCAGCCCATCACTGAGCCCAAAAAATGTGCAATCCCTCACTGAGCTCAGAAACTGCGCAGTGCACTAAGTCGGGAAGTTGCCCAGTTCCTACAATTGAGAAATCTTTCTCAGTGATGTGCATGGCAAGTTTTCCTGGAAAAAACAGAAAAACTGAAAAAGCAAAAAGCATCCCTAAAATTTAGGGACCTATTTTTAGTAACCTGAAGGAAGCACACTTACTATTTTTGGAATTTATCACCATGTGTCTCTTTTTCCATTTTTTTTGGCATGCGCGTCACAAACACTAATTTTATCAAATCTATTTAATAGGCGCCCCTAGATCTTATTTTCACACTCGATCTTGGAGCTATATCATTCCCTAGGAGATCAGAATGTTTGGTGCGATCGTCATCGCTTTTCCGGGTGAGTTTGGCAATTATCGCTTTTGTCACTTTTGATATCGCTTTTTTTTCCGTTTGGCTTGTGTGAGTCATGTTTTTCTTATTTCTTATCATGCATGTTGGTGTTTAAACATTTTTTCGCTTGTAGAAGAGTTGTTTCAAGTTATCATTTGTATTTCACAAGTGTCGCATCAGTGTCTTCATTTTTGCACTGATCATCACTGTTGTGACGACTCTCCTCACTGATTGGGTTTTATTCATGTTTACTTAGTTTTTGCACTTGATTTATCTTGTTTCATTTTGTTAAGTCCCTATATTAATAGTGTAGCCCCTTATTATGTTAGTGTAGCCCCCCTTATTGTTATTATTGTACCCCTGTAACCTCCATATTGTTATTATTGTGCCCTTACATTATTATTGTTAGGTCGGCTAGGGTTACATTGTGGCCCCACTAAGATTATATTGTGGCCCCATGGACTCCTATATATAGAAGGAGGTTTTGTTCATTTGTATCATCCAAAAATTGTTCATTTATGTAATGTATTGGAGGTTGCCCCCTTGAAGTGGCTCATTTCTAAGGCGTTGATATCTCTTTTCTTCTATTTTTGGAGCTGGTTACACAACATTTGGTATCAGAGCTTTGGATTCTAGGGTTTCGCTGCTACAAACAGGTCATCGTGGAATTTTCGCTATAACTTTGTTTCTACGAAGTTTCAGAAGCTGAAATTTTTAGGGTGCGAAGACGAAATCCTGAGGAAGCTTGTCTAAAAATTTCAGATCTTGGTTCGCAATATTTGCGGAGATATAATCTGTGGAAGTTAGGTCTTTTTTCAGGCTCCTAAACAGGTCATCGTGGAATTTTCGCTATAACTTTTTGTGTACGAAGGTTCAGAGTCTGAAATTCGTATGGCTGAAATCCTGAGGAAATTTGTCAAAAAATTTAAAAGCTTGGTTCGCAATATTTTTGGAGATATGATATGTGGAAGGTAGTGCTTTTTCAGGCTCCTGAATTTCATCTCAAAGAGATGATCGTGGGAAAAGTTCAATAACTCTCTCTCTGGGCATCGGATTGGAGTGCCGTAAAAATTGGTCGCAAGTACACGGACTGTAGTTTCTTGGCTATCAATTTCAGAGACAAAAGACGAAACAGTGACATGTGGCAAGTCGTACAAGTTCGCTCTACTGAACCAGTCCATAATTAGGTCATTGTGGGAGATTGGACACAACTTTTCCTTGGAGAATCCAAATCAGGTCAGACCTGTG
This sequence comes from Pinus albicaulis, assembly GCA_034641835.2. Taxonomy (NCBI): domain Eukaryota; kingdom Viridiplantae; phylum Streptophyta; class Pinopsida; order Pinales; family Pinaceae; genus Pinus; species Pinus albicaulis. Next base: position 837,548,914 of record CM076578.1, read on the forward strand.
GCATTCGAAAGATGATTTAGAGGGCTACGTTGGTACTGAATTTCAGATATTGAATAGCCTCAATTACAGAGATAATCAAATTTCAATATCGAGCTCCTCAAAAGCAAGAAAAAAGGTGTGTATCTGGTTTTTAAAATTGCATAACGTTTGTTTGAAAAAGCAATCGAAGTGATTCCAAGTGCATATTTTAGAATTTTTATCAGTATTGGGTTCTATAATGCCTCCAAAAAATAATTCCATACCCATTAATCCCTCAAAAAGCTATACTATGACGCATGAAGAGGAAAAGTTGCAGTCTGAGATATCAAAATTACGGTACCAAGTGCAACAAGTTTCGATCTTACGAAGAGAAATTGAAGATGAAATAGATGGTTTAAAAGCAGAAATGGAGGCTAAGTTGGATGGCTTGAAGGATTAAATAATAGCAAATATGGATGATAAATTAGTGGAAGATCACATCGAGCATCAACAACAAGTTCTCCAACTCGCAAAGGATAACCCAACTTTGGTGTAGAATCTAATGAAACAATAGGAAGATCAACATGACATCGAAAGAAGTTATGAAGCAGTCATAGAAACAAGAACTCGACAAGTACGATCAATTTCAGAGTATCTTAGCAAGTGGAAGAATTTTCCTGTAGAAGATTTCACATGGGAGGATGAGAATTTTATACAGAAGCATCAAGAAATAATCAAGCGTTGAGGACAACACTTGTTTGAAGGAGAGGGGCATGTTAAGACCCTATATTAATAGTGTAGCCCCTTATTATGTTAGTGTAGCCCCCCTTATTGTTATTATTGTACCCCTGTAACCCCCATATTGTTATTATTGTGCCCTTACATTATTATTGTTAGGTCGGCTAGGATTACATTGTGGCCCCATGGACTCCTATATATAGAAAGAGGTTTTGTTCGTTTGTATCATCCAAGAATTGTTCATTTATGTAATGTATTGGAGGTTGCCCCCTCGAAGTGGCTCATTTCTAAGGCGTTGATATCTCTTTTCTTCTATTTTTGGAGGTGGTTACACAACACATTTACACTTAGTTAGATATGCATTCAATCCATCACTATCTCTCGGGTATTCTCATTTTCCACACTTCCCTTGGGAAGATTTTTCATTTCCTTGGCAAGATTTCAATTTTCCCAGCTGAGCACTACGTAATCTAGAGACTCAAGCTGAGAGATTGGCCTATGGAACTACACATTGCGTAGTATAGGCTGGCCCAACTGCGCATTGCGCAATTCCATAGCTTATTCTTCATCCCAGGCCATTGAGACTACGCAATGCGCAACCTCTCCCACCTCCCTGCCCAAGCTAAATTGTGCATTGCGCAGTCTCAGTCCTCAAGATTCGACCCTCACTATTGGGACTGCGCAGTGCGCAGTTCCCTTAGGCACTTAGACCCTCTTCCTAGTGAAAATTGTGCAATCCTTCCCATTAGATGCCCATTTTGCTACTTGAGCATGCCTTGAAAGTAATTTTTCTTAAAACTCATGCTTTCTTTGCATGAGTGTATTTTATGTCCAACAAGTACAGCAATTGTTGAGCACCTCTCCAACAGTCATTGATACAATGACACCCAAAAGAGCTACCACAAAATAAACTACAGAAATAAGTATTGGGGAAGCAGTTGAGCAAGTTCTGGTTAACTTTCCATTATATGTTGATACTCAGTTGTTTGTAGAAAAGGGATCTAAACTTACATGGAAGCAGATTAAAAATGCATTTACAATGGAATTTGGGGCATACTTAGAGGACCGAAAGGTTTATCTCAGCATCAAGAATTCGGGACTATACAGGGTTACATGCAGGTATCTAGCCTTCCCGTGCGTGGATGTGTTCAGTTGGGTTGTCTCACACAATGATGGGAAAACTATGACATTGAACAACGCTAGCAAACAGAAGCTTGCTACATTTCTAACAGTATATTTTCAATGGATGTATCATCTTCCTAAGTCAGTGAATATCATTGACTCATTTTTTTATGCCATCCATAGCTATGAGATCACAAAGGATATCATCAATATTTGGGTGAAGAAGCCATCAAAGTTTAGACAGACACCCACCCACATGTACAATACAAGGTCACTCATGAAGGCCTATCAGTTTTTTTTCACCTTTGCTTGCAGAATATATGGCCAACCGAGTATAGAGACCTTTCCTGAAGGGTAGGCTATCTTATTGAACCATGTGGTGAACTAGGGAAAGTCATTCAACTCGTCATACCTTTTCGCTCATCATCTAAGATCCCATGTAGCACAATCCCAGGATCCTCCCAAGGGCGAGCAAGAAAGGTTCTACATGTCTAGATATGTATTAGATTCGATCTGTGCATAGAATTAGTTTCCTGGCATGAACTAGATGTGGACACCGAGAGAAACTATTGTGGATATCTACTGCAAGTTTCTTTCGGATTGTAGCCATAGAGGATTTATGGAGTAGTTAATTGATCACTTAATTATCCCGCTTTATAGGCTTATCTTTCAGGGGGACCCACCTTGCATGTCATGAAGAGTGATGGAGGTGATATCAAACATTGCAGATTGGTTCACCTTACCGCATGGCACACTAATCAGAGTGTTCGGCAGGCAGAAGTCGCCATATATTTTTCCAAGATATGCCACCGACAAACTTGTCATGCAAGAAGTATCTCACCATATCAACACTGGTTTGTCAACGGCACTACACAGGACCCACTCTTCCTTTGCAGAATTGATTATACGAGATTAATAATATCAAATTTGTAGATATTGAATCGAAAGCCATAGTGAAGATTGAATTCCATACAAAAGGCTTCAATCTATATGATCCGAGGGGAATTTGCAAGGACCATTGTATGTGAATCTAATACATTTGGGTCAACGAGCCATACCGATGGCCTAAGGAGGAACCATGGAAGAATTGATATAACTCATCCAAACCTCATGATCTGATCAGCATAGTTGGGACTTCTCAAGGTGTCCCTCAAAAGGCAACAGTTTCAGAAGATAGCAGTAGAAAAAGACAACAGTTCGATACAAGATAAGAGAAAGAGGAAGGTTGCTAACAGTGTGGAGGAGGAAAAAATCTAGAAGATGCAAGGATATCCTATCATTCAGCAAGCATATTTGGAAATAGAATCAAATAGGAAGCAGAGGAAGAAAAAATCATAGCAAAGAAAGAGTGAGAAGGAAAGCTTGGAGAAAGCATAACTAAGAGCGCAGAAAGCAAAACAAGAGATCAGGGAAGAACGAGTGTTAAGAAAAAGAGAACAAGAGGAGAAGTAGAAGCGGGAAGAAGAAGGAAAGCGAGGCACCACAACAGAAGAGACGACACCCATACAGGTTGAAAAGCAGGAACAGGATCAACCTGCAGCAGAAGGAGTGAGCGAACAGATGCAAGATGGAGAGCTTGATCAGGAGATTGAGAATTTTATTGAAGTTGTGTACATAGAGTTGGGAACAAAGCCGCAAGATGAAGATGTGGAACTGATTCCTAGCGCACCACAGGTCACTGCTCAAACCCCACCACCTCCAATCACAAATCCAACCCCAAGCAAGGAAGGGGAGGTGTTTCCCCTTAATGATGATCTGGTGATGGATGTATACAATTTTCATTTGATGAACTCCAGAAGAAGATTGTACAATCGTGGGGAAATAATTTCCCAGATGATCATGCATCACCTTAATTTATGATAGTGGCAGACACCAGGAAAAATCCAAACGCTATTGTTGATGCCAACTTGGCCTTTGCAGGTGCAGCAAGATCTAACACTCATTATTTGTTGGTTGAGAATAAGAAGTTGGCGCAGAATCTAGAGGCACTCTAGCAAGAGAATGAACAGCTTCGTGCTGCAGTGCAAAATGCACCTTCCGCACAAGTATACCAGGAGGAGATCAGAGCAGAAATACTTGCTGAAATATCCACACTTGGAGACATTATGCAAGACCTTTATGAGGAGTTTGTGACTGTAAATAAGGCATTTTTCCGCTTAAAATACTTGCAACGACATAGCATAGAGTTTTTCAAGATCCTTAAGAATGTAAAAAATTTCATCATTGTCGTGCATGAGTGGACAATGTGATACAAGGCAACACCGCTTACACTGGTGAAGAAGATGAAGCCACAAGCGGAGCTAGAGAAAGAAAGAGCTCGAATGTTGATCCAGAACAACAAGAATCTCTCCTCGTTCATTGAAAACATTCAGGCCTCATATGTATGAATATACAATAGTTTTTATTTCATGGTGAGAACCCACCAGATCCCATCAGTTGGTACACTCACCAAGACTAAACACAGACGACAAGTCCGACAAGAGGTTGATCAGTGCTTGGAGCAGCTGGAGCGGATGGCCACCCGGGGGGACTTGGAGTTGAATAGGCAACACTTGCAGACCTACATCGGTGGATTGGTTCATATCAGAACAATGTTTCTCCTGATTGAGAAATAGGTTCAAACCGATTCCAAGACATTGTACTCGGATGCTATGGAAGCAAAAGTTTGCTTCCAGCGTGACATTATCATGCAGTTTGGGGAGACCATCGCACAGTACCAAGCTTGGAATGAGTATGTGACCGAGAGACACCAATTTGAAGTTTCTTGGCTTGAGTTCACCCCAAATCCAACATCATAGTGTTTTGTCTTGTTAGGGTGTCAAGTTGTCTCTACCCTATTTTGTCTTATATGGGTACAAGTGGAAAATGTAATATTATTTATAATTATTGTAAAAGTGAAATTCGAAGTGTCCTTGGTGGAATGTGAAAAGTCATATATAATAATTTTAAGAGTCATGAGGGGATTCCAAGAGTCACAAAGGGGGCATGCCAAGAGTCACCCCCCTTTGTTTTAAATATATCCTCATAACTCTTGTAAGGGGATTTTGGGAGCCAAGCTTTTGGATAGGCTTAGGCTTAGAGAGAGATTGGGAGTTTTGTGTGAGACTTGGCTTCTCCGTAGCATAGAGGGAGTATACGTATTTGGAGGATCGGGTGTTGTAGACTTCATGTTCCATTATTGGGGCTAATGGCTTGTCAAATGTTGTATGTATGATTGGAAATACCACTTTTAATAAAACTCAGAGTTGAAACACGTTCATGCATATATTGTAAATATAGCATGACTACTCTGGTTGTATATGCGATGTATGTTGTTTAACTTATGCACGTTCTTATGAACTATTTCGTTTTCATTTGTATGTATCTTGTTGGATGTGTGTTGATGTGTTATTTTGTCACCTTAACTTGTGGACTACTATGTTTGTTAGTTCGTGTGATGTGATTTTGCTCGTGTGTTCCTTATAAGTTGCGTACTATTACAGGCTTCTAAGGGGCACACTTCCTTTTACCTTTTGTGTGTTGGAACCTTCATACGTTGCACTTGACCCTCTGCAGGTTCAGGCACTTGTTCTCACCAAAGACACCGTGCACCACTCTATGTGTTTTGGAATCCAAGGCAAATCATTAACACCCCACTGCAGGGACTCCTACTCTCAGACGGTGTGAGGTCTAGTTGAGACTTCATATCGGGGAGATACCATGAATGTTTGTGGGTTCATCACCGTAAACATTTCTGCCGCTAGGAGGGCCAGATGAAAATTTAAGCCCCTGAAGTCTGTTTTGAATTTCTGCACTCATTTTATGACTTCTTCCAAAATCATACTCTTGACATTTTTCTCCAAGGATCTAAAATTTCAAGTGTTGGCAAATGTCATTGATGACTTGTCGCATTTTAAATTTGATGGAGAGGGTGAAACAACCATTCTTGAGCATATTGAACGTTTTCTTCAATTTTGCACAGAGCACGACATCCCCATTAAGGATGTTTCCTTTTGGTTGTTCATTCTCACATTCGAAGGGCGCATAAGGAAATGGTGTCACACATTAACTGATGCCTCCATTCACTCTTTCGAACATCTTGTCATAGAACTATTTCGCGCTTTTGACAAGTATGATTACAAACATATGTGCAAGAAAATTTAAGAATTTCGAAAATCACCTAATGAATCACTACATCATTTTCACAATCGTATTACGTATTTATGTTTTGAATTTCAAGAAGATGAAGTTGATTTGGATTTCTTGTCTGGAATATTTCTATATATTGTTTGCATTTCACTTACTCTGCATGAGTTAGAATCTCTTAAATCACACCCAGCATACCTTGCTCGTAAAGCTTCTAAAACAGCAACAAACAAGGTTGTTGTTCCAGTTTACCCTTCATCCACTTCTCATCACACAGCTCTAATTATGCAGGTTAAGGTGGGAAAGATTCAGAATTCACCCGTTGATGTACCACCATCTCCTCCCACCCCACATGCTCAGAATTCATGTGCAATTTTGGACTACAAGCTTGATGGTTGGGATGAAGTGTTATCTCCTCGTCCTCCATCCTTTGGTTCCACTGATCCTCTGGATTGTGAGTTTTGTTGTTCACCCGTTTCAAATATTTCTCTTGATGTTCACAAGTATCAAGTGTTGGATGGAGTTGGAATTGAGCAGCGAACTTGCGATATCATTTACAATGATTATGTGTCGGAGCCCAACGTTGAACAATAATCTGCGATGAAAGATGACTTCCCCCTTTCCGCGGCTCTTCCGCATCACCCTGACATTTTCCATGATTCTATCATTACTGTTGAACCTTGTGAGAATCTACTTTATGATCATGTTAATACTTCTGATCATTCACAGAACTCGTGGAATGTCACATTTTCATCTAGATGTTGTGAGGATGAATATTCTACTTGTGATCTTCCCAATCACTCATCTTACATTTCTGAAAACGCAAAGGGTGAAATTTTTTCATTCTTCATTTCTCCCTTTGTACGATTCATCAGATCATGAGGATACCTCTATTCGCGATCTTGAACTTTCTGATCGAAATTGTCGTGACCTTTTCATTGATTCAATTGGTCACGGTTATGATTTTCCGGTTGCTGACTTTTCAAAGCCACCGATCTTTGATGATCTAACTTCTAGTGAGTTGGAACTTCCTCAAGTTCTAAAGGCACTTGAGTTTGAGCTTATGGTTATGTCAGGTTCTTGTAGCCTTCAGGTCGGTTCCACCTCTAATCATAAGTATGTTGAATCTTTTGAGGATCCTCATCACTCCATTACACATTGAATATCAATCAATTTTACAATTTTTGCATCCATCACCTGTGCTACACGATCCTATCGCTCAATCATTGGAGGAGTCATATGTAGCGAGCACTATAGAAAAACGAAAAATAAATAAAAAAATAAATAAATCTTTATTTATGTTTGCTCACCTTCGCTATTCGAAAGTTTGTATTTTCAAGTCTTCGACTCGCGATGTGTCATGACACCATGTTACATCTGCAGAATGTTTTTTGTGCATTTTTCAACTTTACTTTTCTGCGTATGCATTCAAACTTTGAACGTTTTGGTTTGCATTGTATGATATTTCTTTCTTATTGATATGCATGTATATCTTTCTTGAGTTGCATTCCTCGCCCACATAGGCCAACCAATGTGTCGATGGTTTCATTGGAAGTATCACTTCACGTGAGTTTGTTTATACTCTGATTAGGTTAGGAGTAGGATAAGTGTTTTGTTTTATTTTTTGTTTTGCTTTGATTTGATTTACGTTCATTCATTTTCATTCTGCTTCTTTCATTTTCTTTGTTTTCAGCGACAGGTTAGTTTCTGCATGAGACCGTGTTTGGATTCTGAAGCAAGCATGGTGAATCCAAGAGGAAGTTGTTCTATTATCAATGCTTGGTTTTTTGTTTATTCCTTCTCTTTTCACAAATCTTGTGTTCTTTTAAGTTGATCATACTCTGATGGAAAATGTGTTCCCTGTCAAAGAAAATCGCGGTGAAATCACTATGTTTGGATTTTAACTGGTATCGCCTACTCTAATTGATTTTATTTTTTCAGTTAATCCTTTTTTTTATCAGCAAGTATGGGGCTCATTTTGTTAATTAATTAAATATTTACATTCATTGATCTGTCAGCAAGCCGAAAACCAAATCCTGAGTTTGAGATTGTCAAAATGTCTCCACCCACCACGGGAAACTAGAGGAATATCCATTATAATGACCCCTAAAACAGAAAGGAGGACCAGAGCTTCAACATTTAACCAACTAAATCTACTTAGACTTCTAACTCTGAAAATTACAGGGCTAGATGCCCACCATAAGTTTAACATAATCAAAAAGCATCTGCACAAGGTCAACGCTAGTTCTCTCCCCCCACGATGTTTGAGGCTTGCATAGTCACAGCATCCTTCTCTTCGCCCTCCCTAGGATCAGAAACCTGAGGTGTGTAGTCTGTTCGTAGAATATCCAGGTACCCAACGATCATCAAAGTGTTTTGAAGATTGCCAATGTTGTTGTCGAGCCCTTATGTGATGTTGCATAGGTTCTCCCCCATGGCTTGGCCAATTCGCCTCCTCTCTCGAATCAGGCGCCTCAGGACAATCAGAGTAACCCACACCGGTTGCAGCGCAACCCGCTCCCCACTCTCCTATCACAGTTGCCAGACTAGGTCTGCCTCCATTCTGGTGATGGCGGAAACGTCTGGCTTCTCGTTCTCATCATGGAAGAGCGCCTCCAGATCCAATTTCCTGTCCACGGGCTCCGGTTGGGACCTGTGTCATCCCCCATCCCCGCTTATGGCATTCTCTCCGCTTCCCCTGCATGTTTTGGGCTCGACCCATCGGTGGGCTTGAGTTAGATTCCCCTCCATCCTTCCCTCCTAAAGAGAGCATCAGTGTAATTCCCCCATAGCCGCTTGCACCCCAGCATGAGTCTCAGCGAATTTTTGCCTGTTCACCTAGCAGCTCTGGATTAGAATGATTCTGCTTCGTTCCCTGTTGTCGCTTATAAGCCCATTCCAGGCTCCCCACTTGGCCGCACCTTCGTCCCTACACCTCCTATCATAATTAACTTCAGACGCAGACCGATTAGACCCTCGATTGTGCCTCCCTCCCTCAGGCTCTCGCATTTCCATATCCACCGCCTCCATTCTTCGATGTTGTATAGTACTGCTAATTTCCACCGTCCTTCCCTCGTTTCTCCTGCCATCCTTATGCATGCCAACCACCATGTCTCCTACTACCTGACCCTCACACATGTTTGTTCTCCAAGTGGAAAAGCGTGTGTGGCCCTTGTCTGATCTTCCGTGGGCTTTAATCACCCACATCAGGGGATTTTTTCAATTAATCCTTGTCAACCTAGTTGAGTAGAGTAAGGAGGAGAGTAAAACCTTAACAAGTATGTCATAGGTGTACATAAATATCCTCCTCTAAATGTACAACCTCTTATATTTTCAATAGGTCAAGATCCATCTTCCGCCCTATGAAATAAATAAGTTCTTATGCAAAGTTCTTTCAACACAAAATAAAAATAAATAAAGGGAAAAAGAAGAGAAAGGCTTCCTATGCAGAGAGGTGAAGCAAGCAACTTCGATGGGGTACTATCGAGGCTCGCTGGCAGCAAAGCAATGTTTGTGTTCTTGAAGTGAATTTTTTAGGGTACTGTCTATGCTTGCTGGTAGTGTAGCAACACCAAAGATGGAAATAATACTCAAACAAATTATTTTTACTTTTGCACTTATATACTCCTCATCCCCAATCGAAACAACTCATTTTGACTTGGCTTGGTTAGTGTGCCATTGATTAAAATAATGGATGGACCATGTCTTTAACTCAGATTAAGTGAGGAAGTTGTGACGATCAACGAATTGAACAATACTTCCAAAAGGGTGAGATCGGTTTTGCATGAGACAAGATTCATTCAGAGCGCTGGAGTTCTACCAGTGTGTCTCCAGTGTTGTAGTGGCTACAACCACCCTCTAAAATTTTTCCTTCGCTTAGATTTTGGAGCCTAACCTTCTTTCCACAGGATCTTATCTTTCACTGCTATCAGGTATTCATGCTTTGATTGATTCATATCCTTTAACTATGCTTATGTTCACTTGTTTTTCACTTACCTAATTTTTCTACGTCACAAGCTAACCCCCTGTCTAAGTCTTTCATAGCAGTTCCGAGCTTGCCTCCAGAAACTATGCAATCCATGAGGGAAAGAAGCATTGATGACTGGGATTCGCAATCATGACTGGAAGATAGTCTTAAGCTCGGAAATTGGGCAGTCATGACAGATCGCCTAGCACTGAGCCCAGAAACTACGCAATCCCTCACTAAGCTCAAAAACTGCGCAGTGCATTGAGTCAGGAAGTTGCACAGTTCCCACAATTGTGCAATCTTTCCCGATGATGTGCATGGCAAGTTTTCATGGAAAAAGAAGAAGAGATGAAAAACAAAAAATCATCCCTATTTAGGTACCTATTTTAAGTCACCTGAAGGAAGCACATTTACTATTTTTGGAAGCTATCGCGATGTGTCGTTTTTTCCTTGATTTTTGGCATGCACGTCATAAACCCTAATTTTCTCAAATCTATTAATTGATGCCCCTATAGCTAATTTTCACACTGGATCCTAGAGCTCTAGCATTCCTGAGGAGATCAAGGAACCTTTGGTGCAATCGTCATCATTTTTTCGGGTGAGTTTCGCATTTATTTTTTTGTCGCGGCTTGCGTGATTCATGTTTTGCTTGTTTCTTTGCATGCATGTTGGCGTTTCAACTTGCTTTAGCTTATAGAAGTGTTGTTTCAAGTTATCGTCTACCTTTCACAAATGTCACATCGGTTTCTTCATTTTTTCACTCATGGTCGCCTTTGCGGCAACTCTCCTCACCGATTTGGTTTTCTTCCCGTTTACTTAGTTTCTACACTTGATTTATCTTGTTTCATTTACACTTAGTCAAATCTGCACTCAAGCCATCACTATCTCTCAGATCTGCTCGTTTTCCACACTTCCCTTGGGCAGATCTTCCATTTCCTTGGTCAGATTTCACTTTTCCCAGCTAGGCATTACGCAATATGGAGGCTCAAGTTAAGATCTTGGCCTCTGGAACTGTGCATTGCGTAGTTCCAGGGCTCATTCTACATCCCTGGATGCTTAGACTGCGTAATGCGTAGTTTCTCCTAGCTCACCGCCCAGGCTGAACTACGTAGTACACAGTCTCAGTCCTCAAGCTTCAACCCTAGTTGCTGGAAATGCGCAGTTCCCTCAGGAACTATTCCCAGTGAAAACTGCGCAATCCTTCCCTTCAGATGCCTAGTTTGCTGCTTGAACATTCCTTGAAAGTAATTTTGCTTAAAATTGATGTTTGTTTTCCATGAGTGTATTTTATGTCCCACAGATACAGCATTTGTTGAGCACCTCTCCAACAGTCATTGTTACAATGGTACCCATGAGAGCTGCCTCAAAAGAAACCACTAAAATAAGTACTCGGGAAGTAGTTGAGAAAGTTCTAGTTAACTTGCCAGTATATGCGGATACTCAGTTGTTTGTAGAAAAGGGATCTACACTAACATGGCAGCAGATTAAAGATGCTTTTACAATGGACTTCGGGGAAGACTTAGAGGACCGGTAGGTTTATCTAAGCATCAAGCAGACAGGACTATACAGGGTTGCATGCAGGTATCCAGCTTCCCATGTGCGTATGTGATCAGTTAGGTTGTCTCACACACTGATGACAAAACTATGACATTGAGCAACACCAGCAGACAGAAGTTTTCTACATTTATGGCAGCATATTTTCAACATATGTATCATCTTCCTGAGCTAGTGAAGATCATGAACGCATTGTTTTATGCCACCCACAGTTATGAGAGCACAAAGGATATCATCCATATTTGGGTGAAGGATTCATCAAAGTTTAGACAAGCACCCACCCACATGTACAAGACAAGGCCATTCAGGAAGGCCTACCAGCTTTTGGTCATCTTAGCTTGCAGAGTATATGGCAAACCGAGTACAGATACCTTTCCAGAAGGGTGGGATATCTTATTGAACCAGGGGATGAACAAGGGGAAGTTGTTCAACTGGTCATACCTTTTGGGTCATCATCTAATATCCCATATAGCACAAACCCGAGATCCTCCCAAAGGTGAGCAACCAAGGTTCTACATGTATGCATACGTATTGGATGTGATATGTGCACAGAATCAGTTTCTTGGCATGATGGATGTGGACACCGACAGAAATTGTCGTGCATATCTACTGCAAGTTGCTTTCGAATTGTAGCCATAGAGGAGTTATGGAGCAGCTAATTGATCACTTCATTATCTCGCTTTACAGGCATATCTTTTAGGAGGACCCACCTTGCATGTCACGAAGAGCAATGGAGGCGATATTAGAGATTGCGGATTGGTTCGCCTTACCGGATGGCACACTAATCAGAGTGTTCGACAAGCAGAAGTCGCCACATCTTTTGCCAAGATATGTCACCGACAAAATTTTCATGCAAGAGGTATCTTACCATATTGCCACAGGGTTGTCAGCAGCACTACACAGGATGAAGAAGACACCATGGCCCACTCTTCCTTTTCATATCGGATTATACGAGATTAAGAATCTCAAAGTTGCAGATACTAAATCGAAAGCCATTGTGAAGTTTGAATTCGGTACAAAAGACTTCAATTTGTATGATCCAAGGGGAATTTGCAAGGGCCATTGTGCGTGAATCTACTACAATTGGGTCAACGAGGCATACCGGTGGTCGGAGGAGGAACCATGGAAGAATTGCTATAACTCCTCCAGACTCCGTGAGTCTATTAGAATTGTTGGGACTTCTCAAGTTGTCCCTCAAACGGTAGTGGTTCTGGAAGAAACAGTGGTAGAAGACAGCAGCCAGATACAGGATGAGGGAAAGAGGAAGGTTGTTGATAGTGTGGAGGAGGAACAAAGCTAGAAGATGCAAGCATACCCTATCATTTAGCAAGCATATTTGGCAATAGAAGCAAAGAGGAGAGCGGAGAAAGAGAGAGAAGCAAAGTTTTGGGGAATCATAACTAAGAGCGCAAAAATCAGAACAAGAGTTAAGGGAAGAACAAGAGTTAAGAAGAAGAGAACAAGAGGAGAAGCAGAAGCAGGAAGAAGAACGAAGACAAGATGCCACAACAAAAGAGATGACACCCATACAGGTTGAAGAGAAGGAACAAGATCAGCGAGCAACAAAAGGAGTGAGCGAACAGATGCAAGATCAGGAGCTTGCTAAGGAGATTGCGCAGTTGATTGAAGTTGCAAACATGGAGTTGGGACCGGAGCCGCAAATGAAGATGTGGACCTGATGCCTAGTGCACCACAGGTCATCGTTCAGACCCCGCCACCTCCATTCATAGAGCCAGCCCCGACCGAGGAAGGAGGTAGTTCCCCTTGATGATGATTCAATGATGGGAACAGGATCAGCCAGCAACAAAAGGAGTGAGCGAACAAATGCAAGATCAGGAGCTTGCTAAGGAGATTGAGTAGTTGATTGAAGTTGCAGACATGGAGTTGGGACCGGAGCCGCAAATGAAGATGTGGACCTGATGCCTAGTGCACCACAGGGCATCGTTCAGAACCCGCCACCTCCAGTCATAGAGCCAGCCCCGACCGAGGAAGGAGGTAGTTCCCCTTGATGATGATTCAGTGATGGATGTGTACAATATGTCATTTGATGAACTCTATAAGAATATTGTACAAGAGCGGAGAAAGCACTTCTCAGATGATGATGCATCACCTGTATTTATGAGAGAGAGGGTCATAGTGGCAGACACCAGCAAGAATCCAAACGCTTTGTCGATGCCAACTTAGCCTTTGCAGGTGTAGTGAGATCTAACACTTAGTATTTGTTGGCCGAGAATAAGCAGTTGGAACAAAATCTATAGGCACTCCGGCAAGAGAATGAACAACTTCGTGTAGCAACACAGAATGCACCTTCTGCACACTCTACCGGGAGGAGATAAGAGCAGCGATACTTGTTGAGTATCCACACTTGGAGACACTATGCGAGACCTTTATGAGGAGTTTGTGACCATACATAAGGGAGTTTTTCGCTTACATGACTTGCAACGGTAGAGCAGAGTGTTTGTCAATATTTTTAAGAATGTACAAGCTATCATCATTGTCGTGCATGAGTGGACAATGCAATACAAGGTGGCACCGCTTACACTGCTGAAGAATATGAAGTCGCGGGTGGAGCTAGAGAAAGCAAGAGTTAGGATGTTGATCAAGAAGCAATTCGTCTCATTCACCGAAAACATTTAGGCCTCGTATGTACAAATATACAGTTGTTTGGATTTCATGGTGAGAACCCATCGGATCCCATCAGTTGGTACACTCACCGAGACTAAAAGCAAACGGCAAGTCCGATAGGAGATTGATTAATACTTGCAGCAGCTAGAGCAGATAGCCACCCGAGATTAATACTTGCAGCAGCTAGAGCAGATAGCCACCCGAGAGCACATGGAGCTGAATAGACAGCACTTGCAGACCTACATCGGTGGCCCAATTCAGATCAAAACAATGTTTCTCCTGATTGAGAAATAAGTTTACACTGGTTCCAAGACATTGTACCTGGGTGCTATGGAGGCAAGACTCTGCTTCCATCCTAACACTATAACGCAGTTTGGGGAGACCATCGCACAGTACCAAGCTTGGCATGAGTATGTGACTGAGAGACACCAAGTCGAAGTTGTTGACTTGAGTTCACCCCAACTCCAGCATCATAGTGTTTTGTCTTGTTAGGTTGTCAAGTTCTCTCTACCCTATTTTGCCTTATATGGGTACAAGGGGAAAATGTAGTATTATTTGACAATTTTGTAAAAGTGAAATTTCAAGTGTCCTTCTTGGAATGTGAAGAGTCATATGCATTAAGTTGAAGAGTCATGAGGGGAGTCCAAGAGTCACAAAGGGGGCATGTCAAAAGTCACCCCCCTTTGTTATAAATATATCCTCATAACTCTTGTAAGGGGCTTTTGGCTAGGCTTAGGCTTAGAAAGAGCTTGGGAGTTTTGTGTGAGCCTTTTCTTCTCCGTAACGTAGAGGGAGTATACTTCTTTGGAGGAGCAGGTGTTGTAGAATTCACATTCCACTATTGAGGCTAATGGCTTGTCAAATGTCGCGTGTATGCTTGGAACTATCATTTTTAATAAAACTCAGAGTTGGCATGTTTTCATGCATATATTCTGAATATAGTAGGACCACTCTTCTTGTATTTGAGATGTATGTTGTTTAACTTACGCACATGCTTATGAACTATTTTGTTTGCATTTGTATGTATCTTGTTTTATGTGTGTTGATGTGTTAATATGTCACCTTAACTTGTGGGCTCCTCTGCTTGTTAGTTCGTGTGATGTCATGTTGCTCGTGTGTTCCTTCTATGTTGCGTACTATTACACGATTCTAAGGGACGCGCTTCCTTTTCCCTTCCATGTGTTAGAACTGTCATACGTTGCACTTGACCCTTCGCATAGTCACACACTTCTTCTCATCAAAGACATCGTGCACCACTCAATGCATTTTGCAATCCAAGGCAGATCATTAACACCCAATGTTGGGACTCCTACTCCAAACAATCTGAGATCTAGTTAAGACTTCATATCGGGGAGATCCCCTTAATGTTGGCGGGTCCAGAACCGTCAACAAATACCAATCGTTGGAAACTCGACTATACTGAGAGGGGGAGTGAATCAGTAGAGTGCATTCATGGACATCAATTTATGTTTTTTCTTTTCCTTTTAATGATTATTTAAACTATTAAATGAGAGACATAACATTATATGAACCATAGATTTAATATGTCAAAAACATTCAACTACACATAAGGATGACCACAAAAAAGCAACACATGTGGACACCAGATATAAGTGGAAAACCATAAAGGGAAAAACCATGAATTTGATGTTGTTGTGATGCAAAGGCAAGCTTTTAGAGGCTCTAATGTCTGCTATTTTGCAAGCTACAACTCATTGGGAAGCTCTTACTCCCTCTTTTACAATAGTTTTATGTAGGCTTCAACCTACAAGAGGCTTCTACCTCAATTTATTTCTACAAGCTACTACTTGCTAGGAAGATCGTACTCCCTTCTCTTAAACAAGCTCCAACCTGCTCTTTATCATGTTACTACCTAAAAGGAGATAATAATCCCCTAATACATAAGATTTAATGTGTTGGTTTACTTGGTCTTTGTCTCTGTTCTGGACTATGTTTGATGTTGCTTATCTCTTGCTCCTTATTTTTGTATCACATATGCTCTTCTTCCTCTTTCTCTTTTTTCCAAGTAACTCACGAACTAAGTCTAAGTCTTCCTATTTGTTTCGCAATTTTCCAGATTTTTTAATATTAAAGAAAAATTTAATGGTCCACCAAATTATATTTAAAAATGTAACAGCAACCAACTATATTGACTGCATAAGCCAAAATAATTCCAACACCATGTAACTTTATTGCATCACAACACTTGTGTGCACCATTACAACACATTGATTCAGTGACACCTCAACCATATCACTCCAATCTCCAAACATCTCCAAGGTCATACCTCTATAATTGAGCCTATTGTCAATGAACATTTGAACAGGCACTGAGTGTATAGGAATTACACTCTGTGAACGTAAAACGTCCAGCTGTCATAGGAACCCTGCAACCACTTCTTCAACTCTGACCTATACAACATACTTGTCAACATCACTAGCTCAACAACGTAACCCTTCGTCTTAAATCTAAGCAACCATATTTACCAACAGCGTAACAAGTCTTCAACAAGTCTTGATCCTTAAATCACTATAGTTATCCCTTTGTAATCAGTGTTTAATCAAACCATTGTTATCATATTTAATTAGCCTTACACATCAAAGTATTTGAGCAAGCATTCACATCACAAAATGCCTCTAACTAGCAACACATACTCAACAACATAGGAGCATAAATCAAATAGAACATAATATACTAGCAACAATACAAACTCAACATCAAATCATATTCAACGGTGGCTTACATCATCAATTGGAAATATTCAATGAGCATACCTTCAACACCCTTTTCCATGAATGACAACTTCGCCAACAAATAGTTCCTTTAAACTCAAGAGAAGCAATTGAAGTGGTTAATACCACAAGCACCATACTTGCACGATGGAAATCATTGAGCACAAGCACTTGTGTGTCATTAGACAGATAAACACATATATAACAAGATTTATTTGGGCAGGTACCAGGGAAGCCAAAAAGTTCCATTTAGTGTGGCTAGAGATAACTCTACAAAAGGAGCATGGGGGGTGAATAAAAAACACACAACATTTTGGATGGGCTTCATTGGTAAAGATTCTATGGTGCGCCTTGTAATGGTATATGGAAAATAATAATCAATGAAAAGTACCTCAAAAATCAAACATACTTGGAGTGGATTAAAGAAGGAGCTCAAGTTCCAAACTCATTATCATATATATGGTACAGTATGATGAAGAATAAACATTGACTTATTGAGAACTTGAGATGGTAAATCGAAACAGAGACAAAGGTGGAGATTCGCTTGGATCCAATGAAAGGTTTTTATGGGGATCATTCATTTCCTACTATACTTATAAACTATATTCATAATATGGGCATCTACTATTTAAATCAAATTTATATATCACATGATCCTATCATTGTGCCTACGTCCTGGACACATGCTCAGGATTTGGGTTTATTTGGTGACCTGGCAAAGACTTGGGAAAAGTATAATCAAAACCTTATCGTTGGCAATTGTCACTTTGTCAAAGAAAGATGAAATATTATCATGCGATGGCATTTCAATACATGGAGAGATTTCGATAAAGGAGGCATGTTGCCATCTCTCTCCAACACATCTTTCCTTTGGAGAGAAATGTTGGTTCTAGAAAATCTGGAAGTGGAACCTCCCCCTCAAGCTCAAAGTTTTCGATTGGGTGACGTGGCAAAACAAAATCCTAACATGGGACCAATTTATGTAAGAGATGCTACATTGGACCCGGAAGATGTGCCATGTCTAATGCAGAGCATGAAGACGTACTACACCTATTCCTCGTATGCCCTTTTGTGTCTTCTATCTAGTATGGTTTTCTGAACATACTTCATATTTCCGTTGATTGGAATCATTCTTCTATGGAAGCTTACTCATTAGAATGGTTCATGAACTATAAAAAAAAAAATCGCTACATATTTTGGAGCATATGGAGGTGTCGAAATGCTTTGATTTTTTAGTGTACTACTGCAGACTTCAAAAAGACATGTATGAAGATTGTGGCTTATTACAACAAAATTGAACCTAATTCAGAGAAGGGAAATCTGAGACATAAAATACGTGGATATATGACATAGACATCTTGTAGGTTTCTTTGATGGGGTTTATATAGTCATTGAACCAGGTACATATTATCATTTTTGTTGGAATGGTGGGGCATGTTCCAATACCAAGGTTGAGATCATCGCTCTTTGGGGGGGTTTTCCTATGTAAAATGGTTGTCCATCGAATATATAGATGTCTATGGAGACTCTAAAGTTGTCATCCACTAGATGTTGATGAGAACTTTGTGTTGCCCATGCTTATAAAATGGATGAAACAAATTAAAATGTTGGTTGGTGTTTTTAAGGGTCTGACCCTTGATCATATTTATAGGGAACAAAATGTTGTAGCAGATGCCTTATCCAAACAGGGTTGCAACAAACTTTTCAGAGTGAACTCTTTCTCTGAGTTTTGCAAAGACACTCTTCTTAGAGTGGGAAATATACGAATTATATAGAATCTTTTAGTAAAGATGTTATAATTGCTTTTTCTGGACAATAGTTTTATGTATGTTTTATGTTAAAGTTGGGCATCATTAGAGGTCAAAATGATTGTCTACATTTTGTGACAAGTCTTAAAATTTTTACTTTGCAGTTATGTTTCGGATATATATCAACTCTCCTCATAGTAGGATTTGTGGTTTTGATATATATAAACTCTCAGCAAAGTAGGATTTGTGGTTTTATCACTGTGGAGTGCAAGAATAAAACTTGTAAGCAAAATTTACAAGATATAGGGTATATCCTAACACTTTGCATATGTAAACAACTTTTAATAGAAAGTATTATGTTTTTTTCTCTTTGAAAAAAACACTTGTGTGCAACTAAGTTTCCATGAAAATGGGGTGCTCCTTCATAGATGCCCCAAATTAATGATTCATGTCTGGATGAGTTATTCATATCTTTTAGGGGATTGAACCTTGATGGATTATCTTGACATGCCATCATTTTCATTATTGAACCATAAACTTGTGAATAAATATCAAGATTTTGCTGATATTAAAGTGACTAAACTATTATTATGGCAATTCATGGACTTTTGGACGAACTTACCTTGATTAACTACTAGACATAAATGACACTGTGTGTACTCAAACATTTTCGTGACTAGTGTATTATCTTAATCATACTAAATAATGTGATACCAAAAATTTCGAATACGACTTTTAAGGGTGCCTATAAAGAGTTTAGAAGAATAGAGCCTAGGACAGAGACATGCCTCATGTTCAATGGAGGGACAATTTATCCACTAGTGGGATGTTATCGCCAGAATGAGTAAGACTCTGTTGAGCCTAGGCACCCCTTGTGATAGTTTAATGCCCCCATAAGAGGCTCCCGCCCTTAGCCCAACCCCATGAGGTTGGGGATGTTTTAACCTAAGACCTGATGGCGAACTAAACCCCACTTAAACCAACTAACCTACACCTAACCCTTTTAAGAACCGAGAAAGAAACCAAAAAAAAAAAAAGGAAACCCATTCTCTATCATTGTTCTTAACGATATGAATAATTGAGATTAGTTACACTTCGCCTATGAATTTCTCAAACAAAAACACGAGGCCTTCCCAGCATCCAATTTCTCTCAAGGCCTTGAAGAAATATAGGGATCAAATGCCTTCATATCTTCCACGAGTCAATAAACTTGCATCAATAATTTTCTCTATTATTACACAAACACAAGAAATAATGTGAAACATCACAAAGCCTTCTTAATGTCAATTTCTCTCTAGGCTTTGAAGACGTAGAGAAACATTGCAATGTTTCTTCTAGTCACCCATATAATAACAAATGTCATCTAAACTGACATGCACCAATAGACATAGGTACAAGAGATCTTATGTCAAACAATTCACATGATGTCATGTAAGCATGTCATGCACTAAACGTCCTAGGTAACCCCTCGTTATAGAGAGTTGTGCAATTCTTTAAATGCATATTAAACATCCAAACAATGACATACAATTAAAATATATTTAGACACTCAACTACATCTTAAATGTCCTAGGTAACCCCTCCTTATAGGGTTGTGCTATTCTTTAAATGCACATTAAACATGCATACAATGACATAAAATTAAAATATATTTAGACACTCAATCTACCTTAGATCCTTACCTTCTAAAATCCTTACCTTCCAACTACATTCTAAAATATATTTACACAGTCAATCTACCTTAGATCCTTGCCTGCTAAAATCCTTACCTTCTAACTACATTCTCTCTTTGTTTTAAAGACTCTCAAACATTCACAAATTTCAACCAAAAAACCAAAACAATACAATCTAAAATGTGATTTTTTGTGTTTTTTGATCATACAACTTTTTATCAAGTCGTTGTCAAGTCATTTTTTTCTCCTTACCTTGCATTTTTTTTGAAGTTATATTTTAATAATAATAATAATAATAATAATCCAATTTTAAGATAACATTTAAGACAAACACCAAATTGATATATAAAACCATCTTGTTTGTGAAAAAATAAAGCAACTTATACATTGTGATTTACTACTAAAATGTATCGAGGTATACCTAATCTAAACCGGACCAATGTACCCTTAGGAGATAACATCTTAACCATTAGACCTAGTCAAGCTATCAATATCTCCATATAATCCAAAAATTATACCACATTATAAATTGAACAATACAATCAACTTTTTTACTAAATATAAAATACCTAGGTATACATGAAAAAAAAACTACATCCAACATTATATATATATATATATAACTTAGAAATACAATAAACCATACATCCAACATATATATAAAATTAAAAAATTAAAAACAAAAAAAATATAAATATATATATAAGATATTACATTGAATCATGGTAGCAAACTCTCAATCTCTACCTATATACATATATTTATAACTACTCTTAATGTATTAAATTTATATTCCACATTTCTACCTAATTTACGGGAATCATGGTGGCAAACTCTCAAACTCTAACTACATATATATATTTATAACTATTTCTACATTATTAAATTTATCTTCCACATTTCTACATAATCTAAATCTTAATGATTATACAAATATCTAATTGTATACTAATTGATGTGGGTATTTTTTCTGGTTGAATTCATCTAAAATTCTATTGAGAACTTTTGGAATTGTTACTTTGAGTCGTGTAATCTACCAAATCATCATCTAAAATTCTATAGAGAACTTTTGGAATTGTAACTTTGAGTCGTGTAATCTACCAAATCATCTAAAATACCTAAGAGAACTTTAGGAATTGTAACTTTGAGTCCTGTAATCTACCAAATCATCTAAATCATCTAAAATACCTAAGAGAACTTTTGGAATTGTAACTTTGGGTTGTGCAAGCTACCAAATTAAAATGCTTTTGGAATTGCAACTTTGAGTCTTGTAATCTACCAAATCAGAATGCTAGATAGATAGTTTTTCAAAATGTTGAATCTAATTATATTAAAAACATATTTTAAATAATAGAAAATCAAAATCACCCCATTAAATATCAAAACATCTATTAATTAAATATATATTTTTTAAATAATAAAAAATCACAATCACCTAACTAAATAACAAAACATCTGTTGATTAAATATATATAGAAGAATGCATCTGATATAACTAAATATATCTAATAATTAAATGTAAATATATCTAATAATTGAATATATATATATATAGAAGAAGAATGCATCTTATATATAACTAAATATATCTAAATAACATAGATATATAACAAAATTAATATTAGAAACCTATGAAAAAAAATTATATAACCAGCACACGGTGATACATAATAAGATTAGACATACACCTTATCATCTAAAATTCTGCAATAATATCAACGTATAGAACAAAGATTTTCAAATGGTTTTAGTACCCCAAAATCGATGCCCCGCTTAGACTTTAATGACCTATAACGTATAGAATATCACTATAACCCAGTCTCGCACCTTATTATATAGAACAGAGTTCCTTTTAGAAAGAGACTATATTTTAAGAATTCTCAAACCTTGCTGTCAAAAATCTTAAAAGTGACCAAAAAATATTTAGATACGTTTTTAATTTAGGATTTTAGAAGTTACAAAGAGTCCACATCAAAGCATACGCTTAAGAACACGGTATACGTTCCACCTTCGAAGGGATCACTCAGGCATATGATAGCAGACATCTTTCAATGACAAACCAGATTTTCCACCATTGAAAAACAGACTTGCCATTAAATAATCTGGAAAACCAGATTGTCCACCCTTGAATAACAGACTTGCCATTAAAAGAATCTGAAAAAACAGATTTTCCACCCTTGAAAAAGAGAGTTGTCATTCGTCATTACCACTAAATTAGTCATTAGTCATTTTAATCTTAAAAACAACTTCTTGCATTCGATATAATATATATCTTACTTGAAATACATTGATATGACAGTTACCAGTTGACTGTTATGTTCTTTACGTTGAATCTATTCTTCTAACATTATCACAATCTCACAGTCACAATCGGTGACCAATGCTATTTTTTCTGAACAATGTTATTTTTTTTTCTTGGAATTGAAACTAGACAATCACGATCAGTCAACAATGTTATTTTTTTTTGGGAGGGAAGAGACTGGGTTGGAAGGAGAGCAAACTATGAACCCTGCATTTCTATATAATTTATAGATTCAAACAATTATTATGTCCAACCCCGCATTCGTGTAAAAATAATTTATAAATTCAAACAAATATCCATATAAATGTCCAAGATCGCATTCACAGAGATCTAATGTAAGTTTAAGGTGCTTAATCTGCACAACTCAAATGCCCGAGGATACCCATGGCAGAGGATACCCATGGCACTTTTTTTTGGGGGAAAGAAACTGGGTTGGAAGGAGAGCAAACTATATCCACCCAAACAGCAATAATGCTATGAACCCTGCATTTCTATATAATTTATAGATTCAAACAATTATTATGTCCAACCTTGCATTCATGTAAAAATAATTTATAAATTCAAACAAATATCCGTATAAATGTCCAAACTCGCATTCACAGTGATCTAATGGAAGTTTAAGGTGTTTAATCTGCACAACTCAAATGCCCCA
Source organism: Pinus albicaulis (assembly GCA_034641835.2). Taxonomy (NCBI): domain Eukaryota; kingdom Viridiplantae; phylum Streptophyta; class Pinopsida; order Pinales; family Pinaceae; genus Pinus; species Pinus albicaulis. The sequence goes on from CM076578.1 coordinate 837,572,110, forward strand.
GAGATCTAATGTAAGTTTAAGGTGTTTAATCTGCACAACTCAAATGCGCCAGAGGATACCCATGGCACCAAATGTATTTCTAAAATTAAAATACAAAACATTATGATCTCACCAAATATCACCCACCAAGAATCGTGTCAAAAACAGAACATTATGATCTCAACAAATATCACCAAGAATCATGTTAAAACAGAACAGTATGATCTCACCAAAAATCACCAAGAATCGTGTCGACACCAAAGTCATTTCATTATACTATGCCCTTTTTACATCCCCGACTCCCCCCAAGGCTCAATGCAAAGCCTAAGAATTCCCATCCCAACCTTGGGGAAGGTTGAATGCTAAGCCAAAGAATTCCTAGAGTGATCCCGATATAAAATATTTGGAGATTAAAATATATATACAATTTCTAATCAAAATAAACTTTAACGTGTGTCAAACTTGAAATTTCCCACCTGTGCAGTATTCACTACTAGTTAAATTCATCACTTTTTATATACAGTACACGATAAAATAGCACATTTTGGCGTGAACTTGTCCACAGTCAGATACATTCTGGATACCTGTGCATTATGATTGAAGAGTACTTCAATATCGACTTTTCAGGTGAACACTTCTCTTTCCTGAAGATGGGTGAAGTGTTCACCCAAAACGTCGATATTGAAGTACTCTTCAATCATAATACACAGGTCACCAGAAGTTCTCAGAAACATAGTATATTTTTACAATGTTGGATGTTCCAGGCATGGGCTCACACTCTCAACATGACTCATCTCAACTGGCAAGACACGGATCATCCAAGAGATATAGCCAATTTACTTGAAGTACAAACGGTTTAGACATTAGCTATCTAACGCAAAAGCATACTAGAATATCTAATTGAAAAATACAACCCAATTGACTAATGTAACATTACATTCCTCTGTTTCCACATCTCACATCTGCAAATGTTACATAGTAACATGTAATTAAACTACACAAAAATAGGGCTTCCATGGGATACTTTAAAGACAACATGACGACCAGCTTGTAGATCCAATAAGTTATTTTTCATAAGGCTTAGACCTTAGACCATTGTGCAAGAAACATTAAAGATGATACAATAAGTTATTTTTCAGAAGTCTTAGACCTTAGACCGCTGTGCAAGAAACATTAAAGATGATACGGAACTTACAAACATTAAAGATGAAACGGAGCTTACAAGTTGATTACTGGGCAATTAGAAAGAAAATAAGAGATGAACCAAGTGTTTGCAACTAGAGGATAAATAGTAGCATTATTGTCAGAGAAATCAACAGTTCAAGTTCGTAAGTTGCTTTTCCAGAAGTCTATCGTCTGCACATTGTCTATTATTTTAACAAGGAATAAATGCTAAAGTCTAATCTGCCACGAATGCCCTAGCATGAAACAATACATTTCAAGCAACTTCAACAAGTTAGGATTAAGTGGACCTCACTTTATTACAGTTAAACAAAAAGGTAATATGCACATATATGTGCCACTTCAATTCCTCTCAAGTATATGGGACAACAGAATATAGATATCAACCGAAAAAGTAAAGACACAAATACCTGCCCTGAATTAATTCAACCTATATTTGATAGAATCAACTCTTGCAATAAGAAAAATGAACTCTCACAATGCGATCAATGCAAAAGACTAGTTATTTTTCAGTAATCTTAGACCTTAGACCGCTGTGCAAGAAACATTAAAGATGATACGGAACTTACAAACATTAAAGATGAAACGGAGCTTACAAGTTGATTACTGGGCAATTAGACAGAAAATAAGAGATGAACCAAGTGTTTGCAACTAGAGGATAAATAGTAGCATTATTGTCAGAGAAATCAACAGTTCAAGTTCGTAAGTTGCTTTTCCAGAAGTCTATAGTCTGCACATTGTCTTTTATTTTAACAAGGAATAATTGCCAAAGTCTAATCTGCCACGAATGCCCTAGCATGAAACAATACATTTCAAGCAACTTCAATAAGTTAGTATTAAGTGGACCTCCCTTTATTGCAGTAAAACAAAAAGGTAATATGCACATATATGTGCCACTTCAATTCCTCTCAAGTATATGGGACAACAGAATATAGATATCAACCGAAAAAGTAAAGACACAAATACCTGCCCTGAATTAATTCAACCTATATTTGATAGAATCATTTTAACAAGGAATAATTGCTAAAGTCTAATCTGCCACGAATGCCCTAGCATGAAACAATACATTTCAAGCAACTTCAATCAGTTAGTATTAAGTGGACCTCCCTTTATTGCAGTAAAACAAAAAGGTAATATGCATATATATGTGCCACTTCAGTTCCTCTCAAGTATATGGGACAACAGAATATAGATATCAACCGAAAAAGTAAAGACACAAATACCTGCCCTGGATTAATTCAACCTATATTTGATAGAATCAACTCTTGCAATAAGAAAAATGAACTCTCACAATGTGATCAATGCAAAAGACTAGAACCAGCAAAAAAGATCAACAAATTTCAATTTCTCGCATGTTTCAATTGCAGAAACAGTAAGTGTGCATACTCAAAATTTAAGTCCATTTAAAATAAACTAAACCACCATTTGTTTCTCTAGAATGACAAAACAGTATGCTGCCAACAAATGAAACAATATAAGTTTCGAATGCAAAGCTATTATAGATGCTACCCAAGAATCTATCGATAACGCCGGAGAGAAAGAGAATTGTTTCTTTTCCATGTAGCACGTTTGGAAGGACGAGCCTTGTGGTACAGATGGCCCCTTCCTCGGAGACCCCTGTACTTCTTTCCAGCTGATGTAAGTCCACGAAGCTCCCTGTGCTTGTGGACTGCATTACAGATCCAGTTGATTCGAGGATCATTTCGGATTACCTTGTGTGCCTGGTCAACCAGGATCACTTCATAATACTTGTAGGTGGAGTCCTGAAAAATAATTGACACATAAATGTCAGAAAAAACAGAAACTGAACAACCACCCAATACTTACTAAGAGATTCACTCGAGCTTATCCCACAGACCCTTTGACAAGTAAAGAAACTAGGTGAATATACACATTTATCTGACAAATTACTAAAAAAAGAAAGAAACTAGCATGCTCAAAAAATCATCTACATAAAAAGCATATATTTTGAATTAACATAATCAGTTGCAGTAACCTATGGTAAGGGAGATTCACAATACGGAAAACACTGACCTGATTGATCCAGTAAGAGTTCAAAACTCTCAATCCTCCCAGCTTTCGTCCAGCTCTCTCTTCTGCCACGGATCTCAAGCTACGCTGGAACTTGAGTTGGGTGATACCCTGATTTTTGGGCTTCCCATAAACAATACCTTTGGGCACTGGCCTCTTCCGCCCACCACGCCTTACTCGTATTCGGTAAACAACATAACCCTGTTTAGGAAAAATATAAAATCATTGAAACTATGGCAAAATAAAACAGTATACAGACGTGAAAATAGCAGCATCTAGAATCTAGGATTGACGTGAATGATACATTTACTAAAATAAGCCTAATTAGTTCCTTCTCTATGAAAGAGCATTATATTTCCCCCCTAGAATGTGCAATGTTGTTTCTGCAATATGAGAAACACTCTCAACATACATAATAACGTTCAGCCCTATATCCACCATAACCCAGCCCTATGATTGTCATCTGCTAGGGTTTTAAGTTTACATTACTTTTTTAGACTAGGGAGATCAGCAATGGGGGTGCCTATCCTTCAGCTAAACCACTTCAGGCCATTACTAACTGCACTAGTTCTGATAAAAAAGAGCGGCAGAAAAATCATTTTTGACAAAATGTTCTTTCGAATACCTCCAAGCGGTTTATTCTCTCTGCAAGAGCATCAAATTTTATGCCTAGAGGGAATAATCTTGTTTCCGCGATACAAGCAATAAACTATACATACATACATAACATTTATCCCTGAATCCACAATCACCCAACCTGTTTAGAATTTTCTTGATATTGCTTACAGCATAAAGTTATTTTCAAAAGATGTTTCTAAAATAACTCTAAGCAGTTCCTTCTCTTTGAAAAATCGTCATGCTTTCCCCCCAGAATGTGCTATATTGTTTCAACAATACAAATGGCACTGTATACATACCTATATAAGATCCGACCTCGACCACAATCACCCAACCCATGATCCATATTTTCCAACCCAAATGTGCAATATCATTTCTGCTAGGGTTTTAAGTTTATGAAAGTCCTCACTAACTTTGTTTTAAAACTAGGAACAGCGAAAAAATACATTTTGACAAGACACTTCTGTTCATGCTGTAGAACAAATGTGCACTTTCCCATGGAAATATAGCAATAAAATGTAATTGGCTTGCAAAGATCCCATGGGTGCGGTATCTAACCCGCCAGCCCGATCCACAGGAATGACGACCCACCAAAAGAAACCTGTCTATGGGGACTTGGACCTTTGTTGGGTGTATGACAAACCACGGTTTTACCGTCTAATCAAGACCACAGAATCCCCAAAAACTGAACAAAGCATTACTTTTGAAAGAATTTTTCATCTGTGCTCGCCAAATCCCAAAGCATGTTTTACCTTTGTAGCATTTAACTCTGGCTGTTCGTGGCATAAATTCATTTATAAGAAAAAGCTATTAGAAATCTACCTGTTTGGCCTTGTATCCAAGGCGGCGCGCCTTATCGGGACGAGTTGGGCGAGTAATCCTCACAATGCCAGGGAGCTGCCTGTACTCCCAACACCTGACCCTCTGCAGAAATCTCATCACATCCGATTGCTTCTTCTTCCATAACTCCTCTATGTACTTATACGCACCTGCAATCCCCAAACAGCGCCGCTAAATAGATCATAACAACCATGAAAGAAAGCCATGCAAACGAATGAATGCATACAGAGATTGAAAACAATACGTACCCATGGCTGGATTGCTCAAATCCCCCGATACCTCTGAGTCTCTGCCTGCGCCCCCCTCCGCCGATGCTCCCACTTCTCAAAACAATAGAGAGGAAGTAACAATGTATAAACCCTAAATATCTATAATCCCTCGTGATTCCATGAGGTGGGGGTCTAACCTGCTTTTTCTCGCCATCTTTGAGCCCTCAATTATGGTCACATGACATCTTCTTATAGACGAGTTCGTTTATGCGTCTAATGAATAAGCTTGTCAGCGGTCATTGCGTAAAGTTCATGGTTTCATGGGACCTAAGTCTCCAAGCACTAACCGAAGGAGAGCTATAAACCCCAATCTTTCCAACAATTTCTTAGGGAGGGGAGTATGAATGTGAATGAAATAGATATATTTTAAGTATTCAGATAATTTTGAAACATTATAAAGATAGTAATAATTATCCATTAAATTCTTAGAAATCACTTCTTGGCTGTAAGTTTAAGCAATATCATTTTGTGGAAGGTAGAGAATTGTAAAAAAATATGGGAAATGAAATATAACGCTGAGTTCCTCATAGTTTTTTTAATATCATTTAATTGAATAAATATAAAAAATATATTTTCAAAACTTTGGCACACTACCTTCTCCTCTCCTTCAATGGATGGATCATTGTATTTCACTTAGATGGCTAACTAACTTTAAGAAATAGGGGTAAATGAGTAAAGGGATAACTCCTAGGGTAGTAAACTAACTCACTACTAATTGATGTTTGTTGAGCTTGGATGACTAAAATTGTTAGGCTTGGATGACTAAAGTTGATAAGGAGGATTTGCCTCTTGGTTTTGCTACAAACCCATAAAGAATAAGGAAATGGAGGAAGGGTGAGGTTTACTAATTATATCAAGATTTAATTTTCATAATGTATCTATGGTTGTAGATAATTGAATTTTATGTTTTATGTTTTTACTCGTTAATTTAAAGAATGGCTACTAAGAACTAAAAATAGTCTAGGAGAGAAAATAAGCAAAACTAGTGTATTCAGTTCTCTTTCTTTAATTCCTAAATAACCTAATTAATATAGAAAGTATAAAATGAAAGTAACGTTGAAGTTTGCAACAAGAAACAATTAAATTGGCATCCGGAAAACAACATCCATGATCCTAGTGAAAATTAAGCACCCACACTATGGCGGGGCCCACACAGGCTATTTTTAGATGTATGTCTATTTTTAGATGCATGTCTATTTTTATTATCCCTTAATTTAGATGGACATTAAACTATAATCTATTCTCAATGAGAACTTGAAAATAGTTAACTGAAGTGGCAAATCAGTTAGCTAAGTGAATTTCGAGTTAAGAGGTTGGTTGGTGGGACATGCAGAATGACTTTAGTTGTAACAGAGTGATTCTAGTTGTAACAGAGTTGGAAGTGCAATGGTGCATGAGTTGTGCAAGTTGTAAATCAGTTTAACTCAGTTAAGTGAGTTAAAGTCAGTTGTGCTAGTTGTAACTGCAGATACACTAGCGAGAGATCAAGTGAATTAAATATTAGTTAATTCACATGTAGTGATCTCGCATGCAACTTATGTTTTTACTATTATTAAATGCATGCATGTCAAATCCAGTGGAGACCTAGTTGAGTTCTAGGTGAAAGGGAAGATAACTATCAGTTGTGACATTATCCGCTTGCACACATGCAAGCACACACACATTGGATGAGCCCATGATATTTACGCAGTCAAAGCACGCAAGGCATCCATCATTCAGGGTTCTTTACCATCAGGCATTGCGCAGTGGAGGCAGGTTGTCTAAAGACAATAAATTGGCTAAGGAACTTGCCAATTTTTGTATGGCAGTGTGAGACAATTAGCTGTTGTATTAAGAGCTCTTGTGATTAGAGTTCTGTAAGTAATTGTTTCATGATCCATGATATAATATACAGTAGAAGATAGTGGGGTTTTTAGCTGTAAGATTTCCCCGAGAAATTATCTGTGTTGTGTGTGATTGATCTTTCTTCATGCTTATGTAATTGGCGATTGTGTTTTTAATTCCGCAAAGATTTGTAGAAGCGATTTAGTATTTAACTTTAGCATATTGTTAGATCGGGTGAATCCAAGATATACATGCACATTGTATAGTTTCTACAAGTAAAAGAACATAACTATGACCTTTCTCTTTTCCTTTAACAAATGAAAACAACATAAAATGGTGATTAAGGGTTTCTTCCTACTTTCAACATGTAAGGAAACGAAGTGATAAATGGGGAAGGGTGAGGTGGGGTGGGTGGAGGGAGGGAAGTGATTCCTAGATGGAAAAGAGCCCTTAGTTAAGTGAAGTTTGACTAAATAATAATATCATTGAGAATGTAGGAAAACAAAGAGAAAGAAACTAAATCAAATAGGGTTAAGCCTTTTTAGCATATGTTTGGTTTGCTTAGGTCCTCTTGCGTAATATTAACCAAATTTCGTATCTCCACACAAACATACATGCACATGATAAAATGAAACAAGTATATGTGTAACCAACATACTTACACTAAAAGCAAGCAAAGTAAGATGTGTTTTTGTGTCCTTGATAGAAGAGTGATCCTTCTACTAAGAGTTGGCATTGAAACCATCCTTTGAGGTAGGAAATGAGAAGAGATTGATCAAAGTACAAAGATAGGAATGTTCCACAACCACCACAAGATGTAATCTCTACCCCTGAAGTGGGCTCAAACCAGCAAGCAAATGTTAGAGATGGGAATCTGAGCAAGATCCAAGAATATTGAGACTAACGTAGAACAAATAGTGTTATAATCCTTTGACTAGTAGTGATACCCACTAGTCAACCCCCGACCTTCTAATGAGAGGAGGAGGATCCTATTTATACACAATTAGCAATTAGGGGGCATTCATTTGTTGATCCATAAATCAAGGGTACATACTACTTCTCCTCTAATTAAACTGCAATGTTTGACCTTTGAACCACATGTGCTAGAGGTTAAACATGCATGATGGGTGGCATCTATAGGAAAATGAACTAGATAGTGAATCTACTATGTGCATGTCATTAGAAGGATAGAACCAGCTATGTTACATAGGGACAAGCCAAAGAAAGCCCATCTTTAGACCCAAGACTAATAAAATTAGGCCCCATGACTTGGTCAATGACCCAAATTCATTTATTCAAACCTATTGAGAGGACTCTTGAACTAGGACACTTCATCACATCATAGTGTTGTATAAACATGTAGAATCCCTTTATCTCATATTCAGATAGATTTCAATATAGAAAATGTGAAGTGCAAATTGCATGCAGATTTTCCCCCACGAGAAGAGAAAAGATGCATTTAAGTGCAAGAGTTGCAACTTGACTTGAAGATTAAACTTTGCAAGTAATGAGGCAAATGAAACATTTTAGGCATGAAAATAAGGTAGCAACAACACTCACAAAATTTAAACTAACCTATGAAGAGAAGAAATATCAACGACATGCAAGAAAGGGAAGTGATTATGTTTTTTGTTGATTATGTACTAAGGTAGTGAGCCATAATGCCTCAATAAAAGGAAAGAATCAACATGCAACAACACTAGGTCTAGCAAACAACATGATGATCCACTCATATTATAAAGATGTGGGGTTGGATTACATATGTGGCATATACGTAGTTAAAATAATGAGAAAATAAATCATCATTTTATTACATGACCATTCGTGTAGAGAGTAATGAAGGATTTTAGTGAAATATAAAAGTATGAGAACCATAAATAATAGGAGAACTAGGAGATCTATGTGGCACCCCCTTTTAAGTGATCTACTTATGCAAACATTTGGGATAACATTTTATTTTTAGGGGTACATAATTATGGTTATATTTTTATTTTGTTGTATGCTCTTGATTTTATTTGTTTCGAGCTCACATAATTGTTTTCTCATGGAATCATCTAATGTAGATTGTTGAGTGGCAATTAGGTGGCTAAGCTCATCACTGACACATCCTCCCTAAGTATTTTGTGAATATTCATTGCAAAATATCAATTCCTATGTTTCTAGCTTGCCACCTCACAATGCCCAGCCCATGAGGTGTGGGAGAGAAAGGTTGTGCCCTCTTATTCACATAGTTCCAAAACATTAAAATGTTGAAAACATGTGAAGTCTATTGGAAGATGCCTTAATTATTACTTTTTTGTGTAGGGTCCTATCATTTTTAGATCTTATCAAACATCCTAAAATGCAATCTCAAATTCCCTCAAGTGAAGGGCACTAGGTTACACCAACATGTTTACTAGGGATGCAATCCACAAACATAGGAAAGCATCCATTGGGATCCCCTAGGAGTTCTTCCTTGGAAAAATTAATAAGAATGAGGTAATTATCAAAATTAGATAAGAATTTAGTATTAACATCACATACAAGTTTAATGGAGAAAGGGTAACTTAGTAACATAAATTTAATTTTACTAACTTGATTATACTTAATTCGACTCCCTCAAGTCACCCTCAACCAATTCAGCCACTACCAAGTAGACCTCAACCAAATTAACCACCATCAAGTCAACCATTATAGAGTTAACCTCAACTAAGTCAGCCTTGACCGAATTAACTTTATCAAGTCAAAGAAACCAAAGTCAACCACCCCTAAACTGACCAATAAACTAGCAGAGGCATATACTCTTTTGAAAGGTATATTCTAGCTTGATCATATCGTCCACAACGTCATCCCATCCCCAACAATTCAATAGGCATTTCAAGGCACGTGTATTGTGGATCAAGGGATAAAGACCTCAGGCTTGAAGGCATACTTATAAGAATTTGTGCCCTCGTGGAAAACATGGAGCTCAAGGTTGAATGGTTCCATGTGAGAAGGCAAAATAACATATTGGTTGATTCACAAGCCAATTTGACCATTTAATTAAGCAAAGTTGGTATATTTATTTAATGGGATTCTTCTCATTCACCTTTCATGTGTCATGTCTCCATGGAATTAAGAGGGTACATCGATAGCTATAACTCCGCACAAAGAAGGCAATAAGGACACATAGTTAGAACCACTCAACATTATGATTTTTATCACTGCCACATGGGACAATAATCCCCCATGTCCCATCCCAATAACGCCTATGGGATATATCGACCGTTATTCATGTTTTATTCTGCAATGAAGAATTTGGATTTGGGTGCAGTAGGTGTTCACCTAAAAGTGCTTGGGTGTGAGGATTTTGTAGGAATGTTCCATCTTCCTCAATGGGATTTAGTGGTGTTAATTGTAGGTCCTTTGTTTGTCAAGGGAAAGAACATGAACAATATGGATTATGGGGAACTCTGAGCTACTCGCAGTTCCCTCAAACAACATGAATTGACCATTAAAGAACTATGAGAGGAACTAGACACGGTAGCACATTGTTTGTTTTTGGTAGAGGAGAATTAAGGCTATAGAGGAGAGATTTTAATGAGTATACTTTTTCTTATGAAACATCATGTGGACACCACCAAACAACTAGTCCCCAATCACATCAATTTAGGATATCCCTATTTGCAGCTTTCTATCCATGTGGATTATGTGCCTATATGTTATGGCGTGAAAGTTCCCCCTTCCTCTGCATTGAAAGTTCAATTGATAACAAATTTGGATGCATCGCATGGCATTTTGCCTCCATCCATTAAGTGCTCAATGGGTGTCTTATGAATTATGTAGGTCTTAGTCCCTTTTTTTTGTATCTAATATTTTTTGTCAAAGTATGGGAATCAAGCTTGGGCTTTTCTAGCATTTGAAAATTATTATATGAATGTGGGATATAAATATGGGTTTGTCAAAGGATGAATGCCAATGAATATCAACTACGAAGCACCCTATTTCTACAAGGAATATCTCTCTTTGTGCTTTGTATGTGTGCATTTTTTACAGCATTTTCTATAAATAGTACATTACTAATTTATGTGAAAAAAGAAAAAAATAATAATGACAACAATTGCAACATAAATATGTGCTTAAATATCTTCATAAGTTGAAGGTAGTTTTTACCATTTACTGATCCAGATTTATGCAAGAACGCAACAGAATACAGAAATAACCATAAACATAGAGATGCAGTGGAAATAAGGCTTCATTTCATTAATATCAAATAACAGAAATATGCTTACAAACATAATGGAAATAAAATAGCTAGGGTGCTAGTAGTGATTCTTTGAGAAGAGATGTGGCAGCTACAAACCTCTGAATTGTGTTACAATGAGGCTCGAGGGCCTATTTATTATGGAGAAACAATGGAGAACTCTAAACGTCCAAAAACCTAACCCTAGGAGATGAAGCGCCAAAACTATGGGCCCCGTTTGGGTAAATTGGTGTTTCAACTTCCCGGGGACGTAACTTCGACATACTATCTCCATTTGACGCACATGATACATCATTGGAAATATCTATCTGAGGACTACAAATGTCACCACGAATATCGATTCCGGAATGGAATCATATACGCTGGACAAACGATGCCCAAAAACGTCGTTTAGGGCGTCAAAACGGCTCCGGAAGTTTAGGACCCGAAAAAACAGCTAAAAATAGTAAGTTGTGCCTGTTAGTGTCAGTCTAGTCACACTGCCATCAATGATCAAAACTGCTCTTTTGCATTTGCATATTAGGTGTCTCATACCGAATAAATTTCACCATTCTGCTAGGTCATGGATTCATTGATGGTAGTAGTTTTTTATCAGTTTTCCCTCATGAGGTACTTGCTGATTTTCCTTCCTATGGCCTTCGGTCATTAGTCACTTTTATTCCCAAAATCATATCAGTAGGTCATAGGATTGGTTTCATTAGTCTCTAAGGTCTCACCATGGTAAAATTAATGAGTCAAGTGTCAAATAAAGATCAGCAAGGCCATGAGGAAGTCAATAAATGCAAAGTCACAGCACCTGGAAGATCAGAGATATCATTCATTCAGTGTGACGCAAGTTTCACCTCCAAACCATGTTTTGAGGTGAAAGCATAATACTTTGCCCTTCAGTCTCAATTCAGAAGCTACCAATCTCCGGCAAGATCATCACCCTGCCTTTTGGAGAAGTTTTTCACAACATGTTCAGCGTCAAATCATTCTCCAAGAAGATCTAGCAGAAAGAGCCCGAAAAGAGCTTTCCAACGGTATACTACACTCTCAAAACTGACTTCTGGATTGGAATTTATGCTTAAGTGAAGTAAAATTCCCTTTACCCCCTATTTCCCATTTTTCCCTTCAACTTTGCTTCATTAAAGTTTTATATCCCTTTACAAAAACCCCTTTCCCCCCTTTTCCGATTATAATATCGCATTATAAATCTTTTATATACATATGCGATTTAAATACTAAACCACTTCCCCTCTCCATACCCCGTAAACTTTAGAAACAAAGTTTATGTTATATAACCCCCTCCGCCGTATAAACCACTTCCCCACCATGCACATCATAAAACTTTATAATATAAAGTTTAAAGTTCTATTGTTATAAATCACCAATCGCAACCTTTTCAATCGCGGGTTTATTTGAAGTGACGATCGCAAATGTTTTCAATGCGATTGATCGCATCGCAATATAACCCAATGTGATTGATCGCACCATCCTCTGATCACCAATCGCTCTGATTTCCGATTAACCCGATCGCAAAGTCCTGCTCCGATATTCCAATCGCATCGCACATGCTCTGCGCCCGACTCGATCGCAAGTTTTTCTCCGATCTCCCGATCGCGCCCATCCTCCGATCGCATCGCACATCCCTACCTCCCGATGCGATTGTGATTGACCCCTTGGGCCCCACCACAGATTCTTTCGCCCGTTCATAAATAAAAGGTATGGCCCTTTGTTAGTCCAAAACTTTGGTTATGTTTGATTTTATATAAAGACCTCCCCCAATTGCAGCGGCAGTTTCATATATATCATTCCGCCCCTCTCCCGACTCTGATTTCCGATTGTGATTCACCCCGGTCCCACTTTAGCCTTCTGCCTGTTTATAAATACCATTCATCCCTTTGTATAAAGTGCATTGTATACTGCCCCATCGGACCCAGGCTAATCGCATCGGAACTTTTTGGGTGTTGTTTCAACATATTGCCCTGCTCCCCGACTCCGATTTCCGATTGCGATTATATAATATCACTCCGCCTGCCCCCCAACCCAGATTTCGATTGCGATTTATGTGGGTCCTGCCTCCATCTCCCTTCCTTTTTCCCATTTAAAATATGTTTTTCCCTTCACAAATGCACAAATTCAATTCAATTTATTCAAAAGGCATATTATTAGAAATGTCAGTTTTATTCAAACAGCGAATGGAAAGCAAAGGAGTAGTCAAAGGCCGAGAGCTTAAAATAATATAAAGATATCTGCAATAGCAGGAAAATAGGATCAGATTTCCTATTTTGTCTTCAATTATGATTCAAAGGGATCCACGCTACAGGTTTTGCCCTCCCATTGGTCATCAGTGGATTTCAAGTGGAATAATTGTAACGTTGTTCTTCTGTTACGGAGAGATTGTTGGCTCTTGATTTTCCATCTTCAGTTATGATTTCTCCTCTTCCCATCGTTTTGTATTCCCGCAAAATCTGTCTATTTATTGCAAATGCTAATCATTTGTAAAGGGTTGAAAGTATGAGGTCTGAAAACTCAGAAGTAGGGGAATAGTGTGACAGTGAGCTCTGCGCTTACGTTGTACGGTTTGGCAGGGAATTAATAAAGAGATGCAGCTCTGATTTGTGGGATTCATGTGGTATGAGTTTTAGCATATGTTTCTTCTTTGTGTTTCATATGTACATTGTTATGTTGCAACATTCATTCATAAACATTTCCAGTAGAATGTCTTCAAGTTAGAAAGGTAGAATCCATTTTATATGCTCTGCCTTGGGAAATCATTCATACTCTGTGTGTTTTCTTCTATTTGAAAAGGATTCATTTATTATGCCCTTTTCAGCTTTCCCAACAGTCTTTCCACTCCATCTTGTTTCAATTTGATTGCTAAATCTCCTGCCTATCTTGCCCCATGAAATATCTTGTGTCCTTGATTTAATTTCTCAGCTCATGCTGTCCTTTGTCCCATACATCCCTGAAAATTCAGTCATTTATTAAACACCTCTTTCACATTCATATACCTAGCCTAAAATTATTTCGTTATTGTGTTATTTAATTTCTATTCTACGGAGAGAGCCCTCTCCTGTCCTTGTAGGGCTAGCTACAAGGCTGAGCGTGGTTTAGATGTTACCCTGATTTGCCTTTTTCAGCCTGAGGTTAAGATTGGGTGCTAACAATGCCGAAACTAAAAAACTGAAAGAGAAAATGTTGGGGCCCCAAGTGGGATAGGCGGGTGACCACCAATATCCACCTGGATCATTCCTCCCCCCTTAGGAAGAAGTTCCTCCATGAGATGAGGAAACTTCTGCTGAACTTGGTCCCTGGTGAACTACTTTCCTTGGTGCAAGAGTTGGCCAACTTTAACAACCTGATACAGTTGGAGATTTTGTTGGTGAGTGTTCTTGATTTGCATGTCCATGATACAAACTGTGGTGGCCTGTTCCATGCAGTCTAGGTTTAACTCTGTTGGTGTGAGTTGTTCTGCAATGTCAGAGGTGTCTAGTAGAGGTGGGAAGTAAGGATGAAGGCGGTCCACATTGAATAGTGGGTGCAAACCAAGGAATGGTGGAATACTGAGCTCGAAGGCATTATTCCCTACAGCCTTAGTGATGGTGTACGACCCGTATTAGAGTGGGCGAAGCTTGCGATGGGGTCCAGTGAGGCGCTCCTTCTGTAAATGTAGCCACACTTTGTCGCCCACCTGGAAGTTGTGTGGCACCCGATGTTGATCATGGCGTTGCTTGTACTTAGCATTGGCTCTGTCCAATATGTCATGAACCTGTTGGAAGATGTGCTAAATGCGCTCTGTTAGACTCCGTCTTGTCTAACCTCTGTCAGAGTCAAATGCAGACAGGTAGCTGTCAAAGTCTCAGTTCAATATATAGGCCAATGCCAATCAGCTTTCACCCACTGCTACTTAGATGTTTGCAAAGCTTGTTTTCAGAATGTTTCAATAACACTTGCAGGCTAGGAGAAGGTTCAGTAGCTGTTTATATCAGGAATGTCATCAATGAGAAATTGATTCTTCTTCAAAACCCTGTTTTGAAGAAGAAATCATCAAATATGTTTTGGTAATAAATAGGTAAGTGGTCAAAATATTTCAAATTTTACAGTTCTTCAGTGGCACCAGTTTCAAGCATCCCTGCAAAAGACAACAAGCATTTCAGTTCAAAAATTCAGAAAAAGCCAAAAAGATATATTTTATTAAAAAGCCAAATGTAAAAATGCAGAAACATTGTAATGTGGGTTATCAAATAAATTTGAATCAAATCTGATTTTGAAAGATATTTTCCCCATGTATAAAAAATGGAAATCAAGTTCATTTGCTAAAATCCGCAGCATAGAAGTCGAAATCAAGTGTTTGGAGGCCAAAATCGTGCTTTGCAGAAGTGTTGACAGAGTCTGGAGGTCGTGAGACCCACTTGGGCGCATGCGACCCACTTGGCAAATGCGACCCACCTGTGCGTTTTGGCCAGTGTAAATTTGAACGCATGCGACCCACTTGGCAAATGCGACCCACTTGAACGCATGCGACCCACTTGCTAACAGAGTTCAGAAAATTGCGTTTAGCACCCGGAATTTCATTTTTGCGCCCAGTCTTCATCCAAAACGACTCCAACGAATTGCAAACAGGTTTTGATCATTGTGCAGTAGATTTTTATTATGCTTGTGGTGATTTTGATGTGAAAGAAGCCTTGAATTTGCAGCCCCGATTGTGGGATTTTATCCTAGATCTATGCTCCAAGACAGGGAAGTTAGAATATATATCTTCTCCAGCTTGTCCCTCAGATTTAATCAGTCTACTGCATGATTGCAAAGGTACATGGAGTGATGGAAAATTGATCACCAAAATTGGAAAGAATAGTGACAACGTGCAAATGGTGCTAAAAACACTTATTCATTGTGGAGCTCCAGCATCTATATTGATTGATGGCAAGCCACACTTGGGAACTGATAGATTGGTTCGCATACTACTCAACTTCCGGAAACATTTACAAGAAATGGGAGTTCAGATAATGTTTGGTACTCGAATGGATGACCTGCTGATGAGGCAAACACAGGTTGTTGGAGTTCAGGTTTCTGACGCAGGAGGTGACTCAAGAACCAATCTGCGAAAGATTATATCTGATGCAGTCGTTCTTGCTGTTGGTCATTCTGCTAGTGATGTATATGAAAAGCTTCTTGGGCAGAATGTTCTTTTAATTTCAAAAGACTTTGCTTATTCTAAATTTGCTGATGAAGTTCGGAGTGGAAATGGAAACAGTATTTTCAGGAAAATGGTCCATTCGCATCAGATAGTTGATGGCCGCATTGAGTTGTTTATATAAGTTGTTGTTTTATGATAAAAATTTCTTCAGGTGAATTAAAGGTATCAATATATGTATGATGTGGTGATAAGCACATGGGAAATGTAACGTGGCAATCGTTGCAATATGTGGGCATTCGAACATATGTGGCAGCATGGAAACGTGCCTTCAGCAGAGACACTTGTCGTGACATTATGGGAGAGAATAAAAGTCAAAAGCCAAATTTAAATACAGATAATTATCCCAGCAGAGAAATCGAATTGGTTGGTCTATTTGGGGTCTTCAAGCTGCAGCTCAGAAAGTCTAGCTATAGATTCTATCAAATCATTGGTCATCAACAAACAAATATAACGCTATTCCTTTTAGAGCAGAGTCTTCCTATTTTCATGATTATTGATGTAACTGCCCCTTATTTTCATCGATTAGTTAGCATTTCTCATAGTTTATTTAATGTATTGTAAAATCACTTGTAAAAAGGGGAGAGTTCTGAGAGCTGATGTAGGAGAAAATTAGAGTTTTATTGTACAGTTTTAGACAGAGATTTTAATGAAGAGATACAGCTCTGTTTTTTGAGATTCTTGTGGCTTGAAATTTAGCAAATGTTTTTCCTTTTGTTTCATATGTCATCGTTATGTTCACAGTTCATTAATCACCATTTCAATATTGAATGTTTCTAAGTGAGAAGGGCAGAATTCGGCTTGCTGCTCTGCCCTGGAGAAGATTTCATGTTTGTGTAATTTCTTCTGTTTGATAAGGATTCAGTTATTGCCCTTGTCAACCTCGCAGCGGTCTTTCACTCCGTATAATTCCAAATTGATTGCTAAACTTCATGCTTATCTTGCCTCATGTAATAATCTGCATTTTTCATTTGATCTCTGCTCTCACTGTTTCTTGATCCCACACAGCCCAGAAAACCCCATTATTTATTAAAAAACCCCTTTCTATCAATTTACTAGCCTGAAATCAATATCAGTGTTTCATTTAGGTCATCTCAGATCCTATTGGACATCTTTCATTGAGTTTGACCCGGAGAGAGCCCTCTCCTGTCCTCGTAGGGCTAGCTACGAGGCTAAGCTTGGTTTGATGTTGCCTCGAGTTTTGCCTTCTTCAGCCTGTGGCAGAATCGAGCGCTAACACGCTCGATGAAGCTATTTGCTTTGTCAACTTTAGACTGGACATGAGCCGAATCGGCCTGAGTAGCCGCAAATGGCATGGCTACGTCAATGGGACATAGTGGCTGGAATCCCAAGCCCACCTGAAAGGGGCTATGGCCAATTGAACTGTGGAGAGCCCGGTTATAACTATGTTGTACATAGGGGAGGCTCTCGTCCCATGTGCGTGGATGCTTTGAATTGTACATGCGCAGAATGTGTACAATCATTATGTTGACGACCTCTGTCTGGCCATCTGTTTGGGGATGGAAAGATGTGGACTTGGTGAGCTTTGTGTCCAACATTGACCAGAGGCTGGACCAAAATGTGCTGAGGAACCTGCTATCTCGATCTGATATGATAGACTGTGGGATCCCGAAGTGCACCCACACTCGTTCAAAGAAGAGTTTAGCAGTGGCTTCTGCTGTGATATTCTTCTTACAGGCCGCCATGATGGCCATCTTCGAGAATCTGTCAACGACCACGAAAACACAGTCATTTCCATTCTTAGTAGAAGGCAGGCCCGACATGTAATCCATCGAGATGGATTCCCACGGTCGACTAGGGGTAGGTAGTGGAGTATATAGGCCTTGCTTCTTGATGGTCGGTTTGGCAATGGCACAAGCAGTGCAGGATCTGATGTGCTTCTCGACATCCTTTCGAAGGTTCGGCCAATAGAAATATTTCTGTAGTATTGCTACTGTTTTCTCGACCCCGAAATGCCCAGCGACTCGACTGTAGTGTGCTTCCCATATCATCTTGGCACACTCGCTTGAAGGAACACAAAGGTGTCCCAGGTGACATAAAAGTGCATCTTGGAGGTGAAAATTTGGAACTTGCGTACCCCCCAAGAGTGCCTTGTATGTGTGGCCGAAGTCTGGGTCGCTCTCGTAGAGAAGCGGCCATTCAGAAGTCTCATGCCCACAAGAGTTGAGAACGGTGGTGAGCGCCACGATTGGTGGTCAGCTGAGGCAGTCTGCAACATTATTGGTGCTACCCTTCTTGTACTTGATGTTCAAATGAAACTGTTGCAGATATGTGGACCACTTTTGATGGCGATCATTTTGCAACTTCCCTTGTGTCTGTATGAGCTGCAGGGGCTAGTGGTCTGTGTGGATGATTGTTTCCTTCCCCAAAATGTAATGCTTCCATTGTCGACAAGCTTGCACAATGGAATACATTTCTTTGTCATAAGTGGGATACTTGCGAACTGTGTCAAACAATGTCTCACTGTGATATGCCACTAGATGTCCTTGTTGAGTAAGAACTGCCCCAATAGCATAGTCAGAGGCATCTGTCTCGATCTCAAACGGTTGTTGCAAGTCTGGTAATGTGAGCACTGGGGTAGAACAGAGGCGATTTTTTAATTCTGTGAACGCCTTCTGTTGAGATTTCGACCAAAATAATTTTGCTCTCGCTCCTCCCTTGGTGACTTGACTCAAGGGCCAAGTGATATGAGAGAATCCCAACACGAACCTACTGTAGAAATTAGCAAGACCCAGAAAGCTGCGAAGCTCTGTTATAGTGGTTGGGGCTGGCCAATCCCGAATGACTTGGATCTTGGTTGTATCCACATGCACCCCCCTTTCATCAATAATGTATCCTAGATATTGAACTTGGGTCATGTCGAAAGTGCACTTCTCCAAATTGGCACACAACTTGTGTTGCCGCAGTGTTTGGAGGACTTGTCGGATGTGGTGGAGGTGCTCTTCCCAAGTCTGGCTGAAGATCAAAATGTCATCTAAGTACACCACTACAAATGAGTTGGTGAATGGTCGCAAGATGTCGTCCATCAACCTCATGAAGGTTGCAGGAGCATTCATCAACCCGAAAGGCATGACCAACCATTCGAAAAGACCTTCCTTGGCTTTGAAGGCAGTCTTCCACACATCGGAGGGTTCGATTGGTACCTAGTGATACCCAGACTTCAAGTCGATCTTGCTGAAATATTTCACCCCTTTGAGTTGGTCCAGAAGGTCATCAATCCGTGGGATCAGGTACCTGTTCCAGACAGTGATCTTGTTCAGCGCCCGATAGTCAATACAGAGTCTCCACGTCCCATCCTTCTTCTGTACCAACACAATCAGGCTCCCACAGGGCGATGAACTTGGTCGTATGTGACCTTTCTACAGCAGCTCCTGCATCTGCCTCTTGATTTCATCATTCTCCATAACAGAGCGCCGATAGATCGGTCTATTGGGTAGCGGCGCACCTGGGGTCAGATCAATCGGGTGCTTGACCTGACAATGCAGAGGAACTCCTGTGGGTGAGGTGAATATGTCCTCGTACTCCTCCACAACCTTGTCCATTTGTTTTTTTCGTGTAGAGGAACCCTGTTTGGAGGTCGTGGCCACAATCTTCTTCTTTCCCTGGGGGAAGATCATCAGGAAAATGAATTTCCTGGTTTGGGAAATGAGCTCACTGCATTGTTTTGTAGTAACCAAAGAGATAGCGGCAGGAGGTGGTACCTCTAGTATCCTGTACAACTTATTTCCCAAAGTAACAATAACAACACGAGGCTGAGACTCATACACAGCATGACGCTTCCACAAGTATGATTGTCCTAATAATACACCAGAAACATCAATAGGAGTAATGTCACATAATACCTCATCCGTGAAGGGCTTGATGCTATATGGAAGGCGACATTGTTGGCTGACGCGGAGATCTCGTCCTTGGTGAAGCCATCCGATGGTGTATGGATGTGGGTGAGCTATGGTCGGCAAGCCCAACTGCTTCACGACATCTGCTGAAATGAGGTTCTTTTGGCTCCCACTATCAAGAATGAACTGTACTGGGGAGCCCTTTACCCACATCTGGGATTGGAAGAGACATTCCTCCTCCTCTGGATCTTCCAGTTCCTCCTTATGGATCTTCGTAGTGGCAACAACGGCATTGGGCTCCACATCAATAATCTATTTCCCTTTATCATTCCCCTTGTCAGGTTCTGATTCAGAGTTAAAGCATGCATCTGACTCAGAAGCCCTCATCTCGGCCACCAACGACTACTTGGCCCGACACTCACTTGTGTTATGAGTGGAGCTCTTATGGAACTCACACCACTTCCCCGTGTCCTTCTTTGGCTTTGCAGTGTTGTTATTTGCTTGTGGCTTTGACAAGTTGTCTTGAGCTGCCATGCCTTGGCTCTGTCCTTTGTTCTGCGGTTTGGGAGCACCTTTCCCTTGCTTTTGATTCGCAGATCCAAAGTCTCGTTTCTTCTATCTGAATTTCTGTTCAATCTTAGCAGCATACCGGTATGTCGTACCACGCGAGGAGATGTCGAGGAACTCCATTTCCTCATGAATGTATATGTGCAGACAATTGCGATACTTTAGCACCAAATGTTTCTCTGAATCTTTGATACCCAACTTTGTGCGCAGGGTATGGAACATATTCGTCAGCTCATGCACATCTTGATCCCTTTGTTGTCGTAGCATGGTCCATTGTATGTACTTGTCCTCATAGCTCCCCAGAGGATAGTATTGTTCCTTGATGGCGTCTCGAAAATAATTCCAAGTGGTTACGACCAAGAACATAGAGGGTTTTTTATCGTCCTTTTTTCTCACAGCAGGTTTCCCACCAGTCCTTGACATGGGGGGTAGCTTTGAGGAGTGCAAAAATAATCTTCTCCCGGTCGGAAAAATCATGAACCGAGAAATATGATCCTTCTAATAGATTCAACCATCTATCTACGACATCTGCATCTATTTGACCCTCAAATATGGGAATGTCAAAATTTTCTTGTACCTTAAAGGGAGTCGCACCTCCAGAGTGGCTGCTGGATGCAGATGCGCCGCGGGTGGGCAGCCGTTGAAGGATCTAGGCAAAGTTATCCATCATCGCGTTCCTTTGTTTTTGAAGGGCCTCCTCGAGCAATATTTTGATATGATCTCCTGCTCCCTCATCTTTCTTTTCGTTCCCCATGGGCATCCATCGGGGTTTGCAAGGCTGATCTTGCAAAGGTTCCACCAGATCGAGCCCTAACTCCTTATACCCCGACCTCGTTGGGGACATGCAAAGAAGGATCGAGAAAAAGCAGATCGCTCTGATACCACTGATCCAAATTTATGCAGGAAGGCAACAGAATACAGAAATAACCATAAACATAGAGATGCAGTGGAAATAAGGCTTCATTTCATTAATATCAAATAACACAAATATGTTTACAAACATAATGGAAATAAAATAGCTAGGGTGCTGGTAGCGAATATGTGAGAATAGATGTGGCGGCTAAAGACCTCTGAACTGTGTTACAATGAGGCTCGAGGGCCTATTTATTATGGAGAAACAATGGAGAACTCTAAATGTCCAAAAACCTAACCCTAGGAGATGAAGCGCCAAATTTATGGGCCCCGTTTGGGTAAATTGGTATTTCAACTTCCTAGGGACGTAACTTCGACATACTATCTTCGTTTGACGCACATGATACATCATTAGAAAGATCTATCCGAGGACTACAAATGTCGCCACTAATATCGATTCCAAAACGGAATCATATATGCTAGACAAACGATGCCCAAAAAACATCGTTTAGGGCCTCAAAACGGCTCCGGAAGTTTAGGACCCGAAAAACTGCTAAAAATAGTAAGTTGTGCCGAAACTGAAAAACTGAAAGAGACAATGGTGGGGCCCCAAGTGGAATAGGCAGGTGACCACCAATATCCACCTGGATCATTTACACTTAAGAAGTATTTTCCCTATATGCCAAAAACTTCCTTACATGATATATTGTATTGAGAATTATAACAACATGATTTAACTCATCCACATAATGTTGTATGAAGGCTCGACTACATATTTCCTAATTTTTTTTATAATTTGAACAATATTCAACATAACCCAAACACAACTCAACTATGAATATAATGATTTAGGTCATTGTGGGCACATGTGGAGACTCTTAGTTTATAGCATGAATCTAATAGTTTCATACCATCCAGCAATCATATTTGTATACTTGTCGAAGGCAATAGATATATAGCAATTGACATTGCACTTATCAACATTAGTTTTAGTTGTGTAATATAAATTTTTGATTGATATTCCATGAAACATTTTGTTTCCAACTTATCAAATATTGATAGTATTTTTAACTCACCAATCACACACTTTGGGGTATTATTTGGCCTCATACCGAGGCAAGGGATAACTTTTTTTTTAAATAAACTTAGGAAACGGAGCATATATTTACACTCAATTACAATGAAGCTAATTAATGCTAGCCTTCGGGCTAGCATTGATTCATAACATTTCATGTTTTCCTTTTTTGTAAAGGAAATACTCTAGTTTTATTTTTCTATTCTATCACATTGCACGTAGTCATAAGTTTTGTGCTCTGAATTCTTTTTCTTCCACCTACACACCACCTATCATTGTTTCATTCCACCATTTCCTACACACTTCCTCACTACTTATGCAAGCAGATTTTGTCCACCACTTGTTTAGGGAACCACGATCACTATATCAAACTTTTGCATATCCTATTCTCTATTGATGGATTCTTGTCTACTTATGAACAAAGTGGAAGGAATGAACAGAGTAGAAGAACAAGGAGCAAGTTGGCAAGCAATCCGAGATTTCACACATTCCTTGTTGTGAGGTTATAGGAAAGAAATTTGAGGTTTCACACATTCCTTGTTGCAAGGTTGTAGTTGAGATGATAAACAATTACATCTTAAAATCTGCAATCAATTACACAAAAAGGTAAGTATCTCTGAAACTGAAAATTTTGCAACTAACTAACATATAGTCGACAATATCAACAACATATTATAGATACATGTATCACATGTACTTAGCTTAAATTGTGAAAAAAATCACATGTAATTTAGCTTAAAATGTGAAAACATAAAATTTATTCAAATTGAGCAATGGTTCATGGATTATAAATCCTAGTATGACGTTGATTCCTATCAAATATTATACAATTTTTAGGCCCATAACCCCATGTATAAAAAATCATTACCTAAATCATCAATCTTTGTTAGCTCGGTGGTCTTTTCCTCACCTATTTTCTTAGCCTCACCCTCACATTTTGTTGTGGCCTTAGAGGCATCTGTTAGATTTTTGGTAGCATCGGATAGGTGTTCTAGTCTCTAAGGTGTCAGATATACTAAGGAACATGAGATCTATAATACCCATAAATGGCTTCGTGAGATATGGCTCTAACATACCTTCATTAAATTAATTGACCGGATAATTAAAATTTCCCAAGTCGAACTTGTTAGAAAATTGAGACCCTTTATGATTAGATTAGATTTTCCTTCTTAGATAACTGCTTATGAAATATGGTGGATTCTTATTTATTTAATTATATTCTTCTTCATCAAACAATTATCAAAACATAAATATGAAGAGCACAAGAAAACAAAGAACACAAGGTATAAGCTCCAAGCCAAGGTAAAACCCCTCCAAGGGGAAAACCCTAAAAAAATTCTTCTTATAAAATCAGATCAAATGACATATCCAACAACCATAATGAAAAAAAAATTCCACCTCTAGATGACAAGTCAAGCCTTTCTTCTTTCCAACATATCCATCAACAATAGACCAACAATAAGGGATGTTCCGAGATAGAACTTCCACAAACTCTAGCTCAAGAAGAAATCCTCCTTTTCAGACTTCGGCCCTCCACTTCTTCTCTTCCCTCTTTGTGATATTTCAAACTGAAATCCATCAATTGTTTATGTTTCCAAATGATCTCCATCTTCCCTCTATATATTCTTTTCTTAGGCATGCGAATAGACATGTCCATTGGGGCAGGGACTGTTAATTTTTCATAAAGCAACATTGTTCTTTACTTTGATAGTTACATTTCTTTATTAACATGTTGCATTCACCCCAAATGCTTTTTTCCATTGTACAGATCTATATCATTAATCATCAGAAAATGAAACTATGCAGAAAGAACAATGCCATCATCATCATTATCTAAGTAGCAGGAAATAAAATATCAAAAGAAGAGAAGCATGAACACATAGAGATACTAGGATTGGTCTGAGACTAGGGCAAAGCCCACTACGGGGAAAACCCTTGAAAATTCTTCTTCTTAGATCTTCATTGAATGGTTCAGAGTACAATTATCCATGAGTACATATCTTTACGATGCAAAAAAAAATAAAAATAAAATAAAAAATAAAAAATACAAGCATTAAAACCATACCCATACTTCTACATGAAGGAAATTGAATGTGAGAACTGAAATGCACTGACACTAGCTATAGCAAACTTATGAACATGGCTGATACTGAATGAAGACTTAAGATACTTTTGCAACTGAAACAAATAGATTTGATCGACAAACCAGCAGATCTATAATACCAAAACTCTTATCTGATAGATCACCAAGTGATCTCATCTCAATTGTCCTAAATCTGAATCCAGGAGACTGTTATCGACTGCTTTGACGCAACTGTGACTGAACTCCTAATCTCTGAAGGCACTGCACAATCAACAGAAGATGAACCAAATCGATTTTCCTCATAAAATCTCTTGGTCGCGGCCTTAAAAAGCTTTGCTCACAGCTCTGGGGTCCTTGGCCGCCTCCAGGACTCACTGAGCCCGCGACTCTACTTCAAATCAACTCTGAAGCTTGGTCGCGACCTCCCCACGATGTGTGAACGACTTTGGAACCTTGGTCGCGGGCACAATCTCTGCTGAACTAGGTCGCTACCTAGGCCTTTCCTGCCCGCGGCTTTGGCCCAATAGATCCAGATATGAAATGTGTCTCAGACCCTAATCCCAATCCACTACATGCCACTGCGTGAGCTCCTTCTAACATACTTGTGTGAGCCAAAACATAACCATAGACGAAATAATATGATGGATGCAAATCATAGATTGCTTGAGCAAGTGTGTAAATGAGCTTGAGGTCACCTATCTTTATAACTTTGTGAGTGGCCGCTTGGGGCTTTGACCCAAGCAACATGCAGTTAACCAACTCACTAAAATATTAAATTAATTCATAACTTACCTTTTGCTTAATCGATTGGGGCGATATATAGGTAGATTTTGATCCTCTCGAAAAGAGGAATATAATTAAATAATTATCTTAATCATAAGAGCTGTCCAATATGGAATTTTACCCTAGTTGAAAAAATCAACACTCCCTCTCAACTACGAAGAATTTCACTTTGCAAACTCTGCTTGCAGTTGTCTTGCATCATGGAGTCATCAATCTGTTGATATTTGATCATCAATAAATATGCCATTCTGATATTCATGCATAATCATGTGTAATTACTGAACATCTTTGTCATGAAGTCGTCATGTTGTGAACCTTTATTATTACAAATCATCAATGTACTCTTCATGCTTACTTTTGATTATCTCTTGATTGTTTATGCTTGTATGTTGAACATCCTTGGATCTAGAAGAAGAATTTGTCACTGGAGGGGAGCTTGGGCTACCACCCTTCATTCATTAGGTTTTCATTTTGGAGTCTTTTCCATTGGGCTACTACTACCCGGAATATCATCAATGAAGAGCATAACAATAGGGAGCACATCTCGAGGAGCGCATCGCCTGGAATTTCATGGGGGAGCTAAACCTATACAGCCCCATATATAGAAAATAAGATATCCATCCATGTAGGGGAGATCATCTCGACCCTGGTGTCACCTTGGGGAGCTCAGTCTCAACTCAGAACTACATAGGGTTATATCATCAGGGAGCGCACTTTCAACCCATAATCACATAGGGTCATCCCAACCCATCCAATTTCCTATTGATCTTCCCATCGACGACCTTGAATAGTCATGTGGTAAAACACCTGCATCATAATCCACTTGGGTTGTACACCCGAAGTACACTCTCAACTCGTTGGCCAAATGAGGAGCGGTATTCCCAACAAGTCGGCCCAACTTGTGGGTATGATGCCAACTGAGGTATATTCTACAATGACCCAATGATGGAGGAGATACTCGACTTGTAAAAACAAACAAGGATCACACACATACCCACGGGATATAGTTAGGGAATACACCCTATTGTCCAGAGTTCCCTCAACCCCAGGAGTCCTTCACGTCAATTTCTCACTCAAGCACTCAGTGTTATCGATTAGCGCTCCTCTCATTTGGTATCTGATGATTCATGTTCCTACAAGACATCAAATCAAACATTATGTTAAAACATACATAATCATGGCAAGATACCAATCATAACAAGATACCATATCCATCCTCCCTTTCATGGAGGTGTCAAACATGCATGGATACTATAATCACCCTCCCTCTCACGGAGGTGTCAATCAAAAGCCTCAGCTTGTCTCGGACAGTTGCACTGTCTCAAATGAATCGAGAACACATAGTCCCAACTATATGTATTTGGGATACTCTGCCATCATCATGCATCCATGTCTTATCCATATCATGCTTGATCAACTCTTTAATGATCTTCTACATCATGCCTCACAGCTAGCTTTGTTAACAGCATTATATCTGACTTCGGTCGTACTATGGACCTCTTGTCCAAGGTATCATGGTATATATCATACTATGGCAGCATCCAAATGTGCTCATCAATACTAATCACAAACATCATCAGTGCATCCATGCAGCTACATATCGTGGGAGAAATATCTCAACCATATAAAAGATGTTTGGTGGCAATCCTGAATGAAGCAACTCAATCATGAATTCATTCATGCTCTATATACAACATATACGAATGAATGTTCAAAAACGAAACATCAATGCTTCAGCCAACTAACAGATGCCATATCATGTTCAATCAACATTTGAACTTTAAATCAGAGTGTCCAAGGATTAAATTACAAAAATACATTTCACCAGTCTTGTACTATGGAATTTATTTTCCAAATTCCAAAATCAACTCAGCATGCCATGACACATCATTACGATATTAAAAAAAACATCTCCCTCTTACTTATATTTTTAGAGGCTTATCACTTATCAAGGATGCATAATCAAAGCCATAATCAACATCAAGGCCATACCTTGGAACTCATTATCCTGACTTCACTAGATATCAGTCAAATATAGACAAATCTAAATCGAGGAGTTTACATCACGCAACACCCTCTACAAACATAAATCCTTCCTAGACTAACATAACCATCCATACACAAACCAATGTTGTGTTAACACAATCAGCTAATCAAAGCTTAGAAGTCAGTCAAACTATTATCAAAGTCATAAATTCTTTCAACTAGAGTCAGGTAGTACACATATAAAGTCTTGACTGCATACACCGTCAAGTCAATTGGTCAATCATACAATTACATGTTTGTCATTTAACATGTTATTACAGGCCATTTATGTCATTATATATAGTTGCATTCACATCATGGTTAATTCATGCATGTTCACACTAAGTCACAACAACAAGTCTGCTAGGAACAAAAAGGAAAATACATAACCATACATCTGTATACTCACATACGACACTGAAGATCACTATGTTCACATAACATAGTCATATGGGAAAATCATCTATCACCAAATCAAATAATGTCAAATCCAAATGAGAAACCTTGGTAATATTTATAAATCTAGACATGTCTCAATCATTAAGCATCATTTCAAAAGTACCAAACATATTTTATCAATATCAATCAGCCAAAACACGATGCACAATTGTTAAACACAACGACATATCCAGATGAATGTCTCAGTCAACTGCACACACAAGTTCGGTTCAAACATATGGAATTTCCCAGTTGATAAATCTTACTACCATCTACAATACATCTGTAGAACTGACATTTTCCAAGTGACAATTCAATTTCATGCTCAATTCTAGCAATTCCATAAAATAGTTCATAGTGACAAGACAAATCATAGATCCATGAATTCGAAGTATAGATCGAATTCATTATATAGAAATTCATTTTTTTCTACTAGGCATAGTCAAACCTATCAACCTTCCTTTGTGTAAATGAGGCTCAACCCTCTGTTGTGGATTAACCAATGTTAAACACTTATAAAACATATTTCAATAAATCATAAACTGACAATACGAGTAAGAATCTATTAGGAGAGATATTCTCCCTCTTAATGAGAATCCACTTCATTCAAATCATCAACTTCTACAGGGGCCATGCAACATCAGATATGTTAGATCATAAACACATATCTATCATGATCCTCAATATCATGTCATCAATATTTTATTAAGTAATGGGCTTGAAAGATCAGGGCGGCAGGTTGATGTGACAACACAAACTTAAGATCCAAAATCAATACATTGAGTTAAAGCATTTAATTTCACCACATGCTATAATCACAAATAATCATCAATCTCATAAATATGCCTTTATAATCACGGTTTCCAATACATGCATATCGTAATCAATAGGATCATGTTAGGTTAATCGATAAACCAACAAGGTGAAAACACTCTTTTCCATGAGTTTTCATCATGCACATCACACACATGATCAATATTACATAAATGAGGTAACCTTCTATAATATACCCAACGGATCTTATGCATATCAAGAGTCAAGAGAACCGTCCACTAAAGTCAGAATCAGGATCAAAACAAGGGGTGTTAGAAAATCATCAAGTTGTGCCACTATATCTCAGATCCACAATCACATCACATACTCAAGTAGATTATCATGATCATCGTGATCACGACATTCAATACGAGGTGCACCATTCCATGAGAGGAAACATAAATCCCACTTACTCTTATGTGTATGCATGCGTGAGCTATCTAAGAAGTGAACATTCTCAATAAACCATATGGCTTACCTAGCCATCCAATGACGTAGCTGAATCATAACATTAAAACAATATACTATGTGTGCTTTATGGTATTACCTGTGTACCTTCACATAGGTAGCTTGTAGTGCGCAAGTTCCTCTTTACCTTTTCTGGATCTAGCCATCTTTCCTTTTCAAATCTACCCAACTTCTCTTCATTTCCCGATACAGTTGTCTTTTCTTCATTTCCAAAGATCCTTAAGGGGGATCCTCTCATCACATCTCATCATGGAGGTTAGATATATCTAGGTGCTCAAATATACATGCAGGAATTAACGACTAGAAAAAATAATCAAAGAAATCTGATCCATCAACATAAACAAGAGTAAGGGTTATAGGTTAATAAATACTTATCTTCAATGAGAGATGATCCTCTCCCTCTTGAACCAGCCTTTAAGAGTCAGTCACAGATCATAAAGGAGTGTTGCCTTTAATCATTAACTTTATCAATAACCAGGTCACTTATGTCAAACCGATCCAAGTGTTTGAGAATTTTCACAAAGGCCATGCAAGGGTTTCATATACCGAATCTCAAGACTGTACCATAAACCAACATTTCTCTCAAAACCTTATCCACTAACTGCCTAGGGTTTTCTTCATACCCTAGAATTCTTTTAGGTCTCTACCATCCTCTGATTGCTTCCGTATAACTGTCTCATTGGGGTGATCCTCATGGATTTTATTCAACTTGGCTTTGATACCGTGTTAATTTTTCATAAAGCATCATTGTTATTTACATTGATAATTACATTTCTTCATTAGCATGTTGCATTCACCCCAAATACTTTTGAGATTGTACAAATATATATCATTAAACATCAGAAAATGAAACTATGTGGAAAGAACAATACCATCACCACCACCACCACCACCATCATCATCATCTAAACAATGGAAAATAAAATATCAAAGGAAGAGAAGCATGAACACATAAAGACACCAAGATTGGTCCGAGACTAAGGCAAAACCAACTACGGGGAAAACCCTTGGAAATTCTTCTTCTTAGATCTTCATTGAATGGTTCAACAACAAGAGTACAATGATCTATGACTACATATCTTTACGATGCAGAAAATAAATAACATACAAGCACTAAAACCATACCCATACTTCTGCATGAAGGAAACTAAATCTGAGAACTGAAATGCATTGGCACTGGCTATAGAAAATTGATGAACATGGATAATACTAAATGAAGACTAAAGATACTTTTGTAGCTGAAACAAACAAACATATATGACCTGCAAACCAGTAGATCTATAATACAAAAACTCGGATTTGATAGATCACCAAGTGATCTCATCTCAATTGTCCTAAATCTGAATCCAGGAGACTGTTATCGACTGCTATGACACAACTATGACTGATCTCTGAAGGCACTGCGCAAGAAACTGAAGATGAACCAAATCTAATTTTCTCAAAAAATATCTTGGTCACGACCTTAGCAAGCTCTGTCGTGGCTCTGGGGTCCTTGGTTGCTACCAGAACTCACCGAGCGCGCGACTCTGCTTCAAATCAGCTTTGAAGCTTGGTCGCGACCTCCCCACCATGTGCCAATGACTTTGGCACCTTGGTCGCGAGCACAATATACCCTACCTGTGACTTTGCTAACCTAGGCTACTACCTTGGCCTTTCCTGCACACGACTTTGACCTAATAAATCCAAATCTGAAATGTGTCTCAAACTCTGATCCCGATCCACTGCGTGCCACTACGTGAGCTCCTATCGACGTACTTGTGCGAGCCAAAACATAAACATAGAAGAAATAAATTGATGGATGAAAATCATAGATTGCTTGAGCAAATGTGTAAATTAGCTTGAGGTCACCTCTATTTATAACTTTGTGAGTGATCGCTTGGGGCTTTGACCAAATCAACATGCAGTTAACCAACTCATCAAAATATTAAATTAATTCATGACTTAACTTCTGCTTAACCGATTGGGGCGATCTAAAGGTCAAATTTTGATCCTCTTGAAAAAAGGAATCTAACTAAATAATTATCTTAATCATTTGAGTTGTCCACTATGGAATTTGAGCCTAGTTGCAAAAATTAACAGGGACGACTTGACAAATAGGTCGACTTGGCACCTAGAGGGGTTTTTGACCCAAAATTACATATTTACAAAATATATTTCTTTTTCTTTTACAATGGGTTCAAATAGGACTTTGGTTCTTTGACTCAAAAACCTAGAAGCGTGAGGAACATGCTTGTTTGGATAAATAATAACAATATTTTTTTTATTTTATTTTATTTTTCTTTATACATAAAATACATAATGGTACAAATTATGAAGACTGAAATTAGTTACATTCTCCAACACTCCCTCTTAACTATGGAGGTATTCATAAATGTACACATAGTATAACGATACTCTTAATCTAAAATATTCTCACAAGAAGAGTCGTAATGATAAGCCATCTTTGGGCATCAACATCATAACTAAAATTGTCAACATAGTAAGGCCTTAACTAGCAAGCTCTAATTATATCAGAGCATAATGTTGGGAGGCTTTACGCGAGACACCACACTACCTCTTAAGGCACATACCCTATCCAGATGTTCACTAGGTATGTCATTTTAGGAATATTATTTTCTTGGAAGTTCCAATCCTCAAAGAATACCAATCCTATTCGACCACTCTTGTCTTGGATACCAGTCCAATCCTCAAAGAGTATCGATCTACTTCATATCTTGGATTCTCTCTCCTCAAGGAAATCTCAGATTCTTATCCAATCTTCCATTCTCCTTCCTTATTCCTTCACTAGAATTATGGTTGTTAGTCCTAGTAAAGAGCATGACACATAAAGAATATGATGTTTTAACATCACTCCCTCTCAACTAGAGAGGAAATCCTCATTCCCTCTTAATGAGGGAATAGATCATTGCTCCTTCTTAAACATTTTAAAGAGAATTTTTACTCCCTCTCAAACACATAGGAGATTCCTTATAACTTCCTTTCAATTTGGAATTCATAACCATGTGTCTTTATCAATACATCAACTACTAGTTCTTCATGGATATCTTCAAGTAGTAGTTACATGGCTCCTCCTCCTCTTTGCATCTCATCATATAGAGTTTTTATCTTTCTAGATATAATAGATCCAACATTTATCTTCAATTTGTGATAGGATAAGGCCATTAACCTTTTATATCACTTTCCTCTAGTCATCATCAACAAAGGCATCTTATTAAGCCAATCAAAGTAGAGCTAGACTAGCTCCTAATCATGAAAGTGATCTTCATCATCATGAAAACATAAAACTCAAGTTATCCATTTGTAATGCCACATTTCAATTCCAAGATGATGTAGACATCTTGACCACATATTCCTCTAAATATTATCAAAGTCATCCACTCACTCCATGTTTTCATTGAATTGAGTTCAAAACAAACAGTTGTAGATACACTTGCCTAAACTTCCATTATGTATTTCTGCAACATTCTTCCACGTAGCAAAACCATATACCAACCAGATAACCAATACCAAAACATTACTATAATTACCTCATCATGATGGCCTTTTATCAATATGTCTGATTCTACTTACTTGTTTCCTTTAGGATCAACATCCATTTTTTTTTTTGCATGGTCACTACAAGGAAAAGACCCTCTAGCGGAGGTTACAATAGAGGTTTTTAGTGTTATAAAATTGGCCAAAATTGTAAAAAAAACTTTTGCTACAACATTCGTTTTCGGTAATGGAGGTTTTGGTGGAGCTTATAACGAAATTTCAACACAAATAAAAAAAACTAGGTGGCTGGAGGTTGTTATAGATGTTTTTCTCATCAGTGCGCTAATCAGGTGTTAACGCACCGGTGCGTTGTACCGTGAACGCACCGGTACTGTAAATCTACCAAGCATCGGGATGGAAAACAAATTTCGGATGCCATGGCATTAGCAATGTCCCGGTGTGTGACACCCAGAAAGTCGCACCGGGGCAGTCGAAGGTGCATGCACCGAGCTGTTAAGGTGTAAAACCGCACCGCCGCACCGGGTGCCCTATAGGTGATACAACGCATCGGGTCGTCAAGTTATAAAAATGCACTGGCGCATTATAGGAAAACCGCACCAATGCATGCAATGCTTATCGGACTGCCCGGGTTAGTTTTCGACAAAGCACATTGGGCATTCTAATTGGTATTGGTATTTGTGCAGTGCCCATAGGTCGTAGAAACGCACTAGTGCACAATATCACATAAAATCACCAGTGCGTAATATCACACAAATGCACCGAGCGTTCTAATTGGTATTGGTATTTGTGCGGTGCCCATAGGTCGTAGAAACACACCAGTGCGCACTAGCATACAAACGCACCGGTGCACAATTACTAACACACATTGGTGTTCATTTTTTATTTTTTAGAAACATCGACCTATGACAGTGCAATTATTGTGATTTTTTAAAATTCACTATTCATCAAAAGTTGACACATATCTTATAACAGTATTCATATCAATTAAATTTTTATTAGTGCATTTGAATGTGATGTTTGGATTAATTTGTTATATCATATCATCAGATTTTGCATCTCTTCATTGTAATATTTAATCATCTATATATTTAGTCAATGGTGTAACATTTCACAACGACAATGGAGAACACAATATAAAAAAAAAGATTGAAAATAAAATAAATAAATAATAGCAATAAATAAATAAAAATAAATAAATATATAAATATATATATATATATATATATATATATATATATATATATATATATATATATATATATATATATATATATATATATATATATAAGACACTGTTTTTCATACAAAATGGGACAGTTATTGGTATCCCCCTGTCTTTCAATTGGGACACTATATCCATTACATTAAAGAAAATGTCTGATTTCACAGATAAGTATTTCAAAAAATACAACACCTTGCTTTGATATCCAAACATATTGATCATCATTCTTCACTTGAACTACTATCACTGCTCGAGCTACTTCCATGACTTGGGTTATTTTGAGGAATGTTTTGTTCACAATGTTGATTGTTTTCTTCTTCTTCAACTTCCATCTACAAACATAAAAGTAAATTGTAATGAGTGTATATACATTGGTGAGAATAATGAAAATTGCAATATTAAATAATATACATCAATGTAAATGGAAAATAAATGTACCATAGCAAGAATTGACTCATGAACTATACACATTCTTTCAAAACCAGATTTCATGCCATCTTTCAACAATTCTTTTGTTGGCGCAGTTCCATACTTTGTTTCCTGCAAGTTTGATACCCCATAACAAATCATATATTCAATATAAAAGAACTTTTTGTTCTATTAATTATAGACAGAGCTATGTAAAACAAGATCGAAGATGCTTACAAATTCCACAATTAATTTCTGATATGCCAACATATACTGACAACCCATATTTAACCCAATGTCAATCAATTCGTCTTATGGTTCTTCTTTGTATGTTAGCACCTGTTTGAAGACATTCAATGATGATTGTTGTAAAACAACTTAAAATATACAAAAATGAAATCTAGTTAAGTTGTTATAAGGAAGTAACAATTACTCACAAACTTAAATTTCGACCCTTTTCTTCCTTGTCATCCTACTTTATGTGCTGAATGGGTTCCATTTTATTTTATTTTTTGCAAGAAAATACTTGAAAATTAATATTTAATGCTAAATTGTTTATTTATTGTACCTAATCGAAAAAATCAATGATTACATATTACATTTGAAGCATGTTGTTGTTGAGATTACTCCTCGTGCGATGCAATTATGTCCATTTCTTTGAACATCTCCTTGTACACCTTTTTGGACATTCCTATTGGCATATTTATGATATCAACTCGTTCATCCTTTGAGATTTTCATAATCTTCCTAAAAATCTAACATGACAATAAACTATTTAATTTTTATATTCATATATAAAAAGTAAATATAACAAAAGTGATATTTATAAATGATTGCTTCCTAGTAATATATACATGTAATTCTAGAAAAAAACATTTAAAGGAATATCACTTTTTCATTCCTTATTTTTTGTTGTTGTACACTTTTGCTATTAAAAGTCTGACATGTCTCATTGACCAATTTTCTCGAAACTCATCTTGTAGTTTAGATAAAATTTCGTTCTTGGAATCATTGGATTGATTTTTGTATTGTAAGTGGAAAGAACGTCTACACATTCGTTCCACTAGATCCCTAAAAGGTTTGTAAAAAAATTTCCCCATTTTTTTAACCTCCAACACCACACCAGATGAGCTAAGGAGCAATTCATTTTCATTTGCATGTTCTAAAGTCACAGAAACAGGAAGAAGCAAGGGCAAAAACAAAAAGAATCAAGGGTTTAGCGTAAGAATGGATTTTTTTTTGTTTTTAATGAACAATAAAATTTATAATTTTTACTTACCATGTATTAAATCAAATAGAAACTGTAAAAAAACAAGTATTACAGTAAAATTTAATCACTAGATGGTTTGAAATTCTATACTACAGCGTTTGAATTATCAGATGTTTGAAATTCTGATTCCCTGAATATTTCTGTTCGAAAGTATTTCACTGTTCTACAGTGCTTTCGTGCTCTCTTACTCAAGGTATGTTTCTTGTGCAAATCTCTCCCTTATTTTTTTGCAAAAGTAATGAAATAATGAATTTTTTTTACTCTTTAAAGAGAGAGAGAGAGAGAGAGAGAGAGAGAGAGAGAGAGAGATATATATATATATATATATATATATATATATATATATATATATATATATATATATATATATATATATATATATATATATATATATATTTTAAACCCACTTTTCCCAAGATATTCGGTGCTTTTGTTAACTAACTACATACTTAGGTGCATCCAATTAATAACACCGCACCCGGTGTTGATCTCTTAGTATACAAGGTGCGTTAGTGCATATTACTATATAGGGTAACAATAAGTCCATTTTTAAGGCACCAAAATTACTTTTAGGTATGTACACCAAAATTTATTGTTAATTTTGCTCAAATGCAAGGAGAAAATTTCATAATTATATTGAATGGACAATTCTTCAAAATCCAGCTCATTCCATGATATTTCTCAAATTCCATCGCAAAGTTCTCCCTATCCATCTCGAGACGTAATATTTACTTCAGAATTTATTTATATTTTCATTGTCTAATTGAATTTTTTTTTATTTTTTTATTTTTTTATTTTATTTTTTTATTTTTTTTTTAATTTTTATTTTTGTTTTATTTTTATTTTTTTTTTAAATTTTTTTAATCCATGTCAATCAGCTGAATAAAATTGATGTATACAAATCTGCAGGTTCATTCAGATTCATAATCGACTTCAAATGCACAAAATATTCAAACAGCTCCAAAAATTCAGAAGCTCTTATCAAGTGCAGCATACCGTAAGGCGCATTTGGTAGATGAAAATGGACAACTGCTTCACCCTGCCAATTGTAACATCACATCTTCTAGCCACAATCCTGGGACAATGATGGTAATAATAATTGTTCGGTATATTAATGTAATTATTTCAACATCAAACCAATTAATCATGCATTGTTGACGTGCTTACTAATTGATATCATAGATTTTGTACTAATCATGTTCAAATATATTTTTTGAAATTATTAGGATTCTAGTGATGATGAGCGACCTACCTACCATATTCTATTGCACCCCATGACAATGTCAAATCGAGAGAAGATTGAATTAAGAGAAAAACTCGGAGAGGGACGATATCAAGAATGGTTGAATCAACCACCTATTTAATTCCCACTACGTCCAGATTCACTAATTAGGAATGACTACAACAATAGTAGTTCTTCACAAGTTGGCAATGGAGACAATCAAATAGAGGTTGGTATGGATGATTACTTAAGGGATACGATTGCCATGAATACAATGTTGTTAGATGCATTCCATGCTTATATTCAACAAGAAGATTCAACACCCACACCTAGTGCATTAAGCACTTGGTTTCATTTAGAACTTGGTTGCATTAAGCACTCAAACTAGGGTGGGGCCCATAGTGCTATTTTTGGGTGCATGTCTATTTTTATTATCCCTTAATTTATATGGACATTAAACTGCAATATATTCTCAATGTGGACTTGAATGAGTTAACTGAAAGTGATAAATTTAGTTAGCTTGTGGATTTTGAATTAGAGGATGGTTGGTGGGACATGCAAAGTAATTCTAGTTGTAACAGAGTTCAAAGTGCAGTGGTGCATGAGTTGGTGTAAGTTGTAAACCGTTTAAATCAGTTAAGTGAGTTAAATTCGGTTGTGCTAGTTGCAACTGAAGATACACTAGTGAGAGATCAAGTGAACTAAATATTAATTAATTCACAATTAGTGATCTCACATGCAACTAAGGATTTACTATTATTAGTTTCATGCATGTCAGATCCAGTGGAGACCCAATTGAGTTTTAGGTGAAAGGGAGGCTGAATATCAGTTGTAGGATTATATGCTTGCACACATGGAGGCAAACACCCATTGGAGTGCCCATGATACTTTCACAATCAAGGCAGGCAAGAATTCCTATCTTTTAGGGATCTTTACCATCAGGGATTGTGCAAGCAAGGCAGGCTGTCTGGAGGCTGAGAATTGGCTATGTGTTGGTCAATTTTTCATATGACAGTGTGAGACAATTAGTTGATGTAGCGAGGGCTCTTGTGATAAGTGTTTTATATGTAATTGTTAGAGAGGTAATCCCCTCTACAGACAGAGGCGATCCCTACTAGCCCAGATCGGGTCTAGCAACAATCGAGTCACGCTAAGACACAGGTTCCTAGTTACAAAAGACCAAGATGCATCAAGAGGCCTACCTTAAGTCCTACGCTGTTGTTGCTTGCAGAGAAGATGGCGCTTCCGTCCTTTGCTTTGGCAGATCACAATTCTCTCGCTAGGCACGTTCGAACACCTGCACGTACACGAAGAAACAACAACACACAAACGTAAAACATAATACATGTAACTATGTATCAGTCAGAGAAGATACAATTCATAACATAAGACATGAACATATGAATGGAACCATAATCAAAGTCATTTATTATTAATCACAACAAAAGAAAGATACAACCTGAGCTCTGACGCTGGATCTTCCTTTGGCGTGTCAACAACGGAGCACGTCTCGATGAAACTCGTCGGGATGGGACAAGGCTCTCTCTCTTCGCCTGTCTGACGATAATCTCTTTACTACTGATTCAACTCTATTCAGGCTAGCTTGCAAAGGGAAAATGACAAGCTTATATAGATGGTGTAAGGGGAGTTGGGATCCTTACAATGGTGGGATTGGCCCTATCCTCAAGGAAGCTTCCATGATAGGTGGAAAACCACTTCCCCTACATGGAGATCCGGAGCCAAACCTCCCAACTCATTTTAGAGACTTGTTCAGGAGTTGGTTGGAGTCAAACTTCCACCATTTATTTTTAAAAAACAATCCTTATTAAGCTTGGCGCGAGTAATACACTGGGACAGAGCGCCAGCTGGCGCGCCCTCTTTGGTGGATTTCCCCCATTGGCGCTAGGGCTGAACTGGCTGGTCACGCCAAGGCCAAAAGGTTTATTTTTAGGGATTTTCACTGGAAACTGTCTTCAGAGGAATGCTTTTCCTTGTCAAGGGGGATGCCATGAAAGTGGTTTCAGCTCATGTCACTGCTCACAGGTCATAGAATAGGCCCTCCAATGTACGGGACAGGGGATTGCAGGGATGGTGACAAATTATTGTGTAATAGATGCCCCCTAAAGCATGAGGCTTGAGAGAGAGAGAGGGGTGAAATGCTTTACGAGAACATGTCCAATTGAAAACACTGTCGTCGGAAAACCTGTGTAGACAAGTACAACTGATATCTCAAATACATGATATGTGGTATGGGCACAACCATCCATAATAAAGTATACAATAATCAAGATCCAAGGCATGGACGCAGCCATCCAGAAAGGATCAACGAGTAGACTCAGGTATGGTCGTAGCCATCCAATTAATGAGTCATGTAATCAATCATGATAATCCACAAAATCCGCAGCTTGGATTCCAACAGACGAAATCCAGGGTCTTGTGCTCCATCTAGACCCGAACAGAGTACAAGTTCAAGCATATGAATAAGTGAGCTGAATTCAAACATGCAGGAACATCGTTTGATTACCAACAAGTGATGAAAGTTGTTAACAGACGCGAGAGGAACCACCAATAATGACAATGGCCGTCAAGGTACTATACGTACAATCCACGGAATGCGAACAATGAGCTGGCGTCGAACACCCGCATAATCATTCGATCAAAGGTCAATGATGAAAACCTTGCATCGAATGCGAAGAACCTGCCATTGAGGCATGCAGGCTCCAAGGTACCAGAAGGGAGTCTTTATATTAGCTTCCTGGATAATGAGCTGAAGTCGACAGGAAGTAACCCTGATCGAAGGTGGGCCATAATGTTTCCCACATCATCGACGCGAGACAGAGGAACATAATGTTTGTGAATCAGGATCAAATGAGAATCAGAGGAAGGTTGAAACTACAGAGGTCAACTTCTCTTGAACATATCGGCGGCACGACAATGGATTTGGCAGTGTTTGACATAAACAGATCAGAGGTCATGACAACGAGGCAAAGAGCAGATGAGAGGTCAAAAGGGATCACCCAAACCCATGGAGGCAAGCGGAAAACGAGATGAGATGTCCCCAACCTGACACGAATGTAGACAAGTGCCATGTTCAAGAGCGACATACTACCGACATGACGATGATATTGGTTCCATTTATTCCCCACCATTTCTGGCGAGTACCTCTTTATTTTTACACAAGCTTGAAGAGGATACCATATGCTTTTCATATAAGTTCGTCATTCAGACAAATCCAACCTAGTACATTTAACGAGCCCTGGGAAGGAGAAACTCGAATATCATCAGTACGACTGAATCCGATGTCATCAGGTTTAACGAGTTTAACAAAGGAAGAACTCGACGTCTTTTCATGTTTAGAGAGTTTGAAAAGATAGCGGAAAAGTAAACTCCAACAATCCCTTTTCGTAGATAGTTCCTCAAATCCGAAAAGGTAGAAAACTATGTCTGAGAAAAACTCCTAGTCGCTATAGGCTAGGGTATTCCTTTTTCGTAAATAATCTATCCCAGCCCGAAAAAGGGGTAAACTTATACTGGGTAGATGTCATTTCGCAGCCAATTTAACGAGATCAAAACGACAAGCAACTCGACAATATTTCATGTTTATAGAGTCAGAAAAGAGTTGAAAGGTGACTCTTCCTGAAGGAATGAGTGGTATAACGGGTAGCTACTGGTTCTGGTAATGGTGGAACTGCTCAGACCAAATAAAGGTTAAGAGGCAAGACCACTCATCGCAGCGGTTCCTCAGGAACGGGTAAAAACAACCAAGTGAAGGCATATGATCAGCCAAGCAGATAGTGACGGTGAAATGAGAAAACCAAGGCTCATCTAGCAAAACAGGCTGATAAAATGGAAATCACGAGGGGTGAAATGGGAATGGTTTCATTTTTACA
Organism: Pinus albicaulis; assembly: GCA_034641835.2. Lineage (NCBI taxonomy): Eukaryota > Viridiplantae > Streptophyta > Pinopsida > Pinales > Pinaceae > Pinus > Pinus albicaulis. The sequence continues at coordinate 837,612,722 of CM076578.1, forward strand.
AAAGCTTGAAATCAGGAAACTCTGCTTGAAGTTGGTTTCAATTTTACACAAGCTTGAAACAAAGATAAACTATGCTTGAAACCGGTTTCATTTTTACACAAGCTTGAAACGGAAACAAACTATGCTTGAAAAAGTAAGCATGCCCCCAGCATGGTGACTCAATTCGAGGTACATGCCCCCCAAGCTTCAGTCCATATGAAAGGCAGATGGAGTGAAGGTTCAAATTACAAGATCAAGAGAAATACTCAACTTTGATTTTACGAGATCTAAACAAAGACTCGAATTGAACAGGAACGTGTTTCATTGTTTTAACAAGGTTGACACATTAAAAGAACTATCCTCAGATGACCTTGTTTCATTTTTTAAGGAGCTTGACACAAGAAAAATGAACTGTGCCTCGAAAAGCTTGTTTCGTTTTTTAAGGAGCTTGACACAAGAAAACGAACCATGCTCCGACCACCTTTCATCATGATGAATAAGAGGTCATGGCTTCCAAGATTTCCACACCAGATGGAAGGAAAAAATCTTGGAAGTTTGGACCCAATGCCCCCAGCACACTATGCACAATGGCATCATCACTGAGTACAGGCACGAGGTAGGTAGCCACATAGTTGACCTGCGGTGGGGCAGATACAATGGGTGGATAAAAACAAGGAAGGGATGATGGCGAGCCAGCTACCATATCAGGACCAAAGAACGAAAGTTGATCAATGGTCACGATCCGTCCTTCATGTGGAAAACAGGCCACATGAAAAAGAGAGGAGACAAGCGCTCCCATGGCATAGGTGTAATCGCACCCCAAGAGCAGATTAAAGTCCAAGGGGCCAGGAACAACCATCACTTTCATATGGACAGTTTTACCTCCCAAAGTAACATGCAACTTCGGAAGGATCCCTAACAGTTGACTAGTTCCTCTGTTAAAAGCCAACAGATTCTGCGTAACAGGCATAAGCGGCGGCGAACCGAAATCTTGCCAAGTAGTTGAGGATAGAACACTAACAGACGCGCCTTCATCTATAGCAGTTCTAGGTACGACTAGACCAAAGGTTTGTACTGTTATCTCAAAAGGCACATAAGATGGAAGGCGGTATCCTGCAAATTGACTCCAGTTAAAGGAAACGACCAAACTACTCGGAGGGGCTACCATCGAACTAAGATGGTCTTCCCTTGGTGTTACGAAAGAAGAAGGAGCATCCTCCACGACCTCCATCTCAAAGGCGGGAGGGGTATCCTCCGGGACCTCCATCACGGGAGGCGGAGGAACAACTTCTTGAGGTGTAGGGACAAGAGAATATTTCTCCAATTCCGAAGAATCTGAAGAGACAAGAAGAACATGAGGGGTATGAGATCCACTCTCCACGGAAAAGACTTGGTGCACCGTAGACGAGGCCAACTTAACCGATCCCACGACCAAAGGTTGGTCGGGAACGGATTCCTGAATTTGAATTTCTGAGGGAGCGAGATTGACCAAGGATGACTCTTGACCAATCTTAGGATTAGCTATTGGACGACTCAAAGAAATCCGTTTATAACTAGCCTAGAGGCATGGTGTAGAAACAGTAAAGTTGTCCAAAGCTCGCTTGGCTTCATCCATATACGGAAAAAGGTGAATGGCATGGTGCCCTTCGCACAACTTACAGGGATTGGTGAGCTTACCCTGCTTCTTAGGAGCTTTACCAACACTAGCTGAAGGCATGCCCACAACCTGACTCCCGGAAGCTAAAGGCAACAGCGGACGACCGTTGGACCATACTTTGAGCACCTTGGGAATGCCAGGGTAGTCTCGAAGAAGATGGTCTCCCGTGCATAACATGCAAGGGAACTTGACTTTCCGCGGAGGGTTGGAAGGTTTATCAAGAGGAGGTGATTTAGAAGCAGTAGCTGCAGCCTTAGCCTCTCTCTTATCAGACTTCTTCTTCTTTGTCTTCTTCTTCTTCTTCTTAGCCACCTGGTTACTCGAATCCAGACTTTCACCAGGCGAAGTAGAAGAGGAGGACGCAGAAACAAGCGAAGAAGGGGAGAGGTCCACCTTGGAAGCAACATGATGCTGTTCAGGCGGAGGAACTGATTGAATAGTAGCTGGGACATTCGGGACCACAGAGGTTGAAAACAACCAAACAGGCAACCCAACAGTTAACCCAGGGAGGGACAACGTTGCCATATAAGGAGCGCCAACATTTCCAAAAGGAGGACAAGAACCCAAATTCCCATCGGAGGGGATTCCTTGGTTGGTGAACTCTAGAAAAGTTGCCATTAGAAACAACTTTAGAACAACACCCTAAGGAAACTAAATTTAACCAGGAATATTTCGTGGGCATTTAATTTTTAAAACAATGAAACAAAACTCTACCGTTTCATCTTCTAAGAGTCTAGAAACATGCAAAAGGTGACTCTATCGCTTTCAGATTGGAAACAAGCATGAAAGGACAAGCGCTTGATAATATTTTCAAATTTAATGAGTCAGAAAAGATCGAAATGACTACTCTAGAACTCTAGGCAAAAGGGTGTACCAGATATCCGTGAACTGCAATATACACCTTGGTTAAAAAATGAAAGAGAAATCAACCAAGGACTTGACGTACGTGCAGGAAATCTCCCCCAATGCTGTGTCCGGTGTATCACGGGTATAAGGCGGCAAACTCGGCTTCCTACGGATAAAGGATAGCAACCTAGTGGGGTCTCCCTTTATATATGCGATGGTACGGGGAGCACAAGTCCGTACTAGTGCTGTCTAAAGCCAAGAGACGAACGACAGCTACTAGGTTTAATGACACCGGAACACGTCATTAGCCTAGACCTCTAAATATTTCGTTAATGTTTCAATGCTGCCTTAAGGTAAATTGAATAAATTTTAGAGTTGATCTTCAATTATGTTTCAATTTTCAAGCCCTACCGAATGTTATGTCTCAAAATCCTCTAAATGCACACTACATGCCACAATGTATCACTTTGTTCAATGAATAGCTAACTATGGGAAGGTTGAGAGCTTTCACACAATAACAAAATGATCAGAAAACAACCACTAGTGTCTCTAATGCATGCTAATGCAACTAAAAGCTTTTCCCTTAGAGTTATATAACACTAATAACGCAGAAAAGATTTCAATTTACATTAACTAATCAAAAGCAAAGAGATTTTTGTATTTTCAATGTTTAAGAGCAAAGTGCACCAAACAAAAATGAAAACTAATGAAAAGAACAACTTGAGATGGCAAAAGAGTAAAGACAGAAAAACTCACTCAATGCAAAACACACAATCAGACCTCAAACTGATGAAGAAATCCCTCAAATCAAAGAGGAATCCCAAAGAATCATACGAATAGTGTAATCTAGGCTCGAAACGAGACAAGACGAAATTCAAATGAGGAAGAAGGCAATCACTCAAATAACGCAATAAAACAATGGAAAACCACCAAACGAATGCAAAGAAGCAACAATGAAATTGACTAATCAAACGAAAACCAAAAACTCCCACGAGAGGCTCGACACACTATAACACCTAGATGCCCTAGGGCTAGAAAGTAAAACTGATAGTAGAGGGCAAACAACCAGAGGATAGAGGTCACACACAGTCAACCAAGGCTCCAGAACACTCAGGAAGTCGAAAAAATAACACCAAAACCACAAATCAAGCTCAGAAAGGAGCAAACCCTAGCACCACACAAGATTGGCGCGACTGTTTGGCTGCAACTAGTGCCAGAACAGGATTGGCGCAGGGGTTGAACTGGCAACAAGCGCCATTTGGCGTGACTGTCAGTGCAAAAATCGCACCAGTCAAGTTTATTAATGCAAAAAATAGAAAAGAGCAAACAGGGAGCAGATCAGGTATGGTGAGGCTAAACAGAGGTTTAACACTAGAAAAAAGTGAACCAAAAGAGCTGATCAAGCAGAAAAAAACCAAAATCAACCGAAAAGACAAGACAAACTCCAATCAATGTCTCCCCAGTGGAGTCGCCAGTTTGTTGGAGAGGTAAATCCCCTCTGCGGACAGAGGTGATCCCTACTAGCCCAGATCGGGTCTAGCAACAACCAAGTCAAGCTAAGACTCAGGTTCCTAGTTACAAAAGACCAAGATGTGACAAGAGGCCTACCTTAAGTCCTACGCTGTTGTTGCTTGCAGAGAAAACGGCGCTTCCGTCCTTCGCTTTGGCAGATCACAATTCTCCCGCTAGGCATGTTTGAACACCTGCACGTACACGAAGAAACAACAACACACAAACGTAAAACCTAATACATGCAACTATGTATCAGTCTAGAGAAGATACAATTCATAACATAAGACATGAACATATGAATGGAACCATAATTGAAGTCGTTTATTATTAATCACAACAAAAGAAAGATACAACCTGAGCTCTGAAACTGGATCTTCCTTCGGCGGGTCAACAACGGAGCACGTCTCGATGAAACTCGTCAGGATGGGACAAGGCTCTCTCTCTTCGGTTGTCTGACGATAATCTCCTTACTACTGATTCAGCTCTATTCAGGCTAGCTTGCAAAGGGAAAATGACAAGCTTATATAGATGGTGGAAGGGGAGTTAGGATACCTACAATGGTGGGATTGGCCCTATCCTCAAGGAAGCTTCCATGATAGGTGGAAAACCACTTCCCCTACATGGAGATCCGAAGCCAAACCTCCCAACTCATTTTAGAGACTCGTTCAGGAGTTGGTTGGAGTCAAACTTCCGCCATTTATTTTAAAAAAACAATCCTTATTAAGCTTGGTGTGAGTAATACACTGGGACATAGCGCCAGTTGGTGCTCCCTCTTTGGTGGATTTCCCCGATTGGCGCGAGGGCTGAACTGGTTGGTCGCGCCAAGTCCAAAAGGTCTATTTTTAGGGATTTTCACAAGAAACTGTCTTCAGAGGAATGATTGTCCTTGTCAAGGGGGATGCCATGAAAGTGGTTTCAGGTCATGTCACTGCTCACAGGTCACGGAATAGGCCCTCCAATGTGCGAGACGGTGACAAATTACTGTGTAACAGAAATTGCTTCACGGTCCATGCTTAATATACAATGGAATATAGTGGGGTTTTTAGCTGTAAGCTTTCCCCGGGAAATTATCTGTGTTGTGTGTGATTGATCTTTCTTCATGTTCATGTGATTAGCGATTGTGTTTTTAATTCCGCAAAATATTTGTAGAAGTGATTCATTATTTAACTTTAGTACATTGTTAGATCGGGTGAATCCAAGATATACATGCTTGTTGTACAATTTCTACATGAGCATAGGAAATTGCAAAAGTGAAGCAGGAGCTAAGTTTGTGACTGGATAGAATTAGAATTTGCATAAAGAATTTCTTGGTGCTATAGCTGATTCAAGTTCGAAATGGCTTTCAATGGCTTGAGGTTAGAGTATGCACTTGAGGGCAGCTCGAACTACATTGCTTGGAAGGACAGGATGGAGGCATTACTCGAAGACAATGGCTTGAAGGAATTCATTGACATAGATGTTCCTAAGCCATATGCTGCAGATGCTGCCAATCTTGATGCATGGAAAAAGAAAGTGGCAAAGGCGAGGAGGATCTTGTTGGAGGGAGTATGAGGCCACATTGTCTCAAGCCTCCATTCCAAAATATCTCACGAAGTTTGTCCAGTGTTGAGATGAACTGGGGAGTGTGGGAATAATAGTCACTGATGATGATTTGGTGAGCTTGGCTCTCCTAGGACTTCCCAAGAGTTGGCACAGTTATCAAGACTTTGTCAATGGAAGGGAAAATTTTCTAGATTGGGAACGACTGTGGTTGGATTTAGTGCAGTAGGAGTTCAGATGGAACACTAGAGATAGATCTTCATATAGAATGAGGATGAAGAGGATTGTGCTTTGGCTGCCAAGGCGAGGAAGGGGAAGGGGAATAAATTCCCTTCAAAATTCGAGTCCAAAGGCAAGAAGTAGGACATGTCCAAGGTGAAGTGTTTTCACTGTCACGAACATGGGCATTTTGCTACTAACTGTCCACAAAAAAAGAAGAACAAGAAGGTTGTTGGATCTGCAGCTGGTGAGGCCCTTGCCTTGCAATTTGAGCTTGAATTCTCATTGATCGCATGCATGGTGTCTAGTGCATTGGGATCTGTGTGGTATTTGGATAGTGGTGCTTCCTTTCACATGACGGGAGATAAGGAACTTTTTAGTGACTTGGAGGAGAAATATCTCCATATGCATATTGAGGTGGGCGATGAAAGACGGTAAAGTTCTACTCGGATTGGTACCATTACCTTTCAGAGGGAGTCAAGTAAACCATTTCAATTAAAAGATGCAATGCATGTACCAGGTCTGAAGAAAAATTTGGTCTCAGTTGCAATGGTGGAGGAAAGAAGCTACGACATTGTTTTTAATGATGGAAAAGCCTTCCTGCAACATAAAATAACGGGTCCAGCCAAGAGGATAAGGATTCGAGTCAAGACAAGATGGAGGTAGATGGCTGCGCTACCATGATGGGCAAGGCAGAAAAAGTGGTGAGCCAGGATGAGGGCGAATTATGGCACAGGCGATTGGGCCATCTTCATCATGGAGCCTTGAAAGTCATGCAATGAATTTCCATTGGAATTCCAATGGGAACACTTACTTAGTTAGATCTGTGCAAGGGTTGCACCATGGGGCAGTATGTAAAGTCCACCTTTCATCACCCTTTCATGAGAAGGAGAATCGAGCTTTGAGGATCCTTGAGAGAGTTCACACATACGTGTGTGGACCATTATCGGTTGCTTCAACAGAAAAACACAGGTACTACGTAATATTTTTTGATGAATTTTCTCGTAAATGCTGGATCTTCTTAATGCAGAAGAAATATAAAACATTCTCTAAGTTCTGTGAGTTTAAGGCATTGGTGGAGAAAGAGTCGGGGAAGCAAGTGAAGGCTCTTAGGAGTGATAATGGTGGAGAAGACATCTCTAATGAATTCAAGAATTTCTGAAGCAAATAAGGAATTCGAAGAGAACTCATAACTCCTCATTACCCACAACAAAATGGGGTCGCAGAGAGGAAGAACAGAACGATCGTGGGTGCAACACGAGTGATGTTGCATGATCAGGGCCTACCAATGCATTTGTGGGCGGAAGCATGCAACACTACGGTTTATGTGAAAAATTGTTGTTCTCATAGAATACTTGGCATGAGTACACCTGAAGAGGCTTTCAATGGTAAGAAACTTAATGTTTCACACTTTAAGCTTTTTGGCTCATTTGTTTATGTGCATGTGACCAAGGATGCCAGGAAGAAGCTAGAACCGACTGCTGAAGTTGGGATTTTTTTGGGGTACACAGAAACACCCCTTAATTATCGTGTGTATTTTCCAAACAGAAAAATGACTGTTGTGCGACAGGATATAAAATTTTATGAGGGGAAATCCATGCAGTTTTCCCTTGAGAGGGAACTGGACTTGCATGCAGAGGAGGAACTGCTGGTTCCCAAGGATGAGTCTCAAGATGTGGATCAACCACATGAGGAGGCTCATCAAGTGGAGGAAATAACTCATGCAAAGCCATCCATTAGAAATGGCAGAAGGCGCACCACAGAAGCTGATAGGTTGAGACTTAATGTTGTACATAATGTACGAGCCCCTACTTCACAGCGCAAACAAAGACAATCTCCTGACCGATTTACTGGATACATGGCTCTTATGAGCAAATGTATTGTGACTGGACCATCTTCCTTTCAGGAAGTAGTGCAACAACCTAATTGGGTTGATGAAATGGTGGAGGAGTATGAATCCATTGTCAAGAATAGTGCATGGGAGATAGTCCCAAGACCTGTCGAAAAGTAAGTGGTAGGTTCAAGATGGATCTACAAGGTAAAGTAAGCTATTGATGGGAGTGTGGAGAAATACAAATCCAGATTTGTGGCTCGAGCTTTCTCACAGATCGAGGGGATAGATTATGATGAGACTTTTGCGCCTATCACAAGGTACTCTTCCATAAGATCCATCCTTGCACTCTCAGCGCAGATGGGTTGGCGCATTCATCCGATGGATGTGAAAACTATGTTTCTCAATGGGATCATTGAGGAAGAGGTGTACATAGAGCAACTTGAATGTTTAGAAATCTTCAACAGTGAGTCGCATGTGTGTAGACTCAAAAAAGCACTATTTGGGCTGAAGCAAGCACCCCGTGCTTGGTACACTCAGATAGACAACTATTTCACCAGACTGGGCTTCACCAAAAGTGAAGTAGATGCAAACCTGTACCAGATTGTGGTTGAGGATAAGCTATTGATAATTTTTCTTTATGTTGATGATCTAACTTTGACTGATGATGAGCAGATGATATACTCATGCAAGGAGGATCTTGCAAGGGAGTTTGAAATGAAGGATATGGGCCTCCTTCATTATTTTCTTGGATTGGAAATATGGCAGCGGGATGGTGAAATTTTTGTGTCTCAAGGCAAGTATGCAAAGGAGATACTGGGTAAGTTTAACATGGAGAGCTGCAAACCCATGGATACTCCTCTTCCAGGAAATTGGAGGTAAGAGAATGCTACTTCTGGAGAGGTAGTGGATGCTATTTTCTATCAACAGTTAGTGGGTTCGCTAATGTATCTAGTGAATACAAGACCAGACATTTTCTACGCAGTTAACTAACCAAGTCAAGCTATGGTTAAGCATACCAAGCTCTTTTGGAAGACAGGGAAGCATGTCCTGAGATACCTGAGGGGCACATTAGATTATGGTCTATGGTACAGATGAACGGATGTAGTGAAGTTGCATGGCTTCACGGATGCAGATTTGGCTGGAAGTCCATCAGATAGAAAGAGCACATCATGGGAGATATTTAGCATTGGATCGACATCAGTTTCCTGGTACAACAGGAAATAACGATCTCTGGCACTCAGTTTAGTGGAAGCGGAATACATGGCAGCAATTCAAGATGCATGTGAGGCTATCTGGATGAGAAAGACCTTGGTTGGTTTGTTTGGTTCTCAGATGGATCCGACAGTGATTCATTGTGATAATCAGATTTGCATTAAACTCTCGATTAAAATTGTGTTTCATGATAGGTCCAAGCATATAGATATCTGGTACCACCATCTCAGATATTGTGTGCAGGGGAGGATCATGTTGCTTCAATACATTCCCACGGAAGATTAGGATGCAGATATTCTGACAAAGGCGCTCACTAAGAGAAAATTTGAATACCATAGAGACAAGATCAGGGTGAAGGATAATCCCTTTCTTGTTGAGATGGAGTGTTGAGATTCAACAAGAAGATTCAGCACCCACACCTAGTGCATTAAGGACCTTATTTCATTTAGCACCTCATTGCATTAAGCACCCAGACTAGGGTGGGGCCCATAGTGTTATTTTTGGGTGCATGTTTAATTTTTTTATCCCTTGATTTAGATGGACATTAAATTGTAATATATTCTCAATGTGGACTTGAATGAGTTAACTGAAAGTGATAAATTCAATTATCTAGTGGATTTAGAGTTAGAGGTTAGTTGGTGGGACATGCAGAGTAATTCTAGTTGTAACAGAGTTCGCAGTGCAGTCGTGCATGAGTTGGTGCAAGTTGTAAACAATTTAACTCGGTTAAGTGAGTTAAACTCAGTTGTGCTAGTTGTAACTGAAGATACACTAGTGAGAGATCAAGTGAATTAAATATTAATTAATTCGCAATCAGTGATCTCACATGCAACTGAGGATTTACTATTATTAGCTACATGCATGTCAGATCCAGTGGAGACCTAGTTGAGTTATAGGTGAAAGGGAGGTTGAATATCAATTGTAGGATTATCTACTTGCACACATGCAGGAAAACACCCATTGGAGTGCCCATGATACTTGTGTAGTGAAGGTAGGCAAGAATTCCTATCTTTTAGGGATCTTTACCATCACGGATTGCGCAAGCAAGGCAGGCTGTCTGGAGGCTGAGAATTGGCTATGTGTTGGTCAGTTTTGCATATGACAATGTGAGACAATTAGTTGATGTACTGAGGGCTCTTGTGAGAAGAGTTTTGTATATAATTGTTTCATGATCCATGCTTAATATACAATATAATATAGTGGGGTTTTTAGCTGTAAGCTTTCCCCAGGAAATTATCTGTGTTGTGTGTGATTGATCTTTCTTCATGTTCATGTGATTAGCGATTGTGTTTTTAATTCCACAAAATATTTGTAGAAGCGATTCAGTATTTAACTTTAGTACATTGGTAGATCAGGTGAATCCAAGATATACATGCTTGTTGTATAATTTCAACATTCCAGAACGATGACCAACTAGGGGATGATGCTCATATTGCTAATATATTTTCCGAAAGCCTTAAATTTGCTTCCACCTCCCCTCTCTTTGAACCCGACGGTCGGTCAAAGTCTACCCAATTGGGGACAGTGATGTTATTGTACAACTTGAAAGCAATTTTTGGCTTGTCGAATGTGTGTTGCTCAGAAATTTTGATGTTATTGACCATCAAGTCCTCCCATATATTTTGAGAAATATAATCACACAATGAACATTAAAAATGGTCAATTTTATGAACATTAATTATTATATCGGCATTAATGTACATTTAATATTGTCCATGATCACCAACTACAGGTTATTCAAAGATAAGGTTCTTTCGATTGATAATGTTTTGCGCAGTAGCTGCGAAGAGGAAAATAAATTGTTGAAAATGTTAGGTGTTGAGTACATATCATATTATGCATGTCCAAATGATTATATTCTATATAGAGGAGAATATGTAGACAAAGATATATGGCCAAAATGTGGGCATGAAATGTATGATAAATAAAAAAAGAAGGGTAAATCGCATGGTCCTCCTTTTAAGATATTGAGGCACATGCCTATAATCCCAAGGATTCAAAGGCTCTTTCGTTGCAAAGAATTAGCTATGTTGTAGGGATGGAATGCCTCACAAAAAAATGAGTTGGGAGTTATGTGAATCCCAACAGATTCAATAGCCATGAAGCACATAAAGGATGCATGGCCCGAAAAATTCCAGGATGAAGTACGAAGCCTACGACTTAGCATAACCATGGATGGCGTCAACCCGTATTCCCTACATAACACCAACTATTCTGTTTGGCCTGTAGTAGTGATCAATAACAATATCCCCCCCATGGTTGTCCGTAAAGAATGAACATCTTATGTTGGCTCTCATAGTCCCTGGTAGAAGACAAGTGAAGAATATGGATGTCTAATTACAACCACTGGTAGATGAATTGAAGGAATAATGGGATGGGATAAATGGATATGATGTATCAAGACCCATCACAACAGAGAGGAGTTTTACGTTGTATGGCATATGTGCTTACACGACACATGATTATCCAGGCTTAGGAGTTCGCTCTGGTAAATTACATGTTTATTGATTTGTTTATATATGTAACAATATTCTTTCGCATATTAGTTATTTAATTCATTTTAATTGTTCTAATCTTCATTATATTCTTTAACGTGCCATGCATATATATTGTATACAATAATTTTGCAGGTCTTGTAACAAAAGTGTATTTTGGATGTAGATGTTGTGGACCGTCTCTGAAAGTTAGATGGTCCAACAACCTATGAAAGCCAGTGTATGACTGCTCCAGGGTATTCCTCCCAGAAGAACACCCTTACAGAAGAGCAGCATCCGCTTTCAATGGTAAATGAGAGAGAACCCAAAGGCCTCCAATAACGACACCAGTTGAATGGATTAGAGCATATGAGAGAGAGAAGGAGAATGAGTTCATAAAAATGTTTGATTAAAATGGGGAGCCTATTTTTGATGATCCAAAATTATTCGACACCTATGTTGAGAGATTTCCCATTGGGATGAAAATGAAATCTATCTTTTATAACCTCTCATATTGGGAGCATCTTAAGATTTCCCACTTATTAGATCCCATGCATATATTTAAAAATGTTTCATCTTCTTTATGGAGGCACATATCATCGAAACAAAGTGACACATTGGTTGTTACAAAAGATCTTATTACTTCAAAAACTAAAAAGAAACATTGGCCAAGACGATTAGAAAGTACAGGATCAAAGGTAGGCATTGGTCCCTCTAATTCATGGTATTTCAAAAAAGGTGATGTCCCATGGATTTAAAAAAAATATGATCTTTCTTTGGCAAAGGAAGTTATAATGGGTGTGAGGGTGCCATCTTCATACGGGTCTTCACTACGGCGCTGCTTCACCGTGGATGACCATTTGTCGGGGTTGAAATCAAATGACCATTTAAATCTTCTAAGAGTACATATAATGTCAAAAACATGATTTTATTATTTGTTATATTAATAAATTTTATCCCACGCATGGATCATAAAACATAACTAATTTTTTATATTATTGCATGTGTTTATAACTTTGCACTGTCATTATCCTTTGTTCGTGGATCGGTGTGTGAAACATGAATTCCCCCAAGACCTAGGACATGCAATATCTAAATTATCTGCATTTTTACAATGGATTATGTTAAAGGAGATTCATGTGGCTAGCATTCCACTGTGGCGTCAAGAGATAGTTGAGATTGTTTGTATGTTTGAGAAGGAAATATCGACGAGTTTCATGGACTTGCAGGTTCATCTTCTAATCCACCTAGTAGATGAGGTTGAATTAGTTGGGGTGGTTTCTTTTCTTTAGATGTTCTTCTTAGAGAGGTACATGAAGAGATTGAAAGGTTTTGTTCGACAAAGGGAAAAACTTGAGGGGTTTATGGCAGAGGGGTACATATCGTATGAATCTTTCTATTATGCTAGTGAGTACATCAAGCAGATCGACAACAGACCAGGTGCGGTGATTTGGGACGACTTGATAATTCTAATTAATTAATTAATTAAGAAAATAAAATGAAACTATATTAATTTAAAGAAAACAATAATATTACTTCTCGCATCTGGCAGCTCATCCTGTGTGAAGAGGATGTTGGCACACTATCACCAATCCAAACTAGCATACGAACATGGCACCAGAATGAAGGAGTGATCATCAACACTGGATAACAACTCCAGTGCATCATGAGATATCAAGGTGGAAAAGTCAGACTCGCCCCTCTTGGGCATCATCTGGCCCCACATCTCCATCCGTACGTGTAGCATGAGCCTATGAGGCTCCCGAACAAAAGTAGGCCTCGTCTATGGAAACCTATCAAAAAATAAACAAAATAAATCTGAAGAAAAAGGAAAGGTCAACCTCTCACGTGCCTGAGAACGACATCTATCTAATGCTGTACAAAACGGCCGCAAAAAAATCGTAGACCATCTCACAAGTCATGTGCCTATAATAAAGAATAAACATAAAATAAAAGCGGGAAACTAATGCATTGCCCGTCACTGGTATGGTGTGAAATGGTCGTCAGCAGTAGTGAGAGGCACCTCAGCTCCTCTGCGCCAAACGAAGCAATACGTAACTGACCACCGAACACTTGAAAATCTGCAAGAGAAAGTATATCGTCGCTAATGTATCTCTCAGATTACACCAACTGACTCCTTGTTGCATAATCGACGGGGACATATGGGAACTGGGGAAAATCCTACCCTCTCCTAGATAGGCCAGTAATAAAATATATGTTCTCCTCAGTGGGCGCATACCACTGGCTAGGACTGACCAAGAAAGCCTTTCGGTGGGCATCCCACCTAAAGATGAGTTGTCCCAATAACCCATTATCGCCCTTTAGGGATGTAGCCTCCTCATAGAACTTGAGGAGGCATACCTTCCTTAGGATCAACTGGGTGGCTGTCGTAATAGGGCGAGGGTACATAAGTCTCTCCCTCTCTCGTGCCTCCCACAGGCGAACCACGTTATACTGGTCCTCCGTTTGTTCTTGTTGTTCCCTTTGTTCTCTTCGTTGACGTCGCTGAATGATTCACATATTAAATACCTTTTTTTTATTAAATGAGACATGTATTTAAAACTATATATATATATAATTTTATTTTTTTGAAAAAAAGAAACAGTCGGTGTGCCAAAAAAAACCAGTCATGCACTAGTACCAGTGCGTTAGTTTTTATTGCGCACTGAGGACGGTGCGCATGGAAATTGTACATGCACCGCAAAACATAAAATGTACTTTCTTGTGCGGTGTGTTGACGAAACTTTCCCCTCGAGGAAGATATTTAGGTCAACGCACCACCCAACAATAATTGATGGTCAACGGTGCGGTCGTTTAAACGACCACACTGTTGACTATGTACCCGTGTCGGGAGGGTGGTGCGTTGACCACACTATGCGCCCAGGGGGGATAGTTTGGTCAGCGCACCACCCTCCTAACATCAGTACATGGTCAATGGTGCAGTCATGTAAACGATCGTATCGTTGACTATGTATTGATGTCAGGAGGGCGATGCACTGACCGAACTATCCGCCCCGGGGTGCATAGTTAGGTCAACGCACCACCCTCCCGACACTGGTACATAGTCAATGGTGCAGTCGTTCAAACGACCACACCGCCATGTCACGTTTAAAAAAAAAAACATGTTGCGCATTTTTGGTACCGCACTAGAACTCGGTGCGGTTTCCGTTAGCATCGTTCACGGTGTGCCTTGTAAAATTACAGGCAACACCGCGAACGGTGCAAGTCGAATGGCTCGAGCACACCGCCCAGATTTTTATTTTTATCTATTTATTTATTATTATTATTATTTTTAATTTATTTTTTAATTTATTATTATTATTATTTATTTATTTATTTATTTTTTGGGTAATTTTTTTTTTTTTTTACAAATCAATCCGCTAAAACGTTTAGTTATTGGGAAACAAGTAAAATACCTATACATTTAGGCGTTGAGGAGGCATATTTGCTGAAGAATTTGAAAAACCAAATTTGCCCACCATTTTCCAAAATTCGAACTCCACAAGGTGGGCAATGGACAACAACAGTGCGTACAATGGGAGCACCGATGGGAGGGTGCCTCACCCAAGAGAAACTCACACTGGTGCTTGAGAGCTCTAGAGCACTGAAGAAGTGAACATGTGGAATTTTCGGCCAGTAAATTTCATTTTATTATTATTATTATTATTTTCAGCCTTGTTTTGGGGTGCGGTTTTTTAGACGAACCGAGCGGTTTCTGCGTAGCACACCGAGCCTGTTTCTGTTTGAGCGTGGGTTTTTAAGACACACCAGGCCTGTTTCTGATAGCGCACCGCTGCGCTACAGTAATGAGATGCATCGGGCAGGTTTATACGGAGAGTACGGTGTCTCAGTGTGCTAATTTTTAGTACGCACCGGTGTGTTGTGAGTTAAACGCACTGGTGCAGTTTATGATGAGATACATACCAGACAAAAAACATTCGCAAAAACCTCCACCCACCAACCTCCTCCAGAGACCTCTGATACAAATGGATATCTGGGCTATTTTTATAAGGGGTACCTCAAAAACATCCGCTAGAGGGTCTTTTCCTTGTAGTGGGTCTATCTTCATATCGTAACAATGTTTTTTCACAAATTTCAATGTGTTCCTGTAATGAACTCATCAACTGAAAAATTCAATATCATTAGGGTCCTTACAACTCCCTCTTCCATCATTGTCATCATTATTAAGGAGTCATCATCAAGCACAAGTCTTTCCTTATCCATCCTTCTCATAATTCTTTCATAATTTTGACTGCCTTCATTATGTGCCTGGAATTTTCACCAGCAAGTACAACTAAGCAAGATATAAAACGATAAGAGCATGATGTCAATTCATTCAATCTAGGGTTTCTTTGATTTCAAAAGTGCATTTATAGGGTTTTGTACGGTTTTTACTCTTAATTAAAACACCCATTCCTAAGGTTTTGTCTTGAAGCCCTAGGATTTGTCTTAATCCACTTTTGTTATGGTTTAATATATACCCTGGATCGTTTAACCTTGTAAAACCTAGATACCATTCCCCAAGAGCCAAGGGAACAATTAGTTAGGGTTTCCTTTACTAGGGTTTTCAAATTCAAGTCTCATCTAGGGTCTACAAACCCTAATTACCAAAATCTTACAAACCATAGATTCTTATCAAGGTCTACCATGCAAAACTTCTACAAGTATGCTACAAAACCTCAATGCATTTCATTTTTATATCTTAGTATCTAATCTTCACATTCAACTAAACACTTGGACCATTTTTTATCACACATGGTCTTCACATCAACATGACATAATATTTTCCATGCTTAAGAACTAGGTCCTTTTTCTTTTCATAACATAAATAATTAGTTAGGGTTTCCATATCTACGGTTTCTCCTTTCATTCCATACTTTTATAGGGTTTGTAAACCCTGTTATTACACAATATTTTTTCTCATTCCTCATTCCATACTCGAAGTGTCGTCGTTTGTGTCACTGATGCCACAAATGTCGCAAAGTGACAAAAGCTGTGAAAACATGTTGTTGTCCAGGTAAATCTCCTCTGCAGACAGAGGTGATCCCTCTAGCCTTAGGGTGGGTCTAGAAAATACGGGAACATACTAACATCTACCTTCCCATATCGTAAATTAAATTCAGAGCAAAGAAGATTGTCTACCCTGTTCTTATGTTATGTTGTCGTCTTCTGTTGAAGCTTCTTGATATGTCGCTCTTCTCAAGCTCGATACACACTGCTGCCAATGTTCGATTACTTGTAAAAAAATTAAAGACACCACGACAAGCGTAAAATCATGACAAACATTAAACAATTATAATCTATCTAATTGATCAAGGAATGCTAGAAATCTCATTATAAATGTCAACAAGAGTGGAAGATAAATATCATTTGCATTTTGTTATGATAAAGACAAGGGGAGTTTACAACCAAGCCTTGATTTTGAGGTTCTCCTTTGGCAGGTCCGTATCCAAGCACGTTTATATCACTCTTGCACACAATGGTCCAAGATCTCACTATGTTCCCAACACACAAAAACAATCACACTCTGCACTATTCTCCCGAAGCCGTAATTGCTTCTCCTTTCTATCATCACTAAGGTTGTAGAGTTGAAGAATTTATCCTTAGATAACAATGGAGGAGGAGGTTATGGGCCCTCAAATTATGGGAAAAGAGCTTATCCTTTGGATTAGTTCCTATTTCTTGGGAACAAGAAGCCCAAAGGGGAATTCCTCGGCCATATCCTCAAAACAAACTTCCATCTCACCGTCTCGTGAAGCTTCTAGTCGTGGAAGCTTCGTTCTATTTAAAAAAAATTCCAAAAGAGGCTCGGCACGAGTCCGACATTAATATAGAGCACCGATCGGCATGGGCCTTAGTGTAAATCTATGCTATTGGCGCGGGTCAAACACTGAGAGAAAGCGCCAACCTTGAAAACCAGGCTTTTATAGGGATCTTCCAGAAAATTTGTGAAGGGAGATGAATTGGCGGACAAAATGTGGTTTAGGGGTATGTATTCCATGCTTGGAAAGTATAGAAGGGTCATAGTATGGGTCCTCTAGGATCAAGGAATGGGGAGTACAAGGACGGTGAAAAATTGCTCTGTAACAGATGCCCCCTAAAGTATGAAGTCCGAACACGAGTGAGGGGTGAAATGCTTTACAAATATGTACAAGGAACCAGACGTTGCTATTGGGAGACCTGCAAATCAAGCATAGATACATATACATGACTGAAATCTCTGATGAAAATACATGAATCAAGGTATGGACGCAGCCATCCGTAAAAGAGACCATGGTATGGTTGCAACCATCCATCTGAGAAAGATCTCATATAGACTCATGGTATGGTCATAGCCATCCATATAGAAGAAACATGTATCCAATCATGGGAAAATCATATCGCCTCGCAACTTGGACTCTAGAGAATAAAATCTAGGGTCTTGCGCTCCGTCACGACCCAATCAAGTACAATTTCAAGCATGTGAATAAATGAGATGAAGTCAAACATGCAGGAAAATTGCCCGATTACCAGTCAATGATTTAAACTGTTAACAAGCATGAGATAAACCACCAATAATGACAATGGTTCTCAAGGTACCACTAGTAAAATCCACGAAATGTGAACAATGATTTGAAGTTGAACACCCGTGAAATCACCCGATCGAAGGCCAATGATGTGAACCTGTCATTGAATGCAAAGAACCTTCCATTAGGGCATGCAAGCTCTAAGGTACCAGCAAGGAGTTTCTAGATCAACTTCCTGGATAATGAGCTGAAGTCAACAGGAAGCAATCCGTTGAAGGAGGGTCATAATGAATCCC
Organism: Pinus albicaulis; assembly: GCA_034641835.2. NCBI lineage: Eukaryota > Viridiplantae > Streptophyta > Pinopsida > Pinales > Pinaceae > Pinus > Pinus albicaulis. Next base: position 837,630,796 of record CM076578.1, read on the forward strand.
ACATCATCGATGCGAAACAGAGAAGGTAATATGAGTGTGAATCAAGACTAAAACAGAGGATCAAGGAATGTACAGACTACAAAAGGATTTTCTCTTGAACATATCAGCGACACGACTCTAGAATTTGGCAACATTTGACTTAAATAGGATCAGAAGTCATGTTGACAAAATTGATAATCGAATGAGAGGCAAATGGATTTCCCAAACCCATGGAGGCAAAGTGACAGAGTGAAGATATCCCAACCCGACACGAACTATAGATAAGAGTCATGTTCAAGAGTGACATATTGCCAACACAACCGACGAACAACTTCCATTTTCCCCCACCATTTCTGGCGAGTACCTCTTTATTTTTACACAAGCTGGAAGAGGATACCATATGCTTGTCATATAAGTTTGTCCTTCGGACAAATCCATCCTAGTAAATTTTACGAGCCCTAGGAAGGAGGAACTCGGGTACGTCATGGTGACGCTTTCTAACAAAGGAAGAACTCGAAATATTTTCATGTTTAGAGAGTTTGAAAAGAAGCGGAAAAGAAAAATCCAACAGTCCCTTTTCGTAGGTAGTCTCACAGATTCGAAAAGGTAGAAAACTATGTCTGAGAGAACCTCTTAGTCGCAATAGGCTAAGGTATTCCTTTTTCGTAAATAATCCATCCCAACCTGAAAAAGGGGTAAACATATACTGTGTAGATATCGTTTCGCAACCATTTAACGAGTTCAAAACGACAAGAGTCTTGAAAATCTTTTCAGTTTTTTAAGAGTAAAAAAAGTGCTGAAAGTTGACTCCTCCTAGAGGAACGAGTGGTATTAAGGGTAGCAACTGGTTCTGGTGATGGTGGAACTGCTCAAAACAAGTAAAGGTCAAGAGGTTGGCTAACAAGACCACTCATTGTAGATGTTCCTCAGGAATGGGTAAAAAAATCAGGTGAGGGCATATGATCGGCCGAGCAAATGGGGACGATGGAATGAGAAAACCAAGGTTCATCCAAAAAAATAGGTTGATAAAATGGCAATCACGAGAGGTAAAATGGGAATGGTTTCATTTTTACACAAGCTTGAAAAAATATTTGCATGCCCACAACACGGTGACTCAATTTGAGGTACATGCCCCCCAAGCTTCATTCCATATGAAAGGCAGATGGAGTGAAGGTTCAAATTACGAGATCAAGAGAAAGACTCGACTGGGATTTTCTGAGATCGTATCAAAGACTCGAATTGAACAGGAACATGTTTCATTGTTTTAACGAGGTTGACACATTAAAATAACTATCCTTGTGAGCTAATTCATTTTTTAACAAGGGCGACATAAAAGACGAACTATCCTCGGATGAGCTTGTTTCATTTTTTAAGGAGCTTGACACAATAAAACAAACTATGCTCCGAAGACCTTGTTTCATTTTTTAAGGAGCTTGACACAAGAAAATGAACTATGCTCCGAAGACAACTCATCATATTGAATAAGAAGTCATGGCTTCCAAGAGATGTTAATCCGATGGGAGGGCAACATTTCGAAAGTTAGGACCCAATGCCCCCAACACACGATGCACAACGACACTATCACTGAATGCAGGCATAGGAAAGGTAGCCACATAATGAACTTGCAGCTGGGAAGATACAACCTACGAATAAAGATCCGAAAGAGACGATGGCAGGCCAACTGCCACATCAGGACCAAAGAATGAAAGCTGATCAATGGTCACGATCCGACCTTTGTGTGGAAAACATATCACACGAAAGAGGGAGGATACAAGCGCGCCCATGGCATAAGCATAGTCACACCCCAAGAGTAAATTAAAATCCAAGGGACCTTGGACCACCATTACGTCTATATAGACGGTTTTCCCTCCCAAAGTAATAGGAAATTTGGAAGGATCCCTAATGGTTGACTGGTTCCTCTGTTAAAATCGAACAGATTCTGCGTAACAGGCACAAGTGGTGGAGAACCAAAAGCTTGCTAAGTAGTGGAAGACAGAATACTAACAGACGCGCCTTCATCTATAATTGTGTTAGGTATGACCATATCGAAGGCCTGTACCGTGATCTCAAAAGGCACATAAGAAGGAAGGCGATATCCTGCAAATCGAATCCAATCGAAGGAAGTGACCAAACTACTTGGCGGGGGTACCATTGAACTGAGATGGTCATCCCTGGTGTTATTGGAGCAAGAGGAGCATCCTCCTAGACCTTCATCATGGGACTCAGCATGAAGAGAAAATTTTTGAGTGACAAGGACGAGAGGATATTTCTCCAAGTCCAAGGAATCTGAAGAAACAAGAAGAATGTGAGGGAGATGAGATCCACTCTCGATAGAAAAGACTTGATGAACCATGGGCGGGATCAGATCAACCGATTCCATGACCAATGGTTGGTCAGGAATGGATTCATGATTTTGAATTTCCGAGGGAGCGGGATCGACCAAGGATGAATCTTGATCAATTAGTTGATCAACTAGAGGAGGACTCAAATAAAGTTTCTGGTAACCAACTGGAAGGCAAGACGTAGAAATAGTATGGTTTTCCAATATCTCGTGGCTTCATCTATGTACGAACAAAGGTGAATCAGATGATGCCCTTCACACAACTTACAAGAATTTGTAATCTTACCCTGTTTCTTATGAGTCTTATCATTACTAGTCGAAGATGTGCCACCAATATGACTTCCAGGAGCCAAAGGTAACGACGGACGACCGTCAGACCATACTTTGAGCACCTTGGGAATTCCAGGGTAGTCTCGAAGAATGTGGTCACCTTTGCACAACATGCAAGGGAATTTGACTTTCCGTGGAAGTTTGGATGGTTTATCAAGTGAAGGTGTCTCAGAAACAATAGTTGCAACATTAGCCTCTCGATTATCTGACTTCTTCTTCTGTGTCTTCTTCTTCTTCTTAGCCACCGGGTTATTGGAAGCGAAACTTTCACCAGGATAAGTAGAAGAGGAGGACGAAGGAACATGCAAACAAAGGGACAGGTCCACCTTAGAATCAACATGGTGTTGTTCATGTGAAAGAGATGGTTGAACATAGGTCAAACCACCTGGGACCACCGAGGTCAAAAATAACCATATGGGCAAACCAACAGTTAACCCAGGTCGGGACAATGTTTTTTTTTTTTTTTTTTTAACAAATTCGGATGTTGTTTATATTCAAAAAAGATATGGGAGACTGAGCTCCAGTGTTACATGGTAGTGTAGGTGAGAAGTGGAGAAAGTGAGGACAATATTGAGGTCAAGATCCCTTTTGCATCCAAGATTCTTCACAATGAGAAAAGCTGAACTAGTGTAGATTCTAACAAACTGAAATATTAAAAGACAAAATTTGCATTTCATGCTCGATATATGTTTATGTGAAGGATTTAACGAGCAATGGATTCTTTAGGATTGCCTTCAGCTTCTACATTTCGAGCATTTGCTAAGTTGATACTTGGTGCATCCATGGATTGGTTGCTGAATGATGAAAAAAGAACAGGCTTGTGAGGTCGCAACATCCAAGGGCAGTCAGAGATTGAAGGACCGTAGGGGCTATTGAGGAGCACAAGGATTGAACAATCGATAAGAGGATAAGATTCAATCACATGAAGAGTGAGGGGTGGTTCACGGGGAAGGTAAAGAGATGGCAGGGGCGCAAGAATTAAGGGGAATCTGCAGAGGAAATAAAATGATAACACAGATTTTATGCCAGAGGGAACCTTTTCAAAGAATTCGGTGGATAGATTATGTGACAGAGAGACGAAAATAGGCATGAAATTGAGGAATCTGATGGCACTGTTCCTCTGTGTGGTGAATCTGCGAGGATACTTAATTCTGATCATGCAGATAAAAATAGTGTTCAAAGGCATTACATCGAAGTGTACCAATATGATGGAGACAGGCTCTGTTTTCCCGCGCATCCACTTCCTGGTTGAGTGAGTGGAGTACATGATAGAAGCGGTTTCCTTTCATCTGCTAATCAAGAGCTTGGAATCATCTTATAGTTTGCTGGAGTATCAAGTTGGAGGCTTTCCTGTTGTGGACCATCAGGCTAATGACAATAGTCGAATCTCTAATAATCACTGCTGTGTTTATGCCAATTTTTTGTAGTTGGAGTACACCTTGGTAAAGAGCTAATGCTTTGGCCCTGTTGTTGGAAAGATTACCCAATCCCCACTCATATGCAGTTATGATATCTCCATTACCATTACAGATGATTCCTCCATCCCCATCCATTCCTGGATTAGATTTAGAAGCGCCATCAAAAAAAGATAGTGAGTATTGCAGTTCCTGAGCCATAGTGAAAATTCCTCATCTTTCATTCTAATTTTCCAACTGTACCTAGAGTTGGTACTGCTATTAGCATTGATGATACTTAGGTTCATGTTGTTTCTGTCCAGTAAATACCTTGTGAAGTTTCTCTCCTCGACATAAAGATCCACCGTATCTAGTTTCCCTTGACATTTGGTGGAAATTGCTTCCAGAGTGAGGCTCCATGCCTTGTTGTAAGGCTTTCTAACGCTGGTTTCTTTATCTTTAAATATCATGCGGTTTCTCGCCAACCAAATGTTCCATAGAATAGAACATGGTAAAGCATTCCAGACTCTTCGAGCAATGTTATTTTTTTTTTTTTTTTTTTTAGGGATAGCTTTTTTTCCATATTTGTAAAACTTCAGTGATGCTGGTGTTGGGCGCCCACGGGAGATTGATGCTCCGAAAAGCTTCCTTCCAACAGGCAATGGCAAAGGAGCAGTCTATGAAAAGATGTTGACTGGTTTCTTCATCTGTTTGAAAATTTGGGCAGCGAGATGGGCCAGTTATTCTTCGTTTTTCAAGATTCTCAGAGGTGAGAACTTTCCCTCTTAGGAGGACCCAAATAAAAAATTTTGTTTTTGGGAGAGTCTCCGCTTTCCAGACAAGTCTCCACTGCGCCCAAATAGACATGGGGAATTCGATGCTGCAAATCTGGTGGTAGGCAGCTTTAAAAGTATAGATGGAGCCTGAAGGATCCCATCGAAAGTCATCAGCGCTGTAGCATTTGGTGGGCGCTATGCCATGGAGATGAGCTTGAAGATTAGTGAGGCTTGCTTCCATATCAATAGGAATGTTTGGGAAGGTCCATCCTTTCCAAATCTGAGTTTGGCCATCCCACCGAGAAATATGATCCAATGTTTGTATCCCTATACTGGTAAGAAAGGATAGGATCCGTTGAGTACCAGGTCTGCTACTAATGGGTTGTTGTCCCATTATCTTGTTAGCCCCAATTATAATGTGACTGCCACCTTTGGGGCCTTTGGAAATGTTTTGCACAAGAAGTGTTATTGCTCTCTTACACATTCCCCAGATTTTTGAGCATGCTCTGTTAGGGATCTCATGGTCTAGAAGCTGTTGCCTTGGGAAGTTAAAATATTTGATTTCTAACACTTTCTTCCACCAAGCAGTCTTGCCATTTATGAGTCTCCATACAAACTTGCCACCAAAGGCAAGGTTTAGAAGTTTTGAAGATCTGATTCCAAGCCCTCCTTTCTCCTGCATTTGAATAACCTGCCTCCAACTTATTAGGTTATATTTCTTTCTTTCATTTCCCCCCCTTGCCATAGAAAGTGACGAAGGAGTGCGTCCACTTTTTATGAAAGCTGGTTGGAGCTTGCAGGAGTGAAAAACAATACAAGGGTAAGGAGGAAAGACCTGATTTAAGAAGTATTAGGCACCCTTCTGGATTAAGCCAAGAGGTGCCCCATTGCTGCACCTTCCTTTTCATCTTATCAATAATAATGTCCCGTGCTGAAGCTTTCAGTTTGCCAGCACTCACTGGCATGCCCAGATAGGAAAAATTCTCCCAGTCCAACTTACAAGGGACTCCAAAGGTATTGGCAATGCTATGAAGAGTTTGGACAGAAGTGTTCTAGCCATAGATGCAGCTCTTGTGGTAGTTGATCAGACCTCCTGAGTAGCTCATGTATTTGTCTAGAAGAGTTTTGAAACGGAAGGCTATGATGTTTGAGGCTCCCCCCATTAAAAGAGTATCGTCAGCAAACTGAGAATGGTTGATGTTCTTGACTCCATTTCTAAATTTTACCCCAATAATGAGACCCATGCGACGGTTGTAGTCCAGGGCCCTGCTGAAGGATTTGGCCATCAATATGAAAAGATAAGGTGAGAGCGGACAACCTTGTCTTAGTCCTCGGGTCGATTGGAAGGAAGGTCCCGGTCTACCATTAATGATAGGGGAGATCCAAGGACCAGAGATGCAGGCTTTGACAAGGTTGATAAAAGGTGTGGCAAATCCCATTTTTTCTAAAACAACAAATAAAAAGGAGTGCCTGACTTGGTCAAAGGCATTGGCTAAGTATATTTTTAAGATGAACCCTTTCTCATTTCTTATTTGGCTAGAATGAAACCCAGGTCAGGACAATGTTGCCATATAAGGAGCACCAACATTCCCAAAAGCAGGAAAAGGACAAGGATTCCCTTGGGAGGGGATTCCTTGGTTGGTAAACTCCAAAAACGTTTCCATTGGAAACAACCTTAAAACAAAATACTAAGGAAGATAACTTTAACTAGGAATATTTCGTGGGCAGTTAATTTTACGACATTGAAACAAAACTCTAACATTTCATATTTTAAGAGTCGAGAAATGGGCAAAAGGTGACTCTATCACTTTCAAGTTGAAACGAGCATGAAAGGACAAGAGCTCGATGATCTTTTCACTTTTAGAGAGTCACCAAAAGACCAAAATGACTACTCAGGAAGTCTAAGCAAGAGGGTGTAACAAGTTTCCGTGAACTGCAATATACACCTTGGTGAACAAATGAAAGAGAAATGACCAAGGACTTAACGTACGTGCAGTTAATCTCCCCGAATGCTGTGTTCGGTGTATCATGGTTACAGGGCAGCAGACTCGGCTTCCTATGGATAAAGGATTGCAACCTATGAGGGTCTCCCTTTATATACACGATGGTATGGGGAGCTCAAGTCTATACTAGCATTGTCTAATGCTAGATGGCGAACGACAACAACTAGGTTTAACAACGCCAGAACACGTCACTAGCCTAGACCTATAAAAATGTGCGTTAGGTTTCAATGCTTCCTTAGGTTAATTGAATAAGTTTTAAAGTTGATCTTGAATTATGTCTCAGTTTCAAGGCCCTATCGCTGTCATCTGAATCTCCTGTATGCAACTATATGAGAAAATAAATCTTTCAATTCGATGATTGCTATCTAGTTAAGGGAAGAGTTTCAAACAATGATGCAACAAACAGTGATACTGCAAACAAAACTTTTTCCTAAGTAGATGACTTTCACTATCCAAAAGCAATCTAAAACACTCAACGATGCGAATTATGCAATGTAATCTATGCCAAATACTCTTTTAGAAAACTATGCAATTGTAATCTATGCACAATTTCCTTTTTCTTTTGAAAGAGTAAGAATGCACTCAATGCACTTTTCGATGAAATGAGAATCTACTTAATGCATGCTTTTAATGAAAGAGAATGCACTCAACGAGATTTTTATCTTTCAATCATTAAACAATGTAATCTAAGTTCAATGATGGATCTCAAAAAATATTTTTCAGTGCAATGTGATCTAATGAAAATCAAAATCTGAGACGAAAACTAAATAAATGAAAAGTTCCTTAATGGAAGGATGAATGCAAAAGGGATGAAAACAAACACTAAGAATGCAATCGTTGTTTTAAAAACTTTGTAATGAAATTCCTCCAAAGGTTACAAGACATATGAGGTTAAGCACAAAGAGGACTCCCAAAGCGTGAGCTGAAAACTATTGGGTATGTGTTATATTATTTCCACGACTAATCACATGCGGGGGGGTCACAGAGGGGGCAATAGCCCCCCCTATCGGGGTCCAGGGCAGCGCCCCGGGAAATTTTTTTTGGTCCTTATTTTCCGGTGGGCGGATCCGCCCATGGTTTTGTGCATGGGTTTACACATGGTTTTGGGGTACGATGGTTTTTGGCCCCTGGTATTTTGTAGATCCGGTCAAGGGAACTACAGTTATGTTCTAATCCAGGGTTAATGGATTGGGGTTTATGTATGCTTCGGCATGTATATATATGTGTTGTAACGCTAAAAGTAATATAATGAAAAATCAAGCTGGTCGTCCCGATTTGGGATCCAGGGGAATATATCTGTGTTTATCTGTTTTATGTTTTATTCTCTCGCTACTATTTATTTTTGTCTTTAAGATTCGTTTGCAGATAATTTCTGTACAGGGTTAAAACCTACATTTGGTATCAGAGCAATTTCGGCTTCAAGGGGATGCCTTTGCTGTTGAGGGGTTTTTTTCTCGGGCCTGAGGTAGACCCTGTTTAGTGGGAGATCTGTGGGATCGATTCTTGCGGTGAACGAAGATGGCGAGCGGTGGGAAGATAGAGATCGAGAAATTTAATGGTCAGAGTTTTGAGTTGTGGAAGCTGAAGATGGAGGATCTGCTGGTGGATAAGGACTAGTGGATCGCGATAGATCCGGGTACTAAACCAACGACAATGTCAGATGAAGACTGGAAGAAACTGGATCGATGGAAAAGAGCACAATACGGTTGTGTGTCTCAGATTCAGTATTGTTGAATGTATCTAGGGAAGCTACAACGAAGACCTTGTGGGAAAAACTTGGGACTTTGTACCAATCTAAGTCACTGGTGAATAAATTGTTCCTGCGGAAAAAGTTGTATAACCTGAGGATGAAGGATGGAGACTCGATGATAGAGCATTTGAACGCCTTCAATACTGTGGTAAGTCAGCTATCATTGGTTGATATTAAAATCTCAGATGAAGATAAGTGTGTCAATTTGTTGTGTTCTCTACCAGACTTGTGGGACAGTCTGGTTATTGCAATAGGTAGCAATACAACTACCTTGAATTTTGATGACATTGTCTCAGCCTTGCTGTCGGAGGAAATGAGACGGGGAAATATGGAGGGTCAGAATGGAGATGCCTTATCTGTACGAGGAAGGTCCCAGAACATAAGCAAGAACAAGGTTTCGAGTGGGAGGTCTAAATCTAGAGGGAGATCTAAATCTCCTGGAAAGTTTGTAAAGGTGTGCTGGAAATGCGGAAAGGAAGGGAACTACAAAAAGGACTGCATATCTAAAGCTCCTGAGAAAGGAAAGGGATTTGATGATGCTCCTTCTACAGAGGCAAAAACCACCTCGGATGAAGGTGGGGATGTGTATTTGGCTTCTTCTTCAAATACACATGTAGATCATGAGTCATGGTTGATTGACTCGGGTGCATCCTTTCACTTCACTCCCCATAGGGAGTGGTTATGCGAGTATGAGAAATATGATGGCGGTGACGTCTTCTTAGGTGATGATAGGAAGGCCAGAATCGTCAGACGTGGAAAAGTCAAGTTGAAGCTGCAAGGTGGAAGGATTAGAACACTTCCTGGTGTTCTGCACATTCCTGCATTGGCCAAAAACCTGATTTTTGTAAGCAAGATGGATGATGCAGGTGTAAAAACAGTGTTCGAGAAAGATACCTGTAAGATGGTTTGGGGAGCACTGGTATTAATGCGGGGAGTTCGGATTATAACTCTGTACAAGCTTCAGGGAAGCACTATTATTACTGGGTGCAACAATTATGTGGTTCCCGAAAGTGGAGCGGAAAGCCTAGCGGTCTCTGGATAAAAGACCATGCTATGGCATCAAAGGCTTGGACATATTGGAGAGAAGGGCCTTCAGATACTGCATGGAAATGGTATGGTAGAAGGTATGTCTAATAGCTCTCTGGATTTCGATTTTTGTGAACATTGTGTATATTGGAAGTAGAATTGGGTGAGTTTTCCTTCTGGTGCTAAGAGGGCGAACAAGATATTAGAGCTTGTGCACAGTGATGTGTTTGGACCTGTGTCGGTTCCATCACTAGGTAAGTCTGTGTACTACGTTTCATTCATAGATGACTTCTCAAGGAAAACATGGATATATTTCTTGAGGAAGAAATCTAAAGTCTTTGACAGATTTAAAGAATTTAAGGCTCTGGTGGAAAACCAGACAGAGAATAAGATAAAGGTTCTGAGGACAGATAATGGTGGGGAGTTCTGCAAGAAGGAATTTGAAGAGTTCTGTAAGAAGTGTGGTATATCACGGCAGAGGACTACTCCATACACACCTCAGCAACACGGAGCTGCAGAAAGAATGAACAGAACATTGATGGAAAAGGCAAGAAGCATGCTTAGTGGTATTGGGTTAGGACAAGAATTCTGGGCAGAGGCAGTGGAGACAGCATGTTACTTGGTTAATAGATCACCTTCATCAGTGTTGGAGGATAAGACTCCACATGAGGTACGGACTGGTAAGAAACCCTCTCTTTCACATCTAAGAGTATTTGGATGTGATGCATATGTACATGTTCCAAAGGAGAAAAGGACCAAGTTGGATAATAAATCTGAAAGGTGCATCTTTATTGGGTATAAGGATGGTTTAAAGGGTTACAAGCTTTGGAACCCAGAAACAAGGAAGTTTGTGTACAACCGAGATGTGGTGTTTAGAGAGGTGAAAGATGTTGTTAAACATGAATTCCTACCAAAGAAACCTGAGAAGATAGAGTTTGAGCTAAAGGAGGATGAATTAGAGTCTACAACAAAAGAAGACTCAGAAGAGGAAGAGCCACAAACTCCAGTTGTGAGAAGATCAGCTCGGGAAAGAAGACAACCAGAAAGGTATAGTTCATCTGCTTTCTGTTAAAATTTTACTTTAACTATAACTGATGATGATTCCAGAACTGTCAGGGAGGCAGTAGATTTAGAGGATGGAAAACTCTGGAAGGAGGCCATGGTTGATGAAATGACATCCTTGCATAAAAATGAGGCATGGGATCTGGTGGATTTGCCGGCTAGAAGGAAGCCCATCAGGAGAAAATGGGCGTTTAAGAAGAAGATGAATGTAGAAGGCAAGGTGGAGAAATACAAAGCTTGGTTGGTAGAAAAAGGTTATTCCTAGGTGTCGGGAATTGATTTTGGTGATATTTTTTCTCTTGTTGCCAAAGTTACTTCTATTAGATTACTTTTATCTGTTGCTGCTGCATTTGATTTTGAGGTGGAACAGATGGATATGAAGACAAAATTTCTTCACGGGGATATGGAAGAGGAGATCTACATGAAACAACCTGAAGGCTTTATGGTGAAGGGGAAGAAAGAACTAGTATGCAGGTTAAAGAAGTCTATGTATGGGTTAAAACAGTCACCAAGGATGTGGTATAAAAAATTTGATACCTACATACGGGGACTTGACTTCACCAGAAGCAAGGAGGATCACTGTGTTTATTTTAAATTAATTGGTGATCGTGTTATTTATTTGGTCTTGTATGTGGATGATATGTTGTTGATTGGAAATGACAAAGAAATTATCCAATATTTGAAGACCCAACTGTTCTCCAAATTCGACATGAAGGATATTGGTGTTGCAAAATATCTTTTGGGCATGGAAATTAAGAGAGATCAGGCAAAGAGGAAGATCTAGTTAAACCAGAGGAAGTATTTCGAGACTATATTGCAGAGGTTCAATATGCAGGATAGTAAACCAGTGAATGTTCCGATTCCTGTAGGTACAAAGCTGTTTGCTGAACAGTGTCCCAAGACACAAGAAGAAGAGGAGGATATGTCTCGTGTTCCATATGCAAGTGAAGTGGGTAGCCTGATGTATGCAATGGTCTGTACTAGACTAGGCATTGCATATGTAGTGGGAGTATTGAGCAGGTTTATGTCAAACCCAGGGAAGGAGCATTGGACAACAGTGAAGCGGGTTTTCAGATATTTACGTGGCGCTAGTGATTACGTCTTGTGCTACTAGGGAAGACCAAGATTGGAAAGAGTGTTGGACATTCGAGGTTTTGTTGATGTAGACTGGGCTGGAGATCTGGACCAAAGAAGATCTACAAGTGGGTATGTGTTTAGCCTATTTGGAGGTGCAGTCAGTTGGATGAGTAAAAGACAGTCTGTAGTGGCTCTTTCAACTACAGAGGTTGAATACATAGCAGCCACTCATGCAAGCAAGGAAGCAGTTTGGTTGCAAATATTGTGTTCAGGTATGGGGTTGGTGCAGCAAGCTATAAGGATAGATTGTGATAGCCAAAGTGCATTTTTCTTGGCTAAGAACCCTGCTTATCATTCAAAGACAAAGCACATTGATGTTCAATATCACTTTGTGAGAGATATGGTTGAGGCTAAAAGGGTGTTGCTGGTAAAGGTGGGCACTTTGAAGAATGTTGTAGATGCATTGACGAAGTCTGTAAGCACTCAGAAGTTCTCTTGGTGTAGAGAAACAATGGGTGTTGCAAAACTGGGCTAATGACTAAGCACCCCTGTGGCCCCTTGTGGATAGAAAACAAAAAGTGGGAGAATGTTGGGTATGTGTTATATTCTTTCCATGACTAATCACGCACGCGGGGGGGGGGGGGGTCACATAGATGACGATAGCCCGCCCTGTCGGGGTCTGGGGCAGCACCACATAATTTTTTTTTTGGTCCTTATTTTCTGTTGGGCAGATCCGCCCATGGTTTTGTGCATGGGTTTGCACATGGTTTTGGGGTATGATGGTTTTCGGCCCTTGGTATTTTGTAGATCCAGTCAAGGGAAATATGGTTATGTTCTAATCCAGGGTTAATGGATTGGGGTTTATGTATGCTTAGACATGTATATATATGTGTGGTAACACTATAAGGAATATAATGAAAAATCAAGTTGGTCGTCCCGATTTGGGATCCAGGGGAATATCTCTGTGTTTATCTGTTTTATGTTTTATTGTTTATCTGTTTTATGTTTTATGCTCTCGCTACTGTTTATTTTCTGTCTTTAAGATTCGTTTGCAGATAATTTCTGTACAGGGTTAAAACCTACAAAAACAAGGCATTCATTCCCTTTTACATCAAGCAATCATAGAAAGAAGACTTTTCAATTGAACAATGAGCAATGTAATCTATGCTCACAAGCGAACAAGAGGACCGAATGAACTCGAAAGACACTTGAGACTTGAACACTCAATCAACCAAAAAGCAAAAGGCAATCAACTAGAGATGGCTCACCAAGCAAGGAAACTCACTTCATCAACAAGGTAGGTCCATATCCAAGCACATTTTTAACACTCTCACACACAAAGGTCCAATATCTCACTATGTTCCCAACACACAAAAACAATCACACTCTGCACTATTCTCCCGAAGCTATAATTGCTTCTCGTTTCTATCACCACTAAGGATGTAGAGCTGAAGGAGGTCTCCTTATGTAACAATGGAGGAGGAGGTTATGGGCCCTCATATGATGGGAAAAGAGCTTATATTTTGGATTAGTTCTTATTTCTTGGGAACAAGAAGCCCAAAGGGGAATTCCTCTTCCATATCCTCAAAACAAACTTTCAACTCGTTGCCTCGCGAAGCTTCTAGTCGTGGAAGCTTCATTCTATTTAAAAAACTTTCCAAAAGAGGCTCGGCGCGAGTCCGACATTGAGACATAGCACCAATCAACGCGGGCCTCAGTGTAAATCTTTGCTATCGGCGTGGGTTAGACACTGAGAGAAAGTGCCAACCTTTAAAACTAGGCTTTTATAGGGATCTTCCAGAAAAGTTGTAAAGGGAGATGAATTGGCGGACAAAATGTGGTTCAGGGGTATGTATTCCATGCTTGGAAAGTACACAAGGGTCATTGTATGGGTCCTCTAGGATCAAGGAACGAGGAGTACAAGGACGGTGACAAATTTCTTTGTAACACATGTTCACCATGAATAATATGCTCAAATCATCCATGAAGAGATAGAGAATCAATGTATTAAGGAAATTATGGAGAAAGCTTGTGAAAACCCTAATTTGATACCCCAATGTGTTTATCTCCTCCATGGCCTAGTGCTTGTCACCCTATGCATAACCTGTGTACATCGCTAGCAGCACGAGAATTAAAGTAAAAAGCAGCGCTGGTCCTCTTTAGTAGGTTCTCAAAAAATGGAGCAGAAGCTTCGTCTACTAGAAGCCTCGAGAACGAAATTCTGGTATCAGTTGGATGAGGATTGGGTCGAGTTCTCACATTTTGAGTCCTTGATCCTACCTTTAAGAATTTTCCCTTTAAGATGTGGACCTTCCTCCCTCTTTTATGGATCCTTAATCTCTTCAACTTCCTTATAAATGAATGCCATGCTTTCCCCAAATGGTTGGCCATTGTTGGTTGCCTTTCTAGTACTCGAATGTGCCTAAATGCGCTGAAATTCTAAGGAGAAGGAGTGCTTGAAGTCTTTGGGTTAGATTTGGAAACTCATCGCAAAGTAGCTTCCAACATCAAGGCACTGGTTGTATGATTCCCTATTTGATTTATCAATAATACAAAGCATGTTTTACTTTCCATAAGCTTGTTGATGATTACTTGCTTAGTATGATGCTCCTTGATATTTCATATGGTTACATTAGAATGTAATATACTATGCTTCCTTTGTTTGTCATTGTTTGATCTCTTTTTCAGGTATTCATGCACAAGGAATAACGAGGAGATCGGGATTAACATTGAGAAGCAACTACATAGGAGTGAGTTAGGCCATCTAATTTTCTCATGTCAATCTGATTTAATCTAGGAAAGTTTGATTGTGTTTGTCTCGTTTGTTACTAGACCCGCTCATTGGGCTAGAGGGATCATTTCTAGTAGAAGGGATTTCTGATCCAGGTGGATATCGGTGGCCTCCCACCTATTCCATTTGGACCCGCAGCATCAATTCTTTCAGTTTTTCAGCTTCAGCACAGCTTACTATTTATAACAGGTTTTCGGGTCCTGCACACCCGGAGCCGTTTTGGGGCATTAATAATCCGTGTGGATATTGGTGGCCACCCATCGAGTCCATTTGAACTCCCCACCATCATTATTCTCCACTCCAGTTTGTAAGTTTCGGCACAACTTACTATTTTTAAAGTAGCTTTTCTGTCTTAAACTTCCTGAGCCATTTTGAGGCCCTCTAAACGACTCTTTTTGGGAAAACGGAGAGCAACATGGGTCCATAACTGATGGTGCTTGTTCAAAAGTTGTACTCCTTGTATAGATCTTTCTAACGAGCTATTGAGCGCGTCAAGCGGAGATCAGATGCCAAAGTTACGTCCCCAGGAAGTTGAACCACCAATTTACCCAAACGAGGCCCACAGCTTTGGCGCTTCATCTCCTACGGTTAGGGTTTTGGAAGTTTCAGATTCTAAATTGTTTCTCAACAATAAATAGGCCCTCGAGCCTCATTGTAATACAGTTCAGGGGGCTGGGAGCCGATACATCTCTTCTCAGAGATAAGCGCTACCAGTGCCCTAGCTCGCCACATCTCCATTATGTCTGCATTGTAACACGCTCAGTCAGCCGACACATCTCTTCTCAGGGATATGCTGCCAGTACCCTAGCTCATCTATTTCCATTATGTCTGTAATAGGCCTTCGAGCCTCAATGTAACACGGTTTAGAGGCCTGCGTACGCAAAATCTCTTCTCAAGGATACGCTACCAATGCCCTAGCTTGTTTCCACTATGTTTGTAAGCTTATTTCAATCATTCTTTTATTAATAAAATGAAGCATTATTTCCACTGCAACTATGTGCTTATGGTTATATGTGTATTCTGTTGCATTCCCCGCATAAAATCCGTGATCGCTGGTATCAGAGCGGGTCTGCTCTTTCTCTGTTTTTCTCTTCATGACCCCAATGCGGCCAGGGTATAAGGAGTTCAACCTCGCAACCCCGACGACCCCCCATGGCGGAAGGAAAGAAAGACGAGGGAGCAGGAGATCCTATCAAAATCTTGCTCGAGGATGCCCTCGAGAAACAGAGGAACGCGATGATGGACAATTTTTTTTTTTTTTCAGATCCTTCAATGGCTGCCCACCGGTGGCACATCTAAATCCAACACCAAGTTCAGCAAAATTCCCCCCCCCCATGGAGGAACTTAATGCAATGGAGACCATTGCTTCCTAAGGAGGGAGGAATGATCCAGGTGGATATCGGTGGCCTCCCACCTATTCCATTTGGACCTGCAGCATCAATTCTTTCAGTTTTTCAGCTTCAGCACAGCTTACTATTTATAGCAGGTTTTCGGGTCCTGCACACCCGGAGCCGTTTTGGGGCATTAATAATTCAGGTGGATATTGGTGGCCACCCATCGAGTCCATTTGAACCCCCACCATCAGTTATTTCAGTTTGTAAGTTTCGGCACAACTTACTATTTTTAGCAGTTTTTCGGGTCTTAAACTTCCGGAGCCGTTTTGAGGCCCTAAACGACGCTTTTTGGGAAAACGGAGAGCAACATGGGTCCATGGACCGATGTTGCTCGTTCAAAAGTTGTACTCCTCAGACAGATCTTTCTAACGAGCTATTGAGCGCGTCAAACGGAGATCGGATGCCAAAGTTACGTCCTCGGGAAGTTGAACCACCAATTTACCCAAACGAGGCCCACAATTTTGGCGCTTCATCTCCTACGGTTAGGGTTTTGGACGTTTCGGATTCTACATTGTTTCTCAACAATAAATAGGCCCTCGAGCCTCATTGTAAGATAGTTCAGGGGGCTGGGAGCCGATACATCTCTTCTCAAAGATAAGTGCTACTAGTGCCCTAGCTCGCCACATCTCCATTATGTCTGCATTGTAACACAGTTCAGGGGCTGGTAGCCGACACATCTCTTCTCAGGGATACGCTACTAGTACCCTGGCTATTTTATTTCCATTATGTCTGTAATAGGCCTGCGAGCCTCAATGTAACACAGTTCAGAGGCCTGTAGCCGCCACATCTCTTCTCAGAGATAGCTACCAGTGCCCTAGCTTGTTTCCATTATGTTTGTAAGCTTATTTCAGTCATTCTTTTATTAATAAAATGAAGCATTATTTCCGCTGCATCTCTGTATCTATGGTTATATCTGTATTCTGTTGCGTTCCTGCATAAAATCCAGATCAATTGCCAAGATAACAAAATGGTGACTCCACTGGGGAGCCTATAACGTTTTTAGTCCTCCTTTTGTATTTTTCCTTCTTGTATATTTTGGCCAACCATTGGAAGACCCTTTGTTTAGATTGATTTTAAGTCTGTACTCTATTTTGAAGGTGTCCTAGGGTATTAGATCTAGAGTTTTCTCTCGAGTTTTGTTTGTTTGTTTTTTTTTCCCGTATTTACCTCCATCAGCACGTTTTTTATCAGTGATAGTCGCGCCGTCAGCGCTTATTTTATCTCAAACAATCGCGTTGCAGACCTATGATTCCAACTGGAAGTCTGCGCTGGTATTTGCATGTGGAATTTCTAGGGTATCTGCTAGAAACTCTAGTGTGTTTTGATCCTTAAGACCTTTTCTCTACTTTCTCTACATCAAGTTTTTATTGATTGCTTTCAATTTCTTGGTGGAATGTAAATATTTGTCCTGTGCTTGAAGTGGTAAATTGGTATGTTTGATTGAGTCTTTCATGTGTTGAGTTGATTGAATGCTTTGTTTGCTGCTTGTATGATTGGGAAAACATCGATTTTTTGTCAATGGAACAGTGATAGTTCTTTTGCATTTGTAAAAAATTAACTTTTGCATTTAGTTAATTTTCATTTCAAAAATTTACTTTTCATTAAATTAATTATACTGCTTGCATAGGAAAGTTAGTTTTTAGAATTCATAATTGAAAATAGATCACATTTTTTTGGTAATTGAAAACTAAATAAGTGAATTTAAGTATTAGATAATTCAAAACGAAAAGAAAGTGAAAGTTTACATAAGTGCAGGCTTAGTAAAAGTGAACATTTTTTACTTTTGAAAAGTTTCATTTGGGATAGTGAAAGTGAAAATCATCTTTTTGCTTTTTAGAATCGCATTTGGAAAGGTGAAAAGTGAAAAGCTAGTTAAGGGCATTTTTCTTGCTGCATTATTTGTTTGATGCATCATTATTTGAAATCTTTTCTCTTATTAGTGTAGATTTCATCGAAATGAAAAGTGTCCTTGTCTCATATAGCTGCATCTTAGGCATTAAGGTAACATCAATTTGAGCCCCAAAATCGAAACTTAATTCAATACCAACATCAAAATTAACCTCAATTAATCTAAGGAGCATTTGGATCTTAACGCAAACATTTATAGGTCTAGGCTAGAGATTATTTATGACGTCATTAAGCGTAGTAGTTGTCGCTAACTGCATATGTTGCATCCCGAGGGTGATATACCGTTCCACATACGGAAGTATATAGGACCGTTCTATAGTACTATTGAGTATATTAGAGGTACACATATGAAAGTATATATGAACGCTCTCATCGAACGGTTATGCATCAAACAACACTACTACCGACTTGCACTCCCACATACTGTCACGTATATTTTGTGAGTCCCCACTAGGTTTCTATTATGCCATAGGTAATCGAGTTGGCTGCCTTGTAAACATGATACAATGAACACAACATTCAGGGAGATTAGCTGTAATACTTCTTGGTTCGCCAAGAGGTATTATGCGGTTCACGGTTGCTCGGTAACCCTTTTTCCTAAATTACCCTTTTTTGATTTATTTTGTTGTTAATTTCTAAAATAAATGCCCATAGAATAACATCTTACTCGTGCACAACTCCTTAGTAGATCTTGGGTTGAGCCTAATAACAACAGTTCCTAAGTTTACCAATTAAGGAATCCCCTCATATGGGAATCCTATTCCTTTTCCTTCTTTTGGAAATGTTAGCGCTCCCTATATGGAAACGTTGTCCCTCCCGGGATTAACCATTGGTTTTCTAGTTTGGTTATTTTCAACCCCCATGGTTCCAAATGTCCAAGCTGCTTCTCAACCAAGTTCGCCTCTACCTGAATAGTGTCAACCTCATGTTGATCCTAAATTTTTACCTCACCTTCTTCGCCTATTGATTCACCCCGTTCTTCCTCTTCGCTTGGTGAAAGTCTAGATTCTAGTAACCAGGAAGATAAGAAGAAGAAGAATAGTACAAAGAAGAAGAAGAAAAATAAGCAAGGGGAAAACAAAGAAACCATTTCTACTAATGAAACTGATGTTGAAATTTTTTCCAATCAACCCTGTAAAGTGAAATTCCCTTGCAAGTTATGCAAGTGTGACCGCCTTCTTAGGGATTGTCCTGGAATTCCCAGGATATTAGAAGTATGGTCCACCGACTCAAATCAACCTTCGTCATCAGCCTCTCGAGATAATGCTGGTGATAAACCCTTCACTAGTGATAATAAGTTCCATGGGAAAAGGGGTAAAGTTGAATTTCCCTATAAGTTATGTGAAGAGAATCATCCCATTCACCTTTGTCCTTATATGGATGAAGCCTCCAAAGTTTTGGAAAACCTTAAAACTTGTCAGCCCCGTATTCCTGCTGGTTACCAGAAGCTTTCCTCTGATCCTCCACTAGTTGATCAACTGATTGAACTCTCTTTGAAATTCCATCTCATAAGTACGTTCTCGAACAAACATTGGTTGAAGAAATGATTGACCTGATTATGCCTTCGGTTGATTAGACCTTTCCCATAAAAAGTGAACCCCATACCACTCAGGTTATTTTTGTTTTTTCAGATTCCCATGAATTGGAGGGAAATCCTCCCATTCCCACATTACAGGGGGGTGACCCTCCCATTCCTGTAACACAAGGGGGAAGTTCTCCAATTCCCATGACACCCCCTCCTAGTAGTCTGGTCACTTCCTTTGATTGGAGTTGACTAACAGGATATCATCTTCCTTCTTATGTGCACTTTCAAGACATGATACAGGCTTATAATGTGGTCATACCTAGCATAATAATAGATGAAGGCGCATCTGTTAGTATTATGTCCTCGACTACTTGGAAAGCTTTGGATTCTCCGTAGCTTGTGCCTCTTACCCATAATTTGTTGGCTATTAATAGAGGAACCAATCAACCGTTAGGGATCCTTCCTAATTTTCTTATTGCTTTGGGAGGAAATATCGTCTATATAGATGTGATGGCTGTCCAAGGTCCTTTTTATTTTAATTTACTCTTTGGGCGTGAATATACTTATGCAATGGGAGCTCTTGTCTCTTCTCTCTTTCATATGATTTGTTTCCTGCATGAAGGAAGAATTATGACCATAAATCAAATTTCATTCGTTGGTCCTAATCTGGCTCCCAATCAACCATCATGCCTTAATGGTCCTTACATGCCAGTGGTATCTTCCCCGCCACAGGTTAATTACGTGGCAACCCGTTCCATGTCCGCTTCTGCTGATGATTTGGTTAGTGATATAGTGCATCATGTACTGAGGGGATTGAATCCTGATTTACAGAGTGTTTTTCTCTCATCTGAGGGGAACCTCTCGGAAGCCATGATTTCTTATGGGTCAGGTATTCGAAGAAAATTCCCTTGTCTTGTGTCAAGCTCCTTAAAAAATGAAACAAGGTGCTCGGAGCAAAGCTCCTTGTCTTGTATCAAGCTCGCTAAAAAATGAAACAAGGTGTCATGAGGATAGTTCTTTTACTGTGTTAACATCGTTAAAAAATGAAACACGTTATGTTGCGCTATGCAACAACTCCCCCCATTTTTTATTCTCAAAATAATCTAGAACTTTGATAAATAGAAATAGGGACCCTTCTTAAAAATGTATTTTTCATTTTAGATAAAAAAATCAAACTCCAAAAACATTATTGCTTTTATTAAATAAAAACATAAAAAACAAAAAGAAATTAATAAAACATCCTTGAAATTACCCTATCACAAATTGCATCCCACATAATCATTTCTCATTAAAAGATAAGTAAAAAAACAACGAAATCTCGATTTTGCGATCAACGATCGAAGTTTCACAAGCGACAACATAAATCGCACATCGCGAATATATGTTTGAAACTTTAAGCAGACCTTACCAAAGTTTCTATATTGCGACAACTCCAATTTTGCGATATTCCAATTATGCGATTTTGCGAAATCTCATATCACATAAACAAAATGTAATGCGCTTCATAAAGACAGGTTCAAAGGGTGCGATGCGATGGATTTGACAGGTTTAAATAAAGGTTTTACGTGAAAATAAATCATGTCAGGAACTATTAAGTATGTTTTATCATCCCAATGCAAACAATTATTGATTCATTACGATTAATTAATGATATAGTTGTTTCCTGGATATTTTCTTTCAAAATTGGTCATTTCAATATATTTTCCATCATTTGATCATTACTCTGTCTTTAATAGGGAATTTCCTTCAAGATATGTCCATACGAAAATTAATGCAGAAGCACGACAAACAGACTGTTACAGAAGTGGAATACATAGAAATGTCGTCGATAGTCTCACATACAGTCTGCACTGCCGATGGAGGTGCTACAAAGTGGCAAACTATCTTTACTATTCTTGAAGACGAGGAACCTGAAGTAGTGGAGGTCAAGGCAACTGTTGATGATGCAACACCCTCAAATTTACAGTTTAAAGGTATTGCATGCTCCTTCCTTCATAGGATAGCAACAAGGGCTACTCTTTTACCATATACTGATATGATTAGGTGGGTGCTTGACAATTCAACAATCAAGGACAGACAATTAAGAACCGCTAAGAATGAAATCTTAGGTTCTTTCAGAGCTGAAGATTTGAAAGTCATGTAAAAGCTACCCGACCCACAAGACATCTATGATTAGAGATTTGTTGAGAATTTTGCAAAGAAAAATGAGGACTTTTTCAAGACAATTCAAGGTTGGAGGAAACTGGATAACAAGTTGAAACATGAGAAATCAGGTATGTATCCTATCGCCTCACTAGTAAATCCCTACAATTTTGCAGCTGTGATGCTATGCAGATTATATGGTCTCCCTGATAATATCAAATTCTCCATAGATTGGCTTCCCCTGATTGATTCCTGTGTTAATTCCCACATCATGAATTGGGAAACCATTCTTTCTGAAAATCTAGCTAAAGCGATTAATGAATATCGCCAGACAAGAGCTTCTTCCTCCAAACCCGTCCCCCAATTTTTCACGAGTGCATATATTTTGGATGCTATCTGTTTTTCTACCAATTTTTCGATTATGGGTTGGAAATGGACTCCCGAGGATCCCACCCCTATTCATTTGAGTCATAAAGAGATATGGGAGCATAATTATGCACCACATTTTCATAGGCTATGTTATGGAGTTGTATTACCGTTACATCAATTAATGTTTGATAGAGTGAGCCCTAGGTTCACTAATGAAGCCCTTTCATACCTTCAAATGATAGGGAGATGTTTTATTGAAGAATAATTTTCATACATTAGAGTATTTGGAAGCTCCACTCCTCCACATGTTCTTCCTTTATATGTTTCAGATAAATTAATGGTGAGAGAAGTCGCTTACCAAACTGTTGGTAGTGGACTTACTAAATCTTTGAAAGACAGTAAAAAAAATTTATGGCCAAGTTTTCCAATTCAATGTGGTATATTCACCCTCAATAATTTCAATCATGCATTGAAATAATGTCAAAATATTTAGCTTTTGAAGCTCCCCGTTTTACCCTCAAGGAAGTTCAACCCAGAGAAGATTGCTAACAAGTTTACTCAGTCAGTTAAAGTCAAACCTATCATACACATAGATGATAGATTTGAAGACATTTTGCAATCTGTTAGAACTTTTGAATAAGTTCAAGATTTTGCCAAATTGAATCTAAATCTAGAAGAATTACAGAGATTCAATGAATACAGAGAACAAAGACTCAGACATATCCCTCAAAATGTATTGGTTACTAGTTATATGATTGAAGCAAGCAAAGAAATCAAGACAAAACAAACAGATTCACAAAATTAGAGTGAAATAGATAAATTCTGGATTTCAGCAAGTAGCACACTGATAAATACCCTAGAGGTATCATCTTCACAGAAAGATACAAAATTTCAGACTCCAAAGGGACAAATAATTTCAACAAAAGAAATAATTGAAAGTCTTGGGATAACCTCCCAAGATACAGAAGTCATTCCTGCGTTTCCTACTAATGAGATTGTTTTGAAGGTGACTGATATCCCTCCACTTGATGTATTCTATAACTCTCTTCATAAAGCTGTAGTGAGGAAACAAAGGAAAAGAAGAAAAATTGAAACACCCCCAGGAAATGAGGTAATGGAAGTTGTATGGAAAGACATTCCTTCAAATCCAATTGAAAATATGACTCGGATATCAAAATTTGCTGGAGCGTACACTACTGCAATGATGAATAAGGCAGCCAAAGTATCCATTTTGGTTCAAGAAAAAGATGATAAGATCATGCAACTACAACAACAATTGGATGAAGAAAGAAACAGTTTGAATCAGAAGGTAGAGCAACAACTCCTCAAATTTTAGCAAGATATGGAAGTGCTTAATATAAGTCATGAAAATGACTTATCTAGCAAAAACACACTGATTAAAGAATTGAGAGAATACCTTACAAAATATGAAGGTATTCCTACTACAGAGGAATTCATAAAAGAAACATTGGCATTGAATGCCTTACTCTGAAAACAACGAAACTTGTTTATCTTACAAATGTCAGACATAATCCCACACTTGGAAATCCGTGAACAGTTGACCAATACAGTCATTGACTAGAGAATTGAGTTTAATGAACTCAATTCCAAAATTTCTGATTATTTTGAATGACAGGATTCAGAGGAAGGGAGAAATTCAAGTCTCCCAAAGATCAAAGAAAATTTTAAAGATATCCTTTTTACTGACTGGGATGCATAGGTAAAACAAACATAATTAGCCATAGCCAGTGTAGCGGGTATATCAAAGAGTATGGTCAAAATGATTAACCACATGTTGCATACCTTTGGTTTGATTAAAGAAGGAAATCACAAATCAATTCTTGATCTCAAAAATTTAGAGCAAAGTTGGAAAAACACAGGTCAACTCCAAGAAGAAATGCTTGCACAACTTAAAAAGACTGATTGGGAATCATACTGGCAGTTGCTGGTTAAGCCGCATAGTCAAGTAATGACATTGAATTTCTCTCTAGATTCCATACAGAAAATGCAGCCACTTTTGCATGATGCTATATTTACTGGGCATATGAAGACACAGTTCGGGAAGCCTCCACAAGTTCAACCAATGTCTGATATTTGTGAGCAGAAAAGCAGAGCTGGCAATAATCTATCATCGAGCATGATTATAAGTTAGTTTGTTTTTAATAATTTCAATTTTAGCAATTAGACACTAGGAATGAGGAAGGTTGTTTGAAACCACCTCATAGGATATTTTGTATAATCTATTTTTGTAAGTAGTTAATGTAGTATTTAAACCATTCTCATGCATTTAGAGAAGGGTCTAGAATTTTTATTGAGAACATTTACAAAGAATGGTTTATTGTAAGTTTGTGAATGCCTTGATAAAAAAATGGAACACGACCTTTTCAGTTATATATCATTTTTTTGATCATTGTTGATGCACTTTTGTATTCTCTGAAAAACTTATTGATACAAGGATTGATTGTGGCCTATTATCACTGATCAGATGAACAAGACAACACACATCTGGTACTATTATCATGTATGCTAAACTCTGTTTTAAACGTTAGTGATAAGTCTAGCTTTCATGAATTAAGTATGAAATCAATTGTTTCTGTTTGAAATATCAGTTGCACTATTGTACGAGATAAGGATAAAAATTGATTTTTTTTTTATATATGATCATCAGAATATATGCGATATGTTTCACATCTTCTTTTGATTAACTATTTCTCAAAAGAATCATCTTACAAAGTATTAATTCTATTAAGCCCGTGATTGATCTAAATCATCACAGACTGAATAGATATCATTCTAGATTACATAAAATTAGCATTATCTCGGGTTAGATTAGATTAGGCTTAATTAATTTTTTTTCATTTTTAGAATAAATTTGTTTTAGTTTTTAGTTATTCTTCCTGCAAATCATTTGAGAAAAACACAATAATCACACAAAACCCAAATATGGGAAACTAGTCCCATTACACCCAGTCGGAGCCATTATCCCAAACGGAAAAGGAACTACTTTAAGGTCCGGACCGGGTGGTTATCCCCCTTGTTGTTACCACAGATTTCCGAGGCCTCAACATTTTTGGCGCTAGAAGGAGGGCTTAACTATGAATGGCATATAAATCTAAACCTCAAACTAGAAGCCCTCATAAGAGTCGATCTCCCCAAAAGTATCCTACAGCTTCCCGATCAAACTCTAAATCACCAACTCAGAAACCGGAAATTGTAGAAACTTTCCCCTCATCTTTTGAAATATCTCGACAGTCATCTACTTCAGAATTTACTCCCGAGTCTCCCGAAGTTCAGTCTTTAATTCAAAAATTAGAAGGAATATCTATTTATGCGGAAAATCCTATTAATCCAGAAGCTTCTGAAGAAAGCGTCACTTCTCTATTTAAAGAAACGAGTATATTAACCCAATCCAAAAGTGAAAAAAATGGAATTCCTCCTTTTGAGTTTCCAATAGAATCACATCGCAAAAATGTTTCTATATCTAGATCTAAGTCAGATACGAGTGAAGTCACATCAAATTTTCCTTCAGTTACTTATTCACATCCTCTTATTCAATCTACATATTCTTATTCTCCCATTTCCTCTACTCAAACAATCAGTACTATCACAAGTAGTATTGTTCCAGTTGTAAGTTCTACATCCATCCCCCCTACTTCTGGATCTACTTCTGTATCTTCGCAAACTTCAAATCCAATTATGGCTAATCGGCCTTGGATGAATCTTGGTGCTGTATTGATTGCAAATTCAAATCCTCTTCCAGATCATCTAGATGGCTACCTAAATATAATCCAGACGATGGTCTTCCCGCTGAAGAACATATCAATAATTTTATGTTAGCCATGAATCTTAATGGAGTTTCTCATGAAGACATTATAGTCAGATTGTTTCCTTATACTTTACAAGGATTTGTAGGATCCTGGTACTTTTTGCTTCCAGTAGGATCTATTGCCGATTGGGCGACTTTTGAACAAGTTTTTCTTGCAAAAATTGGAGATTGTAGAATTGTTGCATCTTTAATCAATGCCCTTTCCAATCTAAAAACAAATTCAGGTGAAAGGATCAAAGAATTCAACTCAAGATTTAACAAGTTATTAAAAAAAATCCCAACCACTTCCAAGCCTGCTGTTGATGTACAAATAGAGTGGTATATTTCTTCTTTCCCTTATAATATAGCTATTTTTGTAGATAGAGCTAGTAAAGCTACCCTTTTAGAAAACATGAAAGAAGCTCTTGCTGTAGAGAAAAGAATCATAGCATTAGAAAAAACGATCAGAGATAGAAGACAAGAAATCAAAGAAACTGAAATTTAGTCAATATTCTAAAAATAAAGTCTCAATCTTGAAGGTCTTCAAAAAGTGTTAAAGACCATGTCAAATGAAATGATTGATATAAAGAAACAAGTTGCTGAATCATTAGTACCTAAAAAATCACATCGCCCACTTAAGAAAAATCCTTCTTCAACTTCTCAGCCTCCAAATGTTATTTCAAATGATGAATCTGATAAAGATACTGAAGATCCCTCACCATCTGAACAAGAACTAGAGTTCGAGGAAGAATTTGAATTGAATGGGTTATGGGATTTCATTCTTCCCACAGAACAAGAAAGAGAAGCTATGCCTGTGTCTACAAGAAGTAGATCTTCCTCTAATTCAACTATATCAAATCAGAAACATAAATCTCTCCCCACAAAGGATAAAACAACAGTAAAAAAATCTAAAACTATTCAGACATATCCTATTTCATCTGATCCTATTATAACTTCCAAAACTTTGATAGTTTCAGATACAGTGGAATACAATATAGTTAAAGATATAAAAAATACCAAAGCAAATATTTCATTACATGAAATGACCAAACTCAAACAAGAGCAGAAAAATTTACTTAGAGAACTCAAGGCAATCCTTGTAGATCCTATACAACCACCAGTTATAGCCCAAGCTTCTAAAGATATGGGAAAACCTTCGTCATCTCCAAACAAAGTAAATCCCAATGATCTTGTTTTAATTGGTGATAGATCTATTTATCACACTCCTCCTTTACTTTTGACTTATGAAATTTTTAATAAAAATGTTCATAACTGTCTTATTGATTCAGGAGCCTCTTCAAACATTATGCCAAGAACGGTGTGTACAAAATTGAGTATCACTCCTAAAAAATCTTTTGTACATATAGTTCAATTAGATAGAACAAAAGTAGAAGTCATTGGAGAAATGCTGTTAGTATCCATTAGATTATCATTCAATCCAAAAGTACTACAAGTAATCGATATTTTGGTCATAGACATCCCTAAATTTTATGGTTTTATTTTAAGCATGGATTGGTCTGAAAAGTTACATGGATATTTTGCTACCGATTGGTCACACATGTGGTTTCCATATAATGGTAAACCAAATCAAATCAGAGTTGATTGCGAGAAATTTATGAAACATACAGTCACTGAACTTGAAGAAACAAATGAACCTGTAGCTTTCACTAACAATATTATTGGAAATTACTTAGCTGAATCGTTTCTTGGATCATTCAATGCCCAAATTTCACCTTTTTCAATAAACACTGCTATTTCTCAAACATAAACTTCTAGATGTGTTAATCTTAGCAATAAAATTTAGAAAAATTCTTTATTTGGACTTTATACTTTGAAATCAGAAGATGGTGCAGGAGCAGGTTGCGTTTTAATCAATCCACAAGGAGAGAAAACAATGCTAGCTTGCAGACTCAAATTTCAATGGATGAATAATACCACTAAATATGAAGCATTGATACAAGGTCTATACAAATCTATTAGTTTAAATGTTAAATATTTGCAGTTATATGGAGATTCTGAAATAATTGTTAGACAAGTCAGAAATACAATGAATTGTATTTCTGTACATTTGAACACTATCAAACTTTAGCTCAAAGCCTTGCATCCCATTTCTCTGCATTTAATATCTCCACAGTTCCTAGATTACAAAATGCAAGTGCTAATTTACTTGCTAATGTAGCATCTAAGCTTATACTATCCGAAGAATTCAGCCCAGATAGATTTTCAATTGAGTTAATTTTTAGGCCGTCCATTCCTGACAACGTAACAAATTGGAGAGTATTTAACAATGATGCAGATATAGTAGACTTTCTTACATCAGACAGAGCTTATGATGGTCAAATCGTAGATGAACATGAACATGACTTATAGATTGAAGATAAACAAAATACTAATCCAATTCCCAAATCTGTACTCAAAATGGAAGATCTCTATGATTTGAAATATAGGCTTAAAAATATTATCAATTCAAAAACCCAGAGTTCTACTCTAAAATTTGAATTGATTAATATTGGTACACCAGAAAAACCTCAAAACATCAACTTAGGTCTTGGTTTAAAACATGAAGAAAGGATGTCATTCATTAAGTTGCTGAAAACATATAAAGATATCTTTGCATGGGATTATTCAGATCTCAAGACATATGATACTTCCATAATTCAGCATACCATACCTATGATCTCAGAGGATAAGCTTATTCAACAAAAACTTAGAAAGATCCATCCAAATTTAGAAAGTCAAATTAAATCTGAATTAAATAAAATGCTCAAAGCCAAAGTTATTTTTCTTGTTAGACATTCGAAATGGGTGTCAAACATGGTCCCAGTTAGAAAGAAGAATGGAGACATTAGGATTTGCATAAACTTTAGAAATTTGAATAAAGCTTGCGAAAAGGATAATTTTCCCTTGCCTACCACGGAACAGATATTACAGTCAGTTGCAGGATCTGAATTGATGTCTTTTCTCGGTGGATTTTCAGGATATAATTAGATTATGGTACATCCAGATGATAGATTAAAGACAACATTCAGGACGTGGGGAACGCATGCATATCAAAAAATGCCTTTTGGGTTGATTAATGCCGGTGCTACATTTCAACGTGCTATGGATATAGATTTCAGAGGACTAATCAATAGCTCAGTTGTTATATACTTAGTTGAAATTACTGTTTACTCTAAGCATAGAAACAATCATGTTAATCACATAAAACACATTTATGAAAGATGTAGAAAATTCGACATTTCCTTGAATCCAAAAAAATGTTATTTCGCCTTATCAGAAGGTAAATTATTAGGGTTCATTGTCTCTAAAAAAGGAATCTATATTAACCCTGATAGGATCCAAGAAATCGAAAACATTCCTTTACCACACAATAAAAAAACAATGCAACCATTTTTAGGACAAATTAATTTTGTAAAAATATTTGTTCTAGATTTTTCCCAAATCAGCTTACCCCTGCAATCAATGATCAAGAAAAAATCAATTTTTAAATGGGGAAAAGAAGAGAGAATTTCTTTTGAGTTAATTATGAAAGCCATCATTGAAGCTCCTTCTTTAACAACACCTAATTTCCTTAAGCCATTTGTATTATAAACATTTTCTTCTGATACATCATACTCAACAGTTTTGACATAGCTAAATGATCAAAACATTGAAGCACCGATTTCATTTTTAGTTCTAACCTTCAAGGTGTTGAGTTAAATTATTCAGTTGTGGAAAAACAAGCTTATGCTATATTTAAAGCTTTGAAACATTTTAGAACTTTTCTCCTAAAAACACATACTAAAATAATAGTACCTTACTCAAAAGTAAGGCAATTATTAATCCAACGAGAAGTAGGAGAGAAGAGAGAAAATTGGGTCACTGCACTTCAAGAATATGATGTAGAAATACATCCTACTAAAATTGTTAAAGGACAAGGTCTTTGCAGGATGTTAACTGGAGCCTCTAATTTACCAACATAATAAGATCAATCAAATGAAATACAACTGTCCGAGGTAAGCCTAAACAATTCTCAGTCACAATATGCTGATCTAAAATTTTTCTTAAAAAATGGATATGCTCCATTATATCTCAATTATATAGCAAAGCGTGCTCTAAGGCTTAAAGCAAATCAATATCAACTCGATGATGTGCTATTTAGAAACAATTATGATTTCGTATTATTGAGATGTTTAGAGAAAACTGAAGCTGAAAAAAGTAATGCAAGAATTACATGATGGACCAGCTGGAGGTCATTTAGAAGGAAACACCACAACTCATAAAATACTGCATGCTGGTTACTATTGGCCAACTCTATTTAAATATGCACATGAATACGTGAGAAAATGCAAAGTGTGTCAAACTGCAGTAGGGAGAGAAAGGAAAGCAACATTTCCATTACAACCAATAAATATCCAACAACCATATGAACAATAGGGGTTAGATATCACAGGTGAAATAACTCCAAACACTTCTAAACATCATAAGTATATTCTAATTGCAACAAATCGTTTCACAAAATGGGTAGAAGCTATCCCATTAAAGGTGGTTAATACACAAAGTATTACAGATTTTATTGATCAGTTCATAATCACCAGGTTTGGCCTCCCACCAGCTTTGATATTTGATAATGCATCTTACTTTTATGGAAACGCTATGATAGAATTTGCTTTCAAAAGAGGTTTTAAATTAAAATACTCATCTAACTATTATCCACAAGGTAATGGATTAGTTGAATCTACAAATAAAAACCTTATCAGAATCATCAAACGAACTATAGAAAAAAATCATAAAAATTGGCACAAAGCACTATTATTTGCTCTTTGGGCAGATAGAATCACCCATAAAGCCTCAATAGGTACTTCTTCGTTTGTGTTAGTTTATGGGAAAGAAGCAGTTCTACCCACAAATATAACAATACCATCACTTGCTTTAGTGCAATTTATTGATGAACATCCTTCGTATTCCCTTCAACTTAGACGATCAAATTCTTAAAATGGAAGAACAGAGAGAAAAAGCCAAAGCTATAATGCTCACCATCAACAAATAGTGAAAGCCTCGTTTGATACAGTATCCACCAGCTCAAAAGCTTTTGAAATTGGAGACCTTGTTTTGAAATGGGATAAGGCACATGAGAAAAAAGGTAAGCATACCAAATTCCAAAGATTATGGCTTGGTCCATTTCAAATCATTGAGAAAATAGGCTTATCCACCATTTTGCTGCAAGACTTATCAGGTAAGAAAGATTCCTTGCCTATGAATGGTCAAATTCTTAAAAAATATTTCTCTTAGATCAAGCTTTAATTTTTTTTTTTTGCTTTAGGAAAATAAAAAGTTGAAAATAGCATCATTTTTGGTTGATTCAAATTTTCAAAATTTCTGACAAATTATTTCGATCTTTCACTTCTATAAATAAGTGAAGTAAAAAGATGATTATAACTGTGAGAATTGAATAAACTTTATTTTTTTTGAATAATTTAAAATTTACTAAAGGCATTTACTTTCCAAAAAGACTCTTGATATCATAAAATATAGGTGTTATGTATCAGTCAAAAAAGGAAAGTTTTAACTGAGCAAGGGTTCTCTACGAAAAGGTATCTACCAACTCTATAATTATCATCCATAACTCTTAAACGAGCTAATGATTCATCCCATCTGATAAAATTTCTTCTTCAAAGTATAATTCAAAAATAAAAAGAAATATATACAATGTACAAATTCAAAAGAAAATAAGCCTCATCACGAGCTTGTTTATCATGATCAGATAAAAATAATCTAGATTGATATTACAAATTCTGCATACTACAACAGGGTAATAGCTAAATGATTATTAAAAAAATCAATAAACAAGGGGTCTCATTATGAGCCAGCTTGTTCCGTCTAAATTACTATCAGTGAATGACATTGTCACTATCAGGCCATCAAACCTGGACAATGATTTTGAAAATGTGTCAAAGAAAAAAAATTCAATTACATGTCAAATTATATTTTGAAATAAGAAATCAAATTCAGATGGGACCATGAACCATTATTGGTTAAAAGATAACCCCGTCGAGGCTATAAATGCCTGCTGGAAATAGTGGCTCTATCTGTGATAAATGAGTAAAAATCTATGAAACCAATTTTAGAGAATACCTACTTTATCTTTTTAAATCTGAGTACTGACTGATACAGATACCTATGTATTATCACTGAAGGGGTTAATTAAGAAGAAATGAGATAGGCAAATAGATTATATTCTGAAAAAAAACACTGTTTAACTCATGAATCATACTATTTTTATTCTTATATCTTTTTCTTGTTTTGAAAATTTAGAAATATCAAAATAAACCAATCAGAGATATCTGGTTCTCCCAAGTGAATCGTCAATTGTTGTGCTATGCAACAACTCCCCCCATTTTAATTTTCAAAATAATCTAGACCTTTGATAAATAGAAATAGGGACCCTTCTTAAAAATGTATTTTTCATTTTAGATAAAAAAATCAAACTCCAAAAACATTATTTCTTTTATTAAATAAAACGTAAAAAACAAAAAGAAATTAATAAAACATCCTTGAAATTACCCTATCGCAAATCGCATCCCGCATAATCTTTTCTCATTAAAAGATAAATAAAAAAATAGCGAAATCCTAATTTTGCAATCAACAATCGGAGTTTCGCAAGCGACAGCATAAATCGCATATCGCGAATATATGTTTGAAATTTTAAGCAGACTTTACCAAAGTTCCGATATTGCGACAACTCCGATTTTGCGATATTGCGAAATTGGATATTGCATAAACAAAATGTAATGTGCTTCATAAAGACAGGTTCAAAGGGTGCGATGCGATGGGTTTGACAGGTTTAAATAAAGGTTTTACGTGAAAATAAATCATGTCAGGAACTATTAAGTATGTTTTATCATCCCAATTTAAACAGTTATTGATTCGTTATGATTAATTAATGATATAGCTGTTTCCCGAATCTTTTCTTTCAAAATTGGTCATTTCAATATATTTTCCATCATTTGATCATTACTCTGTATTTAATAGGGAATTTACTTCAAGATATGTCCATATGCAAAGTAATGCAGAATCACGACAAACTGACTGTTGCAGAAGTGGAATACACAGAAATGTCGCCGATAGTCTCAGATACAGCCTACACTGCCGATGGAGGTGCTACAAAGTGGCAAGCTATCTATACTATTCTTGAAGACGAGGAACCTAAAGTAGTGGAGGTCAAGGCAATTGTCGATGATGCAACACCCTCAAATTTACAGTTTAAAGATATTGCATGCTCCTTCCTTCATATGATAGCAACAAGGGCTACTCTTTTACCATATACCGACTTGATTAGGTGGGTGCTTGAAAATTCAACGATCAAGGAAAAATAATTAAGAACCGCTAAGAATGAAATCTTAGGTTCTTTCAGAGCTGAAGATTTGAAATTCATGTACAAAGGCATCTATGATAATAGATTTGTTGAGAAATTTGCAAAGAACAATGAGGACCCTTTCAAGACAATTCAAGGTTGGAGGAAACTGGATAACAAGTTCAAACATGAGAAATCAGGTGTGTATCCTATCGCCTCACTGGAAAATCCATATAATTTTGCAGCCGTGATGCTATGCAGATTATATGGTCTCCCTGATAATACCAAATTCTCCATAAATTGGCTTCCCTTGATTGATTCCTGTGTTAATTCCCACATCATGAATTGGGCAACCATTCTTTTGAAAATCTAGCTAAAGCGATTAATGAATATCGCCAGACAAGAGCTTCTTCCTCCAAACTCATCCCCCACTTTTTCATGAGTGCATATATTTTTTATGCTATTTATTTTTCTACCAGTTTTCCAGTTATGGGTTGGAAATGGACTCCCGAGGATCCCACCCCTATTAATTTGAGTCATAAAGAGATATGGGAGCATAATTATGCACCAAATTTTCATAGGCTATGTTATGGAGTTGTATTACCATTACATCAATTATTGTTTGACAGAGTGAGCCCTAGGTTCACCAATGAAGCCCTTTCAAACCTTCAAATGATAGGGAGATGTTTGATTGAAGAATCATTTTCATACATTAGAGTATTTGGAAGCTTCGCTCCTCCACATGTTCTTCCTTTATATGTTTCAGATAAATTAATGGCGAGAGAAGTCGCTTACCAAACTGTTGGTAATGGACTTACTAAATCTTTGAAAGACAGTAACAAATCTTTATGGCCAAGTCTTCCAAATCAATGTGGTACATTCACCCTCAAAAATCTCAATCATGCATTGAAAGAATGTCAGAATATTGAGATTTTGAAGCTCCCCGTTTTACCCTCAAGGTAGTTCGACCCAGAGAAGATTGCTAACAAGTTTACTCAGTCAGTTAAAGTCAAACCTATCATACACACAGATGATATATTTGAAGACATTTTTCAATCTGTTAGAACATTTGAAGAAGTTCAAGATTTTTTCAAATTGAATCTAAATCCAAAAGAATTACAGAGATTCAATGAATACAGAGAACAAAGACTCAGACGTATCCCTCAAAATGTCTTGGTTACTAGTTATATGACTGAAGCAAGCAAAGAAATCAGGATAGAACAAACAGATTCACAAAATCAGAGTGAAATAGATAAATTCTTGATTTCAGCAAGAAACACATTGATAAATACCCTAGAGGTATCATCTTCATAGAAAGATACAGAATTTCAGACTCCAAAGGGAAAAATAATTTCAACAAAAGAAATGATTGAAAGTCCTGAGATAACCTCCCAAGATACATAAGTCATTCCTGCGTTTCCTACTAATGAGATTGTTCTGAAGGTGACTGATATCCTTCCACTTGATTTATTATACAACCCTCTTCATAAAGCTGTAGCGAGGAAACAGAGGAAAAGAATAGAAATTGAAACTCCCCCATGAAATGAAGTAATGGAAGTTGTATGGAAAGACACTCCTTCAAATCCAATTGAAAATATGACTCAGCTATCACAATTTGCTGGAGCATACACTACTGCAACGATGGATAAGAAAACCAAAGTATCCATTTTGGTTCAAGAAAAAGATGATAAGATCATGCAGCTACAACAACAACCAGATGAAGAAAGAAACAGTTTGAATCAGAAGGTAGAGCAACAACTTCTCAAATTTTAGCAAGATATGGAAGTGCTTAAGATAAGTCACGAAAATGACTTATCTAGAAAAAACACACTGATTAAAGAATTGAGAGAATATCTTACAAAATATGAAGGTATTCCTACTACAGAGGAATTCATAAAAGAAGCATTGGCATTGAATGCCTTACTCTGAAAACAACAAAACTTGTTTATCTTAAAAATGTCAGACATAATCCCACACTTGGAAATCAGTGAACAGTTGACCAATACAGTCATTGACCAGAGAATTGAGTTTAATGAACTCAATACCAAAATTTATGATTATATTGAATGGCAGGATTTAGAGGAAGGGAGAGAGTCAAGTCTCCCAAATATCAAAGAAACATTTAAAGATATCTTTTTTACTGACTGGTATGCATAGGTAAAACAGATAGAATTGGCCATAGCCAGAGAAGCGGGTATATCAAAGAGTATGGTCAAAATTATTAACCACATGTTGCACACCTCTGGTTTGATTAAAGAAGGAAATCACAAATCTATTCTTGATCTTATAAATTTAGAGCAAAGTTGGAAAAACACAGGTCAACTCCGAGAAGAAACGCTTGCACAGCTTAAAAAGACTGATTGGGAATCATACTGGTAGTTACTGGTTAAGCCACATAGTCAAGTAATGACATTGAATTTCTCTTTGGATTCCATACAGAAAATGTAACCACTTTTGCATGATGCTATATTTACTGGGCAGATGAAGACACAGTTCGGGAAGCCTCCACAAGTTTAACCAATGTCTGATATTTGTGAGCAGAAAAGCAGAGCTGGCAGTAATATATCATTGGGCATGATAATAAGTATTTTTGTTTTTAATAATTTCAATTTTAGCAATTAGACACTAGGAATGAGGAAGGTTGTTTGAAACCACCTCATAGGATATTTTGTATAATCTATTTTTGTAAGTAGTTAATGTAGTATTTAAACCCTTCTCATGCATTTAGAGAAGGGTCCAGAATTTTTATTGAGAACATTTACAAAGAATGCTTTATTGTAAGTTTGTGAATGCCTTGATAAAATAATGGAACACAACCTTTTCAGTTATATATCATTTTGTTGATCACTGCTGATGCACTTTTGTATTCTCTGAAAAACTTATTGATAGAAGGATTGATTGTGGCCTATTATCACATATCAGATGAACAAGACAACACACATCTTGTACTATTATCATGTATGCTAAAATTTGTTTTAAACATTAGTTATAAGTCTAGCTTTCATGAATTATAGTATTAAATCAATTGTTTCTGTTTGAAATATCAGTTGCACTATTGTACGATATAAGGATAGAAATTGATTTGTTTTATATATGATCATCAGAATATATGCGATATGTTTCACATCTTTTTTTGATTAACTATTTCTCAAAGGAATTATCTTACAAAATATTAATTCTATTAATTCCGTGATTGATCTAAATCATCGTAGACTGAATAGATATCATTCTAGATTGCATAAAATTAGCATTATCTCGGGTTAGATTAGATTAGACTTAATTCAAAGTTTTGCATTTTTAGCATAAATTTGTTTTAGTTTTTAGTTATTCTTCTTGCAAATCTTTTGATAAAAACCCAATAATCATACAAAACCCAAATCTGGGAAACTGGTCCCATTACACCCAGTTAGAGCCACTATCACAATCGGAAAAGGAACTGCTTTAAGGTCCGGACCGGGTGGTTATCCCCCTTGTTGTTGCCACAGATTTTTGAGGCCTCAACAGGTTCCTATGAGGATAATTCTTTTAATGTGTCAACCTCATTAAAAATGAAACAAGTTCCTATGCAGATAGTTCTTTTGCTATGTAAACCTCATTAAAAAATGAAATAGTTCCCTAAGGATAGTCATTTTACTGTGTCAACCTCATTAAAAAATGAAACAAATCTCCTTTCAATTTGAGTCTTTGATTATATCTCGTAAATTCCCATTCGAGTCTTTCAGTTGATATCATAAATGAACCTTAATTATATCCAATTGTTAGTAACCAATAGTCTACTTAGGTGAATGAGATGAAGCTCAGGGGGCATGTACCTCAAATTGAGTCATTATGCTGGGGGCATGCAAACTTATTCTAAGCATATTTTTTCTATATTTCAAGCTTGTGTAAAAATGAAACCATCTTCAAGGGTTCTCAAGCATAGTTTCCCATGTTTCAAGCTTCTATAAAAATAAAACCATTTCCATTTTACCTCGTGATTTCCATCTTATCAACCTCTTTTTTCTAGATGAACCTTAGTATTTTCATTCCATTGTCACCCTCTGCTTGGCCGATCATACACTTTTAGTTGGTTTTTACCCTTTCGTGAGGAACATCTGCGATGAGTGTTCCTATTAGCCAACCACTTGAAATTTACGTGTTTCGCATAGTTCCATCATCACCAGATATAGTTTCTACCTTTATACCACTTGTTCTTCCAGGAAGAGTCCTCTTTCGGCTCTTTTCGGACTCCCAAAATACAAAAATATTGCTGAGCACTTGTATTTTCGAACTTGTTAAAGTAAATGAAACGACATCTAATCAGTATAAGTTTAACCCTTTTCCAAATTGATATAGACTATTTACAAAAAAAGAACACCTTAGTCGAACATGACTAGGAGGTTCTCTTGAATATTGTTTTCTACCTTTTCAGATCCGAGGGACTATCTATGAAAAGTGACCTTTTGGAGTTTTCTTTTCCGTCTCTTTTTTGAACTCCCCAAACATGAAAAATATAATGAGTTACCCCTCTGTCAGACTAGCAAAACTTAAACGACGCAGGACTTGTCACCATGACAAGATCGAGCTACTCATTCTTAGGGCTCGTTAAACCTACTAAGATGGATTCATCCGAAGGGTGAATTTATACGCTAAGCATATGGTATCATCTTCAATCTTGCTATAAAAAATAACTCTTGAACATGATACTCATCTACATCTCATGTCGGGTTTGGGATGTCCTCACTTCGTCACTTGCCTTCCTAGGTTTGGGAAATCCATTTGTCTCTTATTCGATCATATCCTATCGTCACCATGACCATTGATCCCATTTTGAGTCAAATGCTACCAAACTTAATATTTGTGTCATTGATATGTTCAAGAGAAGTGCCATCTGCAAATTCAAACCTCTTGTGGCTTGTTTTACCTTCCCTGCTACAATCCTAAAACTCTCTCATCAAATTTTCATCAAATCCTTTGTTTTGTGTCGATGATGTGGGAAACATTATGGCCCTCCTTCAACGGATCACTTCCTGACGACATCAACTAATTATCCAGGAAGTTGATCTAGAAACTCCCTTCCAGTACCTTGAACCTTGCATGCCTCAATGCTAGGTTATCCAAATTCGATGACAGGTTCACATCATTAGCCCTAGATCGAATGATTTTGCAAGTGTTTGAATTCAAATATTTTATTCACACTTATATATTGTATTGTCATAGCTTAAGGGCCATCGTAATTATTGGTGGTTTCTCTCGTTCCCGTTAACGATTTACCTCATCGACTGGTAATCAGGTGGTTTCTACCATGTTCGACATCAACATGTCTCTTCACATGGTTAGATTCATACTTTGGATGGGTCGGGATAGAGATGAAGACCCTGAATTTCATATGATAAATCTAAGCTGCATGGAGTATTATGATTGTACACATGATCCTTTCTATACGGATGGTTGTGTCCATGTCGTGGATCCACACTTATGATCCTTTTTAGTCAGATGGCTGCGTCCATGCCATGGGTTCATGTATTGTTCGATGCTTATTCAGAGATGTATTTTGGGAATATTTACTTTCGAGATGTCATATATATTGTACTATGTTTGATTTGCAGGTATCTTGACATTGGTTTTCTAAAGTCCTTGCCTTGATTGATAAAACACATCAACCATCACTTCTTATTTTTCTTTCATGCTTTAGGGGGCATATGTTACATAGTATTTTGTCACATTCCCCATTCCATGCCTGAAGTATCATCCTTTGTATCACTTATGACACAAATTTCACAAAGCGACAAAAGCTGTGAAAACATGTTCACCATCAATAATATGCTCAAAACAACCCTTAAGAGATAGAGAATCAATGCATTAAAACAATTATGAAGAAATTTTGTGAAAACCCTAATTTGTGACCACAACGCGTTTCTATCCTCCATGGCCTAACGCTTGTCACCCTATGCATAACCTGTGTACAGCGTTGGAAGCACGCGAATTAAAGTAAAAAGTCGCGCTGGTCCTCTTCAGGCAAGTTCTCCAAAAATGGAGCAGAAGCTTCGTCTACTAAAAGCCTCGAGAACGAAAAATATGGTATCAGTTGGTTGAGGATTGGGTCGAGCTCTCCCATTTTGAGTCCGTGATCCTACCTTTAAGGATTTTTCCCTTAACATGTGGACCTTCGTCCCTTTTTTATGGATCCTTAACCTCTTCAACTTCCCTATAAATGAATTCCATGCTTTCCCCAAATGGTTGGTCATTGTCGGTTGCCTTTCTAGTGCTTGAATGTGCCTAAATGCTGCCGAAATTCAAAGAATAAGGAGTAATTGAAGTCTTTAGCTTGGATTTTGAAACCCATCCCGAAGGAGGTTTCTAACATCAAGGCACCAGTTGTATGCTTCCCTCTTTGATTTATCAATAATACAAAGCATGTTTTACTTTCAATACGCTTGTCTATGATTACTTGCTTAGTATGATGCTCCTTGATATGTAATATGGTTTACATTAGAATGAAATATACTATGCTTTCTTGGTTTGTCATTGTTTGATCTCTCTTGTAGGTATTTGTGCGCAAGGAATAACGAGGAGCGAGCTTGGAAGTGGGGAGATCGGGATTAACATCGAGAAGTGACTGCATAGGAGTGAGGTAGGCCATCTTCTTTTCTCATGTCATTATAATTTAAGTTCGGAAATTTTGCTTGCATTTTTCTTGTTTGTTACTAGACCCACTCATTGGGATAGAGGGATCAATTCTATCTGTAGAAGGGATTGCCTAGATAACACCTATATGCCAAGACCTGTAACTTACAAATTATAAAGTTCTACAACCACACACAATAAGGTTAGTTGAAAAACCCTAAATTTTAAGGTCTTTAGGATATGTTTACAAGCCCTAGAAACCTCATCAACAATAATAGTTGTTATCCAAGTAATGCAATCTAACATACGGCAAAACCCTAATGACTTTATATGTCATTGTTTATATTTAAAATGCAGAAAATCTAGAGATCTTTACATATCGTGAAATATTTGCAACAATCATACATGCCTTTGTAAGTGTACCTTACCTCTTATGATCACCTTCACTCAAAAGAGATAGCTTCAGGTCGACTTCACTAATTCATCATGATCCAAACTATTATTCATCAACCATTATTATTTTCACACCATAAAATGTTGTCATTGTGCCGACCCCAGGCATATAGAGTGAATCTACAAATTTTTTGTTCTATTTAGTCATAGTCACAAGCCACTGGTGACAAAAATGACAATGATGATGTTGTATAATTCAAGTCTCGAATTTTTTCAAGTCAATGAACGACAATTGATATACATAAGTGAGTTCTTCATAAAAACGATCTATAGGAAGGACTTTGAAAAACGATCCTCATAACACTTTGAACTATTGTAGTTCCGAGCCATTGTCATATCTAGATACCACATATAATGTATCGAGCCACAACCATATAATTATAGCGGTGCCAAATTGTTACTATACACAAGATGATAATTACCCAATTTTGAGCCTCTGTAACGAATATAAACCATTGTTTTAAAGAGCAAGCCATAGTGTGATACAACATAGAAAAAATAGGTAACGATATTGTCGTATAGTCTCCAGAATTTCCACTGAGATACTAAAGACATAATTTATGAGAAATGAGCCATAATTGATGTCAACAAACCATTACTACATGAATCTGCAATGTTTCCAACTATTGTCTTCAAGAATCACTAATTTAATACGTCACAAAGATGAATGCCACTGAGCCACAGAGTTAACGCCACTAAAAAAACAATGCTACTGTATAGACATGTCAAACAATGAACAATTGCGATGACTCTGTTTATATAATTGTGATCTCATTGAAATATGATACATGGAGCGTAGAATGAAATTCGAGCTATCATAGGATCTATACGAGCTTCCAGAGATAAATCATCGAGAAATACAAAGAGTGAGTCATTTCCATATCACAATCACTCTATATTATAGTGAGATCATAGATGCAAGCCATTCTACCAGAGATATAGTGAAAATAGAGTGTGAAATCACTAGAGCGAGACCACTGAGCACAAAGAACCTCATAACCTCAGAGTAAAATGTGACAAGAATTTTCATCAAAGTCACTATTTGATATGTATGTACACTGTACAATGTAATGCCATAGTGAAATAAAGATGCCACTAATCAAGCAATGCAAGACATCTATAGATTGTGAAATTATGAACTGTGGATGGCAAGATTCTACATAAAACGTAAATACCACAGAAGATGTTTCTATGAATCTTCCAACTATTTTAGTGCATGACCCTTTCCAAACTACTCTATCACATAAAAGAGGATATGAGTTTGAAGTGAGCCGTAGAACAATAGGATCAAATCTTCTAGGGTTCCCGCACATATTTTTGCTACAAATATTTACACCCTTTAGATGTTTGCAATTTCAGATGATGATATTTTTCAAAGATGCCAACAATAATGTGATCTTCAACCCTCCTTTTCACAAACATTTGCTCTGATACCATGTTGGAAAATTGGGAGGCTTTATGATTAGACTATATTTTCCTTCTTTTTATAACTACTTGAGAATTTTGTTGGCTTCTTATTTATTTAATTATGTTCTTTTTCATCAAATAATTATCAAAACATAAATATGAATATCACAAGAAAATAAATAACACAAGATAGGCTCCAAGCTAGGGAAAAAACCATCCAAGGGGAAAACAAAAAAAAATAGTTTCTTATAGAATCAAGTCAAAAGAGTTATCAAAGATCCATAACCACAAAAAAATTCCACCTCTAGATTCCAAGTCAAGCCTTCCTTCTTTCCAGCAGATCCATCAACAAGACACCAACAATAAGAGATGTACCAAGGCAGATGTTCCACAAAATCTATCTCAAGAATAAATCCTCTTTTTTAGACTTTGGCCCTCCACTTATTCTCTGCCCTCTTTGCGATATTTTAGACCATAATCCATCAATTGTGTGTGTGTGTGTCCAAATGAGCTCCATCTCCCCTCTATTTATACTGTTCAAAGGGGCACAAATAGACATGTCCATTGGGGCAGGGCCCATTGACAGGTATGCCGACTTGGCACCCAAAGGGGTTTTTGACCCAAATTTACATATTTAAAAATTTTCTTTCTTTTTCTTTTACAATGGGTCCAAATAGTACTTTGACTCTTTGGCTAAAAAATCTAAAAGCATGAAGAACATGCTTGTTTGGAAAAATAATAATAATAGATTTTCTTTCTTTTATTTTGATTTTAACATAAAATACATAATGGTGAAAATTATGAAGACTGAACTTAGTTACATTCTCCAACAGGACTTAGGAAATATGGTTAATTAAAGTGTATTAATTGAGGAGATTGAATTATGCTCTAGAGACTTCCAAAAGTGACTTGGATCAATTCTAATATGATCTTAGCAATTGATCACGATTAGATCTTGGTCAATGGTTCTCCAACGAGAGATTATAAGTGAAATTTGATGGGGCTTAGAGAAGGCACATTAAAGGAGCAAGAGAGCAGGGCAGTTTGAATTTCCCAGTGCTCAAAATTCAACGAGGGAAGAGTTCAAGCTAGCAGAGCATGAGTGAGAGGACCAATAGAGATTGGAGAGAGGGTTTTCCAGGGTAGGTTTTCACTGAAATTTACAGAGGCCGTTTCCACTAGTAGGAAGCTCATGATAAATCATATCTAGTGTGCATATCTAGGTAGAAAATAATGTTTTCCACTAGTCGGGATCAAATCTGAAGGATAGAACGAGTTGCCTAGTGCAAGTGAAGGATAAACAATCTCAATTTCCAACAAGTGTGTATTTCCTGTAGAGAGTATTTTTTGTGTGCATTTACTGGAAAAGGTCGAGCTTGATTTTGCAAGGGAAACAAAGGGTTTCTAGGTAATATGCTAATTGGAGTGTTGGAGTAAATTTTATAAAGCTTGGCTAGTGTTATGGAAATAAGATCTGTGTACTCTCTAATTTTGTGAATATAATAAAAAATAAAGCTTCATCTAATGCACAGTTTTCCCTTTGAGGGTTTTTTGGGGACATTAATCCAAAAATTGGTGTCATCTTGTATATGTGCATTATTTCTCACTCCTGAATTATTTTCACAACATTTATTTTATTTGTGAATATTGAAATAGTGAGTTATTCGTTATTTTCCATTAATTAATTAACAGAAGATGAAAAAATGAATTCAGTTAGAAGAATAGTTTCTATTTTATTGCAATCGTGGATTTCTCACAACATCCACCACTTGTGAAGCATAAATACTAGTGGAAACAATTTTATGGTTGCAAATGGATTAGGTGTTTTATCAAAAGAGGATTGGATTGAATGAGCCTTCACAATTTTTTTGGTTAACTTGACCTCCTCAAAAGGCCCTTTGAGAACTCCCTGTTTCTTTCCCATAAAAATCTTCATCCACGACACCAAGATCATCATCCCTTGACAACTTCCTTCCTGCTAGTCTCCTTCTCAAAACATCGATTGCATCTTTTACACCGCCCATTTGAGATATCTTATATAGACCAAGTGTCACCTTGAACTCTAATGGTTTTTTCCTAGGGTGTCAAAATTCTTTTTTCCTTTTCCAAAAAATTCTCATCTGGTCTCTAGATAGTTGCTTCCCAAAGGTACAACCATTTATGATCAAAAGAAGAGAAAAAAATCAAGCATTAAAATTAAACACAAAGCAACATAAAAAATATGGGTATTTACTTTGAAATCAAAGAAAACAACGACAAGCGCAAGGAGCATTTAGAACCTTCAAAATAAATAATTTTGAACACAATTCAAGTAACAAATCCCAAACACTCACATGTTTGTATAATATCCAAATAATGTAATGTATGAGTGTATACTATATTTGTTATGTCACTGCATAACAATGAAATTCATGATCCATGGATCTCTATTTTTTTTCCCGTACATAAAATTTGGAAAAATTATTGTAGAATTTCCATTGTTCACCTTATGTTTCAATTTGGCTAGACAATGGTGTAAGCATCACCACCACTTTAGGGCTACAGAGTCTGATGCAGCAATGATATTTGCATTGGTTGGATATTTTTATTTATCAGGCTTTGAACCTACTGTTAGCCACCTATAATATTTTGTTATACCAAAAGGTGGCTAAGATCTTTTTTGAGCCTTCAAGGAACAAATTTTATCACTAAAAAATTGTTGGCTCTTGAAGTCTCTTTGAGGCCTCATGCCTCTGTCCAAAATCCTCATTTGCTGTCCCATTTTTTATACTCAGGAATTTCTGCTGACTCCAACTGAAAGACTGCTGAAAGATCGCCATTTCTCCTCTTCTCAAAACCCTTCATCTGCTCCCCTTTTTCTCCATTAAAACTACCTTGTTTTCACAAGTCCTCTTCTTTCCATTTATGAAATTTTCCCCTTCATAGTTAAAAACTCATTTTTTTTTTTTTTTAACTATTTCGGAACCCCCAAATCCATTAGAACCTTGAAATTTTTCATAAAAAACAGAGTTTCATTGCTATGGACCTAAGCCCCTTGGGCTAAGTCCTAAAACCACTTCCCCTCACATGCCCATGTGTTAAAACCAAACGCCAAGACTTTCGGCGCTAATCGCAAATATCCAACGGGTGCATGACTTTGAACCTTTACAAAACTCATTTTCCTTTGTAAAACCCAAAAAACCCACTTTCCGAAAGTTCTAAGTTAAAACTTAAAACCACGTGTTGAATATAAATGGGTTGATTGAAAAGAGCCGATTGCGCAATCGCAATCGGAAACAATACAAATGGGTTGATCGGAAAGAC
Source organism: Pinus albicaulis (assembly GCA_034641835.2). Classification (NCBI taxonomy): domain Eukaryota; kingdom Viridiplantae; phylum Streptophyta; class Pinopsida; order Pinales; family Pinaceae; genus Pinus; species Pinus albicaulis. The sequence continues at coordinate 837,675,570 of CM076578.1, forward strand.
CAGGCTCAATGGCCCGATTGCGATTGGCCCTTGTTTCTATACTCCCGGGCATATTGCATTCCATAAAACCACCGGCCTCGCAATCGGGCGCCTTTTTCTTTACTTATATATATATTTTCCGCCTGATCCATTATAAACTTATGACTATTGCAAAACTTTGGTTTTCATATGTTTAAATGGTTTTTCGCCGGTACGTAGGTCGAAGCAATCCTGACCGTTGATCTAGGTCTTCGATCCAACGGTCCGCACACAATCGCATCGCAACTTTTCTCATTGCGCCATCGCATGCCCATCTCTGCGACCTCCGATTGCCGACCCCCGATTAAATCCCGACCGTCGATCTGATCTGCAGATCAACGGCCTGCGCTCAATCGCAATGTTTCAAATCGCATATTGTTAAGTGACCTCCCCGATTGCGATCCTCCGATTAGATCTGGACCGTCCACGTGTCCAGATCAGACGGTCCAAAACCACCCCGCTTGTTTTCCTCCCCCCGCTCTCCTTTTCCTTTTTGCGCAGATCTCCACCGTTGGATGTTTTCATCCAACGGCTATGCTCCTTTCCCCACCATCTGAAGCAGTTTAAACCTAAAAAAAAACGCAGGATTTCTTTATGAGTTTATGTTTTATGCAGGTTTTAAAGAGTCTTCGTCATTACATTGAAGAAAAGCCAGGGGTTGGGAATGACGATTCCTGTGCCTTCGGCCTGTGAAAAGAACCATTCACAGGGCTTCATTTGAATGTTTGATCGGCGTTCCATGGGCGCCGATATCTTAAAAAGCCCTGTGCGGCTCTGCACATTGACAAGACACTGCGTTTTAACGCGTTTTTAAAAAAGAGTATAAGTTTTGAAGGACAGCACACGAGAGATTGAAGATTGAAGACAAATTTGGGGATCACGGCTAAGGTTGAATATCAAAAGTCTAATTCCCCAAACTAAAACAGAATTAATAGAAAATCAAAAAGATCTGTCAGGCAGAAAGGACTTCCGACGCTGCATTTGAGGCAAATTGATTCCTCAGCTACCACGGGAGCCACCTGTTGTCTTAAAGCATTCAAACAGGGGCTGAAATTATTGAATAAAATTAGATATGCACCTCCAGCGCAACCAAGGAATTACTTCTGCAAGAGAATAAATGCAAAAAATATCTGCAGGGTCACTCCACACAGCGTACAGAGCCTCAAAGTCAAACAAAGCTTCCACCGAGCTTTGATATTTATTATGAAACAGTTAATGTAGTGACCCACCTGTAAATTTTTCCCTCGAGCCTCTCAAAGGGCCGAGAAGTCTCCACTCTGCATTAACTGTCTTTGAGATATTTTGTTAAAATCTCACCTCCTCATCTTCCTATAAATACTTCTACAGAAGAGGAGAAGGGGGTTGGTTGCAGAACTTTGAAATACACTCGAGCTTGAGACTTCTATTTGTACATAGTATTCACTGGCCCTTGAAGCTCTGTTTGTGCTAGAGTAGTTAGGTTGAATAGTGAAGATGATTGCTGAACTGAAACATTGGACTTGAATTTTGTAGCTGGTTTGACATCAATATAAAGGCTGTTTCATGGGATCCTGATCTATATTGACGGTGATGTTATTCTCATTTGTAACTTGTTGTTTTATTTTTGTTTTCATGATGTTTCATTTTCCACTGTAAAGAACAGTTTAAACAGGGTTAGGACCTGCTGTATATCAGTAACTTTCTCTGGCTGAGAAATCTTTATTCGAATGTTTTCTTCCAATCTGTGTTGTTTAGGAATGACTTAATTCAGTTTTAGGTATGAGAATGCTGGTGTACCCTCATTTTATCGTCCTAGCTGTATATTATTTCTGAATGTTACTTTCAGTATGTGTTATGTGATGATGAACTGAAGGAAGATATGGTTAGCCCTGGTCCCAGACTTGTCTGCATAACTAACAGATTGTTTCCCTTGGAATGTGTTAAAAGCTGGCTAGTTTAGAAGCACTTGCTAGATCTTTGGCCATCCTGTGTTATCTTTGTGTCTCTCCTTGTTTTGTATGTTTTCTATTGGAAGTGTGTCAAAGGCTGGTTGGTTTAAAAGCACTTACCAGATCCTAGTCCGCTTCGTGTCCTCCTTAAGTGTTTGCCAAAGGCTGACTGGTTTAAAAGTACTTATCAGATCCTAGGCTGCTCTTCGTTCTGCATCTGTTTATTTCCCCTTCTTAGTGTATCACTCCATTCCATAAATCAAAATTTAAAGAAATCCTTAGACATAGATGACTTGCCCCTTGGATCACACTTGATGTTGTTGTTCAATTAAAGCCCAGATACGACTCCATAGCCCAATGGACTAAAACCAGCGTTATATCTATCTGTCTGCCAAATCTGTTCATTTGCTTGCAACTTCTCACTTTTGAAACTTTTTGCATTTAGGATTTTTCCCTCAAGTAACATTTCATGCTCAACCATCCAAAACAAAACAAAACCCGTGGCCTTCATAACTAGCCTAATATCATTACCCTAAACTTCAAAGACAATATCCATCTTTGTACATATTGGAGAGATCCCTCTCCGGATTCAGGAGGGCTAGATCCTAGAATCCCAAAGTTGGTTGAAATGATGTTAACTCTGTGATTGGACTCTCCCAATCTTGCTAATAAATTACAGAGACCTAACACCTATGATGTAAAAATAATAGGTTCATACCTCTTGCTAATAATTTGGTCATTGCAACGTACTGTCATCTGTCGAATCAAGATGTACGTAACAACTCTTGATCATGAGCAATAATCTGTACAACTTAGGATTTGATTGAAAACAAAACAACTTTAACGTCTTTTTTTCTTTTCTTCGTGACCAATATGCCGAGATCTGAGCCATGGTTTCAAACCCAAATTAGGATAAAATTGTCGGAAAATTTGTTTCCAACCATATCTTAACCACATATGTCATATACGATAACCCTTGGATTTTATCAATGTATACAATGAAGGTATTGGTGGGGATTGCCAAGGATATCAAAGGGATGAGAATTGAGAAGGGGCCCAATATGTTTTTCCATTGTTTTGGTCGGTTGAGTTCACTGAATAAGGATATTGTTATGCAGAGATTGGAAAATTTGAGAGAATTAGGGTTTACAAAGGAGAAAGTTGGGATTCTTGTGAAGAGAATACCTAGACTTTTGGGGTTGTTTGAGGATAAACTGTGGCAAAATGTCAAATTTATTGTTGAGGAATGTAAGCTTCCTTGAAATGTTATCTTAACTTATTTGATGGCTATGGGTATGAGCGTGGATAAGACTGAAGCCAAGGCACACTGCTCTCAAGGCCTTCATGATGAAGAACAAGTCTAAATAGGAACCTGAAAATTGTCCTCCAGTGTATTATATATGTATAGAGATATTTTCACTACAAAGTGTTGAGCAAGCTCACAAAATAAGCAATAGGTTGGTCTGGTTGGTGGTGATTGAAGAGGTATTCATAGCCTTCAACTGTTCGGAAGTCAATTGATTGCTTTGGTTGGCGAGAGTTTAATTGAAGAGGTACTTAGAGGTTTTGAACTCAGGGAAGAAAATTGTTGTTTGTTGTATCAATAATGGTGACGCCTAATAGGAAAGGAGAAACTATGTCACGTTGGTATTATGGTGGGAGTATTGAATAATTACAACTAATTTTCTTGCATGATCTTTCTCCCTCTGCATTGGCTGGTTGATTGTAGTTGTTCCAAACACGTTGTTTTTATCGGTTTCAATGGATTGGATGGATTGATCTCATTAAAAAAATGATTTGTTACATTTTTTTTTTGTCCATAGGAAATATTTGCCATACGATTTGAATTTCAGGACACGACCCGTTCAAACTATTTTAGGGTTTTCACTCTTTTAGTTATCAATGCAAAACACCATGTCAAGGATATATTCCAATTGCATTATTACACATTGTTTCCAAGTCCTGGTACAGAGCGTATGAGCCATTATGTTGGTATTATCCTAGACGTTTTGCTTTGGGATCAATTCTTATATGGGCATCTAGCCCAAGAAGACCTTTGTGTCGTTTATTTTTGATAAATGCATTTGGGTTGTCTAGACCTTATGTCATTTCATAGTTTTTTTTCACATTTTTTATTGGCTATGGTTAGCTGAGAGATTTTTTTTTTATGTGAATAGTTTCTTCATTGGATCCCTTTCATACAACAGGATTTAAGTTGCCGCTACTTCAAAAAAATGAAAAATGTTTTGGGATATATACAATAGCAAGAATGTTTTGTGATATGTGCAGTAGAGGAAAATTTATAATACTATTCTTTTAAATTTACAATGCAATTCATTTCAAGAGAATGAATACTTGCTACCACAATACGTTGAAAACATACTTGCATGAGAAACATTTTAGGGGGGTGAAGAATGTTGTTCCCCATGCCCACAAAATTGGGGGTTGGACCAAAATTTTTTGGATTGGGTTGGAGGGGTTTTATTTCTTAAAATTTTTAGTAAGGCTGAAGTATTTTTTAGGGTGTTTTATAACATTTCTAAGATATCCTCTTATGTATTTGTATTATTGTGAAAAATGTTTAATGTTATTATTTTATATTTACAATGCAATTTATTTCACATGAATGAATATTTACGATGTTTTATGTAGTTGCATGGGAAACATTTTTGGGGTTTGGAGAATGGATAATATCAATAAATGGTTTTAACCTCTGAATTTCTCGGGCAGAGATTGGTATCAACTTAATTTCGATTCTTGGGTACGCTTTGAATGTTGTATGACATTTTTTATGGCCACTCGGTAGTACTGACCAACTCAATGACAACATATTTTAACTTTAATTAAAATATATACATTTGTGTCTCTACATAAATCACCTAAGCATGTCCGTATGTGCGAGAGATTAGCAACGCTTTGAGAAATCTTCTTAAAATATTGTGCATTATTGTGCATATTGTGAATTGTGTTTTATAGTGATAGGTAACACTATCGATAAGGATGCTAACTAAACCTTGATGTACCATGATACTCCTATAATTTGTTTTTTTTTTGTCATTATAAAAAACATTCCATATTTATCATACATCCTGCGTATTGTGAATTATTTATAACAAGGATGCATTGCATTCGGCATACCTGCCGCATAAATGGTAGCTCTTTGGTTTCTTCAGTCTGTACAAATATAACATCTAGCTAACCAAGGTGCCATTTCTCGCTCGACTAAATACCTCTATTCGTTTACCTTGCTTTGATATAAAAAACAACTCCAAAACAACTTTGATATAAAACACAAAGCCCATAAAATAGAAAATATGTTGTTGACTAATCATTTTGCGTCTTTGAAGCTCTATGCAACCACATTACAGGTGCCTTCTAAATAACCATCTGGAATGTTCAATAGAGGTTGTCCAAACAACCCATGTTCCATCCATACTCATCTCACTTGTTACAAATTCTTCAAAGTTTGTTTCTCGTGTCCCTTGGTCTCACAAATTCACTGTTACAAATTCTTCACGACTTGTTTCTTGTGTCCTTGGTCTCACACATTTATCTACATTTATCTTTTGAGCTTGTTTGTCCACCCAAAAATGAGTATATTATATTTAGGATTTTTAGATTGTTTCAAAGTTTTAGATACTATAAGCACAAGAACAAAGACAAAAAAAACTAATCTGTGTTGGGATTTTTATTTTCTTTCTTCTTTTGTTTTCTTTTTGAGTTTTGGTTTAACACGATAAAAAGTGAAAAAAATAGTACAAAGAAGATGCGAAGTTATAATGGAATGAAGGATTCAATGGGTTCATCAGCATTCTGCAGCAAGCGTCATGGGAGGAACATGTATTTAATGTTTTTTTGTTTGATATTTAAGTTTATACATGTGTATTTTAGAATAATTTGTTATTTCTTCAATGACAAGGAAACTGTGTAGTGATCTAATTTTTATTTTCTTTTTCTTGAAAAAATCTATAAATATCAATGATTTTTTCATATTTACACAGTTAGCATTAGAAAATATGCTTGTGGGACGACCTGTAAGAAGAGAGGCAGGAAATATTCAAGTGAGAGGAGCTGTAAAAAGGGAGGGCTGAATCTTATTATTTCGAAATACGCCTGTGGGATGACCTATAAGAAGAGAGGCAGGAAATATTCAAGTGAGAGAAGCTGTAAAAAGGGAGGGCCGAATCTTATTATTTCGAAATATTATTATTGTCTTTTTTTTTTTTTTTTTTTTTTATAATTATTTAATTATTTATTTATTTCAGATGTAAATGCAAAACATCTAGAAAAATCTAATAGGATTAAATGCCTGTTATCAATCGTGGAGGGATCAGAATTCCCTTCCTGATTACATATGATTGTTTATGTACCATAGTGGCATGAGGAGACATCTTCGCCATCTTCGCCCGTGTCCTTTGTGTGTTACCTTTAAATAGATGGTTGAAGTCGGTTATAAGAAATGAAGTGGAAGAGATTAGAATATCCGTTTACAAATGAAACTCCTAACTATGGAGGCTGCTAACTGCAGAACATATGAAAACCAAGCGGTGGCGGCGTTGCTCGTCTATAGCCGAGATCGGTCAAGGAATAAAAAATTAAATAAGAGTGCATGGGTTACCGGGGGCACATATTGGATTCGAGTAGCACTGGAACGATTCTATATAAACTTTATCTATAATGAAAAAAATTCCTATACTATAATGTTAGTTTTGATTTTCTGGTTTTTTTAAAGGATGTATATAATTTAAATGCCAATAAATATTTATAGTTTTATAATATCATTCTATTTCATTTTAGGTTTATATTTATAATTAATTAGGTAATAATTTTTGTGCTTTGTGTTTACTAATGTTATATTAAAAAAAAATTGTTACATTTTTCTTAGCTTAATTTTATATTTATAGTTTTATTAAAATGTTCTATTTTATTTTAGGCTCACATTTATAATTAATTAGATGAGAAATTTTGTGCTGTGTGTTTAATAATGTCTTATTAATAATTTATGTTACATTTTTCTTAGTTTAATTTTATATTCTGGTTGTAATTGTCCACAGATTCACGTTATAATTTGTGGGCACACTTGTGTGAATTAATTATATCTAGATTGGATTGGATTAGTTATTCTATGAATTAATTATATCTGGAATGGATTGAATTAGTTATTGTTGTTTTTGGGTAATGGGGAATATTATCATTTCAATTAGGGAGGCCCTGTTTCTGTTCCTTCTCCTGGAAACCTTGTCAGTGAATGCCTCTAATGTCTCTCCTGGATTTACAGATAGAGACATGGAGTCTGAGGAAAGTCTGCGACTCCTTTATGAAAAGTGGGTGCTTCAGTATAGTTCAACTAGAAATTATATGGATCTGGATGAGCATGAGGAGCGATTCTCAATATTTGAAGAGAATGTGAAATGCATGGACTCTGTGAATAAGCATAATCTGAAATACACACTTGGACTAAATAATTTTTTAGATATGAGTAATGAATAATTTCGCAACACAGATGTTAATCCATTAATACACAGAAAGTCCATAGGAGTGAAGAGACGTAGTGGATCATTCATGGAACCAAATTCACATGGATCATTATTGAACTTGCCTGTGTATGTTGATTGGTCACAAGCTGGAGCGATATGAAAGAAAAGGATTTTTCATACTTACTCTTGAACCATGTCATTTCACATCTATGAAGGAAGTTGCAGATCTCACATGACAACATTCTCTTGTTGGAACGACAACATTCTCTCTCGTTGGACAGTCTGTATCCCAAGAAGAATTCTTATCATCGACTAGGAGGTTCTATGAATGCTTCCTAATAGATAATAATAACCATTCTGAAATCCATTTACACACCTTAGTTGAATACCATAGGAAAGCCTTGTTGTTGTGCTTTTGGTTTAGGGCCAACATCGGTTACAACTAAGTATAGTTGGTGTAAGTAACAGGCAGGGACAGGCTAGGAAAAGCACAAAGAAATTAGGACTAGTAGAGACAAGAAACAAGAACAGAGATAGTAGCTAGTAGGATAAGCATAAAACATACAAAGGCGGGGGCTAAGGCATGGAATCTCTATCTTTTTTTTCACCCCCTGGGAAAGGAAGATAGTAATTCCCTCAATGACGTCTGATCACTAATCTGATCAGGGAGTTAGCCCCCCTATGTCCTTCATTGCCACAGAGGGTGGGTGTATTAGTTCATCTAGCCGTCCATCCTGAACTTCCATATGTAGTTAGGCTATCATGTAGAGAAGCAAACCAGTTCGGTTGAGTCTTCCCTTCAATTATAGAGAATACAATGGCTAGATGGATAACAAGAAAGAAAAAAGGATGGCCATCTGAAAAACTATTGGATGGTCCCAGCTGCCATCCTTATTATAGTAGTTGAATCCCATCTAGTGGCTTTATCCTGAACCGGGGAACTAATCAAGGTGGCATTTATGGCCAACTCGATTGAAGCGGGTAGGTGCAACTTTCCTAATGACTTTCCTGGATTGGGTGTTCAACAATATGCTTCCTTGGTCCCATCGTATTCGGTTCAAAAAGTCCTTTACCACATACATGAGCCTAAACGTCTGGAGAATGTTTGATATACATTGACATACATTGCAGTGGCTGAAATGAACTAAAAGGAAACTACAAAACTAGAGTGAAAATGAATTAATATAATATACATGGAATTAGAGGTTTCTATTGATATAAAGCATAGAATATAAAAGGAAACTACAAAACTAGAGTGCAAATGAATTAATATAATATACATGGAATTAGAGGTTTCTATTGATATAAAGCATAGAATATAAAAATGGAAGGAATGCCTTGCAATTTTCAATCTATGCAATTGAGATCTATGATGAATTACTTTATCTTCCATAAATTAAGGTATATTAACATTTATGGGATGTTTAATTTTAACTTTGCCAAAAAACATTATAACTCCAAAGAGAAAACAAAAACGACTCAATATCATTGTAGAAATATATTCTCAACACATCTCAGTTAACACATGAACAAATCACCTTTAAATATCATTTATTCATCCTTACATATCACATACAGTTTTTAGATACAATCTAAATACGAGAATTTTAAGATCAAATTATATAGTGTAAAAATTATGTATTATCAATACAAGAGACATATATATTTTTAGTTCCAACTCAATTACGATTGTGGATTTACGTGATTTGAACGCTCAACATCAAGGTCAATGACTCCCTTTGTAGTTGGTCCTCAACGAACATAAATCTACAAAGAGTATCGGTCAAGGTATACAGATTCAAATCTACGATTCATGACTAGATTATTTCTATTCATTTAATTATCACGTTAAGTTTTACCTATAACTTCAACATCAATAGCAGATTTCTACAAACTGACGAACAATAGAAATAGGAGTTAAGGATAAGCCCAAAGGAGGATGGCGAGATTTGATTAAAATTAGCCATGGTTTTATTTTAAATAGGTTACTGGATGAGAAAGAACACATGATAAAGCGAAAAAAGAAACCAAAGGAATTCTAATGTATTTATATAAAATGTTGCGTGAAGAACATATCTTTCAAGATTGTAATAGATTAATAGATGGAAAAGTAATCAAATGTATAAATGGATTTTACCTATTTTTTTATTTTTGTCATAACAAAATCAGAGAAAGTATACTGTATAGTAGGGAATCCAAAAAATAAAATATCTGGTAGGTGAAATTATTTAGCCTTTCTTGGCTTCCATACAAGAGACTAAATCAAATGAAAATGCATTTAGAGTAATCTTCCCTCCTAAAACCAAAGAAACTAAACTCACGAATTGTTTCTTTCAAAAGTAATGAATCCCACTTACAACCAGGAAAATGTAAACAAATTTCTTAGTATTTGTTGTATTCTTCCTTCTCAAAATCAAAGTCACTATATAATTAAAAGGAGGGAAAATCAAATGCATTTATGTCTTTCCGAAAAATGAGAGAATAGTACAAAAATGATAGTACCTGAATGAAAAACCTCGTCTGCATGATTTTTCACAATCAAGATAGAGAGGAAAGCAGACGCAGAAGGGAAGACCATCTACGGATTTCAATGTCACATGCCTCTATTAATCAATACGTTAGTCTATCTTAACTCCTCATTTCACTGCAAGCAGCTTCATATTTTTTTCCAACAAAAAATCTTTCACAACACAACTAGGAAATTCAGAATAAAAAATTTTCAATCAAAATATGGATGGAATGTAAGACTTGAAAATATTTCATATAATGTAATTTAAAGCACTCTATAACAATTCAAACACAATTTCAAAACTTAGAGATGAATTCAGAGCTTTGAATGTATAACTATGGCGAGATTACCATAGATGGATGTGGTGGCAGGTGTATTTGTTGAAGATTGCAACAAGAAACAGTGAAGGAGGCATCCTAAAACATCTTTCCTGATCCTAGTTGGAAAGTGATCACCAAAACTAGGTGGGGGCCACACAAGTGATTTTTGTCGCAAAGTCTATTTTTAGACTATGTCTATTTTTAGACATATGGATCATGGTCTATGAGTTGCAGGATGCTATTTATGGATGATTGTTCAAGTTGGTAAAAATAGATGGACCTCTATTTTTAGACATTGGGCGGTTTCTATTTTTAGACTGTCGGGCTAAAAATAGAACAGTCAAATATTATTAACCCTTAATAATATTTAGACTATAAACATTATCTTATCCTCTTGGAGCACTTTAGTTTGATGCTTGGATGTGGCACATGCAGCTGACAGAAGGAAATACGATTTTCCTAAGGGTTAGTTGAGCTATTGCATGGTTGACTTCAGTTAGAACTCATGTGGTAGAGTTTGGTGGAGTTGATGAGACAGTTGGTGGAGTTGTGTTCGGTTTAACTTAGTTGAACTAGTTGTATTTAGTCTAATTGATAAATACACTAGTGATGAGTGGTGTGAATTAATTATTAATTAATTCACTAATTATTAACTCATAAATCAACTAAAGAATACATCAGTTAACTGCAATGCATGGACAGTTTAGTGGAGACCAGTGTTAGAGGTGGGTGAAAGGGTAAGTGTGGCTATCAGTTGTGACTATACTTGTGCATGAGATTTGCACACACATTGATTGAGATTGCCAATGAGGATTGTGCAGTACAAGCCAAGGGGATTCGAACTTGGATCTCATTCATTCTCATCTTGGATTGTGCAGTAGAGGTAGGCAGACTTGTGGAGGAGATTTGAACCTGTGACTTGTTCATCTTCCGTGCTAGTTTGTGTGTAGCATGTGAGATAGTGCTGAGAGCTGTGAGAGCTTTGTGCTATGTATTGTTACATGTTCTCTATCATTATATTATACATATAGTTGGGGGTTTTCAGCTATTGCTTTCCCCATTACATACTGTGTTGATATGTGTGCTTGATTATTGTTTTATGTGCGCATGCGACTGTTTCTATTTCCGCATATTGATGATCAATTGTAGAAGAGGTTATGTATTATGCATGAAGCTTAAATAGTGTGTAATCAGGATAATCTCGGTGAATAATTCAGCTATTATTCAAATTTCTACAGTATTTGTGGCAAGTGTATTTTTTTTGGAGTGCCACAGGTGTATTTTTGGCGGCAGGTGTATTTTTAGGAGCTCCCACCCTATGGGTTCCACCACAGGTAATCTAGACTTTGGGTAGAATTAACGAAGTGCAATCGAAAATTTGAAAAAATCAGACTTTGGATAAAGGCAACCCAAGCGAAAACATACGATAATGCGGACTTTGGATAAAATCAACCAAGTGAATCGAAAAAAAATGACTCTGCAATAAGACCCTAATATAAGTGGCCAAGAAAATCCTGAAAAAATTAATTAAATAATTTGAATTATCCATTCTTATTCACAACTTTGGTTAAAGCAGTTGATGGTCTTTCATATTTTAAAAGTCAAACGAACTTAATTCAAATTCAAAGCAATATCGATCGCTATATACCTACTACCTTTGACAGGTATAATAACAATGTCCTTTTTCTTGCATGTGTACAATGTAAAGTCTAGGTATGAACAAAGCTCTATCCACAAATATTTTCGATGAATTTTCAATTTTTACGGAGTCATTTGTTTGAATTTTCATTTTTTGTGGAGTCATTGGTTTTTTATTTTTCATAGTGGTTCACGTTCCTATGTGCCTGCACACATGTACTAGCTACATCCACGGTCTGAATGAATCGCAGTAGGTATGAAGAAGAGAGAGCTTACAACCCAGTCCTTGATGTTGGAGGCCTCCCTTTGGTGAAAATCCGAGTCCTTCACTAAAGCTCTAAAGCATTCCTTCTCCCGAACAACTTAGGTGTTATCACAGTGCAAGAATGTAAAGGGAGTGAGAGTTCATACTAGCCCAACAATGACCAACCAGTAGTGGAAGGATGGCGACTAATTTATAGGAAGGGAGAAGAGGTTGGGAGCCCATGAAAGGAGGAGGAAGGTCCACTTTCTAAGGGATAAACCCCCATGGATGAGATCAAAGCTCTAAAATTAGAGAGCGTGACTCTATCACCACTACTTAAGAACCAACTCGCCACCCTAGAACTTCTAGAGGTTCAAGGTACTGAAAAGAAGTTTCTAAACCACATTCGCGGTTAATGATTTGAAGTCGACAGGAAGTGATGATGATTCCCATGTCATTGACACGAAACAACAGGTATCTCAAGATGATATGAGTGATTTGGGACTATCACAGAGGAGGTCAGATAAGCAAATGATGTTTGACTATAACACAAAAAGGACTGCTCTTGAACATACTGGTGACACGACTCCAAAGTGTGGCAACAATTGACTCAAATGGGATCAAAGGTCATGATGAAAAAATGGTGATAGAATAGGAGGCAAATGGATTTCCAAAACCCGCGGAGGAAAAATGACGAATGAAGGATATCCCCAACCCGACACGAACTACAGACAAGTGTCATGTTCAAGAGCGACAAGCTGCTAAAAATACACATAGGATGTTCACTTTCAAAATTCCCCCCATTATTGCTAACGAGTACCTCTTTATTTTTGATAGCCAGCGTGAAGAGGATATCATATGTTGAGCATGTAAGTTCATTCTTTGAATGAATCAATCCTAGTAATTTTAATGAGCCCTAGGAAGGAGGAACTCGGTCTTGTTATGGTGACAAACCTTTCGTTGTTTAATATTTAACAAGTTTGACAGAAGAGTAACTCGGTAACTTTTCATGTTTAAGGAGTTTGAAAAGAAATGGAAAAGAAAACTCCATCATGTCCCTTTTCGTAAATTGTCTCTCAAATTCGAAAAGGTAGAAAACAATGCTCGAGAGAACCGCTTGACCATGTTTGATCAAGGTATTCCTTTTTCGTAAGAATCCTAGCCCGAAAAAGGGGTAAACGTATATTAAGACTATGTCAATTCATTTACTTTAACGAGTTTGAAATGAGAAGTACTCGACAATCTTTTCATTTTTCGAGAGTTAGAAAAGAGCTGAGAGTTGACTCCACCTGAGGAACGAGTGTTATAAAGGGTAGCAACTGGTTCCATTCATGATGGAGCTGCTCAAAATATGTAAAGTTCAAGACGCTAGCTAGTAAGGCCACTCATCGCAACGGTTCCTCAGGAAAGGGTATAACCAAGTGAAAGTGTATGATCGGCCAGGGAGATGATGATGATGGAATGAGAAAACCAAGGTTCCTTTGGAAAAAAAAAAACTGATAAAATGGCAATCAAAAGAGGTAGGATGGGATGGTTTCATTTTTATAGAAGCTTGAAACACGGGAAACTATGCTTGAAATTGGTTTCATTTTTACACAAGCTTGAAACATGTGGAAAAACTATGTTTGAAACTGGTTTGCATGCCCCCAACATGGTGATTCAATTTGAGGTACATGCCCCTTAAGCTTCAGCTCATTCACCTAAGTAGACTACGGGTTACTAACAGGCGGATGGAATGAAGGTTCAATTATGAGATCAAGTGAAAGTCTCGACTAGGAATTTACGAGATCTAACCAAAGACTCGAATTGAAAGGAGATTTGTTTCATTTTTTAATGAGCTTGACATAGTAAAAGAACTATGGTCATAGGGACCTACTTAATTTTTTAATGAGGTTGAAATAGTTAAAGAACTATCCTCATGACACCTTGTTTCATTTTTTAAGGAGCTTGACAGAAGTCAAGGAACTTTGCTCCAGAGAGCTTGTTTCATTTTTTAAGGAGCTTGACACAAGACAAGGAATATGCTCCGGAGACCTTGTTTCATTTTTTAAGGATCTTGACGCAAGAAAAAGAACTTTGCTCCAGACACCTAATCATGGCCCATAAGAAGTCATGGATTCCAAGAGGTTCTCATTGGATGGGAGAACAACACTTTGGAAATTAGGGTCCAATGCCCCTAATACATGATGCATTATATCATTGGCTAGATAATTAGTAGAAGCAGGCATGGAACAAGTGGCCACATAATTAAACTGTGGAGACGAAGATACCACTTGCATGTAAGGACCATGTAGGGATGATGGTTGACTAGGAGCCAAATTTGGACCAACGAAAGAAATTTGATCAATGGTAACAATTCTTCCTTCACGCGGAAAACATATCACACAAAAGAGAGAAGAGACAAGAGTTCTTGTGACATAAGTATAGTCATGCCCAAGGACTAAGTTAAAATCCAAGGGGCCTTGGACAACCATCATGTCTATATAGAAAATATTTTGCCCCAAAGTAATAAGAAACATTGGAAGGATCCCTAACAGTTGAATGGTTCCTCTATTAAACACGAACAGATTCTGGGTAACAGGAACAATATGTGGAGAACCGAAAGCTTTCCAAGTAGTTGAGGAAATAATACTAACATATGCACCTTAATCTATTATGGTGGTATGTATGGCCACATTATAGGCCTGTACCATGATATAAAAGGGCATGTAAGAAGGAAGATGATATCCTGTCAGTCGACTCCAATCAAAGGAAGCAACCAGACTACTTGGAGGGGGTGCCGTGGGAACATGTGAACTGCCCCCTTGTGCTATGGAAACGGGAGGATCACCCTATTGTACCGGGGGAACGAGAGTATTACCCTCTAATTCTTGTGAATCTGAATAAACAAAAAGAACCAGAGTGGTATGAGGTTAACTCTCTACGAGTAAAGCACAATCCATTGAGGGTGGAATCAGGTCAACCATTTTCTCAACCAATGGTTGGTCAGGAACAGACTCATGTGATTCACTTTTAGAGAGAGTGGGATTGACCAGAGATGATTTTTGATCAATCACTTGGTAAACTAGTGGAGGATCAGGGAAAATCTTCCGGTAACCAGTCGGAAGTCGCGACTGAGAAGTCGTAAGGTTATCCAACACTTTGCAGGCTTCATCCATATAAAGACAAAGGTTAATGGGATGATTCCCTTCACATAACTTACAGGGAAATTTGACTTTCCCCTTTTTCCCATTGGCCTTACTATGAATAGTTGAGGGTTTGTCACCAACATGATCTCGAGAGGCCCATGAAAAAGGTTGATGTGAGCCATTGGACCACACTTATAATATCTTGGGAATACCAGGACAATCTCTAAGAAGGTGGTCACCCTAGCATAAATTGAAAGGGAATTTGACATTGCGGGGATGAGTGGAAGGTTTCTCAACATCAGTTGCATCAGTAGTGAGGGTCGCTGGGTTCCCCTTTACTTATTTTTCTTCTTCTTCTTCGTCCTCTTATTCTTCTTCTTAGCTTCCTGGTTACTGGAATCCAAACTTTCTTCAGGAGAAGAGGAGAAATGGGGTGAAGAAACATGTGAGTAAGGCGAGGGGTCAACTTTACGATCAACATGAGGTTGAAACTGTTCAGGTGGAGGTGAACTTGGTTGAGAAGAAACTTGGACATTTGGAACCATGGGGGTTGAAAATAACCAAACTGGCAAACCAACGGTTAATCCTGGAAGGGACAATGTTTCCATTTATGGAGCACCAACATTTCCAGAAGAAGTAAAAGGGCTATGATTCCCATCTAAGGGGTTTCCTTGATTAGTAAACTCAAGAACTATTGTTATTGGTCTCAACCTAAGATCTGCTAAGGATTTGTGCACGAGTAAGATGTTATTCCGTGAGCAGTAAATTTTAGAAATTAAAAACAAAATAAATAAAAAAGGGTGAACTAGGCATAAAGGATTACCTAGTATTCGTGAAATGAAATATACACCTTGGAAAATAAATTTACCAAGGACTTAACGTATGAAAACCAATCTCCTCGAATGCTGTGTTCGGTGTGTCATGTCTACAAGGCGACCGACTTGGTTACCTATTGCAGACTTGCAAGCTAGTGGTGTCTCCCCATATATACTCGACGATACGTGGGAGTCCAGTCCGTAGAAGCGTTATCTAATGTGTAACCATATGATGAGAGCGTCCCCTTATAATTTTCATACGTGGGACGATTTTTCACCTCTGGACTGTAACACAGACTGTAAGCAACAACTGCTATGCTTAATGACGTCGGAACACGTCTCTAGCCTAGACCTCTAGATGTTTGTGTTAATTTCAAATGATCCTTAAGGTTAATTGAATAAGTTTTACGGTTGTTCTTGATTAAAGTTTCAATTTCAAGGCTCAAAACGATGTCACGTGAATTCCTATAATGCAACTAGCATGAGAAAAAGATCCTTTCAATTCGATGAATGCTATCTAGTTTAGTGAAAAATTTCAAACAATGACGCAACAAACAAAAATGCAACAAACGAATCTCTTCCTAACCAAACCACTTTCACTATCCCAATTCAAATCAAAACATTCAAAGATGCAAATTATTCAATTTAATCTATGAACAATTCCTTTTTTGAAAACTATGCAACCGTAATCTATGCACACTTTCCTTTTTCCTTTTTGATGAATGAGAATGCATTCAATGCATTTTTCGAAGAAATGAGAATCTACTTAATGCACCTTCCAATGATGAGAATGCACTCAATGGAACTTTTAGCTTTCACTCATTAAACAATGTAATCTGAGTTCAGTGATAGATCTCTAAAATGACTTTTTAATGCAATTTGATCTAATGCACTTTAACGAAAAGTAAAATTTGAGATGAAAACTAAATTAATGAAAATTAAATTTCTTTTATGCTCTCAAAAGAACTAATAATACTTAATCAACAAAAAATTAGTGTTCCTTCCAAACACACGAGCAAGAAACAATAATTTTAATTGACTCAAAGAATCAAAGACTCAAACAAAATTCACTTTTACCACTTCAAGTATAGGATGGATTTTTGCACACCACAAAGAAACTAACACCAAAAGACAACACTTGATGCACACAGAGTAGGAGGATGACTTTAGAGATCATGACACACTAGGCCTTTTAGAAAAAAACCCGAAAATTATCAAATTTAAGGACCATCGCTACACAGGGTCTTCAACGCTACTTTACGCCCCCAAACTTGCACTGACAACACTACTTTGCATAGCAAAAAAAATGTTGTGTTAGAAAATTATATATTACAGAGCAATGCAACACATAAAATATGCAGAAAACACAAGCACAAAAACACATAAAACCAGAGAGACACAGGTATATGTGGTTCACCCAGTTTGGGCTACGTCCACCCTGAACATCCAATCCTTCCTTTCTATTATCTAGCAAAATGAAGAGACACAACCTACATTAGATCCGCTGCAATATCCTCTGTTCTATCTCACAGTCTCCCTATTTTTTTATCGCTATGAGAATACACATAAAATCACAGCCATAATACAATACCCTCATACAAGTGAGGGGTTGCCTTCTAGGGCAAAAAACCCTAAACTAAACACAACTTCTACCGTCAGATCATCCGCCTAATGAACGGCCCGGATTGACTAGAAATTACTATACTTTTACATATGTTTTTAGCTTCGGGGGCGCTACCCCCGAAACCCCTCATCGGGGGGGGCTCCATAAAGTCACAACCGCCCCCCCATGGATTCCCCAGGAAACGTTTAATTACGGGCGGTGTTGCCACCCGATTAAGGTACAGGGGTCCAACACTGTGATACAAAATAAACAAGATAATTAGGCTCCACACCCAACATGTTGGTCTACGAAACTATACTAGCGCGAGGAGACAATGGAAAACATGGTTTTTAGCATGACTTTACTTATAAATATCCGCGCTAGCAGCACGACTGTGTTTAGAAAAAGATGCACTGGTCGAGAAATGCTTAGGAAAAGTAATCCAAACTGAAGCAGGAACCTAGAACTGATACTCTAAAGAAAAAATCAAGCACTATGCATACCTATAGAGACCTAAGAAAAATTATATCTCAATGATTGGTCAAACTGATTAGAGATCAACCTGGGAAAGGGAAGACTAATAGGCTAAAGCTCCCCAACGGAGTTTCCAATTCTGTTGTGAAGATAAATCCCCTCTGCGGACATAGGTGATCTCTCTAGACTTGGAGTGGGTCTAGCAACTTGTGAGACTTTCTAATGCAAGCTTCCTTAGCTAATATTCAAAATGAGACAAGAAAGGAGATAGGATTACCTTTTCCTGATGCTATGCTTGAACACTTTGATGGTGGCCTTGATCCGCGATCCCTCAATCTCGTTCCTCGCTTCTAGTGGCGTAAGATTACCTACAGGAGATCAAGAAGCAACAAAAAACGGAATCCAATACATAATATTAATGAACATCAGATATCTAACATATCAAGGAACATTAGACGCTTTGCACAAATCATTAGACAAATATAGAAAGCAAACACCAGATGTTTATTAATGAATATAGAAGAGAGATTTTACAACCCAAACCTTGATGTTGGAGGCCTCCCTTTGGTGAAATTCCGAGTCCTTCACCGAAGCTCTAAAGCATTCCTTTTCCCGAACAACTTAGGCATTATCACAGTGCAAGAATGTAAAGGGAATGAGAGTTCAGACCAGCCCAACAATGACCAAGAAGTAGTGGAAGGATGGGGACCAATTTATAGGATGGGAGAAGAGGTTGGGAGCTATTGAGATTCAACAAGATGATGAGCTTAGTGAAAATTAAGCACCTTCACTAAGTGGGTTCGAAGGCTATTTTTAGGTGTATGTTTATTTTTAGACATGGTGAGCATATTCTATAAGTTACAAGATGCTATTTGTAGATGGTTGATCAAGTTGGAAAATAGATGAAATTCTAGGTTTAGAAGATTGGGCGAAGTCTATTTATAGATCGCTAATATAAAAATAGATGCATGTCGATGATTATTAGCCCTTAATAATAATCCGAAAATAAATATCAACTTATTTTCTTGGAGCACTTTATTTCAGTGAACAGATTTGGAAAATCAGTGGGCTGAAGGAATTGCACAATTCCTAGGGTGGTTGGTGACTCATGCATGGAGGACTTAGTTAGAACTGAAGTGGCAGAGTTGTGACATAGTTGGAAGAGTAGTTATGGGAGTTGTTATTTAGTTTAACTCAGTTAAGTGAGTTAAACTCAATTGTGCTAGTTGTATCTAGTTCTAACCGAAGATACACTAGTGAGAGTTTAGTGAATTAATTATTTAATTAATTCACAACTGGAGACTCACTTGAAACTGAACAAATACAACAGTTAACTACTTGCATGTCAGTTCCAGTGGAGACCTCGTGGAGAGATAGGTGAAAGGTTGAGGTGGACTATCTGTTGTGACTATAGTGATATATTCAATGCATCTAACACACATTGGAGATTCCAATGAGGATTGTGCAGTCAAGGCAAGGCCAATTCGAATTCATTCAGAGGTCTTCTTCAGCAGGGATTGTGCAATGGAGGCAGGATGTCAGGAGGCAAGAAATTGGTGCATAGATATGCAAATTTCTGCACAAATTTCTGCATGACAATGTGTAATGATTGTTGATTGTACTGAGAGCTTGATGTACTAAGCTTTGTATGAGATTGTTAGATGATCCATTGATATACATAATATATGATAGTTGGGGTTTTTAGCTTTAAACTTTCCCGCTAAACAACTATGTTTATGTGCGATTGATTTTGCTTCATACGTGTTTTGCAATTGGCGATTTAATTTCCGCAAAGAATTAAGTGGAAGGATTCTGTATTTAACATAAGATTAATTTGTTAGATTAGGGGAGTCCAGTAATATACATGCATCTTGTATAATTTCTACATGATATAAGACCAGTGTTAATCACTGGAGATTGCAATCTTGAAGCGGTGTTGAGTTTTGTGCTGGTGGACAATTCGAATTTGCTGCAGAAATTTCTCGGTGCGACAGTTGAATATTCATTGAAATGCCTTTCAATGGGTTGTGGTTGGAGTATGCCCTTGAGGGTAGCTCAGACTACATAGCCTGGAAGGATAGGATGGAGGCAGTGCTTGAAGATAATGGTCTAAAGGATTTCATAGATAGCGATGTTACTAAGCCTTCTTCTAGTGATGCTATAATACTTGACGCCTGGAAAAAGAAGGTAGCGAAGACAAGAAGAATTCTGTTAGAAGGTGTGAAGGACCATATTGTGTCAACCCTTCATGGAAAGGCCACTCCATTTGCAATGTGGAAGGCTTTGACAAATCTTTTCCAAAGCAGCAGCGACCATAGAAGTTGGCGCTGAAAGATAAGCTCAGAAAAATCAAAATGGAGAAGGGCGACAGTATTCCAAAATATCTCACGAAGTTTGTGCAAAGTAGGGATGAGCTAGGTAGTGTGGGAATCAGAGTTGCAGATGATGACTTGGTGATCTTGGCTCTCCTTGGGCTACCGAAGAGTTGGCACAGTTATCAGGACTCTGTCAATGGACAGGAGAAACTGCCAGATTGGGAGCGACTTTGGTCGGATCTAGTGCAGGAGGAGATAAGGCGAAGTACGAGGGATGGCTCTTTATTGAAGAATGATGATGAAGAGAATTGCGCTTTGGCTACCAAATCAAGGAAAGGGAAGGGGAATAAATCCCATCCAAAATCCAAGGCTAAAGGCAAGATGTTGGATTTGTCCAAGGTGAAGTGTTTTCACTTTCACGAACATGGGCATCTCGTCACTAACTGCCCACAGAAAAAGAAGAACAAGAAGGCTACTGGAGCTGCAGTGGGTGAGGCCTTAGCCTCGCAATTTGAACTTGATTTCTCTTTGATCACATGCTTGGTTTCAAGCACAATGGGATTAGTGTGGTATCTTGATAGTGGTGCTTCCTTCCACATGATGGGAGACAAGGAGTTTTTTAGTGACTTGGAGGAGAAATATCTCCAAATGCATATAGAGATGGGCAACGATGGTAGATACATTGTGACCGGCATTGAAACCATTACCTTTGAGAGGGAGTCAGGTAAACCATTTCTGTTGAAAGATGTTATGCATGTTCCAGGTCTAAAGAAGAACTTGGTCTTATTCGCGATGTTGGAGGACAGAGGCTATGACGTTGTTTTCAGCGAGGGAAAAGATTTCCTGTGACATAAAACAACGGGTCAAACCAAGAGGATAGGGATTCGAGTTAAGAATCTCTGCAAGCTGGAGGTAGATGGCTGCGCTGCAATGATGGGCAAAGCAGAAGAAGTGGTGAGCCGGGATGAAGGCGAATTATGGCACAGAAGATTAGGCCATCTTCACCATGGCGCCTTGAATATTTTGCAGTATATTTCTATTGGAATTCCCAAGGGTACTCTTGTGTAGTCAGATAAGTGCAAGGGTTGTAATATGGGTAAGTTTGTGAAGACCACCTTTCATGAGAAGGAGAACCATGCTTCGGTGATCCTAGAGAGAATTCACAGAGACGTGTGTGGACCTTTCTTGGTTGCTTCAACAAAAAAACACATGTATTATGTTATATTTTTTGATGAATATTATCGTAGATGCTGGATCTTCTTCATGTAGAAGAAGAGTGAAACATTCTCAAAGTTCTGTGAGTATAAAGCATTGGTGGAGAAGGAGTTGGGGAAGCAAGTGAAGGCTCTACGGAGTGATAATGGTGGTGAATATATCTCGAACGAATTCAAAGACTTCTGTAGCAAAGAAGGAATTCGAAGAGAACTCATAGCGCCTCATAACCCATAGCAGAATGGGTTGCGGAGAGGAAGAACTGAACTATCGTAGGTGCTGCAGGAGCTATGCTTCATGACCAGGGTTTACCGATCCACTTGTGGGCAGAATCATGCAACACTACGGTTTATGTGAAAAATCGTTGTCCTCATAGAGTACTTGGCATGAGTACACCTAAAGAAGCTTTTACTGGTAAGAAGCCTGATATTTCTCATTTGAAGATTTTTGGCTCATCTATTTACATTCATGTGACAAAGGACACCAGGAAGAAGCTAGAGCTGACTACAGAAGTTGGGATATTTGTGGGGTACACAGAAACACCCCATAATTATCATGTGTATTTTCCAAACAGTCGGGTGATTGTGGTGCAACGGGATATAAAATTCAATGAGGAGAAAGCCATGAAGTTGTTGCTTGAGAGGGAGCTACACTTGCATGCAGAGGAGGAAATTCTTGTTCCCAAAGATGAGCCTCAAGATGTGGATCAGCCACAGGAGGAGGATCGTGGAGTGGAGGAGTCCACTCATGCAGAGCCAAACATCAGAACAGGCAGAAGGCGTACCACAGAAGCTGAGAGATTGAAGCTTGATGCGGCACAAAATGTAGGAGTCCCTACATCACAACATAGACAGAGACAGTCACCTGATCGATTCACTGGATACATGGCTCTCATTAGAAAGTGTATCGTGATAGAGCCATCTTCCTTTGAGGAAGCAACGCAAGAGCCCACATGGGTATATGCCATGGTAGAGGAGTATTACACCATTGTCATAAACAATAATTGGGAGATTTTTCCAAGGCTGGTTGGTAAATCAGTGGTAGGTTCGAGATGGATCTACAAAGTAAAGCAAGATGCTGCTGGGAGCGTCGAGAAGTATAAGGCAAAATTTGTTGCCCGGGGCTTGTCATAGATCAAGGGGATTGATTATGAAGAAACCTTTGCACCTGTCACACGATATTCTTCCATAAGGGCCATCCTTTCTCTCTCAGCACAGATGGGTTGGCACATTCATCAAATGGATGTGAAGACTGCGTTCCTTAATGGGATCATTGAGGAAGAAGTGTACATTGAGCAGCCTGAAGGATTTGAGATCTTTAGCAGTGAGTCGCATGTGTGCAGACTTAAAAGAGCGTTGTATGGGCTGAATAAAGCACCCCGTGCTTGGTACACACGGATCAACAACTATTTCACTAGACTTGGCTTCACCAAGAGTGAGGCAGATGCAAACCTATACCAAATTGTGGTGGAGGGTAAGGTTTTAATCATTATTATTTATGTTGATGATTTAATACTAACGGGTGATGAGCAGTTGATACACTCATGCAAGGAAGATCTTGCAAAGGAGTTTGAGATGAAGGATTTGGGCCTCCTTCATTATTTCCTTGGATTGGAAATATGGCAATGATAAGGTGAACTATTCATGTCTCAAGGCAAATATGCTCGGGAGATACTTGGTAAGTTTCATATGCAGGACTGCAAGCCCATGGATACTCCTCTTCCAGGAAATTGGAGGAAAGAGGATGCTACATCGGCAAAGGTAGTGGATGCTACTGTCTATCAACAATTGGTGGGTTTTCTCATGTATTTAGTTAATACCAGAACATACATATGATATGCGGTGAACCAACTTAGTCAAGCGATGGTTAAGCCTACCGAGCTCTTGTGGAAGGCAGGCAAGCATGTCCTAAGATATCTCAGGAGCGCATCTGAGTATGGCTTATGGTACAAACAGACAGATGAGGTGAAGTTTCATGGTTTCACGGATGTAGATTGGGTAGGTAGCCCAACGGACAGAAAGAGCACATCAGGAGGGGTTTTCAGTATTTGATCTACATCAGTTTCTTAGTACAACAGGAAACAAAGATCCGTGGCACTCAGTTCAGGGGAAGAAAAATACATGGCAACAAGTCAAGTTGCATGTGAGGCTATCTGGATAAGGAAGATCCTGGTCGGTTTGTTTGGTTCTCATTTAAATCCTACCAAGGAAAATTTTAAGAACCCCCCTAAATTTATATGTATAATAAATGGGCGAATCCTTGTGATACATAGGAAAAATGGAAGGCGATTTTATTAATAATATAATATGTATATATAATTTTTTTGGCGAATCTCTCACGAGATTATATTATCTTGTAAAATCATGGCAAATCACCAGTACAAATGGCAAATCACTAGTACAAAATGGCGAATCGTTGTCTAGTAGAGTTTGGGGTGTTGGTTACAATGAAGATATGGTAGTTGTACCAGGAGTTGAAGGAAGCGAACCACCAAGACCAAGCATGGCACATGGTGACTCGTGAGGGAAGTAGTTCTCGTGCCGTTTGGAAAACGTGTTCTAGTTCTACTAAGCGTAGTGTTGCTGCTCATGCTACTACTAGCACTGCTATTGAGGTTGGAGAGGAGTTTGAGGAAGCATGGAAGGTAGAAGTGGTGGAGAATTACAAAGAGAACCCCATGACGGGCTCCATTTTTCCCTTTGGTATTTGGGCCTGCAAGATCTTCTCTCCATTGAACCAACAAGTAACCATTCAACCAACAATCAACTTGACTGAGTTGATTAGGTACAAGTCAACTTAGACTAATATTCAAAAATATTCTTTGCACTATCCCATATTTATCACATTAATGCTACACAACATTGAGCATTTGCACCCAACTCTCATGCATGCACACAAAATTTTCATTAACATCTATAACCCTAACCAAGTGAGAATTGATCAATAATTTGCACCAAAGTTTGTTATAGTGTTGAAAGTTCATAAGAAATTTAGATCCATGGTACCTTAAATAAATTTTGAGATAACATCCACAAATTCGACCACAATAGAGAAAACTTGTGATAAATTTTAAACCTACAAAAATTGGATTCATGTTCCTAGGAACGATCATAAGAAGTAGTTGACATATAGGTCAAGTTTTGAGCCTTGACACATTGATAATGCAATGTCTTAGGTCAAAACTCACACATTGAAAAGTCGTCAATGAAGAGAAGAAAATATCATTATGAATTACACATACTCCAAACTTCCTACCAAATTCTACTTAGTTGTCTGCAACTCAGCTATACATAATCTTATAGTAAATACAAATTCCACAAATCCTTCTTCACATAGCTAATAAATGGCCATTGGAAGAGCATCCCTTATATAATAGTAATAGTAGCAATCAAT
Source organism: Pinus albicaulis (assembly GCA_034641835.2). NCBI lineage: Eukaryota > Viridiplantae > Streptophyta > Pinopsida > Pinales > Pinaceae > Pinus > Pinus albicaulis. The sequence goes on from CM076578.1 coordinate 837,700,644, forward strand.
AGATTATTTCATATTGAACTTCATAGCCATATCACTCCTATGTATTGTATGATGTATTGTATCATGTTGACTGCTATAACTTGTACTTTCTCTCTGCTGAATTTGAAGAATAATAAGAAGATTTGATCAAAGGGTTTTTCCCACATTGGAGTTTTTCCCTGGCATCTACCAAAGTATTGTGTCCTCTTGTCTTGGTTTGTATTCTAGTTATTTTCTTATGTTCTATCAACATATATTGTCAATCTTAATGTGATTGCTAAATAGGAAATTGAATTGGGCTAAAACTGAAGTAAATTACTCCAAGCATAGAAAATACCGCCGTTAACTAAAAATTAACACATTTTTTTATTAATATGTTTCGACATTAATTACAATTCGTTTTAGATCCAAAAATATAGGATCCAATCAACCCAAAATAGGAACATAAATTATCATGACAATAGTTATCTCATGATCCTCCGGATGATCTCGAGCTCCACCTGGAAATAAAGCCATTTATTGGACACACGTCACCGTTCAATATAACAAACTAAATTCTCTAGAAATTACCAAGGTAAAATCAGAAAAATTAAATTATGCCCCTACATCAAGACATGACCGTCTAAAAATTAAATGACCATCTAACAAGTGGAGCAGAAAATGTTTTTACAAATGCGTGTTCTCTTAGTGCTTTCGATATGGCATCCTACACAACTACTTGATATGGCCAGTCATCATATATGAACAAGGTCTTTATGATTATATAAACTAATAGTGATGCACACTAAATATTGACTTCTCCTACACATTCATAGTAATTAGTTCATTGCAAAAAATAACAATAAAAATATAATTCAACAAGAAATGAGGAATTACAATATGAAAAAATTATCCAAATGATGTTAGTGTGAAAAAATTAATCCAAATGGAAAAATATTATCCACATCAATGCCAAATTTAATATATAATAGGTTAAATCTGAGATGGAACAAGAAAAAATATTAGAACAAAGAAGGGGTTTCCAAGTTCTATTATGGCCCATTAGAACTAAGAAACCATAGTAGAACAAAGAAAGGGTTTCCAAATTGCATTCAGAATTTTTGAAGCAACATCATTTCTGTGTTTGCACATTCTTTATAAAATAAGATGAATCAACAAGGTGAACAATAATTTGTTCATGATGAGAAAAAAATCTTGGTTGTTGTATGTGCTTCTTTGCTATGGCTGTTATATTAATTAAATTTCATCTTTATGTTGAATATCTTTACATTGTAAATTATTTGTCCATTTTTTATAGGTTGCACTCAAAGTTTAACAATCATAACTCATAATCATCCTTTCATCCCAAGTGAAACCTAGCAATAGTGCATGTTACTCCGGTTATGGAGACCAAAGACCCAGGTATAGCACAATAAATACTAATAGATAATGAGCATGTTGACAAAATCGATAAATGAGAGTTATACGTTGTAGTCTTTAAATTGAACAAGCTCATGGCTATTATTGAACCATGTGATTTAACTCACCCAATCAGAACCAACTAAGATGGTGCTTTCATAACAATCACAAGTAGTGAAGAGTGCCTTCTTAGATTAACCTAACCTTCTTTACCTTCATTAAAATCATCATTAATTATTTTAAAATGCATGTCAACTAATGATACATCTACCATTAGGTTCTTTTGCACAATAGCTTCGCTTGTAACAATATATATTTTAGATATCTCATTTCTTCAATATCAATTTTTGATACGGGCTAGAAGTGGAGCCATGTGAGAAATGTTGAATGGTTCTTTTAAGTGAGCTAGACACCAAACTTGCTCTAGTGAATCAAAGAGCATAATCTCAACTAATTTTGTATTAAAGCTCCAATGTTTAACAGAATTTCTGTTAATCTCATTCTCTTTAAACAGTGAAGGCCACTCTCTTTACGCAAGTAACTGTGATATTTGTATATATGGTTACCTAATCATCCTAAGAAGGGCTCCAAGATACAAATGCACCACTTATAACTAAGGAATTTGCAAATAAACAGTCATTTATGATGGGACACTTTCAACATAGAAATCAAGGATAACATGTACTGTACCTAGCTCTACAATTTGTCTTGCCTGAGAATAATGCCACTCTGCCTGAACAGAGATACCTTAACAATTCCCTTAAATATCTCAACATATGCTCATGAAGGAAGAAGTGGCCTTACACTCAAGGATTCCTCGTCCTCATAAGAAATATCCTTTTGGGCATTTTTATACTGATAGCAGCTGGCTAAGAACATGTAAATGCAGAGATTGATCGCAGTGTCACACTCAGAGAGGCTAGAAGCCAATAAAAGTAGTCTAAATGAGCTTTGTTCAAGTTGTTTGTGAACCAACAACCCCCCTTGCTTCTGCAACTAACCTTCTCAGTAACTGAAATAAGGAAGCTGCTAATGAAACTAGAAACTCCTACAACACTCAGATTCACAGCAATACCCAGGCATTTCATAGTGTCTGGCATCTGATCTTAAAAGTATTCTTGCATTCCTACCATTGCAAATACATCCGCTATGCCAAATAGCACATATTGTGGAAGCAACAGAAAAATGCTCAAGGGAATTGTTGCATTGGGCAGGTCTATTAGTCCATTTTCCTTTGCTACCTCGATTCTTCTAATCTCTATCAATGCGGCAACAATCATTGATATAATGGAGAAAAACATGCCAGTGCATATCCCTTGCAGCATAGCAATCCCCCGTTCATTCCCTGTCAAGCGCCTTGCGATTGGAACAAATATGTGGTCATAAACAGGCACTAATAGGAGAATAGATAGGCTAGTAAAACACTGTAAGCTTGCAGCAGGGATCTCAAAATGTGTTCCAATATTTCTGTCCATTGTGCTCCCCTGTTTTGTGAAAAATGTTGAAGATTGTGCAAAGACAACCCCATACATCAAACATGCCATCCAAATTGGTAACAACCCAAGAACATCTTTCACCTCTTCAACCTCTTGGACTGTGCATAGTCGCCAATTGAAGGTTGTTTTACACTCATCGTCCAACTCATCTTCAACTGTAGCTTTGTCAAGAAACCTGAAAAATGAGAATGAGGATATGTGTCACAAATATCTCAGTTCATCTAAAATTGAACATAACAGAGTGCAACCCACAAGAAGCAACAAGGACAAGACTGAAATAAAATAGAAATATGACTTAAGGATAGACTATACCTCACCCGTGGTTAGGAAGTAGCTATATCCTATACTATATCCTTAAACTAAATTTTCAGTCCACCCTCTTCCTACAAAATATTATTTCAATTACCAAGAATTTCAATATTTTCCATGTCAAATGGAAAAACCACTGTGACTCCAACAAATTGAGTCATGGCATTGGCCACTTTTAGCAATGTACGACAAATTTTGTGGCAATTATTTCCCATAGGTTTGTACTAATAAATGCAATATAACTAGATGTAAACTGAGCAAGTCTAGAGAGGAATTACCTAAACTGATCAGTACGCAATTGCTGTCTTCTTGGTCCAAAAATCGAAACTTCTTTTTCTTCAATGCGCTCTACGTTCTTTTCTTCCTAATAGGTGGAAACGTTCCATTTGTAAAATGTTGCAACAAAGACATGGACAATTTGAGTAAGAGGAATACCACCAGGTAGTTTATGCCAGTAAATTTTTTTCCCACACAAGAAGATAAGCAATGCTATTACCATAGTCACAGCAGGAATGCCAAATCCTAGGCCCCATCCTATGTCGTCCTGAATATATGTGAGTACAGAGAATCCTGTAAGAGTACCAATGCAAATACTAAAATAACACCAATTAAAGAATGAACTCTTGCACTTATTCTCTTCCGGGTTGTCCTCATCAAACTGATCGGCACCAAATGCTTGTAAACAGGGTTTGAAGCCTCCTTGCCCCAAAGCAACCAAATATATTGAGAAGAAGAAAATCCCAGCCTGCTTCAGACTCGTCAAAGAGGCAGACAAAGTGGCCAATATAAATCCCTGTAACAATCCATCTCATGTAGTGTTTATTAGTAGGATTCCATGCACGAGATTAAAGCAGAAAAGGAACAATCATTTTCAAACCCTATTGCCCTTTTAAACATGGGTTCAATTCAACCAAATATATAGCAAAATCTTCCTTTGTCCATCGAAATTTGCATGAATCCACTGGAAAACAATTATAAAGATACTAAATTATCCATTGTTTAATGTTGGAACACCAAAAAAAATATAAACCAATGGGATGTCATCAAGCCATAAAATCGCATTCAGAATTTTAGAAGTAACATCATTTCTGTGTTTGCACATTCTTTATAAAAGAAGACAAATCAACAAGGTGAGCAATAATTTGTTCCTGATGAGAAAAAAATCTTGGTTGTTGTATGTGCTTCTTTTCTATGGTTGTTATATTAATTAAATTCCATCTTTATGTTGAAGATATTTACATTGTAAATTATTTGTCCATTTGTTATAGGTTGCACTGAAAGTTTAACAATCATAACTCATAATCATCCTTTCATCCCAAGTGAAACCTAGCAATAGTGCATGTTACTCCGGTTATGGAGACCAAAGACCCAGGTATAACACAATAAATACTAATAGATAATGAGCATGTTGACAAAATCGATAAATGAGAGTTATATATTGTAGTTCTTTAAATTGAACAAGCTCATGGCTATTATTGAACCATGTGATTTAACTCACCCAATCAGAACCAACTAAGATGGTGCTTTCATAACAAACACAAGTAGTGAAGAGTGCCTTCTTAGATTAACCTAACCTTATTTACCTTCATTAAAATCATCATTAATTATTTTAAAATGCATGTTAACTAATTATGCATCTACCATTAGGTTCTTTTGCAAAATAGCTTCACTTGTAACAATATATATTTTAGATATATCATTTCTTCAATATCAATTTTTGATACTGGCTAGAAGTGGAGCCATGTGAGAAACTGTACATAGGCATTCTCCACCACTGGATAACAGCAAGAGAAAATGTTGGAAATAACATAAATCGTGTGGTAGAGGAAAAGAAAGTAGAAATGATGATGACACCAATAAAAACAATATACACGAGGTATTCCTCTGTTCTATATTTCCCTTTATTATTGCCAACATATTTTTTCACCTATCACACCAAGCAATAATTCTTTGGGATATCCTATTTGTTCCCTTATTCATTATTTGAAAGCTCTAGTGGTGTACAATACAATAAAATCACAGTTTGCCTATGTACGCTTTAAAAGTGTTCCTAGGCATTCTCAAATTTGAAAAAATGGACTAGGTCAGTTAACTCTATCCGATAAAACGCACTGCAAAGACAAACAGTTGAATCTGTTGCACGATTTATTTCCTACCAGATAAAAATGACCCCATGAAAATGAAAAAATCAGTGCCTAAACTTCACAACTAACCCCCATGCCCCAAAAAATCAAGCTGCACATCATATACCTGGTCAAAAACTAATTCCTCCTCAGAATTCTCTTCTTGCAACAACTCCCCCTCCTCAGCATCAAAATCCTCAGACCTTGATCTCTCAATACACTCTTGTTTTCTTCTCATGCTAGCTGTAATAACCTGCTTGAATTCGTCAACCATTTTCTTAATCTTCCCAGGTTCAAGCAAGAAACCTGAAATCTGCACATCAGCAAAATCCCAAAAGCAGTACTTAAAATTTATATAGCATTCAATAAAATGTAACTACTAAACCCTATCTTGTACAAGAGCAAAAGAAGCCAAAAATGAACTGAAATTAAACAAACAATGTTTACACATAAAGACATTTGGGCTAGAATCATAGCTTGCCACATATAAAGAGAGAATTATAAATCTTCTCAGCTTTATATGCTGAAATTTTTTATTTTAGGATAACTAAGATCTTGTAAGTTCTTTCTAACAAGCTTGCATTGCTGCTTGCAAGGAATAAAAAAACGACACAGTTTTAAGGGAAAGGAAATATTAATTTGATTTGAGCCAATCGATCATGTCTACTTATTGACATAATCCTAATCAGTAAGAAGAGTTAAAACTAGGCACAAAAAGACAGTAAAGAGCCCAAACAAACACATTAACCTAAGTTGAACTTGAACAAAAGCTTTAAACTACAACTTTAGGGCCTTATAACCGCCTCAGCCCTTCTGAAAAAATTATGAAGTTCTGGAATAACTCATGTCCTGTGGTTTCCTTTTGATAAAATGAGGCAGATACTTGCAGGAGCAAAAAAAATACCACAGAATTCTAAGAATTTATAAGGAATATTATGTTATTTTTCAGCTAATCAATCTTGACCAATTGTTGGCTGAGTCCTGACCCATAGAAAATTTTTATGACCTATCCAATCCAAAAAAGGCTAAAAGGAAGCTCCTACAATTGCTGAAAATATGTATAATGTTCTTCACAAATGTTAATGTTGAAGAAAACTTCCTCAGGTCCTATCACCAAGGAAAAAATGTTATTTTCACAATGCAGTTTTGATGGAGTAGAATTCATGGTCACCTACAGAAATAATAACAAACCATATCCCCCTTCAAATGACGTAACGTTGTCAAACTTGACGGGAAAGTGAATAGAGCCCATTCAAAACAAAAAAGACACAAGTAGATACTCCTCTTTAGTCATTTCATTTCCTGTGTGACCTAGAGTTTTTTGGATACTTCCTAGATTATTATCCTCAAATTTTATTATTTCCTTATTGCATAAACTTATGTACTTTGTCTGCATCCCATGATAGGGGAAAGTAGATGCATGCATATGCATCTTAGATCTTATACATTGGACTATCTTAATAAAATCCACAGCTAAGAAAAAGAAAATAGAATAAGACAAAGGAAAGTACCATGCTCCGTAACAAGCTTATAAAATAGTGTTTAATTTGCAATGGGATACAATCTAAGTTCTAACTAGATAAGGAAGTTAACCTAAATACTAAATCCAAATAAAAGTCAGTTGCATCCATAGAAACCAATTTTTGGTTGCCAAATTCCCTGGAATTACTATAAAAAATAATTATGCCCACTTTGAATCTTCTTAAGACCACTGGAAATTCTCCACACCATGAATCTTTTAATCCGTAGAAGGCTAACAAATTAGAGGCCTACAATTGTGACCAAAAGCAACAATAGCACAATTCAGAAAAAACTAAAAGCCTTCACGAGCATAGTCACAATAAAGCAAAGCCTTCATTAGCATATTCACAATAGAGCAAAGCCTCCACAAGCTTGCACCCAGGTTAAAGGAAATAATACCTTTCTGACAGCACAGGCACTCTTGATATGGAATCATCATTAAAGCTAAAAGAAGATAAACACTATAGACAACTTCCTTGAAGAAAATAAAGTATGCAATATCTGGCACTGGATAGGTAACCAACATAGGCAGTGAAGTAAATAAAGTGAATATCCCATATAATATTTATTGTTGCATTAAAATTGTGTTATCACTTGAATGAATTCATTTAGTGAGCTTAACATATTTGTAAGCACCTCTGTTCCTGGTTCCTGGTAAGCCACATAAACTGTGTCAGCTCCAATCGAGTGCAAATAGACATTATCAAGAGGCGTTGAAATCATATATCTTTAAGCTAATGAACTATACATAATGAAAAGTTTGAAAATTTTAAAAGAGCTTGTTTTCTCACCTTATGTAATGCTTCAACAAGGGATGAAATAATATAGTCTGAGGGTTGCTTAACATATGACTCATTACATCCTTGTGCTTGTCCTTTATCCATGGCCAATTTTCCAGCTTGAAGAAGTTATGGCATGCATGTTTAAAAGAACAATTGGTGATAAGTTTATGGACATCTTTGACCCAAATACATTTGTCCTCCATTAGAGACAATATATAAAATACCTGAAACTGCATCCATCCGAACTTCCTCATGAAAATAGAACTTCAATAATGGAACAAGAATTGCACAACCTGTCATCAAACCAAAATTGGTTACATAATTTAATAAAGAAAAGTGTCACCTACATTTACTAACAATGATTAATTCCATCAAATACCTGCCCAATCCATGGATAGAATCCTTCTTTCAGTTCATCAACATAACAACAAAGCATGTTACATGCAGTAACCTTTTCTTCCAATACACTTGTTTGGATGCCTATCCTTTTGTCCCCAATAGTGATGGTCTCCACACTGTAGTTCAAAAAAATTATTAAGGGTATCATCTTTCAATAGAACATACTTTATGAACACATTTTGTAGAATGGCATTCAAAACAACATTGGAGATGCCCTTCACAGCAAAATATTCTAAACCTATGAGATATATATAAAACATTCATTCTGCATCGTAGATCTAAGTAAATTAGTGGTTCAGCAATTGCAAGCAGCTTAGATTCCGTCAGTTTTTCACTTTTGAAATAGACATAAGATATATGTAAAAGCATATGTACCATACTACAGAAAAAGGGAAGGGTTCAACTGCAAGCAGCTAGGATTTATTTGGTTTCTTCCAGACAACAGTTCAACAACGCCAAACTCCAATTCCTACAATGCAATCGCAATTGTTTCCTTGATCATTTCTCTCTTGAAATTAATTTCCATCGACTTGTCGTGACAGGATGCATATCAGCTTCTTTGATGTAAGATTTTTGGAAAACAAAAGCAACACAATATGACCTACCTGTTTATCTTCTATTTATTGTTTCTTACAAAGATGATGGCTTTAAAATGAAGAGGCTCTCTTTTACTCATGTCAATTTGTAGGTTTGTAATTCAATGATATTTATAAGACAAATGTTACTAATAAATTTGAACATCAGAAGCTAAGATAAGATGATGATACCAGTAGTTAATTTTCATTTCAGAATTAACTACTGGTTTATTCCTCTAGTTACTTGAAGCTCTTGATGATGATACCAGTGTAGACATAAAAATTATAAATATAAGATTCTTGCTGCTATTATAAATACAAGTTGCTGCATAAGAAAGACTGGAGATGGGTATGCTGAAATACAAGTCTGCTAACCTCTGGGCAACAAATGGCCTAGCTAGTGCTAATACCATAACGTAAAATTAAAGAGGATACATACCCTCTAGTAAGGTTATTGATATACCTCGACCTGCTAATTCTCAATGATACTGGTCAGATGCTTCAAGATATATCTTTGATTAATCCGGTTGCCCAATTCAAAGGGTTTCTAGTCTTTACTAGGGATATTTTCAATAGCAACTCAAAGACCTGATCTGAAACTGAATCTAACATGATCAGATTTGAAAGCATACGTAAAAACAATTTGTGTTTTGTTCTTAGCTCAATACATGAGCAGGTGAAAGACTGGATAAATTCATTAGTACCAACCCTTCCCTAGAAAGGGGAAATGAAAATTAATGAAAAATCATGAGAGAATGAAATTCAGTGATTTTGCTGAATCCAGGCACAACAGGAAGTCAATGAATTGAAAAAATGGAACAACCTTCGTACATGTCATCTAGATTGAACTTTGTATGTCTAGTTGCAAGTATCTTGTAAAATTTCTTGTCTATCTCAACAAAGGATTCATTATATAAAATTTGAAAGTTTTATCCCTTGCAGCCTACAGGTGTAGATCATATCTAAGGCTTAATGCTATCAGTAAAGTTGCATACTAAAAGCCAGGCCAACTAGACCCTGGTTCACTGGTGAGGTCAATAGAATATTAAACCAGCACCATAGATCTATTCAACTATGTGGTTTGCCTCAGCCAAATAGGATGCACTTCAAAGGGATGATGCCAGGTGCAAGTCCAGGGAAATTTTGGTGGAATAGTTACACCTCCGATCCTGCACTTAGAGTGAAACAAAATCTGCTATATGTGGTGCAATGCTTTTAATGGTAAAGAATAATAAGACCATAAATTTGTAAAATAGTTGACAGAAGATTCACTAAAGACAAATTCCATGCATAACAATCTCAGGGTGGACAAAAGAATACATAAACACACCTGAACAATTCCTGCAAAAGAGCTGCTCCATCCATGAGTCGCTGTGAGAGGCAGAATGGCAACAAACATTACAATTCTATTGGCATTACAAAGTGACAACCCCAGAGCCATCATGACAACAACTTTGGCTCTCTCTGATGTGAGAAACTCCATCAATTTTGATGGCCTTGAGGCATATGTAAGTGCACTTAATCCAATACCATCATCTTGGAAACCTATATCAGCTCCTGATACCACATATGTGCGAACCTGCTATGCTACAATCCTTGGCCTAAACACCCCTGATCTACTACATTTGTTTATGGGTTTGTCAGAAATTGAATTTGCACCTATAACCATCTTTTATCTTGTGGAATTTCTGAACTTTAGCAGGGCCTTCTTAGCCTGCCAGTTGACTTGATCCTCTAATGTTGAATTCAGAGCAAGTAAAGAAGATTGTTTATGTTCGATTTTTGCTACCTTTCCGGAACTAGAACTCGATTGAAGATTCTCGTTTCCCTAATGCCATCGTCAATGCGTGCAGAACCAGATCTTGACATCCTGCATAGAATCCGGGACCATGCACCTCATGTGAACTAGAACTTGATTATTGTTGCCCTAATGCCCTCGTCAATGTGTGCAGAACCAGATCTTGGAATCCTGCATATAATCTGGCACCATGCACCTCCAATAGTCAACTTCCAAGCCTCTTCCAAGCCCCAATAGTTGAAATGGGGGCGAATCCCTCCCCGACCGAGTAAATTCTGGCGAATGCCATTAAATTTTTATTGGACCTCCAACTTCCAAGCCCCAACCAGTGAAAATGGGGGGCGAATCACTCCAATCTCTCCCCTGACCCAGTAAAATCCAAGCAAATTTCATTGAAATAAGCTCCAAATCAGAAAATCCGAGGCGAATTTCATGGTTTAAGTTTTAAGTGCATTTATTTTGTTAGGCTAACACTTAATAATTAATTATTTTTAAAATAATTATAGGGCTAACTATATAAAACTATATAAAATGGGTTTTATATAAAAAATTCGCCCTACCAAAATTTAAAATCCCTTAAAATTCACCTTTGGGCTAAAATTCGCCCTTAAAATTTTCCCTGGATCCTACAGTGATACATTGTGATAATCAAAGTTGCATTAAACTCTCGATTAATCCCGTGTTTCATGATAGATCTAAGCATATAGTTATCTGGTATCATCATAGCAGAGATTGTGTGCAACGGAAGATCATGTTGCTTCAGTATATTCCTACGGAAGATCAGGATGCAGATATTCTAACGAAGGCGCTCACCAGGAGAAAATTAGAATACCATGGAGGGAGGATCGGGGTGAAGGATAATCCCTATCTTGTTGAGAGGGAGTGTTGAGATTCAACAAGGTGATGAGCTTAGTGAAAATTAAACACCTTCACTAAGTGGGGCCCGCAGACTATTTTTAGGTGTATGTCTATTTTTATACATGGTGAGCATATTCTCTAAGTTGCAGGATGCTATTTGTAGATGGTTGATCAAGTTGGAAAAATAGACGAAATTATATTTTTAGAAGATTGGGCGAAGTCTATTTATAGATCGCTAATCTAAAAATAGATGCATGTCGATTATTATTAGCCCTTAATAATAATCCGACAATAAATATCAACTTATTCTCTTGGAGCACTTTATTTCAGTGAACAAATTTGGAAAATCAGTGGGTTGAAGGAATTATGCAATTCCTAGGGTGGTTGGTGACTCATGCATGGAGGACTCAGTTAGAACTGAAGTGGCAGAGTTGTGACAGAGTTAGAAGAGTAGTTATGGGAGTTGTTATTTAGTTAGAAGAGTTAGAAGAGAGTTAAGTGAGTTAAACTCAGTTGTGCTATTTGTATCTAGTTCTAACTGAAGATACACTAGTGAGAGTTTAGTGAATTAATTATTTAATTAATTCACAACTAGAGACTCACTTGCAATTGAACAAATACAACAGTTAACTACTTGCATGCAGTTCCAGTGGAGACCCAGTGGAGAGATAGGTGAAAGGGTGAGATGGACTATCTGTTGTGACTATAGTGATGCATTCAATGCATTTGACACACATTGGAGATGCCAATGAGGATTGCGCAGTCAAGGCAAGGCCAATTCGAATTCATTAAGAGGTCTTCTTTAGCAGGGATTGCGCAGTGGAGGCAGGCTGTCAGGAGGCAAGAAATTGGTGCATAGATATGCAAATTTCTGCATGACAGTGTGTAATGATTGTTGATTGTACTGAGAGCTTGATGTACTAAGATTTGTATGAGATTGTTACATGATCCATTGATATACATAATATATGATAGTTGGGGTTTTTAGCTTTAAGGTTTCCCGTTAAACAACTGTGTTTATGTGCGATTGATTTTGCTTCATATGTGTTTTTCAATTGGCGATTTAATTTCCACAAAGAATTAAGTGGAAGGATTATGTATTTAATATAATATTAATTTGTTAGATCAGGGGAGTCCGGTAATATACATGCATCTTGTACAATTTCTACAGGAGCCCATGAAAGGAGGAGGAAGGTCCACTTTCTAAGGGATAAACCCCCATGGATGAGATCAAAGCTCTAAAATCAGAGAGCTCGACTCTATCACCACCATTTTACAACCAAATCACCGCCCTGGAACTTCTAGAGGTTGAAGCTTCTCCTCCATTTTAGGAAACACTGCCAGAAAGGGATAAGTGTGGTTTTGCCAAGAAATAAGGGCGCTGGCACCGCTAAGCCAGAACTGTCAACCTAACATCAGCGCGGGCATGAAACTAGAAAACATGTTGGCCCGGAAAACTAGGGTTTTGAACAAGTTCCTTACGTAATTTTCCAAGGCAGTTTTCTTTGAGTGTTTAGGGGATGTATTTACATATTTTTCCATGGTGGTAACATTGCACAGGGTTTGTCATGGGGCACTTCAAGATCAGGGAAGGGAAGTGAGCATGGTGACAAATTACTGTGTAACAGCGTGGAGTAAACATCAAGACCAAAAATAATATAGAAACAAAAACAAATCCATCACATCTTGTACCACCCATTTGTGAAACTTTGGAATATATTTTAAACAAAATAAGGACTGGCCAAAAATTGAAATAGTTTGCATTAGCTAAAACAATATATAATTATTGGGATTTACAGATACCCACCTTTCCTAATCTATGATTGAAGTTGTTATGTTGATGGATTCACAGATCTAGGATTTCATAGAGCTAAAACCCTCCACAAAGTCATTTACATCCCTTCCATTTTGACTATTTTTCACCCATATTGTTTTCCTTCTTATTGTAAGTAATGGTTATTGATATGCTTTTGATGCCCTTGGTCATCAGTCAACCTCGACTAGACTCAGTAAAAAATACCTATAATGTTGAAAAATGTTGGGCCTTACAACATGTTGGGAAAATGGGTAATAAAAGATCCTATGTGCCTACATATTAAGTTGTCTTCCATAATTAATTAAATTAAATAATATAAATCATTGATCAATTGAGCATGGACCCGACTATGTCACCTCATTCCATGTGATCCATAATTGATTAAATTAAATAATATAAATCATTAATCAATTGAACATGGACCCAACTAGCTATGTCACCTCATTTGCATGTGTATATTAGGCTCTCGATTTTTCCATGGATAGAATAGGTCCATAAGGAAATTTTATGGTGCTTCAATGAGGCTTTTGGTTTGTAACTTAAGGCTTTGTATTCTCTTTTATATGAAAATAAAGTTACTAATTTAATGAAAATTGTAGCCTCAAAACGTGAATTCTAGTCATGAAATCTCATATTTATTCCTAAAAAAACATGAAAAAACATTCTAAAATGCAAATGTGGCTATGCAACATCACCATTTTTTCATTTTAGAGTTAAAATTTTAACATTTAAAACCTTGGCATTTAAAACCAAATATAATTATTATGAAAAGCACGAAACAACAGCCGAAAATGCAAATGTGGTCATGCAACATCACACTACTTTTAGAGTTAAAATTCCAACATTTTTCTACGATGAAATTAAAGAACAAATATCATGACCATGAAAACCTTAAATTTCAACACTTAAATCAAAGAGTTGTTTGACGAAGTACAATTTTTTTTTAAATGTTAAAATTATAGCTCATTTGAAATCCTAGCCTAGGACAACTTAATCCCCTTTACAATAAGACATGAAGCATTGAAGTTGACCATTTTTTTATCCATAATCTATAAAATCCTCAAGTCTAGTGTAAACAAAATCACAAAAACACTTAAAAAAAAAAAAAACATCATAAAGTATATTTAAAAAATATATATCAAGTTAAATAGTTTAAAAAATATATTTTCTTAAAAAATCAATTAAAAATGATTTAAAACAATATTTTAAAATCCATTTAGTTTTTTTTTTTAAATAAATTAAATTAAATTTAAAACAATAAAAAAATTACATTGAGAAACTTAAAAATATACATACAAAATTTAAAGGAAAAAATTAAAATAATAAAAAAATAGAAAAGGGAAAGTTACAAACTTGTATTATTTAAAAAAAATCAAATTAATAAATAAAAAAAGCAATTAAAGAGGGAAAAAGGGGTGGCAAGAGCGAGAGTTGTTGTTCTCTACCCTGATGAAACAATAGAATTAATATTTTTGTGGGGATTGGGACAACAAACCAACAATCATGCATAATCATATGCCCTCTTTCAAGGTTTAGTGCCTGTTGAGGAAATACATATCTCTAGTTTTTTTATCATTAGATATTCGAAACTTATCATTCAAATCCCAATGAATGAGATATTCCCAAAAGACCTAGTTTTATAACAAGACGTAAAAAATATCTAGAGGATCCTAAAAAAATTTAATACTTTGAGCTCCATCACATTCTGTGACAAAATAACAAACTAGCGGGTTCCTTGGCTAAATTAAGCACCTCATTTGACCAAGGTATAATCAGGATTAATGGAAATCAAAGATTTAAACCCTTACCATAATATGATGATTGGGAAATAAAAAATCAATGGAGAGATCCAATTGGCGCCCAAGAGAAGTTGAGTAATGCAAAAACTATAATAAATCAATATGGATGGCGAGGAGTTGATAAGTTCCTATCTTAGTGGTCATTGCAGCAAGAATGTGAAGAGTAAGATTTTTCATTGGGTATGAAGTTTTCCCAAGTTCAAGTGTTGTATGGGCGCATGTAAAAGTCCAACGCTGATAAGGCCATTGAACTACTATGGTCCTTTTTCATCCGGAGTTTGGTTATGGAATTCAATGGTAGTTCACTCTTGGTCCTCTAGTTCAATATTTATGGGCTTGTCCTGTGTGAGGACCATTAAGATGATGCAAACAAAATTATAGAAATGATGAGGGACATATAGCAAGGATGCCTCAACATCCATATAGGAAATCTATAGACAAGTTACAAATCCATATATTTAGGATGGAAAGACAACGGTTTGCAAGGTTGGAGCCTACAATTGGTAATTCACTTGGTGATTAGAATGGTACGAGTAGTCTTGAAGGGTTGTTATATGTGGTAACCTTTTGTTATGTTGTGTTATTTCCTTTTGACTTTGAACAGTAGATGGGTTAAATTGAGAATTGAAGGAATTTTATGGGTAATTTAGGCTAAGTTTGGTATTAACCCCACTCATGGCCATAGCCTGGTCTCTGTTTCATGTGGGTCAAATGGATTGAGGTAATTTTGAGCTCAATTCGGCACACATATCAATTTTTCGCTTGGAGAAATTGTGGGTGGCAGTGTCTTCTATCAATTTATCATGTTATTCACTAACATTGGGTTTAAATCTTTCCTTTCTCTCTATCTTGTCTTTTGATTGTTTACTGGTGCAATTTAGCCTATGATGCTATTTGGGAACCTCTAATCAAGTTCTGCCATCCTAGAACAATAATGTTTGACTATTTACTAGCTTGGGTTGCACAAGATAAATATTGTTATGCAGAGCAAGGTATACATATCTAACATGAGAGCTCACAAATGGTAAATCCAAGAAAGGAGCATAAACATCTTTATGGGTTCCATCAATCATTAATCTATGTGTTGAGTTGTGCTGAGAAGAGTGTTTTCACTCCAATAATGCAATGTCAGTTTCACATGGTTTGTGCTAAGTTTCAACTAATTAACAGGAATAGGAAAGAGCAAGAAAAATTAAGACTAAGCTCACAACCTACTTTTCGTCTTGCCAAGGTAGTGGATCCCTTTTTATTTTTATTTTTTATTTTATTTTATCAGGAAGGAAATCGGTAACTAGAACCAAACAATCAAATTTGCCACACAAGATCACATCGCGTTGCTGCCATGAAAACCCTCCTGGCTGGCATCATCCCCCGCTGACAATACACAACAAGGTTCATAGGCTTACGCCTGACGGGCACCCACGGGGTTTGAACCGGTGGCCTTTACAAACAAACGCCTTAACATAACACTCAATCACCAACAAGCTGCCACCCGGTGGGTTGTGGATCCCTTCTTATTACTTACAATAGAGCTAGACAATTCCTCTTCACTTAGATTATTGGAACCATGGGAGCTTTAGGATTGAAGCCAATATGTTTCCTTCTAGTGAGGAATTCAAGCACTTAATGGTTAAATCTTTGACTTTCAATAAGAAATCTTTAATTTGAAACTTTGGTGTGATTATACAGTTGCTAGTGTGACCACATTCATCGACCCCCTAATTGAACATCGAACCATTGTGCAGAGAACCGGAAATGAAGTGTCAAGTCTTTGCGAGCATGTTCAATAATTGCAACTGTCACTCAATAAGAGCCCTATGGAACCCTCTTCTATTAGTAATTCCAGTGCGCAAGAGATTCCATATCTATATGCTCTATTTCCTCGTCAGTTTGGGAGCTTAGGGTCGAGGAATGACCTTCCTCCCCATATTTTCTCCACTTCCTCACTAGTTTGGGAGCTTAAGATGGGGAATGATCTCCCTCCCCCTATCAATTTGTATGTTTTGTATACTTTGTAAAAAAATGATTTTTTTACAGTATATACTCTGATTGACATAATAACTTAGTTGTCGTAGATCTTAATTTTTTTGATGAAGTACATATTTTATGGCTTGTCATGCTTCTCATCAAAATAATTAAATCAACCATTTCTCAATGTACTTGCTGCAGATATGACATAAATTTTTATTAATATAATATATTTATTTTGTTTAATAAAAAAAACAAAAATATATTAAAAAAAACAAAAAACAAAATCAAAATGAACTCGTGATAGGATGGGGGTATCACCCCTACTATTTAACGAGTCAAAGTTATAGGACCCATCCCCCCACCACCATTGCAGCCGTAGGCTTTATCTAATCTCTAATCATTTTTAATTTATGTTGTCAATTTTGTTTAGTTTATAATTGAAAACAATATTAAATTATATTTATGTATTTTTATGTTTTGTAATATTTTAAATTTAAATTTCATTTTTAATTTCATAAGATTTTTAAATTTTTAAATTTTTTTTATTGATTTTTTATTTCAAATAAATTGAATTTCAAAATTTTATTTTCTTTTGGATTTAAAAGGTAAATTATATTTATATGGAGAGGAGTTTTATTTTACCTTTTTGTTAAAAAAAAAAGTTTTCATTTTTTTTAAAGGTGTGTGTGCGTTTTTTTAAAGTTTAAAAGGGTGGATTTTCTCATTTTTTTCCTGTGAAAAGAAACCCGTATTCTAATATATATATATATATATATATATATATATATATATATATATATTGCCATGTGCATCCCGCTGGATCTAAGCCTATCCAGAAAGACAATACTATCACAAAATTATCAGCTAAGTGTATATAGATATCTACAATAAGACAAGGGCATCAACAATATAAAAGCAAGAAAATTAGTTCTTGTTTTTTATAGTCACTGTGTCATAATATGATCAAAATAAAAGTCTAGTAAATAGTTACACACAAGATGGTTGTCGTGCAAAAATTTAACAAGTATAAATAAATGCATGAAACAAAAAAAAGTGGCCATCCATATAGGGCCGATGGAATAACAGGTACTGCTCTGCGCCCTAGAACTTAGTCACTAACCATAATCCCTGATCCATGAGTACACCTTCCTTAGAAAGTCAGTCAATGATCCCATTCCTTTCCTTGTAAACACGACATCATGTGAAGGATGTGTAAAATAGAATAATATGTTGTATGTCTCCCACTAGATCAACAAGTAATAAATTCCCGTAACATTAGATCTTCTTAACCTAGTTAACAACAATTAAAGAGTCCCCATAGCATTGAATATGTGAAACTCCTTTTTCAACAACAAATGAAATAAGAGCCTGGCGAGCAAGAATCTCAACCCAATTAATTGTCTCCCTGCCCAGTCCCATCTTCACATGATTAAAGGAATGGTTTTCATTTAGATGCATAACCAAAACCCCCACCACATGTGGGCACATCCCCTAGGGATGCACCGTCAAAAGAACCCTAGGGTATTGTAAAATTTGACATCTCATCAACAATATGACTGCCATGAGAGGACAACTACATTTGTGAAAAATGGGAGATAA
The DNA here is from genome assembly GCA_034641835.2 of Pinus albicaulis. Taxonomy (NCBI): domain Eukaryota; kingdom Viridiplantae; phylum Streptophyta; class Pinopsida; order Pinales; family Pinaceae; genus Pinus; species Pinus albicaulis. The sequence continues at coordinate 837,719,067 of CM076578.1, forward strand.
TATTCAAGCCATCCAACAACAGTTTTCTCAGGAAAAGATGGGGAATCCATAAAATTGCCTTGTTGCATGAAATCCATATACCCCAACATGGGATCATAGGAAGCATACGAAAATCATAAGTGGATTGATTCTCCACCCAAACATGCCAGGTAGTCGAGAATGTAAAACTTGTCCATTGACAATTCATACCCAAAATGGAAGTGCATGTATCCCACAATCGCACAACAAAGGGACAATGAATGAGAATATGGCCAATATATTCCCTCGAATCCATACGTAAAGCACACCATCCCGACCCGACTTTAAATTTGCACTGCATAACATCCCACATAGGTATCTTTGCATTCATAATAGCCCATACCAATATATTTTATTTTATGGGGCACTAAGATTTCTGAAAGACACCCCACCACCAATTTGTAAGCTGTCCTAGCAGGACTGAACTGAGGTGAATTTACCAAAGCTTCAGAGTATAAATGTCATGCGGTGCAATAGCCCACACTAGCTCATCCATGTAATGCCCCACCACACATTTACCCATTTTTATAAACTCTCTAGGGTAAAAATGACCTGAGTGTCACTATGATATGACCTGACCTCCAAGTTCCAATTATGGTAGTGGGGCCAACTAAGCGAAAGAAAACTGCCATCCCTTAGGGACTACATACCACTCAAGAGCCTGAGAGCCACCCTAGGTTATCAATCCCTAAGTTGGAACTTAGTTTCACTAGCTTAACTCCACAACGACACTCATAACACAACATCCATATTTGGGAGGCTATAATTGAACCCATAAGCATGTCTCCATGCAGTTATGACCCAAAATCCTTAGTTTTGTGCCAGTGGTTGCAATATCTATGCCACTTTTTCAGGATAGCCTCCAGAACACTGCCAAAAACTACCTATAACTTTCCATAAACATAACTAATATAATAAAAAAGCTAAACAACCAATACTTGAGCAAGATCCTGGCCAAGACATGCCTAATGAATGATAAACATTTTGTCAAACATATGATAAACATAGAAGCTATAGGTCATGATGGCATATCTAATCATAAACTTCTGATCTTGATCTAAAAATCACCAAGAAGGCTCTATGCCCCCTCAAGATATCTGCAACAACGCTTTTTAGCCCATGCATTCATTAACCATTCAATAACTTGTGAAATCATGAGCAAGAGCCATAGCCAAATCACATCATAGAACCATGCATATAACCAGAATAGAAACCATGAAAAATCAACTATAATATCAATATGATAATTAGTATAAGTGCTCATAGAGCACAATACGAAAATAACACATATTAACATAAGAAAATTCCAACCAAGTTAGGGACTTCCACGTACCACCCAATCATAGATTGGATAAGCCAAAATTTGTCTTTCATCCAATCAACCCCGCTCCATACTCCAAGCATGAATGTGCGATCATATGGGTTAAACAAAAATAAAACCAACTAAGTCTTTCAAAGGCCAAACTACCTCAACCCTAAACCACAGTGATTTCACTTAACCGATCGATAAATCACTGATACCAAACTAGATTATTCTCTACCCAAGTTGTCCAGGGCTCCAGGGACTACTAACTCAACCCACAACCTCCAGGGGCCAAGCTGTTACAGGGTTCCAGAGATTTACCATCTCAACCCATAGCCTCCAGGGCACCCATGTTGTTCCAAGGCTCTAACGAATTTTTCCCAACCCACAACCATTAGGGAACCTTAGAACTAATAAAAAATCAAAATAGGGAACCCACTACACCATGGTTATCCAGGAAATGGAAAGGCAAGGCTGAAACCACTGTCAATTCATGCAAATATCCATGCACATGACAACACATAACTAAGGAACCACATGCATATACCATGCATCCAAAAATTAGCAAGGAGATCACACATGTAACCTGTTACCTACAAATTTATCCCGTTGTAGTTGTTTATCCAACTGTCTCCTTACGCTCCCTTGCTTTCCTTTGCTGGCCCTTTCTCCAAATCTAATTGAATTCTAGAGTGCTCCAAGAATGCTCTAAGTGTGCAAGAGTGTACGAGAGAATGAGAGTGTGGATGGAGAGAACCAAAAATGAATTGAAAAAAACTTTGAACCATTTCTTTGATGCCTTTTTATCATTGATGTCTAATCTCTTCCTTTCCTTTTCCTTTTTTTTTCTCCATTTTCCTTCATATTCTATCTAATTTCCCTTGCATGCATATTTGTGCCTCTTCATATTCCTTTCCTCCTATTTTCTTTATTTCTCATAATTAAATTCCAAATATTTCCTCTTTGGCTTTGCTAATTTCAATAGCCATTAATAAACCACAAGTGACACCCACTATAATTTTTTCCTACCATTCAACTTGGAATACATGTCCCATGACCTTGGTCTTATTTTATTTACATGGAAAATCAACTAGGGGTTGTTACAAACCCCTCCCGCTTGGGGGAACACTATCTTCAGTGTTCAATGGCACTTATGACCAACAACACATATTGCTTATGGAGCTTTATAACACAACTCAATGCAACATTTACAATGACCAACTGCTAAAACCATGACCACCATAATTCTTATTGGAACTTTATAATACAACCCATTGTAGTATTTACAACATATTTCTTATTGGAGCTTCATAACAAAACTCACTATATATATATAACAAAAACATGTATATCAAACAAATTATCTCGACCAACAAATAAGGAAGGATACAAAGCCCGCATTTGATCAACCATCTCCTATGTAGCTTCATCAGGCCCAAAGTGCTTCCACTGCACTTTAAATTGCTCTATTGCTCGGTTCCGGAGAGTGATTTGTTTCCGTTGCAAAATGAACTTAGGTTCTAGCTAGAACTCTCCCTCTGGTTCCACTTGCAATAAAGAAAAATCAATCACATGATCAACATCCTAGACATATCTCTTAAGCAATGAAATGTGGAAAACATCCTGGATACCAATTATTATGAAACCAACTCCCAAAATAGAAGAAAAGAGAGATCAACGTCTTAGAAATCAACCACTTCGAGGGAAAAACCTCCTTTACATTACATAAATGAACAATTCTTGGATGACACAAAAGATAAAACCTCATTTCTATATATAGGAGTCCATGGGGTCATAATATAATCCTATCCGACCTAACAATAATAATGTAAGAGCACAATAATAACAATATGGGGACTACAGGGGTACAACAATAACAATAAGGGGGCTACACTAACAAAAATAAGGGACTACATTAGTAATATAGGGCCCTAAGAAAATGCAATATGATATATCAAAATTAAGATACCAAGTGAAACAAATTTCTCTCTCACAAAGAGTAACCAAAAATGAATTGGAAGCTAAGATGGATGGTATATAAGATTTGAAGAATGGTTTAAAAACAAACATGGAAGGTTTTACAAAGTTGCTACAAGAAATGCTTCCTAATGGCGAAAAGGTATTAGATGAAACTGATGTTGAGAAAAAAATGAACGTTAATCATGATTCCATAGACTCTCACTTTTGATTGAAGACCCACCATATTCCAAATATCAATATGAGGAAGTTTGATGGAAAGGATACAGTAACATGGATACAACATATGGAGCAATATTTTGATCTCCATAATGTGCAACACAGACAAATGGTACGCATTGCAACTTTATATTTAAAACCCAATCAGTTTGTATGGTATCGATGGATTTTTTCTCGTAAACCACTTGTCACTTGGTCCATTTTTATGAAGGAAATGATAGCACATTATGAGGATACAAACATAAACACCTTCTTTAGCTAATTGATAAATCTCAGACAAAAGGGTTCAATGGTGGAGCACATTGAGGACTTCCAAAAATTGAATATTAGGGTAAATAATATTCCAGAGGAGCATAGGATTGATGTATTCATAGGGACCTTAAAGGATAACATCCAGTATGAGGTTTGCCTTTGGGCATCTGATTCATTGGAGAAGGCATTCAGGGTGGAAAGAAAAGTTGAAAGCAAAATTTGGGAAACAAGGAATTTTACCACTCACAACTATAAATATGGAAGTGTTGTTGCTCCTAGCCTTCCACAACCTACAAGGTTGACACCAAAAAAATTGGAGGAAAAAATAGCAAAAGGGATTTGTTACAGTTTTGATATAACATACACTAAATGTCATAAGTGTGCCAAGAATAAATTATTTTAAATAGATTGCAAAGAGGAGGAAGAAAAAGAACAAGAAACGTCAAAAGAAGAGGATATACACTGGGATCCAACCCCAAAGAAAGAAGAAATTAATCCTACCATATCTTGTAATGCATTGGCAGGAATTACCACTCCTCAAAATCTCAAGATAGAAGGTCATATTAAGAAGACAAAGGTAATAGTGTTGATTGATTCGGGTAGTACCCATAAATTTTATTCATTGTAAGATAACCAAGGAGTTGAATTTCTTCCTATATCCAACGCTAGAGTGTCAAGTGATGGTTGCAAATGGAGGAACTATAAATTGATCTGGAAAGTGCCATAATATCAAGCTATCCATGGTGTAATATGTATTGAATAGTCCAATCCTTTCCATTCGAATGGGTGGTGCCAATGTTGTACTTGGAGTCCAATGTTTACAATCTTTGGGGACGATAACTTTTAATTTTTAAGAACTTTTCTTGAATTTTCTTTGGGAAGGAAAGGTAGTTGAATTAAGGGGTATTGTAGGAAAACCAGGAAAGATAAGCAAATCTAATGGCATAACAAATATTCTAAAGAAAGAACAACATGGAGTAATTGCACAATTATGCTCACTAGAAGTTCAAACATAAAAATCATCTATTTCTCGATATGTCCAAAAAGTCTTGGATAAACATTCCAAGACATTTGATACTCCCAAAGGCCTCCCACATGTTATCACTTGAATAGGATAGGCTGGTATTTTTCAACCTCCAACCAAGAGTATCTATTTCAAACCAACTTTTAACTGGAAGGGCTACCTTCAAGTCTAAGAGGGCTCTCTCAAAAATAATTATAAAATTCTTTGTATAAACTCAAAATTTCAGATGGCTAACTCAGGATCTTTGTGTGATTTTGCAGGTGAAAGAGAGTGTGATGACTGCCACCATTGGGCATGGAGTCAGTTAAGAGAAAATTCAGTTACAAACAACATTGATTTATGGAAGCTGAGGCATTTTGGCTTATTTTTAGTTTTTTGCATTGATCTTGTAACAAGTTTCCTTGGTTTGAAGACAAAACCTGGTTCCTCTTGTGTAAAATCCAGTTTCTTGGCTCTATTGCTATTTTTCCGAGTTTCTGTCTTTGTTACTTCTACAGGCTGTAAACATAGGCTTTCTTAAATCTCAATGGATTCTAAAATATCAGTTAACTTGCCCTTCCCTTTACTTTGTTTTTCTGGTCACCCTTCTCTCAGTGCTTGCGGAAGTCTTCACTATAGGTTCTGCCTCTGGTATCTTCTCTTCCCTTGGGGTTGCTGACTGATATTTTGGGGTTTTTCTATAACTAGGGGTGGAAAAATCTAGCTCATATCCACTCAAATATAATAAGGTAATCCACTCTTTGTTTAAACCTATTTAGATCTTCTACAACCAGAAATATAATGAGGCCATGATGAAAAACATAAGTATTGCTACCATCAAGCTTGGCTTGGACCTTGTCATCCATCTTCCCCAAAATATTATAAAGATAAAAAAGGAATGTCTGGAGGTTGTTTACTTGTGAAATGCAAGAGCAATCTGAAGTGATACTGGTAAACCATGTTGAACCTGCCTTCACATGTAAAGTACTTATGGATGACCATTATAAGTTTGGAAAAATATTGTTTGAGGAAAGTTCTGGAAATGCTAGCAATCATATCAATCCCTTTGTATTCTTCCTTGAAAAATTCATCACAATTTAGCAGTTGAAACTTCTGAACCTTGAACCACATCTCACCAGAACTGGGGATCTCTGTGGCACAAGAAATCGTATCAAGGGATACTGCAAAATTCAACATGCCCACCTTTGATTATGTCCTTGTGAAATTTATAGAAAAATCCTTGGAAATATGCTCATAGTAACCCTGTAAATTTTGGAAAAAACGCAGGCATCCCACGATGGCAAATGATTGAATGAAAAAAAGGTCTTCCTCCAATAGCTTCATGTCCATAGGTTCCTAGCGTAAACTGAGTATTCTTTATACTACTTTTTCTATGCCATGGCTGCAACACGTATAGAGCTCCTTGCCACCTAAAATTTCTTTTAAAAATAACTAAACCAACTATGACGACAATAGACCCTTTCCTATGACAACAAGACCAAGCTAAAGTGAAAATAAAAATTAGGTATGAATTAACTTTATGGTGTGAACGTTTGGGTTGAAGGTGGATACTAACACATGATAATGATATATCATGACTCTGACCCTCAAATTTTAAGAAGTGTACCATTACCAAGAACAACACAGTTACGTAGGGGAATATGTGTTCAAAGAGACATATCCACTAAGGAAGTGTCACGAAATTCCGTAGAAAACCCTCGATTTCCTTAACTGGAGCTGCTACAAATTTATGCAAAATTGTCTAAACGATAATTACAAACTAATATGCCTAAAAAAAATGGTAATTAGGATTCTGTTGTGTTATGAAACAACCCCCCCATTTATTTGAATATCGATTAAGGTTATGAATGATAAATGGGGACCCTTTAAAAAACAAATAGAGTTTAGGAAACATTATTTCACTTTACTCTAAGTTTTAAAAAGTTAGGAATAAAAGGCATGAACCTTTTTCACTTTGGTTTAATTACGCTTAGCGCAAATAGAAAAACTCAGAAGTCAAACAAAGTTGGAACACATATATAAAGTGCGAATTGCGATAAGCGCTAAGACCTTTATGTGTTATATGCAAATTCTTGATAAAAACTGAAAAACCCTTATAACTATAAATCACATCACATCTCCCTAAAAGATAAAATTAGAGAAATATCATTCGAAAAGAAAATGCGATGAGTTCAGACTTGATATGTTGGGGCCTTTGTTTTGAAAAAGAAACAATTTTTGAGTTGCGGAGAATAGGTGGTGGAGTGCAATCAAGTTAGACAGGGAGCTGTCATGGTTGCGGAAATCTGGAAGATAGGTGGCGCGAAAGTTGCGGAGAATAGTGTAGATGGCAGATATGGGAGACAGGGAAAATCAATAGAACTCCCAGTAATCAAGAAGAAGCGGGCAGAGCAGGAAAATAGGAAAGACTGGCAGTCACGCTGGCAGAAGAACAAATAGGAAATCGACCAGCATAGAAGAGATGGTTAGTCAGTGCGGTAGAAGGCCAATAGAGAGCGAAGAGCCGTAGGAGAGCTCTGTGAGAACTCTATTGTACTGAATCACAATGTAATAGACTCTGCGAAGTGATGTATGCTTTTTTGATATTGATAATGAAATATGGTTATTGCTGTGTGTAATGTTACGAGTTGATTGTTAATAATTTGCTTACTATGAATGTATGCCCAATTTTAAATTTTAATTCAGCATTCTAAACATGCTTGATGAGTAATAGCGTATATAGAGAGGCGAGATTTGTTTGTTGTTCCAAGTTTCCTTAGCTGTTCTTCATGGTTGTAATCGTTTGGTACATGATCTGTCTCCTAATATTACTAAGGTCATGACATGCGTCGGGTGAGACGCTTTGCTCTCTGGAGTAGGGTGAAAATGCCGGTGTTGTGCTAGACTACTACGGAAACCTTGTTGACCTCTATCCTGAACCTGGGTCTTGCCCAAAGACCTCCTTTTTCGCCAACAAATGGTTCCATTGCCGGGACCTGAAAATTCATTTAGGAGTTAGATCATGGTATCATGGATCTATGAGAGGGAACTACGAAGCTGGTGGGATAACCAATTAGACCAGTTCATATCGCAACAAGCGGAGCTACGACAAAAGAGGGAAAATACTATTAGAGTTCGGGTCTTGTTTTCTGAATTTGCAAGTGACCTCTACGAAATTTTCTGGGGAAAGTTTCCTGAAGAAATTTATAATTGGTTGTGGAGACTACAAATCAAGTTACTCCTAGGAGGATCACGTAGAGTCTGTCGCAAGTGGATGCACATGGATCTAGTAGCACTCCATCGGTTAGATACTGATTTGACCCGAGCAGTAGATTTTTGGGTACAATCTACCTTGGAAGGATACATTGTGGAATTCGCAGCTGAGTGTTACCAATCCTTTACAAAAGCCAAGGACATATTCAGATCCAAATTGCGGGGAGAACTGTTGAAGGAATTCCCGTTTTGGATCAAAGCTTTAATGGTGGACGAGGGTTTGATGGCATTTCAAAAGTCTGAGATGGAGACTTAAACCTCTAGTACTGGGGGAAGGAGCTGAGGGAAATATTCTACAAGTAAGTAAGAAGGGGGAATAGGGATACGGATGTCAGAACCTCCAGTAGATTGAGAGAGCGACAAGCACATAAGATGGCGTAGATTGCTGAGAAGTGACAGGAAAGGGTGATGAAAGAGTTTGAGAAGCAGGAGAGTACTCGACAGGACAAGGAAAAGGAGCCGTAGATGAAAAAGGAAATAGAATGTCAAATGGGATCCCAAGGAATAGGAGGCACCATCAAAGAAGTTAGGCAAGTGTATAGGAGCCCAACCCGAAGAGACAAGGGAGAAAAGTCCAATATGGAGGACACGCGCCTCGAGGAGACATCTGATGTGGAGCTGCATGTTGCGATGGAGCAACTATTTCGAGAGAGGTTGACATCTGTAAATCAAGGTAATCTTATTCCCCAAAATTCAAGTAGTGCTAGTCCCAACCTTCCCCTGGTACTCTATCAGCCACCAGATAAATTTTTCGTTTAGTTATGGGAGTTTAGCAAGTTGAATAGTGTTAAGTCTACAATACAGATAACTACTATCTATAGTGCTAGTAATACAATCTCACAGCTAGGAAATAGAGGTTTTATTTTAGTACCCCCCATACAAGGAAATATGGTGGGATCGTTCACCCGATACCTAGAATTCTCCGGGAGGGGTAACGATGATGTGGAGCAACACAGGTATCTCTGCGAAGCAATATGGAGGGCTCGACAGACACCAGAGGTAGTTAATTTGATTGAGTTTCAGACTACTCTAAGAGAGAGAGCTCTTCGCTGGTTCATTAAATGGTCATAAGCTCCTCCAAACCCAGTGATAGACGATGTGAAGAAAGAATTTGTCAAAGAATTTAAATTACCTTAGACATATCAACAAGGATTGTCTGTGTTGTGGGAAATCAAACATTAGGAAGGAGAAATGACTTGGGACATGATGAGAAGGTTCAGGGATGCGATTGGGAAGCTGAGTTACCCAATTGACCCAAACCACCAACGAGATTGGTTTATTAAAGCACTCCTCCCGTTGACAAGAACTCCACTGACACATCAAAAGATTGATACCTTACAAGATGCCTTGGAGAAAGCCATGAAGATAGAAGCTATGGCGAGGCATCTGCAAGAGTTCAGAGGAGGAGCAGTAGTACAAGACCATTCCATATTAGGGCACAACATTAGATATCCAGTTTAACGGAGAAGTTGAAATAAATTCATCCGATACAACCTGCAAGGCCCAATGTGTGGTGTACCCATTGCTTGATGGAAGGACACGTGGCCATAGAACGCCCGAGGTTGCAGGGGAAAAATGCGGGAGCTTCAGAAATAGGGGCATAGGGGGCTCCACGAGTTGGGGGAGTTCGCAGATAAATACTCAAGGATTATACCAACTGCAACCCCACTTCCTAGGGTTACCTGCTCAATAGAATCAGACCGCAACTGACTACTGTGAAATACGTAAAGGAATTGGTCATCCTCCACGACTATACCCAATTTTGTAGAAATATTCCAACATTCCAAACAATACATATTGTGAATTTTGAGCTTCTATAATGCATAATATAGACCAGCGTAGAGCCCTCGATGCACTGGCAGAACGACTGGACAGTCCATCTTATAGGGTGAATGAAACTCCAAGGGGACGAGGAGGAGGAATGAGAGGTGGCAGAACTGGAGGAAGAGGACCAGTAAGGTGCTATAACTATGACCAGGAAAGGCACAGAGTAAGGGAATGTCCGTTACCTAGATGACCATGGTGCTCTCAGTGTAGCGTCAATACACACACAACTGAAGACTGTCCAGAATTAATTAAGATATGGGAGGAAAGAGCCAGAAAAAGAGGAGCGAATATGGTGAATGCAAAACTAAGAATAGTATAAGCTCATCCCATGCAAAGCGTAGCCATAATAACCCAGGGAGGAAAGAAAATAGGGGAGGATGCACAGAATATGGACCCGATAAAGTTGATCAAGCCAGCATCTCCAAAGAATGTTTTCAGAATCGATAGACAAAAGAAATATTTTAAGGAGGCAGTGGAAACATTTTCCCAGATAGGGGGGGAGTATAAGCATTGAGCTTCCACAGCCGACTGTCGAAAAAGAGAAGCAGACTCATACAATTACAATTATTGAGGAATGGTTCCGACTGTTCTTGAAAATTGTAACCAATGCACCAATAATGGAACAACTAAAGAAAAATCTAGAGTTGTGGTGCAAGAAAACACAGAATTGGGAGAGTCCAGAAATCCAACAGAAAAATTCATAATAAGGATAAAAAGAAACAAGAGAAGAACTGGAAATGAATTCCATGTGAATACTCAAGTTGCAGGATTTCAAATAAAAAACACAATGCTCGATCTAGGATCTGATGTCAACATTCTACCTAGAAAGACATGGGAAGCACTAGGGAGGCCAAAGTTGACATACTCACCAATACAACTCCAAATGGAAAATTAGTACTGTATTGTACCCATAGGAAGGCTATACGAGGTCAAGGTTGATGTCGCGGGACTGAAAACATATACACATTTTGAGGTGATAGACATCATGGGGGACAAGGATCCCTATCCTACTTTATTGGGGATAGATTGGGCCTTTGAGAATTATGCAGTGATTGATTTGAAAAAAGAATTGATGATATTTGAAGATGGGGAAGTCGGGGTAATTCAACCACTCGATCCATATCAAGGACCCCGATATACAGAAATTGTTGACAACAGAGAGGATGCTCAACTTCTCGATCACCTTTTCCAGATGACGACAGGGAAGAGAGAAGACTATATCAATCCAACAACGGGAGGGACCATAAGCTGGAGAAGTGTTTAGAGTTTAGATTTGGGCTCAGAAATAGCTTGGGATGATTGGCAACAGGGAGGATACGAAACCAACACTAGAAGATTTGCTAACATCCAGGTAGTCAATTGGATTGGAACCGAGCTAAGAGGATATCCGACTCTATCAAATATGCATGCTGTAAATACATTTATTGCAAAGGTAGAAGAAAAAGTACCAATAGAACATATATTCCCTATTATGGATGTAGCACTACAATCCACGTCAGCAAGATGGTGGGTTAACCATCGCAACTCGCTTTCGCAATGGGAAGATGTTGCAATAGCACGAAGAGCTAGATTCAGAGAAGATGCAGGACCACAATTCATTGAGAAGTACCAAGGGGATTCTGACCCCAAAAAGCATTTAGATAATTGTGAGTACAACTGGAAGAGAGAAGGATATCCAGAATCTCTATGGATGCATAACTTCATACATTCACTAGACACCGTTTCGCAAGCCTGGTACTTGACGGAGGAAAAGAAGAGAGGAACTACCACATGGAAAGTAGTTGCAGAAAATTTTATGTAATGTTTTTATTTTAAGGGAGAAACAGAACCAGTCACAAATGCACTCCAAGCCATCAAAAGAGTTTTATTTTTTTCCAGAGATTCAGGAGGATGAAGAACTACTGCTCTCAGAACATAAAATCAAAGAATCAGTAGCATGCAAGCGGATAGATCGTGAGATGGATGAAGACGATTTAGAGAATCTAGGACACTTATACTTTGAAGAGAAAGAGGGGGAGCGAGATATATAGGAGGAAACAACCATAGAAGGACCACACCTGTTACCCTTGAGGACTAATAAGCTAAACATTGGAAGCACAGAGAAACCCAAAATTGCATCCATCAGAGACTACTTGGATACAGAGAAAACCAAGGAAATCTTTGACCTATTACAAGAATATGAAGATTTATTCCCATCCTCAGTAGGGGAGCTAAAGGGAATAAAAGGGGACATGGGGGAAATGCACATAGCCTTAAAGCCATATGCAAGACCAGTAAAACATAGGCCTTACTGCCTAATCCAAAAGTAAAGGAAAAAGTCAAAGAAGAAATAGATAAAATGCTGAAAGCAAGGTTGATTTTTCCAGTGGAGGAAGCAGAGTGGGTCAGTCCCATTTTAATACAAAGAAAAAAAAAGAAATCCGAGATTAGAGTATGTGTGGATTACCAAAGCCTCAACAACGCTGCTCCGTTTAGTGATGAGGTTCTCGACAATGTGGCAGGAAATGAAGCCTATTCATTCACAGATGGATTCTCAGGATATCATCAAGTGAGAATAGAAAAATAACATAAGAGGAAGACCACTTTGACAACCAAATTGGGATCGTTCACATACCATGTCATGCCCGTTGGACTAAAGAATGCGCCAGCGGTGTTTTCACGAATAATGATAACAACATTTCGGGACTATATCCATAAGTTCCTTGAGGTATACATGGATGATTGGACAATTTACAGTTTACTAAAGAATCATTGAACTTTACTTAGAATAATGTTTGACAGATGCAGACAACTCCAAATATCCATCAACCTCAAGAAATGCATCTTTGCAGTACCTTTTGGGGTGCTACTAGGACATGTTATTTGTAAGCAGGGTGTTTGTGTGGATCCAACAAAAGTAGCAGTCATTGTTAATATAGAAGCACCAGAAACTGTGAAATAGTTAAGATCACTACTTGGGCATACCAGGTACTACAGAAGATTCATCCGTAACTATGCAAAAATAACATCACCATTGGAAAAGTTGTTGCGGAAGTCAGAGAAAATCATGTGGAGCGATGAATGCACTAACGCCCTCAATAAATTGAAAGAAAAGTTAGCAAGTGCACCCATCTTGGTTCATCCTAACTGGGACAAACAGTTCCATGTCCATATTGATGCCTCTGACATTGCATTAGGAGTGGTGTTAGCTCAACCAGGAGAGACTTCTGTTGATCATCCAATATACTTTGCAAGCAGGAAGTTGTCTACCACTAAAAGGAACTACACAACAACAGAACGAGAAGCTCTTGCGATGGTGTATTTTCTTCAGAAATTTCGTCATTACCTACTGGGAGGTATGTTCAAATTATCAACAGACCATTCAACATTGAAATACCTGGTTAATAAATTTGTGCTTGAAGGAAGAATTTGTAGATGGCTCCTACTATTCCCGGAGTTCACTTTTGAAGTGATAGTGAAACTAGGGAGGTTAAACGTGGGTCCTGACCATTTATCAAGGTTGGAGAATGGAGAGAACTAGGGATCCCTTGATGATCAGTTTCCGGAAGCTGATCTCTTCAGAGTAGAAGCCATCCCAGATTATCTAGAGCAGATAACAATATATCTCACCATAGGATAGTGCTCGACAGATTACACGACAACGTAAAGAAGGCATTTGGTCGTAAAAGTAGCTGAGTATTAACTGATAGCAGGACAAATATAAAATATGGGGTTGGACCATGTCTTGCGAAGATGTGTCATGGACCATGAAAGAGAGGATGTCCTGTGGGAGTGTCATTGCGGAGTTGCGGGGGGCCATGTCGGCGCAAAACCCACCACAAGAAAAATATTACAAGTAGGGTTATGGTGGCCCACAGTTCATAAAGATAGTAAAGCGTATGTAAAGAAATGTGACGTATGCCAAAGAACATGATGTCCATCACATGAGGATGAGTTACCACTGCAAACTGTAAGAGCACTGCAGCCATTTGAAAAATGGGCCTTTGATTTCATAGGGCCAATTGCACCAGTGGCAAGACATGCACATGCAAGGTACATAATAACTGCAACAGATTATCTCACAAGATGGGCGGAGGCAGCACCAGTAAAAGACTGCACAACAAACACATCAACTATGTTCATTTTCGAAAATAGCATTATTAGATTTTGCTACCCCAGAAGCCTAACCAATGATCAAGGTACACACTTCATTAATACAACAATCAAGTCTCTATTAGTTAATTTTATGATACAACATCACAAAAGTAGCCCGTACCACCCTCAAGCAAATGGAACCGTTGAAGCATTCAATAAGATCTTAGAAAAAAGACTAACCAAGATATGCAATGCCAATCGGGATGACTAGGATGAGAGGATACCAGCAACATTATGGGCATACAGGACAACTGTTAAAAGGTTGCACAATCAAACTCCATTCCAGCTGGTGTACAGGAGAGAGGCGGTGGTACCTGCTGAATTTATCATATTGAGTCTATTAATCACTTCAACAATACATATGATAGATGAATACTCAATAAATGAACGCCTCCATGAGCTACAAGAGCTTGAAGAAGAGAGATTCATGGCAGAGTTCCATTAGACGGTTCAAAAGGAAAGACAGAAGGCTTGGCATGACCGTCACATCAAGCATAGGATGTTCACTATCGGAGGGGAAGTTCTGTTGTATGACAAAAAATTTCAAAAGTTCCTGGGCAAACTCAGAATGCAATGGATGGGACGATACCATGTCATAGAAATTAAATATTCATGTGTGGTTCGATTGGCACAACTAGATGGCCAAGTATTGCACGGGTGGGTTAATGGCACATGCGTAAAGCCTTATCATGATTAAGTTCCACTAATTTTTTTTTTTTTCAAATCTCTCGCAACCGAGAGCAGTCAGTAGGGTAGAATAGAAATAGATAGAGTCAATAACTCTCTCGCACCCGAGATGAGACATAGATAGGAATCCCAATAAAAATACATAACAATAATGCAGAGAGGAACTCCACCTGTTGTGATGCGAAGACCACATTGCAACCAATTGTGGTCGGGGGGCGAGGGTAGCGTCTAACGTCTCATCCGTGTCAGAAAGTCAAGCGTGTCAAATATCATTCCGTCATAATAACCCATCATATCGTTGTCAGTTCGTAGGATAACCCAGATTTGAAAATGAACTGCCATAATTAGTAACAACCATACCGTAATAAATTTTCCATATTAAGCCATAATCATTACCCATCACGTCTACCCAAATCCCGAAGACACAATCAACAATGTCAGAATCCACCTCACTGCGGTAACTATTTGCACGATTATAGCCATGGAAGAGACATGAAAAAATTAATTACTTATGGGGTCTTATCAACCTCATTCGTGCCGGTTACATTACTTAACCCGCATGAAAGAAGAAAAGCACCAGAATGCCGAAAAATTCCGAGTTAGAACAAACAAAAACAACTACAACAATAAGTGAAATTTCATCAGAGGAAGTTCAAAGAGACAATCTAGCAGCAGGAATTCACAACAAGAGATCAGAAACAACACTCAGGTATACAAAAGAAGAACAAAGATGATGAAGGTAGCACCAGCAGTCGTCAAGCCTGAGCTCGATGAGAGAATTCAGAGGATAGAATCACTGGTTGGCAAGTATGACAATGGTTCGCTAATTGATACAAATTTCATGGATTCCTATCAATTCCCAGCTATGAAGTGACAAGTATACATAGAAATTTATTCCACAAAGGGACAAGGGGAAACAACAAGGATGAATCTGGAGTTCAGAAGTATCCAAAAATCGACAATACTGAACCTCAGGAACCTCCTAGTGTTTGGAACAATGGGAGCGATAATGAAGTGTACAAAATTCCTGCTGAGCAGAGTCCAGAATAGATCATTGTGGCTGGGGAGAGAAATACCTATACATGCAGAGGACATTAGTAGACTTACCGGATTATCAGCAGAGGGGAAGGATGTCTCAACGACATTCCAGAACGTGTCCAAGAGAGCCAGGAAGGTAGGGGACTGTGGTTATTATAAGAAATATGAGACTAGAAGAGGAGGGAAGGGGGTGAAGATAGACCTCATCAACAATCCAGCAGTGAAATTTTCCTGCTATCTAATAGTGGGTAAGACAATGAGGCATTACACTAAAGGTGAATGCACCCTCAACACTATTTTAGTTGCAGAACACTACATCCAGGGAGCCCAACTAAATTGGTGTACCTTCCTATTGAATGAATTGTTTGAGGCCTACGAGGATAATTCAAATGAGCCACAAGATTCATTTATGGCTATCTCATTATGGTATTTGCGATGTGGAAATGGACTCACTCGGGGGTAAGGTAGCTCGCAAAAATCACAAACGACCAGCCAATGGCATTAAGGTTTACACCCTAGAGAGTATTGGGAGATCCCATCACCAAGGAGGTTAATGAGGAGGCTTTCTCATTCTGGTACAAGCAGATGGTGGATGTGGTGGCGAGACAACAAAGGGTTCCGAGGGACCTTTTGGATATATATTCTTCGCAGATATGGTTCGGTGTAACTCACAAGCAGACATATATCATACCTAGTTGCGTGGATGAAAACACGTTCCGAATGCGACCGTTAAAGTTTCAAGTAGAAGAAAAAACCTTCCACATCAAATTATGTTCTTGGCTAGGAGTTGCGATGGAGGTTAGAAGTGGAATACCCCACTATTCGTTCGAGGCGATGCTGCCGACAACACTCCCAGGGGAGACACCAGAGGAAACAACGAGGAGGATTTCTCAACTGCAACTATGACCTTTACTGGACCAACTGGACACGAGGGTGAAGGGATTCAATATGGTAATGCAAACCCTCACAAGTGCTTCTACTATGTTTCCTTATTTTTCTGATTTCTAGTCTTCGAATTCTGCATCACCATCCACAACAACCCCTATCGTCACCGCCCTACCCTCCACCATGTTAAACTCACCCCCAACAACCACAGCCACCCCAATCCACAAAATCAAGGCACCTAAACCCACGGTAGCTGCACCTAAACCCCCGCTAGCTGCACCCAAGGCCAAGAAAGCAAGAATTATGATGCCTAAGAAAATAGTTGATCTCACCGACGAAGATCAGACCCAACCTATGGATACAGGAGTACTAGTTCGAGAAAAGCCAGAGGTTACCGCCCAGGTAACCTCCGTGCTACATATGTTTGATCCATCCTCGGTTTTAAACATTCAGACATCGTATCCACCTCATACTCACAACTCATCACCTCATACTCACAACTCATCACCACATACTTCATTTACTTCCAAAGACCAATCCACCCGCACTTCGTCCATCTCAGCGACTACTCAGACCCAGTAAAGCTAAGAAACAAGACAAATGAGGATACTAAGGCAGAAGTTAACTTGGGTATGGCTGGAGTACCTGAGGTTAACCAACCTTCGGTGGGGCAGGGCACTTTCCTACAACTATTAGTTCAAGGAGGGTCTTTTACTGCAGATACAACGCCCTCGCCAATAGAGCTGAACCCATTTCAGCAAGCCAACCTAATACTATAGCAGATTCTACCGACCACTAGTATGAATAACCCAGAACCTCAGCTGTCACAACAGAACCAACCAGCATCACCACATGAGCACTCATAGAGATCAATCACCAGTGGGCAACCCCTTAGATAAAGACAACCAATCTAGGACATTTCAGGCGCTGAGAGCATGCAAAGCTGGGAAGCTGGCCAGTTATACAAGTTCATTTAGCAAGCGGCGCAACAAGCAGAAGGGCTGCACAACGAACTCCAAAATAGGTTCGAGCAACAACAACAGTAGGTAATCGCGCTTACTGAAGAGCGCAATCAACTTAAATGGGAGAAGGATAACTTACAGGAGTAGCTGGAAAAAATAACCAAGATCTTCAAAGATCTATAGTCAACAGTAATTTCCAAGGATAACAAAACACTAGAGGAAATATCGGCCTAATCCATGGTCGAGAGGTCTCTCCGAGTGAAAACAAAATGTGAAAATCTTAGCAGAGTGAAACAAGAGCTCAAAGAAATGCTAGTTGCCCGACCAACATCACCAGACCCTGCCACGGTATATGCTGAGAAAGTTACCGAGAAACAAAATCAGGTGACCGGCATGAAGGAAACCCTGGGGAAAACAGTCAAAGAGGCCTATAGCCTACTAAATTATTTACATGAATGCTCTAACTCGTTAACCATGAAATCCCACCCAATATCAACACAACTTCAGAAAATTTCCCAAGAGATCAAAGAGGCCACTGATCCGATCGACATAACCCAGCTGTAAAACCATGTAGAGGTGCTAGAAACCAAAATCCAGAAGATAGAAGAACACTTCGCTTCCACAAAGCAGGTCCTCAGAGAGCTAAGGCAACCAGTCAAGCAGAAAGCAGAGGTGATACAATAGATGGCGATCGAAGACGGGCCGAAGATACAGGAAGTATTCAGCAAGCTACCGCCAGTGGCAAGTGAAACTGAGGCTGAAAGAGTCGCCAACCAGATCGAAAATTTAATTAAAGAATGGCAACAAGAAATCACTGAGTTCGCAGTACTCAAGTCTTCAGAATTGAGGAAGGTTCCAAAGTTGGGGCCTTTGTTTGGATAGAGCGAAGAAATAGAGAAGAAAAAGTTAGCCGCAGAAGCTGACAAAATAATGGAAGCCGCGACAATAGGAAAATATTGACTCGGGATGAGTCAATAGCGTGTGTTCGGGCCTGTTGGGGACTTTTTTTTGAAAAAATAAATAGTTTTTGAGTTGTGGAGAACAGGTGGCGGAGCGCAATCAAGGTAGATAGGGAGCTATCACGGTTGCGGAAAGTTGGAAGATAGGTGGCGCGGAAGTTGCGGAGAACAGTGTAGATGGCATATATGGGAGACAGGGAAAATTAGTAGAACTCCCAGTAATCAAGAAGAAGTGACAAGCAACGGAGCAAGAAATTAGGAAAGATTGATAATCACGTTGGTGGAAGAACAAATAGGCAATCAGCCAGCATAGAAGAGTTGGTTAGTCAGTGCGACAAAAGGCCGATAGAGAGAGCAGAGCCGTAGTAGAGCTCTGTGAGAACTCTATTGTACTGAATCACATTGTAATAGATTCCGCAGAGTGATGTATGATGTTTTGATATTTATAATGAAATATGGTTATTGCTGGGTGTAATGTTATGAGTTGATTTTTAATCATTTGCTTACTATGAATGATGCCCAGTTTTAAATTTTAATTCACCATTCTGAACATGCTTGATAACTAGTAGCGTATACAGAGAGGCGAGATTTGTTTGTTGTTCCAGGTTTCCTTAGCTGTTCTTCATGGTTGTAATCATCTATTACATGATCTGTCTCCTAATCTTACTAAGGTCACGACACGCCTCAAGTGAGATGCTCTTCTCTCTGGAGTAGGGTGAAAATGTTGACGTTGTGCTAGACTACTACGAAAACCTTGATGGCCTCTATCCTGAACCTGGGTCTTGCCCAGAGACCTCATTTTTTTCCAACACGATAGAACAATAAAAAAACATTGAAACATATCTGGAAATCTGATAAAGCACAATGATTTGAGTTTTAGTGCATATCGCATCTCGCAACATCAAACCAAATGAAAGTTACGCCTGCCTTGATAAAGTGCGATCTGTGATTTTTGCAGATCGCATCTTGCATATACTCGCAGTCAAAGATACATAAAACAGATGCTTGTAAAATCTATGATTTTTGATATAACAATTATTACCAAAGTGCTTGAAATGATGCTTAATCAATTGGTCTGTTGAAAATTTCTAATGATTTAAATCTTTCGATTGGACATTTAGTGTAAAATACATAAAAGATTTGATAATTTTTTAAAGAGATATTAACGACATTCAATGGTTATGGGGCTAAAAAAGATTGATATCTTTCTAAAGCATGATTCAAATAAAAGCGTTGATTTTTTCTATCCGTTCCTTTTCGCCCTTCATCTCAACTCTGAATTTCCTTGTTTGCTTGTATTCAAGAAACTACCCGAGAAAGAGATATCAGCATAAATGAAAAATAAAGGAAAATCCGTTGCCCAATCATCCACCTCTGAAGTTATAGACATGCCTCCATTATTTTTATATATTCTGTGCAATAAGGACAATGGAACTTCTTCATGGGAAGCAATGTGTAATTTGTTTGAAGGAGAAAATCCAAGAGAATTAAATAACGTAGCAACAACTGATGCAACTGAATCATGAGAACCTTCATATTTCAAAGTTGCATGTTCATTTATACATAGGATAGCTACAAAGCCAAAGATCTTACCATACACTGATATGGTAAGATGGGTCATCGACAATCTCAATGTTTCAGACAAGACGTTCAAGAATTCCAGACAGGAAGACATGGGTTCATTCACCCCCGAGGATTTGCGTACAATGTACCATTTGCCGATTCCACAAAAATATTATGATAAAGATTTATTGGAAAAGTTTGCAAAGGAAAATCAAGACCTAATGAAGGTGGTGAAAGAATGGAAGGCTGATCAAGGAAAATTAAAGCGGGACAAACTCGGTATGTACCCAATAGCACAATTTCCATCACCTCACTGTTTTGTAGAAGCAATGTTGTGTACATTTTTTTCTAAACCTGATACCACCAAGTTTTCCATTGAATGGATTCCCTTAATTGATGCTACCATCAATTCTACTATTATGAATTGGGAAAACATTTTATCCAATAATTTGGCCAAATGCATTATGGAATATAGAACAAATAGGGTCTTTTCTACTAGGACAATACCTCCTTTTAATATGAGTGCATATATTATGGATGCTATATGTTTTTGCTCGAATTTTCCTATTATGGGTTGGAAATGGACCAGTAAAGACCCTAGCCCTATTCATATTTATCATAAAGCCCTATGGGAGTCTGAATTTCATTCCCTTTTTTATAAGATTTGTCATGAAGTCATGTTGCCCATTCATTAAACCATTTTTAATGAGAAATCTCCTAGAATTTCTAAAGAGGCCAGTGCAAATATTATGCCTATGGCTAGATGGTTCAAAGAAGAGAATTTTACTTATGTCAGAGTTTTCGGGAGTCTTTCCCCTCCTCATGTTTTTCCCTACGATGTCCCAAATAAACTCTTGGCTAGAGAAATTGCATATCAAACACTTGTAAATGGTATAACCAAGCAGCTCAAGGATTCAAAGAAAGCCATTTGGTCTACATTTCCATTACAGTGTGGTACATTCACCCTTTTTGATATAGGTCATACAACAAAGGAAATTCCAAACATTACTTCCTTGAATTTAGCTTTAATGCCAGGGATACAATATGATCCTAATAATGTGGTCCAAAATTTTACCACTACTCTTAAAGTTATACCTTTCATGCATGAAAGGGATGATTTTGATGATTTATTTGAAGGAACAGAGATATTTACAGATGTATTGAATATGGCATCTAATAAGCTCAATGTAGCAGACGTTAAATATTTCCATGAATATAGAAATAAGAGGTTGAAAATAGTCCCATTGGACTTGTTACTAATAGAAGAAGTCAGAGAGCCAACCCCAAGTATTAGTTTATATAATGAAGCAAAAGATATGAGAGAAGACGAGTCACAGGAAAAATCAATTCAAGATTTTGAGCATTCACAACACAAGTCTCAAGGTTCAGATCATTATGATAATGAATTTAAAAGTAAAAATGAGAGCCCTGATAAGATAATTGAATATGTAATTAAAGGAATTGATATACATACTGAGGAAGGAAATGATGAAGCCGAATTATTAAAATCATCTTCAAAAGAACTCTAGCAAGTTCAAACTACACCTGAACAGACAATAAAATCTCAAGTAGATCATTTGGGCAAAGAATGGCAGAAGTTTACTAAAAAACTTCAGAAGCCACTCAATATTAATCCAAAATGATCGACAAGTTTTCAAATTCCTAAGAAAACTCAGAAACTACCAAAAACAACAGTGGCACTTCAGCAAAACTCAGAGGTTCAAGAAAAGGAAATCATCCCGACCTACCCGACAGAAGAAATTATTTTGAATATTGAAGAAATACCTCCATTTGGACATTTTTTATAGTCCAAATCACATAGCCGTAGTAAAAAGGAGGAAAAGAATAAGAGTTGATGAAACCGTGACAATACTCAATAATTAATCAGTAGATATTGACTGGAAAGACACTTTTGTCAATCCAAAAGAATATCTTACCAAACTGTCACAATTTGCAAGGGCATATGAAAATGCCACGATTGATAAAGTAGCAAAAGTGCAACTTCTTCTCAGACAAAAATAAGATAGAGTCAAGAGCGGGAAAGACAACTGGAACAAGAAAAGCACAATGCCAATAAGCAAGTTGAAATGAAAATGGCACAATTACAGAAGGAATTCGAAAGGTTGAAGTTGCAACATCAAGTGCATATCTCTGAAAAGGATGCACAGCTAGAAGCCGTAATGGATAAGCTTAAAAGTCAACCTCAAAAAGAACAGTTCATAAAAGAAGCCCTTGAATGGAATACAAAGTTGAAACAACAATAAGAGACTTTATGTCAACAAATCTCTGCTACCAATTCATATTGTGAAACAAGTAAAATCTTGACTCAATAAGTGGCAAATAGAATATTAGAATGTGAAAAGATTCATAAGAAAATTTCTGAATTCATTTTATGGAAAGAATCTGACAAAGGGAAGAATTGACAAGTTTCATAAAGATATTTTATTTTAAGACTGGGAGATGCAATTGAGACAAGCAGAGAAAGCATCTTCAAAGGCAGCCAACTTAGCAAATGAAATCATTGAGTCTGTCAATGGACAACTTTAGAATGCTAAGCTTATTAAAGAATATACAACCGAGACAATTTCAGAGGTCAAAATATTGTATACACAGTGGAAAGAAAGCGTTGAGGCACATGAAGAATCTATCAAGCAGATAACAAAATTAGATCAAGAAAATTACTGGAATTTCTTGATCAGACCATATCACCAGTGCATGACTCTGAAATCTTTAACTTATTATACTAGAAAAGTGTTGCCAACACTCTCAAATGCCGTGTTCACAGGACAAGTCATATTTGGGATTACTCAGCCAACTTAGTTAAAGCCAATGATGGATATAAGCCAACTCAGAGATCAAATGACGAAAGAAAATCAACCCACTTAAGCAGTCTTGTTATCTTTAATTTGTAGATCATAGTTTAGTTTACTTATTATGAGGAGTTTTTTTTAAAACCTCCTCAACTTTTTATGTAATAATCTATTTTTGTCTTATTTAGTTTAGTATTTAAAATCTTCTCATGCATTTAAAGAAGGGTCCAGAATTTTACCAAAGAAAAATTGGTGAAAGCTTGCACTTCTGTACTTTTGTGAATGCCTTTGATGAAATATATGGAATAAGATCTAATTTTTGGAAAATTGAATATGATTTACTGAAATTGCACTTCTGTACTCTTAAATAATATTTGGATTGAAGAGAAGTAGATCAATATTGTGAATTTCATGAACATAACTTATTATATTTGGTACTTTTATCTTATGATTAAGTCTTCATTATGAGTTTACAATATTTTCATTTTATATTGTGACATGTATGCAATCTGAACTTACAATTTATCATTCATGCACTTTTGTACAATGTTTCAGCTATAATTCCCTACTATATACATAAAGAAATTGATAGATGCGATATATCACACATAATTGTTTTGATTAACTATTTAGTCAAAATAATCATTTTACATAATTTTCATCTCTTTCAGAAATTGAATGATCTTTATTACCTTTTTTTGTAAGATATCTCTCTAGATCACATCAATGGTAATTTTACTTGGGTTATAGGTTAAGTTAAATAATTAGATTCAATAGATACATGTGTTTTTTTTACTTAGATAGATTAATCCCATTAGTTTAAAGACATCCATCATTTCCCCTTGTATCAAAACCCACCATTACCATATTAATCTCTTTGCTAGGAAATTGGTCCCATTATCCCCAGTCAGAGCCACTACACTAAACGAAAAAGGAGCTGATTTAAGGTCTGGACCGGGTGGTTATCCCCCATGTTGTTGCAACAGAATTCCGGGGCTTCAACAGATCAAATCGACTCTACACACTGACTAGATGACCAAATGACACTTTGTACAGGTACTTTTTTTTATAGAAAATTTAAAACACTAACTAATTTGACCAATTGACTCAAAAATACTTCTAATTGTTATCATGGATAACGCCACCTCTTCATAACCATGATCATACTATTCATTTGATTCAAGGAAGTTTTCTTCCAAACATCAGGCCTTACAAATATCCCTATGCCCAAAAGAGTGAAATTGAAGGAATGGTTGCAACAATGCTAGAGACTGGTATAATTCAACCTAGTCAAAGTTCTTTCTCTACTACAATAGTATTGGTGCAAAATAAGGATGGATCATGGCACATGTGTCTAGAATATAGGGAGTTAAACGATCTCACTAGGGTAAAAATGCGAAGCTAGGTTACACTTTCATGATAAACGCGCCTGAAAATTTCACTCTCACAAAAGTTCGGCCAAACTTTTGAAATTAATTCGGTCGAAATTTTTCTGCCATTTGTCGAACTTATTCTACCGTTAACATTGACGGCGTTGGTAACCAGATTTTTGTCTGGAGACAGAAAAACCGGCAATAAAAGTTCAACCGAACTATTAGTTTAGTTGAACTATTAGTTCGATCGAACTTTGTTTAAAAGTTTGGCCGAATTTTTTCTTATAAATATAGTGGCCATCAGAACCTCAAAAGTTTTTTATGTTGAAGTTTTCAACAAGAAACAGTGAAGGAGGCATCCTGAAACATCATCCTTGATCCTAGGTTGAAAATAATCACCTAAACTAGGTGGGGCCCACACATGCTATTTTTAGTTGTATGTCTATTTTTAGACATGGTCAGCATATTCTATATGTAGCAGGAGGCTATTTGTAGATGGTTGGTCAAATGTGAAAAATATATGAGATTCTATTTTTAGAATATTGGGTGAAGTCTATTTATAGATCGCTGATCTAAAAATAGATGCATGTCGATTATTATTAGCTCTTAATAATAATCAGACTCTAAACAACAACTTATTCTCTTGGAGCACTTTATTTCAGTGAAAAGATTTGTCAAATCAGTGGGCTAAAGGAATTACGCAATTCATAAGGGTTTACTGGAGTTCATGCATGGAGGAATCGGTTAAAACTGAAGTGGAAAAGTTATGACAGAGTTGGAAGAGTAGTTCACAGAGTTGTATTCAGTTTAACTCAGTTAGACTCAGTTGAGCTAGTTGTATCTAATCTAACTGAATGATACAGTAGTGAGAGTGGAGTGAATTAATTAGTTAATTAATTCAAAAATAATAACTCATTAATCAACTAAACAATACATCAGTTAACTATAATGCATATCAGATCCAGTGGAGACCCAGTGGAGAGATAGGTGAAACGACAAGATGGACTATCCATTGTGACTACTAGTGATGCATGAATTGCATCTATATATACATTAGAGTTTCCAATGATAATCACGCAGTCAAGGAGAGTGGGATTGCATCGAATTGGTATTTGTAATCAGCTTGGATTGAGCAGTGGAGGCAGGCTAGCAGGAGGGCAGAGATTGGTGCATGGATTTGCATATTTCTTCTATGTTAGTGTGTGACGATTGTATTGTACTGAGATACTGATGTACTAAGATTTGTATGATATTGTTACATGATCTCCATGATACATAATATATGATAGTTGGGGTTTTCAACTTCAAGATTTCCAGTTAAACAACTGTGTTATGTGTGTTTTTATTGCTTCATGTGTTTTGCAATTGTTGATTAAATTTCCGCAAGAATTATAGTGGAAGGATTCTGTATTTAGCAAGAAGATAAATATTGTTAGATCAGGAGAGTCCTTATATATACATGCTACATGCATATTGTATATAATTTCTACATTTGATAGGTTTTTCAAAAATTTCCGACCATTGTGCGACTGTTGGAGAGCTCTAGTAGGTAGCTGTTTGGTGTTTCTGTGTTTTTTTTTTTGGTTTCTGGTGTTTTTGTTTATTTACTTTTGGTTTTTATTTTTTTGTATGTGGTAACCTCATTATGTTTGCAATGATTTTGCAAGCTTCTTCCTCTGCTCGTCCTCAACGTCCCTGTCTCTCCTCGTCTACTCGTCCTTGGCTCTACATTTTCGTTTGCAACTCAGCTTGGCGTCCTCATCCTTGGCTCAACTCCACGTCCTTGTTTGCTCATCCTTGGCTTTGCGTCTTCATCTACAACTCAGCTCAGTGTCCTTGACCTCGGCCCGACGTGCTTGTCCTTCTTTTTCTAGGTCAGTCGCCGAGTAGTTCAAATTTTTAGAAAAAAAAAATTAGAAGAGGAAAACATGTTAGATTATTGTGTATGACAAAGGAGCTTCTGCCCTTTGACAAACACGGAAATCTTTGGAATCGATCCTTGGTTGCGTGTGTCTATATTGACTGAATAATAGTAAATGGCCTATATTTATTTGATGTGCTTGTGGTATTCAGAATTGGACAAAATGTTTTCAACCTTTAAATATTTGTAACTCAGATGCTTGACCTTGGTTTCAGGAACAATTATGCTTGAATAAATGTATCGAAAAAATTGAATACCTTGTCCCGTATACGTGCAATATCCTTGTCATGGGTTGTCTTTTATTTTGATTGGCTGTCTTTTGTTGACCTAAATACATATTATAATTTTGAGTTCAAGTAGTAGTAAGTCAAGCCTCCTTAATTCTTCTTATGTTTTCATATCGAACACAGTGTCTTAGTGTACCACAATGATTTCACTACAAAGTTTGATTCAAGCTTAGGTGTTTAAGTGCCAATTATGCGCGTTGTTGTTGATATGTTTGGAAAGAGCTCCTTCCTTTGACCTTGGATTGCTAATATGCCAATACGATAATAAGAAACACCATATACTACTAAAAGAACCTGCTGATCATGTAAATTGTGAAAATTGTATAGGGCTTGTTTTTTCAAACAACAAAGAGTGAGCCAAAACTG
Organism: Pinus albicaulis; assembly: GCA_034641835.2. Lineage (NCBI taxonomy): Eukaryota > Viridiplantae > Streptophyta > Pinopsida > Pinales > Pinaceae > Pinus > Pinus albicaulis. The sequence continues at coordinate 837,745,924 of CM076578.1, forward strand.
AAATGCTATCAATGAACATAATCAAAACATTACTCTTAGAAAAAATTTGTGGCATGATGATTTTGTCCAGTTGGTCATTACTTTTAGTATCTGTCCTTGAGTTTCCAAGTCTTAAGTGTCTGTTTGAACCATTTTTGCAATTCGGATTATCTTGTTAGCATATTTTCATGATATAAAAATTCATGAGGAATGTGAGACAACAATGTTTAGGAAAATAGTACTTACAACAATGTTTTTCATATAGTGAAATTTTTCTGTATTAATAATTACGTCATCATGATTGAGTATAAATTTTCCTTCAACACTGAAGTCACACAACTTGTATATAACAAGACTTTTTTCTTTTAGATATTCTACATAGGATAGAGATGTCAAGTCTGAAAATAATCTGCTTAAATCAATATCTTGAAGAGTGCATGGTACTTTTCCAACTTCTTTGTTTAGTAGTATATGTCCTTGACTTTCCAAGTCTTGAATGACTGTTTGAACCATTTATGCAATTCAAGTTATCTTGTTAGCATATTTACAAGATATAAAATTTCATGAGGAATATGAGACAACAATTTTAGGAAAATAGTACTTACAACAATGTTTTTCATATAGTGAATTTTTTCTGCATTAATAATTACAACATCATGATTGAGTATAAATTTTCCTTCAACACTGAAGTCACACAACTTGTATATAATAACACTTTTGTCTTTTAGATATTCTATATAGGATAGAGATGTTAAATATGGAAATAATCTTCCTAAAGAAATATCTTGAAGAGTACATGGTACTTTTCCAACTTCTTTGTTTAGTAATATCTGTCTTTGAGTTTCCAAGTCTTGAATGACTGTTTGAACCATTTTTTCAATTCAGATTATCTTGTTAGCATATTTACATGATATAAAAATTCATGAGGAATATGAGACAACAATGTTTAGGAAAATAATACTTACAACAATGTTTTTCATATAGTGATTTTTATTTTTATTTTATTTTATATATTATTATTATTATTATTATTTATTTTATTTATTTTTATTGTTTTTATTTTTATTTATTTTATTTTTATTTTATGTATTAATAATTACATCAACATGATTGAGTATAAATTTTCCTTCAACACTGAAGTCACACAACTTGTATAAACAACACTTTTGTCTTTTAGATATTCTACATAGGATAGAGATGTCAAATCTGGAAATAATCTTCTTAAAGCAATACCTTGAAGAGTACATGGTACTTTTCCAACTTCTTTGTTTAGTAGTATCTGTCCTTGAGTTTCCAAGTCTTGAATGATTGTTTGAACAATTTTTGCAATTCAGGTTATCTTGTTAGTATATTTGCATGATATAAAAATTCATGAGGAATATGTGACAACAATGTTTAGGAAAATAGTACTTACAACGATGTTTTTCATATAGTGAAATTTTTCTGTATTAATAATTACATCATCGTAATTGAGTATAAATTTTCCTTCAACATTGAAGTCACACAAATTGTATATAAAAACAATTTTGTCTTTTAGATATTCTACATAGGATAGAGATGTCAAATCTAGAAATAATCTGCTTAAAGAAATATCTTGAAGAATACATGGTACTTTTCCAACTTCTTTGTTTAGTAGTATCTGTCCTTGAGTTTCCAAGTCTTGAATGATTGTTTGAACCATTTCTGCAATTCATATTATGTTGTTGGCATATTTACATGATATAAAAATTCATGAGGAATATGAGACAACAATGTTTAGAAAAATAGTACTTACAACAATGTTTTTCATATAGTGAATTTTTTCTGTATTAATAATTACATCATCATGATTGAGTATAAATTTTCCTTCAACACTGAAGTCACACAACTTGTATATAACAACACTTTTCTCTTTTATATATTTTACATATGATAGATATGTCAAATCTGGAAATAATCTGCTTAAAGTAATATCTTGAAGAGTACATGGTACTTTTCCAAATTCTTTCTTTAGTAGTATCTGTCCTTGAGTTTCCAAGTCTTGAATGATTGTTTGAACTATTTCTACAATTCAAATTATCTTGTTATCATATTTACATGATATAAAAATTCATGAGGAATATGAGAAAACAATGTTTAGGAAAATAATACTTACAAAAATGATTTTCATATAGTGAGATTTTTCTGTATTAATAATTACATCATCATGATTGAGTATAAATTTTCCTTCAACACTAAAGTCACACAACTTGTATATAGCAACATTTTTCTCTTTTATATATTCTACATATGATAGAGATGTCAAATTTGGAAATAATCTGCTTAAATCAATATCTTGAAGAGTACATGGTACTTTTCCAACTTCTTCGTTTAGTAGTATCTGTCCTTGAGTTTCCAAGTCTTGAATGAATGTTTGAACCATTTTTTCAATTCAATTTATCTTGTTAGCATATTTACATGACATAAAAATTCATGAGGAATATGAGACAACAATGTTTAGGAAAATTACTTACAACAATATTTTTCATATAGTGAAATTTTTCTGTATTAATAATTACATCATCATAATTGAGTATAAATTTTCCTTCAACACTGAAGTCACACAACTTGTATATAACAACACTTTTGTATTTTAGATATTCTACATATGGTAGAGATGTCAAATTTGGAAATAATATGCTTAAAGCAATATTTTGAAGAGTACATGGTACTTTTCCAACTTCTTTGTTTAGTAATATCGATCCTTGAGTTTCCAAGTCTTGAATGACTGTTTGAACCATTTCTGCAATTCAGATTATCTTTTTTTTTACAAGAACGGGTATGGGTTTATATTAGAATTTGGCCAAAATGCCTTTCACCGGTTACATTTGGTCGGGCATAGCCCTTAAACTTTCTTCCACTAACTGATTAAAGGCCCCAAAACTTGGGAATCCGCAAATTTTACTCGAGACTATCGAGTCTATCTCCGTTATTTTTCCTATCTTAAATAGACAAACAAACTGATTCAGTGAAATGTAGAAAAACATAACAATCTTTATGGAATGGAGTCCCAGTTCTCAATTCCGTCTGTCAAGAGAAAGCCTGCGGGAAGTGGAACTGCCCTGTTGGCTTCCAAATCAACATATTTATTATTTTCCCTCAAAACATGGAGGAAGGTTGTAGTCTGGAAGGATTTCACCAGGCTTCTGATTCTTGAAATCACTCTTGCCAGTCTAATGTCTGCGGGAGAGGAATCCTCCACTAAGACTTTGATAATGGACTGAGAATCTCCTATAATACTGACATCTGAGAGACCAATAGCCTTTGCTTGCTTGAGACCTTGCAGAAGTGCCAAGGCTTCAGCTTGCATGCTGGTAGACTGCCCTAATCCCCAAGCGAACTTTGTCATAGTTATGCCCTCTTTATTTTTTATAATTCCTCCTGCCCCAGCCAATCCGGGATTGCCTTTCACTGCCTCATCGAAGAAAAAAGAGTATCTGACTTGCCTGAGGAGAAAATATGATAGATCATTCTCCTTCCCTCTGAATTGCCACTCTTTTATGACCTTTTGATGCCTTGTTTCGCCAGAGAATTGGAGGTCCAACGAGGCACCCCATTCTAAGTCTTGCTGGCTCAGATTCAAATCCGAAAAATGTTCCCCCAGACTTTCTTTCCAAAGAATTTTTGTTTTGGTAATGATGAATTGTGAATTTAGAATTTCATCTCTGAAAACTCTTCTATTACGCTCGAGCTAGATTTGCCAGCAAACAAATTTCGGTAAGGAGAGCCATGCAGCTTTAAAAATTTCATTTTTTGGGAGCGTTTCTGGGTAGTAATTTCGCCAGTTTGCAAAAAGATCTGATATAGACATGGGTAAGATGAAATCAGTTTTCCAGTAGCTCAATAGGCCATGCCAGATTTCTCTTGAAAATTTGCAGTCCAATATGATATGCTGGGCATTCTCCTCACTGTCATAGTATAGATGGCATCGAGAGGGACCATGAAATCCTTTCTTCTTCAGTCTATCTGCTATTAAAATCCGTCTGTGGCATAACAGCCAACAAAATGAATCGACCTTAGGCATGGATTTGAAATTCCAGATCCCATTCCAAACGGCAGGATTAGGAGGGACGTTAGGATGATCATGAAGGCATTTATACCCCTGCGTAACAGTGTACAGCCCTGGGGCGGCTCCCCAACCACGGGCATCCTTCTTACCCACGCGCAAAGGCGCCTTACCGTTTAACAAAGAAAGGAGGAGATCGCGTGCATGAGACAGCTCAGGAGGAACGGGAGGGAGTCTCCATCACAGCCAATTGTTGCCTTCCCATTGTGAGATGTCCCAAAGAGTTACACAACCTGCGTTGTCCAACCAAAAACTCAGCGCATGCAGAGAGTAATGGGACGATAAAGGAGGGTGCATCATGATGTTGTTGTCCCATATCCTAATTTCTTTTCTGTTACCTGGAATCCAATACGCTCTGTCTCTGATTAAAGGGGCTGCTTTGTGACAGAGTTTGTTAGTTGCGAGCTTGTGGTGGGCAGTAGGGTGTCCAGGCATATCTTCCTCTTCCCCATGAAATATTTCCTCCATAGAGCTCTTTGCGCCCAACCTGGATATGGTCCGATGATTCTCCAGAAGATATTGGCTCCCACGGCTATGTTTTGGAGGCTGAGATCTTTGAAGTTAAGGCCTCCTTCGTTCTGGGGCTTGCATATTTTCTCCCAACTTACCAAAGGGATTTTCCTGTCATTGTGATTGCCCCCTTTCCAAAAGAACTTACAAATGAAGGCTTCCATTTTTTTGATGATGCCTGAAGGGGCTAGAATCACAGAGAATTGAAAAATGGGGAGGCTACTGAGAACCGATTTGATGAGGACAATTTTTCCGGCAAGGTTTAACCAAGAGAATCCCCAAGCTTGGACTTTGGCCTTAAATTTTTCCAACAGAGGAATCCAGTCTCTGCTGTATGCCAATTTGCGGAAGATGGGGAGGCCCAAATAAGTAAAGAGGACCAGTTGAGGGAGGCAGTGAAGCCAAGAATTCTGGAGATGGCAGAAAGGGTGGAAGCAGAGATATTCCAGAAAAAAGCTTTACACTTACCTTTGTTTAAACTGCTGCCTGTAGCCTCACTGTAGTCGTCCAAGACCTCCTTGAATCTTAAAGCATATCTGGCAGAGGCAGCCCCTAACAAGAGGGTATCATCCGCAAACAGGGTGTGGTTTACATTTTTAACCCCTCTGGCTATATTGAGCCCCAAGATCTCTTGGTCAACCAATTTCTGATCAAGGTAGAAACTCAGGACAGAAACATGAAGGACGAAGAGGAGCAGAGAGAGGGGGAAACCCTACCTAAGCCCTCTTGAAGCTTTAAAAAAGCCAGCTGCTCTCCCATTCACCAAGGGAGTGATCCAAGGATCGACAATACAAGCACGTATCCAATTTAAAAAGCCCATTCCAAAGCCAAATTTTTTCAAGACTTCCCAAAGAAAGCTAAGTCTGACCCGATCAAAAGCATTAGCCAAATCTAATTTAATGACCATACCTTTCTCTTTGCGAAGATGGCTCGAGTGAGTCGCCTCTTGCACGAGGATGAAGTTGGCAGCAAGCTGTCTCCCCTGAACAAAACTGCCTTGGTTCTCCGGGACGATGGCTGGAAGGATACCTTTTAACCTATTGGCAATAACCTTTGTGATTAATTTGTATCCAATATTACAAAGAGAGATGGGGTGGAACCGATTAAATTCTTTAGCACCCTTTTCCTTGGGAATGAGGGCAAGAAAAGCTGAATTGGTGCTGCCCCCAATTTTTTGGCAATTTTGAGATTTCAAAATCATTTTGTAGAGGTCTTTCTCCACAATCTGGCAGCAGGTTTGAATAAATCTTGCAGTGAAGCCATCCAGGCCTGGGGCTTTGTCAGGCTCCATGTCGGAGAGAGCATCTTTTATTTCTTGTATAGAGATCTTCGCTTCAAGCTGTTGATTAACTGAAGGTGAGATCTTAGGGGGGACCGCCTCCAAAAATTTAGTGTTTGGGTCAGTCGCTCCTTCTTCTCTATACAGGTTTTGAAAGTGATTGAAAGCTACTCTCTTTATGCTCTCAAAGTCTTTGTGTGTTGAGTTACCATCTTTGATTTCTGCGATAGAATTGAAGCTCTTTCTGGCTTGAGCTTGTTTGTGGAAGAAGGCAGAATTTCTGTCTCCCGCTTTAAGCCATAAACTCCTAGACTTTTGTCTCCAATGCTCTTCCTCCGAAAGGAAAGCCTTATGGAAGATTTGCTGGATCTCAGCTTCCTTATCTAACACTTCTTTAGTGATTTCTACATCTTCACTTTGGGCATGGTGCTAGGCAAGATTGTCTTGGGCCTGTCTTCTCTCTTTTGCAGGGGAGGGAAGAGATTTGGCCCAAGTTTTAAGAACCACTTTCAGTCTTCTAAGTTTTTCTTCCCAAATGAAGAAAGAAGAACCTTTCACTGGCGTTTTCCAACTGTCCTGAACCAAATTCAGAAACTCTGGTTCCTTGACCCAAAGAGGATTGAATCTGAAGGGGATGGGGCCAAGATCTTTGTGGCCCAACATCTCAAGAAAAATGGGCTTATGATCTGAAACACTGCATGGGAGAATATGCAATCTGGATTCTAAGCCCAGCAAAAGAAAGGAACTCTGCACCAAACATCTATCAAGTCTAGCAGCAATGTGACTAGGACCTATTCTTTTGTTAGACCAGGTGTACTTACCATTTTCTGGGGGGATATCAAGCAGATCCCAGTCCTGCATGAGGTATTCCACCCATTCCCTTGCAGGGTCCCTTATGATTGTGCCTCCTCGCTTTTCCTCCATGCGCAAGGTAAGGTTTAGATCACCTGCAACAATGATGTTTTCCAAGTTTTCTGACTCTGACAGATGTCTGATGGAGTCCCAACACTCCCTTTTCTCCCCTATATTTGTTGGAACATAGACATTGAAAAGACTGAATGCCTCCCTCGAGTCCAAAGGTTGGAGCTTCAAAAACAACCAGTGGGTGTTGTGCAGCTCGGTGACCAGCCTATACTTGAGAGGGTTCCAGAGAGAGCCCAGTCCCCCAGAGGCTCCCCGTGCTGAAACTGCTTGACGCTGCTTCCTTTCCAGAATTTTTTACTGATTTGGAGAAACTCATTGTCCTCCATTTTGGTCTCCTGAATCAGAAGAATGTTTGGGGCTTCTCTTCTTATAAGGCTTCTCGTTGCTTCTTCTTTCACTTTGCTCCCCATTCCTCTGCAATTCCAGGAGACAATCTTCATCATTTATTTTTATGGTGAGGGGCTCCCTTGGTGCCCTGCGCTTGGTTTTTGATCATCTTCGGATTTTTTCCAAGGATTTTCTCCAGAGTGGGCTGGCTACCCTGAAGCTTGTCTTTGTAAGTTTCCTAATCTCTCTTTTCTCTAGCAGATTTGTGGCCCCTTGCAGATCTTCTGACCGATGTCTGCGTATCTCTTATTTCTCCATCCTCCTTAGACTCCTCCGAGTCATGTTCCTCCTCGGAGGCTTCTATTTGCTTATCCTTATTTCTTGCCGTAGCACTTTCTTCAAGTCTTGTTTATGATGAAGTCATTTTTTCTAATGGTTTATCTTGCCTATCTTCTTCCTGAGGAGTCTCTTCTGCAGAGCTTAAGACCTCATACCTATTTTCTTAACTTTTTGGCGGAGGAACATTCTGGGTGGAGGCAGGCTGGGGGCCATGAACCCCAGATTTCTTGTGAGATGTCTTTGGCCTCTTGACTTGGTTCCAGCCATCTTCCTTTCCTTTCTCTGCTTCTCCTTTGTTCGGGCACCCTCTTGCAAAATGGCCATAGATGTGACATTTACGGCATTTTAAAGGGAGTTGCTCATAGTCCAGCACTTGCACATGCGTCCAACTGCCAACCTTTAATTTGATGGCCTCCGGAAGTCCCACCTCTAAGTCCACCTCGACACAGATTCGGGCGCAATTGTACTGATCGTTGTTGTTTTCTATATCAATGAACTTTCCCAAAGTATTTCCTATGTGCTTGAGGGAATCCCAGTTCCCACAGTGCACTGGAAGATTAGGGAGCCAAACCCAGGCAGGGATTGCCGTTGGGACATCCACGGCCGGATCGAAGTCGGGGGTCCATTTGTTGAGGTAGAGGCCCTGAGGTCCCATGAAATAGGGCCCATTCCTGAAGATCAAGTATTTGTCCTCCTTTGTGTTGAACTCGAACAGGAAGAAGCCTCTACCCAGAAAATATGAGGTGACTTTTTTCTTGATCAGCGGAACCCAGTTCTTAACGACCCAGTTTTCCGTCGATTTTGGCGAGGGCTAAAGGCCCGTGAATTGACCCACCAGGGCTCGATCTGCCAAGGACAAAGCGACCTGGATCGGACCCTCAGGAGGGAGGTTTACCTCTGGAACATCGTCGAGCCTTTTGACGAAATTACCGACTTCAGACTTCTTCTTTTTGGGCAGCGAAGCTAGTAAAGAGGAGAAGGCTACTTCAGCATCCGGGGGCGGAGCTCGCGAGGGACCGATGGGCGAGCCTTGGGCCTCCATGGAAAAGAAGGTCAAATCAACAATAACACACCCGATCTGCACCAAGCAATTACAGGCGAGGCATCTCAAGACCGAGAAGAAAAAGAAGAGGATCCGATCAGATCCTGCAGGAAGAATATCCAAAGCCGAGGAGCAGATCCAAGTAGATATGACAAGAGAGGATCAAGCAGCTCTGGGAGATCCTGAAGAAGATTAGGAGACAAAAGAAGGATCCTAACAGATCCGAGACCCAGAGGTCAGGAGGACCAGGGTCAGAGGCGGAAACGACCGAGAGGGCAGAGCCCAGTCTCAGGCTGCGCAGAGCAGGTCGCAACAGGAGGTAGCAGTGCTCGAATTGATCCACAATTCAGATTATCTTGTTAACATATTTACATGATATAAAAATTCACGAGGAATCAATTTCTACCTATCAATATGTCCTCCCCAACATAATTTTCATATCCAATCAATTTATAACCGCAATCTGTCCTCAATTTTCATTCAGCCAAACAACTAAGGCCTTTGAACATCTTAAAGAGGAAGTGTGTAAGGCAATGGTCTTAGCTACACCAGACTTCACAAAAACCTTTATTATAGAATGTGATGCCTTAAGAAATGAAATTGGTGTTGTTTTAATGCAAGAAGGAAGACCCATTTATTTTTAAATTCGTCAAATCAAAGGGAAGTATTTACACAAACCTATTTATGAGAAGCACATGTTGGAAATAATACATGCAGTAAAGCAATGACGACCTTACCTAATGGGAGGACACATCAAGGTAAAAAAAGATCATGATAGTATTAAATATTTTTTGGAACAAATATTATCCTAAGAAGAGCAGCCAAAATGGGTCACAAAGATGTTGGGTTATGACTTTGAAATCATCTACAAAAAAGGGAAGCAAAATGTTGTTGCATATGCACTTTGAAGAAATGATGAAGATGTGGAAGCATTTCTTTGTGCCATTTCTATTATCCAACCTGAGTGGATATCAAAAGCAAGGGATGACTGGAAGAATGATGAAGAGGTGTAGACATCCATTCAAAAGTTGCAGCAAGATCCCAGTACATCTGATACATTTATATGGAAAAATGATTCATTATGGTACAAAGATCGTTTATATCTTTGTGAGAATTCACAGCTCAAACGAAATATTCTTTTGGAATTTCACACCTTCCCTTTAGGAGGGCACTCAGGATTTTTAAAAACTTACCACAAGGTCAAGAAGGAATTTTTTTGGGATGGCCTTAAATATGATATTCAAAAGTTTGTTGTAGAATGTTTGGTTTGAAAACAAAATAAAGTTGAGACAATTAAGACCTCGAGTCTATTACAAGATTTAGCCATTCCAAGTCAGCGTTGGGAGGAGGTATCAATGGAGTTTATCACAGGTTTACCCAAGTCTGAAGGAAAGAGTGCCATAATGGTGGTAGTTGATAAACTTACCAAGTATGCACACCTTTGTGCATTATCTCATCCCTTTAAATCCAATACAATTGCTATTGCATTTATGGAAATAAGTCAAAAGCTTCATGGAAACCCAAAGATTATTATAAGTGAGAAAGATCCCATTTTCACTGGAAATTTTTGGATGAGATTATTTTATTGTCCTTGTACTCAATTAGCTCATAGCTCATCTTATCATCCTCAATATGATGGGAAAACTGAGATAGTGAACAAATGTTTGGAAGGATATCTTCGTTGCTTTTTTTCTGATAAACAAACACAATGGGTCAAATGGTTACCTCTATCTGAATGGTGGTATAACACTTCCTTCCATACTATAGCAAAAATGACCCCATTTATGGAACTTTATGGATATTATCCACCATCCATCACATCATCTTTAAGAGAAAATTCCAAGGTTAAAGCAGTGGAAGATCACATCGAGCATCAAAAACAAGTTTGCCAACTCTTAAAGGATAACCTCACTCAGGTGAAAAATCGAACGAAACAACAGGAAGATCATCATCACAATGAAAGAATTTTTGAGGTAGGCGACTAGGTATTTTTATGGCTACAACCATAAATTTTTTTTCCCCCAAGCAAGTTAAGAATGATAATAAATTATCACCCAAGTACTACGATCCTTACAATGTGTTGCAAAAGATTGGTACTATGGCATACAAATTGGAGTTGCCTACATCTTCCCAAGTAAACCCAATTTTCCATGTTTCATGCTTAAATAAGGTTATAGGTGACAAGATTCTCGTTCAAACAGTGTTTCCAAAACTTGACGAAGAAGGAAAAATCATATTTGAACCTGAAGTAGTAACAGAAACAAGAACCCAACAACTACAAAATCGATCAATTTCAGAGTATCTCATTAAATGGAAGAACTTTACAACTAAAGATTCCACATGGGAGGATGAGAATTTTATATAGAAAGATCCATAACTAATCAAGCATTGAGGAAAACACATTTTTGAAGGAGAGGGGCATGTTAGGTCCCTATAATACTAGTGTACCCCCCTTATTTTATTGTTAGTGTATTCCTCTTATTGTTATAGTTCTGCCCTTACATTATTATTGTTATTTAGGCTTTGATTATATTGTGACCCCTTAGAATCCTATATGTAAAAAGGAGGTATTTTTATTTGTATCATCCAATAATTTTTCATTTATGTAATGTAAAGGAGATTTTCCCCTTGAAGAGTATAATTTTGAAGTCGTTGATCTATCTTTTCTTCTATTTTGTGAGTTGTTTGCATAACACCTTGCTTCTGAATAGTTGGCTTGGTGATGACACAAGAAGTGAAATATTTGATGTATTTTCCAACATCTTATCAAATATTTGGACAATAAAAATACTTTTGTAGTACAACCACCATTTTCTCCACACCAAAGTGTCTTGTGACCTGACTGTAGTGCGCATCCGAAATCAATTTGGCACTCTCGCTTGAAGAAACAAAAAGGTGGCCCAGGTAGCATAATAATGTATCTTCGTGGTGGAAGTCTGAAACTTGCTTGACATCCACTAGCATATGGTATGTGGTGGTGAAATATTGATTTTTTTACACAATTGTGACCATCAAGAGGTCTTGTGGCCACAAGAGTTGAGAACAATGGTCAGTGTTGCAACTGGTGGTCGAACGAGGAATTCTGCAACATGATAGGTGTTTCCCTTATTGTATTTGATATTCAAATGGAATTGTTGCAGAAATGTGGACCACTTATGATCGAGATCGTTCTGCAAATTCCCTTGGGTCTTTATAAACTGCAGGGGCCAGTGACATGCTTGGATGACAGTCTCCTTCCCCAAAATGAAATGTTTCCTTTATCAAAAAACATGCATGATGGAATACATATCATTATCATAGGTGGGGTATTTATGAATTGTGTTAGAAAGTGTCTCACTGTGATAGGATAATGGATGCCCTTGTCGGGTGAGAACTGCACCAATATCATAATCAGAGGCGTATGTCTCAATTTCAAATGGTTTTTGCTGGTCTAGCAATGTGAGTACTAGTGTAGAGCAGAGGCGGTGCTTCAGCTCAACAAACGCTTTCTGTTGGGATTCAAACTAGAAAAACTTTACTTTCATGCACCCCTTGGTAACTTGACTCAAAGGCCAAGTGACATGAGATAATCCCAACACGAACCTCCAATAAAAATTGGCAAGGCCCAAAAAGCCGTGAAGCTCTGTTAGAGTGGTCGTGGCTGACCAATCTCGAATTACTTGGATCTTAGGTTGATCCACATGCACACCTTGCTCATCAATGATATAACCCAGATATTAGACCTAACTCATTCCAAAGGTTCATTTCTCCAAGTTAGCACATATTTTGTGTTGCCACAGGATTTGAAGGACTTGCAAAATGTTTTGCAAGTGCTCTTCACAACTCTTGCTAAAGATGAGGATGTCGTGAAGATATACAACCACATATGAGTTGGTAAAGGGCCACAATATGTCAACCATCAACCTCATAAAATTTACATGGGCATTTTTTAACCCAAAAGTCATGATCAACCACTTGAAAAGGCCCTCCTTGGATTTTAAGGTGGGTTTCCATATATTTGTGGGTTCTATTGACACTTGATGATAGCCAAAATTAAAATCGATCTCGCTGAAATACTTGGCCCCCTTGGACTAGCCAAGAAGGTCATCAATCTATGGGATTGGATACCTATTCCTTATAGTGATTTTGTTTAGTGCTCGATAATCAATGCAAAGTATCCAGGTTCCATCTTTCTTCTATATAAGTACAATTTGGCTCCACAAGGTGAGGAACTTGGTCAGATCTGCCCCTTTTGTAGCAATTCCTGAATTTTCCACTTGATTTCTTGATTTTATAGAATGGAGTAGTTGTATATTGTACCATGGGTAGAGGTGCTCTGGGAGTCAGATCAATTGAATGCTAGACATGATAGTGAAAAGGTACCCCTATGAGTGAGGAGAATATGTCCATGCATTCTTCCATGATATTATATACCTGCTTTTGTTGCATGTGGGAACCATTCCCGGGGGCCATGGATATGTCTACTATCTTCCCCCTGATTTGAGAGTGAATCAGAAAGAAAGAAAATTTCTTGGTCTCGGAGATGATCTTACTACATTTCTTAGCAGAGATCAAACAGATGGAGGTAGGCAGGGCTACCCCTGATATCCTATGTAACTTATTGTCCAAAGTAATAATACCAATGTGAGGCATGTATTCATACAAAACAAGATGCTTCCACAAGTACGGTTGGCATAGAAACACATCAAAAACTTCAAGAGGAGAAACATCATACAATATGCTGTAGGGAAAGAGAAATTTCTGGTTGACACAAACATCTCGTTCTTGGTGAAGCCACCCGATGGTGTATAGTTGCAGGTGTGGTGTGGTCAGTAGGCCCAAATTCTTCACGAAATTTTCTAAAATCAGGTTTTTTTGGCTTCTGTTGTCAACAATGAACTATAGCAGAGAACCCTTCACCCATATTTGTGAGTGGAAGAGATGCTACCCTTCCTCTGGGTGTTAAGGTTTAAATTTCTGGTCCTTAATGGTGGAAACAATGGCACTGGGGTCTGTGTCAATAATTTGCTTCCACTTTTTGTTCCCCTCTTCGGGTTCTGGCCTAGAATCAGAACATTCATCAGACTCTAAAGCTTTCGACTCGGCCACCAATGAATGTTGGGTGCGACACTCATTTGTGTTGTGAGTGGGGCTCTTGTTGAACTCACACCACTTTTTTGTGTCTTTCTTCGTCTTCATGGTGCCATTATTTTCTTACGACTTTGATGGGTTGTTATAGGTCGCTACACCTTTGATTTGTCCTTTGTTATGCAGTTTTGGGGCGTTCTTTCCCTGCTTCTGATTTGCAGATCCAAAGTCACACTTCTTTTGTTTAAATTTTTGTTCAATCTTAGAAACATATTGGTATGTTTCACCAAGCGAGGAGATGTCTAGGAACTCCATTTATCCTGAATGTATTTGTGTAAAGAATCATGGTATTTTAGCACCAAATTTCTCTTAGAGTCTTTGATACCCAACTTTGTGCATAGAGTATGACATATATTTGTGAGCTCATGCACATCTTGGTCCCTCTGATGTCGTAGTGTGGTCCACTATATCTACTTGTCCTTATAGTCCCCCACGGGGTAATATTGTAACTTGAAAAAGTGTTGGAAAGAGTTCAAAGAGGGGGAAGCTGTAGAAAGAGAGGGTTCCTCGACACTTTTATCATAATAAGTTTCCCACCAGTCCTTGACATGGGGAGCGACCTTAAGTAGTGAAAAATTAATCTTCTCCCTATTGGAGAAACTATGGATTGAAAAGTAACCATCAAATAGATTCAACCATTTATCTACAACATCTACATCTATTTGACCTTCGAATATAGGGATATCGATGTTTTCTTGTACCTTGAACGGGGCGGCGCATTCGAAGTGTCTGCTGGATAAAGATGCATCGTCGATGGGCATCCACCAAAGGATATGGGAAAAGTTGTCCATCATCATGTTCCTTTGCTGATCGAGGGCTTATTCAAAAAAAACATTGATAGTATCTCCTACTTGCTCATCTTTATTTTCTTTCTCCATGGGAGGCCATTAGTGTTGGCGGGTTCGGTCTTTCAAATGATCAACCAGTTCCAATCCTAACTCCTTATACCCCAACCTCGTTGGGGACATACACAAAAAATAAAGAAAGAGTAGACTGATTTGATACCACTAATATAGATTTATGAAGGAATAAAATGAAATACAAATATGAACAAAAAAACAAAGATACAATGAAAAAAAAAATTCAATTCATCAATAACAAAGTACTGAAAACTATTTACATGCATAATAGGAATAAACTAGTTGAGGCGAAGGTAGCTCATCTTTGAGAATAAATGTGATGACTACATGCATTTTGAACTATGTTACATTGCAGATTGAAGGCCTATTTATTATTTAGAAACAATGGAAAAACCTAAATGTAAAAAAACATAACCTTAGGAGATGAAGCACCAAAACTTTGTGGGCCCTGCTATCACTCCCCCTTGCTTCCCAAGGCTAAGAATGGAGCTGAAGGAAGGTAACCACATACCAACCTTTAGGTTAGGTAGCTAGCCCTACCAAGCCCAGAGAGGTCTCTCTCAATGTCACTTTTCAGCCAAAAGGATGAATGGATATAATGTTTTAGGCTAGTTACGATGCTCAGTAAATTAGGGTTTTTGTTTGATTAGAGTTTTACTGGATATGAATGATAGTTAGGAAACTAGGTCTAGGGTTTTAGTTTGATTTCAAAGGTTTAGTTGCAAAGGTAAGGGTGAGGCTAGGTAGGTAAGCTAATAAGCATGATTAATTTGTCATTGTGTATAGAGTTAACTGAGAGAGAGTCAGAATGAGCAATAAACTGAATTCATTCATCAGAAGAACAATGATAATTTCATGAAAATATTATAGAAAACAGAGCATGGAAAGCATGATTTCGGTCAATAAACTGATAATAATTAGCATAAAGAAGCATATATGTGAAAGATGGATAACATAAAATTCAACATCATTATTTTACAAAGAAAAAAAAATGATCAAAGGCATACCACATGAGTCTGAAGGTTATGCCTGCAACACTATCCTTGATTTCATTAGCAAAAGCTTGTACAATAGCTCCACTGCAAATAAAAACTATCCAACCTTTAAAATGACTTGAGGTGGAATAATTATAGAAAATATAGTTCATGAAACCTCATAGGGTTGAAATCCTATACAAAAATCATCATAATTACATCAGATGAGTCACTTCCTAGAATCTAGGGAAGTTAGAAACTTATCCCTGAAATTTAGTTAAAGAATAGGAGTGTGTGTCTCCTCCATTAAATTACATGTTTCCTCATCATAAGGGAAAAAAAAAACTCAAACACATCAAATTCCACCTCATGGGACAACTAGCATCGAATTTATGGAGTTTTCTGGGCATGACAGTTGTCTGAGAGGAATCCTATGCAGAAACGTCCTGCCTGCAATAGAAACGTCGCGCTATTTTTGCAGAAGTGTCGCCCTAGTTCATGGCTGATTTTGACCCACTTAGGAGCATCCAAATGAAAATATGAAAGTTTTTATGAGTATCCCTATGAGTCTAGTTTCCAAAGCACTTTGAATTTTTGGAAAACACCCAAAGGAAGGCCTCCAAAAGTGGTTTTTCCCAACCTCACTCGAGAAGTGCCTCGCCTGCTCCAAAACACTGGCAGAAGAATAGAAATAAGGTAGTTTTCTGCATTTTTCTTCAAAACCAGAGCTTTTCATGGAAAAAAAACTCCATATATGGCATTTACTAGTCAATATGCACCCATACATGTAAGAAAAACTTAATTTGGAAGCTCTGAGAGAAAGCGTCGCGCCTCGGTGCGACACTTCTATGGAGACAAAATTTCCAGATATGTGCAAAAATCATAAAAAATACAAAAATTGCTCAAAATTGACTAATATTTGTTCTATAACACCTATGGAGGATGGGCCAAACAACCATGGATGCCTCATTAAGGAGGTCTAATTTTTCATTCTCCTTGAGCTTCTTTGAGCTTTTTCTTCACTTGTTTAAGACTGATTTGAGAAATTTTGTTCTTGGCGCAATATTGATTGGCCATATGTCTCTAGAGATTATTATTATTTTTAGATTTCCTCAGAATATTGTCAAGGCATCCATTGACCCTATCAAGCCAATATTATCCATCTTTATTGATTTCATCAAGAATTAGCTCATCAAAAGTCTGCCAACTTGATTTAGGAGCTGATTCTTTTTCTCTATGAAGCGCCTTCTTGAGGCCTCTTGTCCTTGGTATTATTATTTTTGTTCCAACATATACATCCTCCATCTTATCATCATCTACTATCTCTTTTCCCTTTCCTTTTTCTACCTCAACATGTACCTTTGGTTTGTCTTGGAGGATCAGTTTCACCTTTAACTGAATATTTTCTTGCCATAGGAAAGTAATATGAGAATTCGCAATTGAAAAAACCTCCCTCAAATCTACTATTTCCTCATATTTCTCTTTTATGATTTCCTCAAATGACTTATCCTTCACTTGCTCTGCCATGTGAACTTCTAGGGAAGATTTTTCATCATGGTGATGCAATGGTGACTCACCATCATGGCTAGGTGGCTGATCCATTGTTTGTCTTTGCTTAGGTGTAGTTTTAGATGCCAATACACCTCTGATGGTCTTGGGAGAAAAAAAAATTCTCTTACCCTTCTTCTAGGTTTGAGTTATCTCAACCCTAGGCGGTTTTGAAATCTGAGCCCGCCTGCTAGAAGAGTCAACCTCCTTTGGTTGTATTGATGCTGTGGTATGAACATTGGGTGGACCAGTAGTAGGAGCTGATGCTACTTTCTCCATGAAAAATTAACAGGTCATGTTGTTTGCTCAGAGATGATGCATACAAATCATCTTTACCAAGCCATGGTAAAATATACTGGGATAAGGATTTATACCTTTTCTTTGTACTTTTTCTACCATATTGACCAAACTCATGAATAGATAATTTGACAAATTGAGAGATTTGGTAGCTGTAAAGTGCATAAGTAACTGGACATGGTATTTATACAATCTTGAAAATATTCCCTCGCAAGTGAAATATTTCATGATGAACTTCATTAATGGGGCATACTTGTCAAGTAGATGCTTGAAAGGGAGAAAATTTTCAGGTTAATTATTGCAATGAGGTTTTAGGAACATTGGATAATTTTCAAGGTCCAATTCCATGCCCTTGAACCATACTTCTCCTTCATTTGGAATCCCTGTTGTTGGAGCGATGACATCTGCTAATAGAGTGAATTCAATGCCTACAATGGTGGCATTATCTCTACTGAAGTTGGTGGCAAAAAGGGTAGTCAATGGGGCATGACATCCTACCTCAATGATCTTCTCATAAAATCTCATACATCTAGTATTTTGAAAACATCTTTTGGCATATGGGGAAGAATTAAGTTCTTACAATGTAGATGGTTCAAATATAGAGTGGTGACCTCCCTTGTGAAATTTCTTTCAGTCTCCATACTACTTGTGAACATAATGAATCCCTCCTAGATGGAGTGAGTGGGTAGGGATGACGAATTTGGAAAAATACGGTGTTAGAAAATTAAATATTATAGAGCAATGCAACATATAAAATATGCGGAAAACACAAGCACACAAAACACATAAAACCAGAGAGACATAGATATATGTGGTTCACCCAGTTTGGGGTACGTCCACCCTGAACAACCAGTCCTTCCTTTCTATTATCCAGCAAAAATGAAGAGACACAACCTACAGCAGATATCCGCTGTAATATCCTCTGTTCTCTCTCACAGTTTCCCTATATGTTTCTCGCTCTGAGAATACACACGCAATCCATAGTCGCAATACAATAACCTCATAAAAGTGAGGGGGTTGCCTTCTAGGGCAAAAAACCCTAAACTAAACATAACTTCTACCGTTAGATCATCCGCCTAATGAATGGCCCAGATTGATTAGAAATTACTATACTTTTACAAGGCAATTTTACATATGTTCTTAGCTTCGAGGGCGCTGCCCCCAAAACCCCCAGCCAGGGGGGGCTCCATAAAGTTGCAGCCACCCCCCCTGGACCCCCTAGGTAGCGTTTAATTATGGGTGGCGTTGCCGCCCCATTAAGGTACAGGGGTCCAACACTGTGATACAAAATAAACAAGATAATCAAGCTCCACACCCAACAATATCCCACTTGGAGACCGATTGTAGCAACTGCACCGCTGCTTCATTTGCTGGACAATACTCCTCTTTGGACCCGGCTGTTTCTCACCTTTATTGTCATCCTTGAAGACCAATTGAAACTGAGCATAATCTCAGTTTCTCCCTGGTTACAACTTTTGTTAGCATATATGCAGGATTCTGGCTAGTGTGTATCTTTTCCAGCTTCAACTGTCCATCTTCCAATACTGACCGTATGAAATGGTACTTGAGCTGTATGTGTTTAGTCCTGGAATGAAATGATGATTTCTTTGCAAGATGAATGGCACTTTGGCTATCACTGTATAACGTGCCCGTATCATGCTTTTTACCCAATTCATCCATAAACCTTTGTAACCAAATCATTTCTTTACTAGCCTCTGTAGCAGCAACATAATCTACTTCTGTTATTGAAAGTGCAACAACACTTTGGATTTTTGAAACCCAAATGACAGCTGTTCCACCTACAGTAAATACATATCCTGTAGTGCTTCTCCTGTTATCTTTGTCACCTGCCATATCTACATCAACATATCCTTGTAGAGCAATGTTTGAACCACCAAAGCATAATGCTTGATTTGTGGTACCAATATCTAAGAATCCATTTCATTGCCATTCAATGTTCTTTTCCTGGATTGTTCATGAACTTGCTTACAACTCCCACTGCATGTGCAATATTAGGGCTTGTGTGGACCATTGCATACATTAAGCTTCCAACTATTGATGCATATGGAACTTTAGACATATAATCCATTTCTTCTTGGGTCTTGGGGCACATATCCTTACTAAGTTTTAAATGGCTAGCAAAAGGTGTACTAACTGGTTTTGCATTCTGCATATTAAATATTTTCAACACATTTTGTATGTACTCATTCTGAGATAGTGTTAATTTGCAATTTTTCCTGTCTCTAGTTATTCTCATACCAAGGATTTGTTTTGCAGCTCCCAAATCCTTCATTGCAAATGAATTTGCCAATTTTCTTTTAAGCACATTTATTTCCTGCATGTTAGACCCTGCAACAAGCATGTCATCTACATACAATAACAATATAATATAGCTGCCATCATTTTTCCTTTTTAGATAAACACAATGATTAGAGTGACATCTAGTATAACCTTGTTCAGACATAAACTTGTCAAATTTTAGATACCACTGCCTTGGAGCCTGTTTTAAGCCATACAAGCTCTTTTTTAACCTGCACACCAATTTTTCTTTCCCTTTGACCTCATATCCTTCTGGTTGCTGCATGTATATCTCTTCCTCCAAATCTCCATGGAGAAATGTTGTATTTACATCTAACTGTTCAAGATGTAAATCTTCCGCTGCTACAAGACTTAAGATAGTTCTGATTGAATTCATCTTAACAACAGGAGAAAATATTTCATCAAAATCAATACCTTTCTTCTGTGCAAACCCCTTCACCACAAGTCTAGCTTTGTACCTCTGTTTTCCTCCATCTTCTTCTTTCAGCCTGTAAACCCATTTATTCTGCAATGTAGTTTTACCTGCAGGCAACCTGACTAAGTCCCAAGTCTGGTTATGTATTAAGGAGTCCATCTCTTCTTCCATGGCTAGCTCCCACTTCTTCCTGCTTTCAACCTGCATTGCTTCTTCATAACATCTGGGTTCACCAGAATCAGTCAACAATAAATAATATAATGAAGGAGAGTATCGTTCAGGGGGTCTACTTATCCTGGTAGATCTTCTAACACCACTTTCAGGTGTTTGAGGTGCATGTTGTTGTTGTGGTGGTTGTTGCTGCTATGGTTGTTGATTATTATTATTTTCAGGCACCTTTACTTTTTCAGATATCTCATCAAGAACCGCGTATTCCTTGCTTTCTTTTTCCTGTTTCTTTTCCTGCAACCGATTCTTATACAAGACCTTTTCATTGAATATTACATCTCTGCTCCTAATGATTTTGTGATTTTCATAATCATATAAGCAATAACCAAAATCATTAACACCATATCCAATAAAGGTACATTTCTTTGATTTTTCCTCAAGCTTTGTTCTGTTTTCTTTATTAATATGGACAAAGGCCTCACAGCCAAAAGGATTTAAAAAAGAGTAGTTTACCTTTTTACCTGTCCATGCTTCCTCTGGAATACCACCATCCAAGGAACTTTAAGGCCCTCTGTTTATTAGATAAATAGCAGTATCTACAACATCTGCCCAAAATTGTAAAGGCAATCCTGCATGCAATCTCATGCACCTTGCATGCTCCATGATTGTTCTGTTCATTCTTTCTAATACACCATTTTCTTGTGGTGTTCTTGGAACTGTCTTCTCTTTGCGAATTCCATGCTCTGAACAGTACCTATCAAAATCTTTGCTGCAATATTCACCTCCATTTTCTGATATGAGACACTTCAACTTATTTCCTGTCTCAATCTCAACCAAAGATTTCCATTTCTTGAAAATATCAAATACATCATATTTATTCTGAATACAATAAATCCATGTTTTTCTAGTTGCATCATCAATAAAAGTAACATAATAACGAGAGCCACCAAGAGATGATACCTGAGCATGTCCCCATGCATCTGTATGCACAAGCTCTAATTTTTCGCTCTTCTTTTCTTTACCAACTCTTAGTAATCTAACTCTCTTATGTTTTCCATAAATGCAGTCCTCACAGAAATCCAAATCAACATTCTTCAAACCCGGAAACAAATTTATTGAGTGAAGAATCTTCATCCCCTTGTCCCTCATGTGTCCGAGCCTATGACGCTATAATGCTGCATCTGCTCCTTTGGAAGTTAAAGCATTAACAGAGTTAGAAATACCATTGCATAAATACAATGTACCAAAATTTTCGCCTTTTGCTATTACTAGGGCTCCTTTGGTGACCTTCCAAGTTTTATCTGTGAAAATTGTCACGCAACCTTCACTGCCTAACTGCCCTATTGAAATCAGATTTTTCTTCAGATCTGGAACATGCCTTACCTCCTTTAATAACCATTGGTTTCCATTTTTTTTTTTTTAAAGAACTTTACCCATTCTAACAATTTTACAGGGTTTATCATCACCCAAATAGACTTGTCCAAAATCTCCTTGAACATAGTCATGAAAATATTTCTTATCAGGTGTGGCATGGAATGAGGTCCCTGAATCTACAACCCAAGAATCAATAAAATTTTCAAAATAAATAATCAAAGCATCTTGTAACACATCCCTAGTCACATTTTCTTCATGATTGTTTTCTTGCTATGCATCTCCTTCTTTTCCCTTCCGATATCTACAGTCTTTCTTTAGGTGTCCTTTCTTTCTGCATTTCCAGCACACTATCCCCGATCTAGACTTGGATCTGCCTTTCCTTGATTTACTGCGATATCCTGAGCTCTTTCCTCTTTCCAATCGTCTTCCCCTAGACTCTGCACTCAAAGCATTACCCGATGTCTCACCGGAGCTTTTTCGTCGCATTTCCTCGCTAAGGATAACACCGACAACATCATCAAACTTTAAAGTACTAGATCCAGAGACAGAGTTACTAATGGCCATAACTAAAACATTCCAGCTTTTTGGCAATGAGCACAGAAATAAAAGAGCCCTAACTTCATCGTCAAAGTTTACCCCTACAGAACTTAACTGACTGGTAACTGTATTAAAATCATTTAAATGGTCTGCAACAGATCCACCTTCCGACATCTTCATATTAAATAATCGTTTCATAAGAAATACCTTATTTGAGGCTGAGGGTTTTTCATATAGTTTCTCCAACGCCTTAATCAAACCCTCTGTTGTTGTTTCCTTCAAAATATTGAAGGCTACTGACGCCGCGAGGCACAACCGTACTGTTTCGAGTGCCTTTCTATCGAGAATATCCCATTCTGCGTTTGTCATAGTCGTTGGCTTCTTTGTTTTTCCGCTCAATGGTAGGTACAGATATTTCTGATACAGATAATCTTCCATCTGCATCTTCCACATCGGGAAGTTTTGTCCATTAAATTTCTCTACCCTAAACTTACCATCTTCCGCCATTGCTCCGACTCAAACCAGGAACTCTTCTTTCCTGCGAGTTTATCAGCCAAACAGACCTTCGGCTCTGATACTAGTTGTTAGAAAATTAAATATTACAGAGCAATACAACATATAAAATATGCGGAAAACACAAGCACACAAAACACATAAAACCAGAGAGACACAAATATACGTGGTTCACCCAGTTTGGGCTACGTCCACCCCGAACATCCAGTCCTTCCTTTCTATTATCCAGCAAAAATGAAGAGACACAACCTATAGAAGATCCACTGTAATATCCTCTGTTCTCTCTCACAGTCTCCCTATCTGTTTCTCGCTCTGAGAGTACACACGCAATCCATAGCCGCAATACAATACCCTCATAAAAGCGAGGGGGTTGCCTTCTAGGAAAAAAAAACCTAAACTAAACATAGCTTATACCATCAGATCATCTGCCTAATGAATGGCCCAGATTGACTAGAAATCGCTATACTTTTACAAGGCAATTTTACATATGTTCTTAGCTTCGGGGGCACTGCCCCCGAAACCCCCCTCCAGGGGGGGGGCTCCATAAAGTCGTAGCCGCCCCCCCTGGACCCCCAATATAGTTTAATTATGGGCGGCGTTGCTGCCTCATTAAGGTACAGGGGTCCAACGCTGTGATACAAAATAAACAAGATAATCAGGCTCCACACCCAACACATGGGATATGGATAGGATGGGTTTAGGGGCTGTGATGAGATATAAAGAGGTTGAAGAAAATTTCCCAAAATTTGAGGCAGTAGGGTAATGTGTTAGCTTGAGGATACATGTGGAATTACTTAAAATGGGTATGGGGAAGTGGATCAAAATAGGAAAACACAAATATTTTCTAGTTTTTCTGTGAAAGTGTAGCAGGGACTTAGGGTTTTGATGGAAGAAGGGTAAAGGGGACTGTGAGTAATGGGAGGTGATGTAGTAGGGTTTGTAAAGGATAAATGAAGGTTTAAATGGTAGGGAAAAGGGTATCTAATGGCTAAACCAATCAAGAAAGGGGAAACCCTAAAACATAGGAGAGCCAAACCCTAATGATGAAAAACACTCATACAATCATGAATTGAATTGAATAAGGCTTTGGAATGTCAACTTACTATTTTTGGAGGCCACAAGAGGTTTTCACTATGGCTTTGAAACTTGAGAAGCTGATTTAGAGGCCAAAATAAAAAAACGTAGCACTATTTTGCAGAAACGTAGTGCTTGTTCAGAAGCGTAGCGCCAATACCCAGAAGCGTCGTGCTGCCTTAGAAACGTCGCCCAATTCCTTCAATTTTTTATGAAGGTAAATCCTTTTTGCAGACAAAGATGATCCCTCTAGCCCTAGAGTGGGTATAGTAACAAAAGGACAAACTAGAGTGTAGGTTCCTAATTAATGAATGAAACAGACGAGGTAGATCAACTTACCTGGAGTCCAATGCTGTTGTCATGGCTGTTGTAGTGGTGGCCTCTCGATTCCTGTCTTGACGGGTCACGATCCTTCCGCAGTAATTCTTGGATACCTGCACAAGATCAACAAACAAGAGCAACATACGAAATAATAGTCTCATCCATAACTACTTACCAGTCAAGGAGGGTTAAGCATATTGCATCAAATAAAATACATCCACGCAAAATGGGAACCAGACAATAGTTATACATGTATATTGATAGAAGAAAGGGTTACAACCAAGCCTTGACGTCGTGGCCTCCTTCAGCGGGGTTCAGTCGAAGCGCGTCTCGATGAATTTCAAAGCAATTCGAACGGGATGAAGACACAAGCCCAAGCTCTCTCAATAAGGGGTCTCTTTCGTTCTATCTTTTCTAGCAAAGCGAATAGAAATCTCTTGAGCGTTTATGCAATAATATGTTTAGTTCAGCTAGCGCATCAATGGAAAATGGCTATATTTATAGAGGGAGAGGAGGAGGTTGGGATCCCTACTATGGTGGGAGGGAGGCCTTATCCCTTGGGAGGTTTCCCCAAAAGGTCGAAACAAGAGGCCAAAGGAGGAAGACCATGGTTATTCAGTCGAACCACTCCTTATGACTCGCCCACGAAGTTGTTATGATGGAAACTTCGCCTCTAATTTTAAAAGACTTTCCATAAACATATTTGTGCGGGCAGCTAAATGAGACAGAGCGCCAGCTGGCGCGGAGGCCAGTGTTAATCTTCCTCATCAGTGCGAGGGCATAACGGGCTACCAGCGCCAAGGAAAAAACAGGTGTTTCTGATGGTCTATTCAGGAAATTTTCAACAGAAGGATTGTTGTACTAATGGCAAGGGATACAATGACGGTATTTGCAAGGCATGAAACTTTATTTTGGTCATAGAAATGAGCCTCCAATGTTCAGGTTAAGGATTACAGGGACAATGACAAAATTCTATGTAACAGATGCCCCCTAAAGCATGAGGTCTGAGAGAGAGGGTGGGGTGAAATTCTTTATGAGAACACGTTCGAACCAAAAACCACTGTCGAAAGACCTGAAATTACAAATACAACTGATATCTCTGGTACATGAACATGTGGCATGGGCACAACAATCCATAATAGAGTATATATAAACTGAGATCCGAGGTTTGGACGCAACCATCTAGTAGTAAGGATCAACAAATACACTCAAGTATGGTTGCAACCATCCAATCGAAAGAGTCATGTAAAAAATCATGATAAACCATAATATCCCGCAGCCTGGATCTTATCATACAAAACCTAGGGTTTTACGCTCCATATCGACCCAAACAAGTACAAATTAAAGCATGCGAATATGTGAGCTGAAGTCGAACATGCAAGAAAATCACCTGATTACCAGCCAATAATGAACGCTGTTAATAGGCGCGAGAGAAACCACCAATAATGACAATGGCTCTCAAGGTACAACATGTAAAATCCACAGAATGTGAATAGTGATCTGGCGTCGAACACCCGCAGAATCATCTAATCTAAGGCCAATGATGTGGACTTGTCGTCGAATGCGAAGGACCTATCATTGAGGCATGCAGGCTCCAAGGTACTGGTAGGGAGTCTCTCGACCAAATTCTTGGATAATGAGCTGAAGTCGAAAGGAAGTGACCTGGTGAAGGAGGGCCATAATTTATCACACATCATCGACATGAGACAGAGGAATATGATGAAAGTGAATCAGGACCAATAGAGAATTAGAGGGAGGTTGAAAACTGCAGAGGCAAACTTCTCTTGAACATATCAATGACACGACTCTATATTTGGTAGTATTTGACATGAAGGGATCTGAGGTAATGATGACGTGGAAAAGAGAAGATGAGAGGTCAAAAAAAATTACCCAAATCCATGAAGACAAAAATGACAAAATGAGATGTCCCCAACCCGACACGAATGCAGACGAGTGTCATGTTCAAGAGCGACATACTGCCGACACAACTAAAATCTGGTTTAATTTTCCCCCACCATTTCTGGCGAGTACTGTTAAGTCCCTATATTAATATTGTAGCCCCTTATTATGTTAGTGTATCCCCCCGTATTGTTATTATTGTACCCCTGTAACCCCCATATTGTTATTATTGTGCCCTTACATTATTATTGTTAGGTCGGCTAGGATTACATTGTGGCCCCACTAGGATTATATTGTGCCCCCATGGACTCCTATATATAGAAGGAGGTTTTGTTCATTTGTATCATCCAAGAATTGTTCATTTATGTAATGTATTGGAGGTTGCCCCCTCGAAGTGGCTTATTTCTAAGGCGTTGATATCTCTTTTCTTCTCTTTTTGGAGCTGGTTACACAACATTTGGTATCAAAGGTTTGGATTCTAGGGTTTCGTTGCTCCAAACAGGTCATCATGGAATTTTTGCTATAACATGTTTTCTACGAAGTTTCAGAAGCTGAAATGTTTAGGGTGCGAAGCAGAAATCCTGAGGAAGATGGTCTAAAAATTTCAGAGCTTGGTTCACAACATTTTCGGAGATATGATCTGTGGAAGTTAGGTCTTGTTTCAGGCTCCTAAACAGGTCATCGTGGCATTTGCGCTATAAATTTTTTTCTACGATGGTTCAGAATCTGAAATTTGTATGGTACGAAGCTGAAATCTTGAGGAAAGTCATCAAAACATTTTAGAGCTTGGTTCACAATATTTTTGGAGATATGATCTGTGAAAGGTAGTGCTTTCTCAGGCTCTTGAATTTAATCTCAAAGAGGTGATCATGGGAAAAGTTCAATAACTCTCTCTCTTGGCATCGTATTGGAGTGCCGTAAAAAGTGGTCATAATCACACGAACTTTATTTTCTTGGCTATCAATTTCAGAGACAAAGGACGAAAGAGTGACATGTGGCAAGTCGTACAAGTTTTCTCTACTGAACTAGTCCATAATTAGGTCATTGTGGGAGATTGGACACAACTTTGTCTTGGAGAAACCAAATCAAATTAGACCTGTGGAATTTGAAAGAAGCTTTAGAGGAATACTACAAGGCTGAATTTTAGATATTGAGGATCTGCAATTATAGAGATAATTTAATTTCAATATCTAGCTCCTCAAAATAAAGAGAAAGGTGTGTATCTGGCTTTTAAAATTGCATAACGTTTGTTTGAAAAAGCAATTGAAGTGATTCCAAGTGCATATTTTAGAATTTTTATCAGTATTGGGCTCTATAATGCCTCCAAAAAATAATTCCATACCCATTAATCCCTCAAAAATCTATACTATGACGCATGAAGAGGAAGAGTTGCAATATCAGATATCAAAATTACGGTACCAAGTGCAACAAGTTTCGATCTTACGAAGAGCAATTGAAGATGAAATAGATGGTTTAAAATCAGAAATGGACGCTAAGTTTGATGGTTTGAAGGATAAAATAATAGCAAATATGGATGGTAAATTAGTGGAAAATCACATCGAGCATCAACAACAAGTTCTCCAACTCTCAAAGGATAACCCAACTTTGGTGCAGAATCTAATGAAACAACAGGAAGATCAACATGACATCGAAAGAAGTTATGAAGCATTCATAGAAACAAGAACTCAACAAGTACGATCAATTTCAGAGTATCTCAGCAAGTGGAAGAACTTTCCTGTAGAATATTTCACATGGGAGGATGAGAATTTTATACAGAAGCATCAAGAAATAATCAAGCGTTGAGGACAACACTTGTTTGAAGGAGAGGGGCATGTTAAGTCCCTATATTAATAATGTAGCCCCTTATTATGTTAGTGTAGCCCCCCTTATTTTTATTATTGTACCCCTGTAACCCCCATATTGTTATTATTGTGCCCTTACATTATTATTGTTAGGTCGGCTAGGATTACATTGTGGCCCCGCTAGGATTATATTGTGGCACCATGGACTCCTATATATAGAAGGAGGTTTTGTTCATTTGTATCATCCAAGAATTGTTCATTTATGTAATGTATTGGAGGTTTCCCCCTCGAAGTGGCTTATTTCTAAGGCGTGGATATCTCTTTTCTTCTATTTTTGGAGTTGGTTACACAGCAAGTACCCCAATTATTTTTTAAAACAAGCTTGAAGGGGACAGCATATGCTTGCGTTGTAAGTTTGTGCTTCAGAAAAATCCATCCTAGTACATTTTACGAGCCCTAGGAAGGAGGAACTCGGTGAATTTCATGGTGACGATGTCCGATGGCATCATGGTTTAACGAGTCTGACAAAGGGAGAACTCGACATATTTTCATGTTTAGAGAGTTTGAAAAGAAGTGGAAAAGAAAACTCCAACATGTACCTTTTCGTAAATACTCTCTCAGATATGAAAAGGTAGAAAACAATATCTGAAAGAACCTCTTAGTTGTGATAGGCTAAGGTATTCCTTTTTCGTAAATAATCTATCCCAACCCGACAAAGGGGTAAACGTATACTGGGTAGATATCGTTTCGCAGCCATTTAACGAGTTCAAAACAACAAGAATCTCGACAATATTTTCAGTTTTAGAGAGTCAGAAAAGATCTGAAAGATGACTCCAATAGTGAATTTTTTCGTGTTTTTACCAAGTCCGAAAAAGTATAAAATACAACTCATTACTTCATCGCTATCTCATTAAAAAACCTGTCGCTGCACAAGAGACAAACGTAAAACCCATTTCTCGAAATAACATATCGTAATAATCAAAAAACATGTCTTCAAACCTAATTAGGGTTTTGAAAAATTATAAAATGCCAAAAATGGTAAAAAACAATTACTTTTCACTTTTACCTCTTGTGGAGCTATAGTTACCCATTTTACACTGCGATTTTGCGACGACGATAGCGGGTAATATGGAAGACCATTCTCGAATCCGTTAGTTCCAGGTAAGAGCTGACATCCTTCCCCACATTTTGAATCTTCTTTTATTACCTGCAACCTTCAGTATTAATTTATGAGGGGGAAACTGTGAAAACTAGGGCACGACGGTTGATGCAGGTTTCGGGCACGAACTCGCGCCAATTGTCCGATTTTCTAAACGAAGGCACATTGATTGGCGTGACTGTTTCGCAAAAAATCGTGCCAACTGCGCAACGTTTTTTAAACTCACAATGCAAGATTTATGAGCCTAAATTTCACAAATTTAAGCTTTGGATTCGGCTAATAATGTCCATATGAACATGTTTGCAAGTGAAAAGAAGAAAAATGGTGATTGAGTGGAAGGAAAGGGAACACAGTGAAGAAGATGAGCTTGCCATGGATAATGAGAGATGCATGGAAGCTCTCAGAAACTGTGGACTAAAAAATTTCTTCATGACACCGTGCCTCAGAGCTCAACCAAAGATGCTGCAATATTTGATAAACATATGGGACGAGGATCAGGAAAAATTCATTCTTCGAGACCAGGAACTTGAGATTGATGTTTCAGACGTCTATTTCATAACAGGACTGTCACAGAGGGGAGCAACACCAATCTTGACCGGTACCCGACCTACCATGGAAAACATGAGCATGGTAATAGACAGGGTATGTCCAGGGGCACGGAAAGGATCAAAAAGCGGGAAGGTGGACATCCAGACGATCCCAGATTTAGCACTGAAGGTAGTGCTACACATGATCACACGGACTGCGAGATCACAAGTACCACACGAAGCAACAAAAACACAACTACTTCTTGATGTAGACTTCTTGACACTGACCATATACAACTGGGTAGAGGCAGTAAAAATCAATATAAAACGACAGCTAACAAAGTGCAAGAAGACCAAATTGAAGCAGTTTGGTTATGGGTCTATCCTGGTATCGTTTTTCCTGGAACGACTACCAATCTTTCAACGTGAGGAGGTGATAGTCCTGACACCACCAACACTGGAACCATGGATGGCTGGGCAGCTCTAATGCCAAGATCAGGGGGTGGTCAACAGATGTCCTGGAGACTGGAATTCTTTGATTGGATCCGTCGATAGTTGATTGTCATGGAGGACTGGCCCTAATCTGACACAGATTTCACTGGTGATCCAGACTTCCCACTCCTAGAAGGAGAGGATTGGGATGAAGCACTTGGTAAGACTCATTTTTAATTTTTATGAGTATAATGATTTTTTTTGGTTTGTATGTCCTGAAAATTAATCCATGCATTATGCAGATGTAGGCCAGAGAGACCAGCAGGGATGTCTCCGATAGTGAGGCGAATACCTCGCGATTTTGATGTTTCCCCTCAGGGTGAGGAGGAGGATATCATGCACACCTTGGAGGGAATTTCCCGTGGGGTCCCAGACTATGCACGATTTGACGATGTTCCTCGTGCGTATCAGAGACACACTGTAGGGGTATCAAACCGAGTTCACCGCTTGCTAAGGCGACTTGTTTGAGCAGTGACATGCTATCATGATCATCATGTTGATTAGACACCTAGGCTTTATTTCTGCATATTTTTGAGAGACATAATGTCTCAGGATGTAACAGAAACACACATATTTTTTGAAACTTATGGTGCACACTGATGAAAACATTCGATATATATATATATATACATCTATTTTCCTATTTGATATGATTCCCTCATGTGATGATGATTTTACATACTACGCAAATGTCTATCCAATACAATGTTGGCCACTGTATCAGTTAATGCATTCATTTGTCTAGGAATATGTTGATATGTGATATAATCAAAATGTCTTTCCAGCAAACGAATACGTAAAACACAATCTTAAAATGTGAGGGTTTCTAACTGAATAATTCCCACTAAGTTGAAGAACAACAAGCTATGAGTCTAGATTTACAACCAACGCACTGAAGCCGAGGGTAATCGCCTCGGTTAATAGTTCAATGACAGCACTATATTTAATGACATTTTTTGTAGTTCGTCCTAGACAAATACCTTGCAGGTATACCAACTCACCAACAGGATCATAATCACCCAGGCTGCCGAAGACAAGTTCTGGGTACTGCGGGAAGCACCATTTGCGAAACCGAAATAAGGGGTAATATACATCTGCACAATAAGCAATGACCCAATAAGCAGGAAAACACTCGCAAAACACACCAAGCCAAAAATGTACAAAAATGAAAAAAACACCTATGTACACAAAAACATGCACGAATAACTCATGCATAGTAATTTTTGAGATACAACCCATTTCTGGGCTGATCTAAAGGATGAAATTCGTAATCAATGAGCTCATAGGCCCCATTCTTCAAAATGCGTTTAAAAATGTAATGCCCATGCCACATCGGTTGAAATTTGCCTACCCCTAGCTTATCATGAGCTTGGTCGTACAAGAGGACAAGGTCTCCTTCTACAAAGGAGTGAGGGGAAACTGACTAGTCAAAATGGGCTTTGACCCGCTTCTTCTGTGCCTCGATGACCAAAGCAGCAAAAATGTGTTGGAAATATTGTCATTGATGGCAAAGGAGGTAGCAGATGCAGAGACAGGAACAGTTACAAGGAGACAAAGACAGACAATGGAGGCAGCAAAGAGGAAATGAATATAAAGGAGAAAGGCAGAGGAAGCAAATACGGAGACAGAGTCGTTATCACAGCAGCAGAGGCAGAGGCAGAGTGATAGAAGCGGCAGAGGCAGAGCCACAACTGTTATTGTAGAGAAACCGCTATTATTCCAAGAATATGTATATATATATATATATATAAATTCCGAGAATATTTTATACAGCCCGGCATTACACATAATATAAATTAATTTTCGGACTTTATATTCAAATGCTCTGTATTTAGTTGAAGAACTCGACTTCTAGTCGATGTGGTGTTTTAAATTATACATACCTAGATTGTAATGAGCTCTATGAACCAGCGTGAATAGGCTCTGTGGGGATGAGCACTGTACACATAGCCACAAGGGTTATGAATGGTGGAACTCTGCGTCAGAGTATAACGGAACCATAGCCGAAAAATATATATATATATATATATATATATATAAAATTGAATGGAGCGGAACCATAGTTATAACAAAGAATATATATATTTGAAATGTGATGAAAAGTTATATATATACATATAATTGAAATCGTGGAGGACCGGAACCTGGAGCATAGGGAGAAGTGGAACCAAGAGCTGAATGAACAGTGACGGCGGTTTAAAGTGAACGGTGGTATTCTTTGCACCACTATTATACGGAAGGTGGTATTCCCGAATTGGCAGTGATTCCGTTGATTGATCGACGCATGTCCCTGGATGAACAGTAAAACCACCGTCTAACGTGCACCTTCGCGCATTAAATTTCGTACCAGGATGCGGAGCGAAATTGACACGAACCGTTGATCTGGAAGAGGGCCATTGGACGGTGATCGTGCGTCGGAATTTCCCGGAGTTTAACCAAGGTGCACGAACGATAGTCCAGATGTGACGCGCCATCGTGCGTTATCTTTCGCGCAAGTTGCCTGTGTGATATCCATTGGATCGGGCAATGCAATGACAACCGTCGGATGGACGCGTGAGTTAATAAAGGTACGGTCTATGCATTCACGAAGTGTACTGTGGGCCCGGGGTGGAAATATATGTAAAGAATTGGTTTATTAATGTTAGTCGACGCATTATAAGGACCGATGGAATATATATGAAAATATTACGTATAATAATGTTTGAATATGGTCCAGGCGTGTAACAAATATAATATACAATGGTTGGTGGTGCGATGGTGGTGCGCGATGGTGCGTAGGCGGAGACACCACATAGTGGTGGTTGCGGGGGTTCCATTCTGCCGGCTCAGTACGGTCGGGGTAAAGCCCCATAGTTAACAATATCCGTTGATCGTGGGTCAACGCCCGATCAACAGGTCAAGTGCGGGGGTTCACCACTTGTTAACTTCTGGGCGTTTTTTACTCCCGCTAACCGTCGATCTTCAATCTCACGGTGATCACACATCAAACCTGCCGCCGCTTTAAACTCTGTGTAGTTAAACCTTGCTGCCGCATGCAACTTGTTCGGGCAGTTGGAAATTACATTCCAAAAATTATCTTTAGACTCCGGTGTAATGGTTTCAATATTAAAGAAAGCGTAAAATATGTGTGGATATATATGTGAAGTGGTGGAATATGGAATTTGTGAATATGGTTTAATATGCCGAGGGTCAATTATTATGTTGTGTAGAATGGTTGTAAATGCAGAATTAGCGCATATGTACACATAAGAGATTGTCGGGTTATAACTATAGAGGAGTATTGAATTAATATCGCAATTCTCTAAATTGAGATATTAAAATAACCCAGACTTGTTTATATAAATTGCCAGCGTGGAATTAACGAGAAGTGTGAGATTGCCCGGACTTGGGAAATGATTGAGCATAAAACTTAAATGCAATTATGGAAAAGGAAAAAGAAGAGGAGAGCATGCAGATATACACAGAGATTACAGGTTTGACAAGAATATGCACAGGAATGAGTTGGACAGGAGAATAAGCACAGAAAACAGGGAATATGCAGATGACAGTGAACAAAGAGTATGCAGAACATGTTCTTAACAGCAACAAGAAAAGACAAATCCAGTAAAGCCAAAATCTAGAAAAGGAGCTGAGTAAAACTGAAATATGTAATTAAAAATGTGAATGTAAATGTTGTAATTAATTTTTTTTTATTGTTTGTGATGCAAAGGCAAGTATCCTAAGGAAAAGACAAAATCCCACTGTAGCTTGGAAATTTGTACATATTGTAGTAATTCTAAAAAGGAGTTGGAAAAAGGAATAAGAAGACAGAAGCCAAAGAGTCATGACTGTTCACTTCGGATTCCTTGTGAAATACAAATAGTCATGTGAGAATTTCTATATATAATATCAAATCTGATAAGCTTAAGCAGAGTAATAGAGCAAGAGAGAAAAAATATAGAGAAGGCAGAGTATAGAAGTATAAGGAAGAGAAGATCAAGAAAAGAAGAGCAGAAAGAGAAGCTACAGAATAGAGCTGATATCTGAGGTAAATCAGCAAACATTCAGTTTGTTAAATTGAGGAAGTTGGAGATTCCCTATCAAGTTGCAGCTTGATAGATGTCAGTTGTAGCTGACTGAGGTTGGAGCCTCCTGTAGGTTGGTGCCTGCAGAAAATTGAAGGGAGTTGGTGCTTCCTTGCAAGTTGTAGCTTGCAGAATTGAGGTTGGATCCTCCTGTAGGTTGGTGCCTGCAGAAAAACAGTGGTGAGAAGAAGTTGGAGCTTGCCTTTGCATCACAACAATAATAAGATGTGGTTTTCTCCCTTTATGGGTTTCCACTTATATCTGGTGTCTCTGTGCATGATGTTTATGTGTTGATCTGATTTATATCATCTGCTTAATACCTGCCGCTCTCATATTAAGTCTGTTGTTCTATTATATTAATACTTGTTGCTCATATTCTAAGATTCTTACATATTAAGCTGGACATGAAATGAAGATGTATGTTAGTTTGAATAAAAGGTTTAAAAAGACTATGAATGTGTTAAACTGATTCACCCCCCCCTCTCAGTTTAACTAAGAGTTCAACAATTGGTATCAGAGCAGGTTCCTTTGTTCAAGTCTAACAACTGAAAGGAGATCCTAGGTTCCCAAGATGGCTAGTAAAGAAGGATGCTCAACCAATAAAGCCCCTTTCTTCACTGGTGAAAATTATGCTTTCTGGAAAATTAGAATGAGGACATACATAATGCCTCTAGGAATAGAAGTCTGGGCTGCTGTGGAATTAGGATATGCCCCGAAGGAAACTGACACAGAAAAAGAATCAAAACAAGATTTTGTGGCTAATGCTAAAGCCATGAATGCCATCCTGAATGGATTGTGTGAAGCAAAGTTTATTAAAGTAATGCATAAAGACACTGCCAAAAAAATATGGGATACTCTTGAAAACATACATGAGGGAGACCAGAAAGTAAAGACTACAAAACTTCAAGTCTATAGAGCCCAGTTTGAAAACTTAAAAATGAATGATGATGAAGACATTGCCAGTTTCTTCCTAAAAGCTGCAGAAATCATTAACAATATGAAATCTCTTGGAGAAAAAATGCCAGAAAGTATAATTGTGCAAAAGATTCTAAGATCTCTTCCATCCAGGTTTAATCCAAAGGTGTCTACAATAGAAGAAATAGCTGATTGGGAGACCTTGACCATGAACCAGCTACTTGGAAATCTAACAGCTTATGAAATGAGGCTCCCACAGAAGAAGCCTAGTACGAGGGAAGCAACCTTTAAAACAGAAAATAAGAAAGAAGAAGAGGGAGACATATGCTCTTGCTTAGATGAAGAAGAGGCAAAGTTTGTCAAGAAATTGGATAGAGGCTCAGGTAAATACAAAGGTAAACTCCCCTTCAAATGCTTTAACTTTGGAAGAGTGGGACACTATGCTGCTAAGTGTCCTCACAAGAAAATAAGGAATCAGGCTCAAGAGTCAGAGAAAAATAAATCAAAGAACTGGTAGAAAGGAAAGAAGTTCAGTAGAAAATCCTTCTATGATCAACAAGACAGCAGTACATCTGAAGATTCAGATGAACCCTCAAGTGAAGAAGGAACCTCCGAATTCTTATTGATGGCCATAGAAGATCTTGAAGGACTCCTGCTAGAAGATGAAGAAGAAGAAGGGGAAGTCGACCTTGAGAGGGAGCTAAGAAGTGCTCTGGAAGAGATTGACAGACTCAAACTGAAGTGCAGAAAACAAAAGGACATTCTTCTTAAGTATGTAAGAGAAGAACAAAACTCAGAAGTCCTCATGCAGCTAAAGGTAGAGCTTGAAGAAGCCAAGAAGATAGAAGACATGTTACTTCAGCAAATCAAGGATAAAACTCGAGAACAAGAGAAAATGGAAGAAGAAGTAGTATGTCTCAGGAAGAAACTAGAAAATGCTCAAAGGACAGTGCTTATAAACTCTTCTCAAACAAGCTCTAGTAAGTTGAATGAAATTCTGGTTGCTCAAAGATCCCCAATGATAAAAACAGGAATAGGCTATGAAGGAGAATCGAGTAAAGGCAAAGAAAAGGAAAACAAAAATATTATTTTTGTAAAAGCTAAGAAGAATGATGAAGTAGCTCAAACAATTCCTACAAAAGAAGAAATCTTCAATAAGGAAGACAGAGATCAGAAGAAACCACTAGTAGCAAAGAATGTAATAAATACTAAGACCCCTGAATATGTAAAATTTGGAAACCATCAAAGAAGATTCTTCCCTCCAATGAAGAATGCCACCTATTATGTCTGCCACAATTTGGGACACATTGCTGTATATTGTCATGCAAGAAGGAGTAATTCAAACCAGCAAAAGATGCAAACATTGAAGAGACTGCTTCAAGCAAACAAATGGAAGAGACAACCTTACATCAGGTATGCAAATAGCTTCTATGGTTACTGCTTTTATTGTAAGGAATTTGGTCATAAAATCATTGAATGTAGAAAGTATGGACAAAGATTGATGTTTAACACCTCAAGGAGGTTTATGATTCAAATAATTTTTGTTCATACTCATAATTCTGCAAAAATTATGATCAAATGTTGTGTATGCAATCAAGTTGGACATATACCTTCTAAATGTCCTCTAAGAAAATGTAGTCCATCATCCCACAAAAGATACCAAACAAAAGGGTGCTTCCAGTGGATAAAGAAGGAGAATAAATGTGACCTGGCCCTAACTTCTCAAGACCTGAAAAGCCAATGGTACCTGGACAGTGGTTGCTCAAAACATATGACTGGAGACAAAAGCAAGTTTGTAACTCTTGATGAAAAGAAATCTGGCAATGTTACTTTTGGAAATGATAAATTAGGTAAGATCAAGGGAAAAGGCTCAGTCAGCATAGATAATGGAAGAGGAAAGGCCCAAGATGTACTATTTGTAGATGGGTTGAAAGAAAATTTACTGAGTGTCAGTCAGATGTGTGACAAAGGCTGTGAAGTTCTCTTTAGAGCACAAGATTGTGAAGTCAGATCAAGCACAATAGGAAAGACTCTACTCAAAGGTGTTCGAACAGAGAGTAATGTTTACATAGTAAAAGAGGAGGATGAAACCTGCCATCTAAGAAAACTTGAGGAGTCATGGTTATGGCATAGGAGATTGGGACATCTCAACTTCGACCATATCATCAGACCGAGAAAGAAGAAAGCTGTCAGAGATATGCCAGAAATAAAAAGGCCTTCAAATACCATATGCAAATCTTGTCAATTTGGGAAACAGACTCGCACATCCTTTAAATCTAAAGATGAGCTATCAACAAGAAGACCACTCCAGCTTGTGCACATGGATCTGTGTGGACCTGCAAGAACTAAAACACCAAGTGGAGAATCCTACTTCATGTTGATAATAGATGATTTCTCCAGAATGACATGGGTTTCTTTTCTCAAGAACAAATCAGAAGCACTAGAAAAGTTTAAGACATTCAAAGCATTAGCAGAAAATCAAATTGGATGCAAGCTAAAATGTATCAGATTAGATAGAGGAGGATAATTCACTGATTATGACTTTGCAGACATATGCAATGAACATGGCATAAAACAATAATTTACTATTGCAGGGACACCTCAACAGAATGGAGTAGCAGAGAGACAAAACAGATCTGTTCAACAAATTGTCAGAGCCATGATGCAAGAGAATAATATTGATCAAACCTTTTGGGCAGAAGCTGTACACACAACAATACATATTCTAAACAAAGCTCATTTAAGACCTAACAGTGACAAGACACCTTATGAGCTATGGCATGGTAAACCTGCATCAATCAAGCACTTTAGAGTCTTTGGTAGCAAGTGCTACATAAATAATAATGATGAAAATCTGGGGAAGTTTGATGCAAGAGCAGATGAAGGAATACTCTTAGGATATGCATCCAAGAGTAAAGGATACAGATGCTACAACAAGACTCTTCGAAAAATTGTAGAAAGTATTGATGTAAGATTTGATGAAGAACTTCCAAACAAGACAAGAGATATAGATTGCAGCAGCCATCCTAAAAATCATGAAGAAGAGGACCAAGATGATGAAGAAACAAGAAAAACATCAGAAAATGCTGAACTGAACTCAAAAACCCCCTCAAGATACACTCAAAAGAACCATCCAGAAGATCAAATCATAGGAGACAAGAATGTAGGAGTGCAAACAAGAAGGCAGCTAACTGAACAGACAGAAGAAGTATACATAGTAATGTTATCACAAATAGAGCCAAAGAAGTTTGAAGAAGCTAGCAAGGACAAGTATTGGGTAAAAGAAATGAATGAAGAATTGGACCAAATTGAGAAGAACAATACTTGGGAACTAGTTCCTAGACCCACTGAGAAAAATGTCATAGGCTCAAAATGGGTATTCAAAAATAAAATGAATGAAGAAGGTCAAGTAATCAGGAATAAAGCCAGACTTGTCTGCAAAGGATACTCACAAATCGAAGGACTTGATTATGATGAAACATTTGCCCCTGTAGCTAGAATGGAAGCTATCAGAATGTTCCTGGCATTTGCTTGTTACCAAAAATTCAAGGTATATCAAATGGATGTAAAGTCTGCTCTTCCTAATGGAGATCTAGAAGAAGAAGTGTACATGGAATAACCATAAGGCTTCTCATTGACAGACAAAGAATACTATGTATGCAGACTGAAGAAGGCCCTATATGGACTGAAACAGGTTGCTCGTGCTTGGCACTCAAGATTGGATAAATATTTTCAAAAACAGGGTTTTAAGAGAGGTGGAGTAGACATCAATCTATACATAAAAGCCCATGAAAATGAACTCCTGATTGTTGTAGTGTATGTTGATGACATTATGTTTGGAAGCAACAAAGATGAACTAGCAAAAGGGTTTGCTGATGAGATGAAAACAGAGTTTGAAATGTCTATGATTGGAGAGCTCATTTTCTACTTGGGACTGCAAATTCAACAAAAGAACATAGGCACCTTCATCTCTCAAGAAAAATACTTAAAAGAAATGCTGAAAAAATTCAAAATGGAGGACTGCAAACCTGTGACAACACCCATGATCACGGGATGCAAGCTGTGTGCTGATGATGGGACTGCAAATGTAGATAAAAAACTCTACAGATCCATGATAGGAAGCTTGCTGTATTTGACAGCATCAAGACCAGACATCATGCTAGCGGTAGGACTAGTGGCAAGATATTAAGCAACACCTAAACAAAACCATCTTCTGGCAGTAAAAAGAATACTCAGATATCTACAAGGAACAACACAGTATGGACTTTGGTATCCTAAAGGCAAAAGCTTCACTTTAACAGCATACACAGATGCAGATTGGGCCAGTTGTGTTGATGACAGGAAAAGTACAAGTGGAGGTGCTTTCTATCTAGGAGAAAGTCTGGTGGCATGGTTAAGCAAGAAACAAACATCCATCTCTTTGTCTACAGCTGAAGCATAATATATAGCAGTAGCAGCATGTTGTACACAAGTCATGTGGATGAAGCAAACTCTTCAAGACATGAAGGTAAGCATTGATGAACCTATCTCAATCAAATGTGATAATACAAGTCCTATAAGTATATATAAAAATCCTGTACTTCATTCAAAAACTAAACATATTCCAATCAAGTATAATTTCCTTCGAGAATAAGTGGCTCAGAAGATAGTAAAGCTGGAATATGTACCAACAAAAGAACAGACAACAGATATATTTACCAAACCTCTTGCTAGAGAACCATTTCAATATTTGAGAGATAAACTAGGAGTAGTATCTGCAGATGCTACTCTCTGATATAAAGAAAAAGCAAAATTTCAGGGGGAGAACAAAAACGAAAATATCATTCTAGGGGGAGAACAACCAGCAAGAAAAGCATGAATCAGGTCCTCAAGATCAAAGGATTAAGGCAAAAGAACACCAAGTTATTATCCTAAAGTTATCTGCATTATTCAAGCATCAAAAGGTCAATTACAGAGAAAAAGGATCAGTATTGTACTCTGAAACATCATATTAAGAGTCTGAAACATAAAAGACGAGTAGTGATTATACATCTCTGACTACATAAAGATGATACAATGTATTCTATGAAGTATCATTATTCTCACTTTTAGCTCTATACAAGTGAAAGAACTGTATCAATTTACAGTGTATACTCAAAGTGTTCTCTCAACAAGTCTTATACATCACTACGGAGCAGCATGGTACAAAGTCAACATAAGAGGGCCTAAACATAACTCAGAGAGAGGAAACGCAAAAATCAACCCTTTGCCATTGATGTCAAAGGGGGAGGAAGAGAAAGCAACAGGAGAAAGAGCAGGCAAACAGAAAAAATGTATTGCCATCAATGCCAAAGGGGGAGACTGTTGGAAATATTGTCATTGATGGCAAAGGAGGTAGCAGATGCAGAGACAGGAATAGTTACAAGGAGACAAATACAGACAATGGAGGCAGCAAAGAGGAAATGAATATAAAGGAGAAAGGCAGAGGAAGCAAATACGAAGATAGAGTCATTATCAGAGTAGCAGAGGTAGAGGCAGAGTGACAGAAGCGGCAGAGGCAGAGCCACAGCTGTTATTGTAGAGAAACCGCTGTTATTCCAAGAATATGTATATATATATATATAAATTCCGAGAATCTTTTATACAGCCTGGCGTTACACATAATATAAATTAATTTTCGGACTTTATATTCAAATGCTCTGTATTTAGTTGAAGAACTCGACTTCTAGTCGATGTGGTGTTTTAAATTGTACATACCTAGATTGTAATGAGCTCTATGAACCAGCGTGAATAGGCTCTGTGGGGATGAGCACTGTACACATAGCCACAAGGGTTATGAATGGTGGAACTCTGCGTCAGAGTATAACAGAACCATAGTCGAAAAATATATATATATATAATTGAATGGAGCGGAACCATAGTTATAACAAAGAATCTATATATTTGAAATGTGATGAAAAGTTATATATATACATATAATTGAAATCGTGGAGGACCGGAACCTGGAGCATAGGGAGAAGTGGAACCAAGAGCTGAATGAACAGTAGCAGCGGTTTAAAGTGAACGGTGGTATTCTTCGCACCACTATTATACGGAAGGCGGTATTTCTGAATTGGCAGCGATTCCATTGATTGATCAACGCGTGTCCCTGGATGAACAGTAAAACCGCCGTTTAACGTGCGCCTTCGCGCATTAACTTTCGTACCAGGACGCAGAGCGAAATTGACACGAACCGTTGATCTGGAAGAGGGCCATTGGACGGTGATCATGCGTCGGACTTGCTCAGAGTTTAACCAAGGTGCACGAACGATAGTCCAGATGTGACGCGCCATCACGCGTTATCTTTCGCGCAAGTTGCCCGTGCGATATCCGTTGGATCGGGCAATGCAATGACAACCGTCGGATGGACGCGTGAGTTAACAAAGGTACGGTCTATGCATTCATGAAGTGTACTGTGGGCCTGGGGCGGAAATATATGTAAAGAATTGGTTTATTAATGTTAGTCGACGCATTATAAGGACCGATGGAATATATATGAAAATATTACGTATAATAATGTTTGAATATGATCCGGGCGCTTAACAAATATAATATACAATGGTTGGTGGTGCGATGGTGGTACGCGATGGTGCGTAGGTGGAGACACCACATAGTGGTGGTTGCAGGGGTTCCATTCTGCCGGCTCAGTATGGTCGGGGTAAAGCCCCGCAGTTACTCCCGCTAACCGTTGATCTTCAATCTCACGGTGATCACACATCAAACTTGCCGCCGCTTTAAACTCTGTGTAGTTAAACCTTGCTGCCGCATGCAACTTGTTCGGGTAGTTGGAAATTACATTCCAACAATTATCTTTAGACTCCGGTGTAATGGTTTCAATATTAAAGAAAGCGTAATATATGTGTGGATATATATGTGAAGTGGCGGAATATGGAATTTGTGAATATGGTTTAATACGCCGAGGGTCAATTATTATGTTGCGTAGAATGGTTGTAAATGCATAATTAGCGCATATGTACACATAATAGATTGTCGGGTTATAACTATAGAGGAGTATTGAATTAATATCACAATTCTCTGAATTGAGATATTAAAATAACCCAGACTTGTTTATATAAATTTCCAGCGTGGAATTAATGAGAAGTGTGAGATTGCCCAGACTTGGGAAATGATTGAGCATAAAATTTAAATGCAATTATGGAAAAGGAAAAAGAAGAGGAGAGCATGCAGAGATACACAGAGATTACAGGTTTGACAGGAATATGCACAGGAGAATAAGCACAGAAAACAGGGAATATGCAGATGACAGTGAACAAAGAGTATGCAGAACAGGTTCTTAACAACAACAAGAAAAGACAAATCCAGTAAAGCCAAAATCCAGAAAAGGAGTTGAGTAAAACTGAAATATGTAATTAAAAATGTGAATGTAAATGTTGTAATTAATTTTTTTTATTGTTTGTGATGCAAAGGAAAGTATCCTAAGGAAAAGACAAAATCCCACTGTAGCTTGGAAATTTGTACATATTGTAGTAATTCTAAAAAGGAGTTGGAAAAAGGAATAAGAAGACAAAAGCCAAAGAGTCATGACTGTTCACTTCGGATTCCTTGTGAAATACAAACAGTCATGTGAGAATTTCTATATATAATATCAATTTTGATAAGCTTAAGCAGAGTAATAGAGCAAGAGAGAGCAAATATAGAGAAGGCAGAGTATAGAAGTATAAGGAAGAGAAGATCAAGAAAAGAAGAGCAGAAAGAGAAGCTACAGAATAGAGCTGATATCTAAGGTAAATCAGCAAACATTCAGTTTGTTAAATTGAGGAAGTTGGAGCTTCCCTATCAAGTTGCAGCTTGATAGCTATCAGTTGTAGTTGACTGAGGTTGGAGCCTCCTGTAGGTTGGTGCCTACAGAAAATTGAATAGAGTTGGTGCTTCCTTGCAAGTTGTAGCTTGCAGAATTGAGGTTGGAGCCTCCTGTAGGTTGGTTCCGGCAGAAAAACAGTGGTGAGAGGGAGTTGGAGCTTGCCTTTGCATCACTACAATAATAAGATGTGTTTTTCTCCCTTTATGGGTTTCGACTTATATTTGGTGTCTCTGTGCATGATGTTTATGTGTTGATCTGATTTATATCATCTTCTTAATACCTGCTGCTCTCATATTAAGTCTGCTGTTCTATTATATTAATACTTGCTGCTCATATTCTAAGATTATTACACATTAAGCTGGACATGAAATGAAGATGTATGTTAGTTCGAATAAAAGGTTTAAAAAGACTATGAATTTGTTAAACTGATTCACCCCTCCCTCTCAGTTTAACTAAGAGTTCAACAAAATGCGAGTTTCATCCAACCTTTCTAAGTAGAGAAGATACTCTTCTTCAGGTGAAGGTTTGGGAAGTAATTCAACAACCAACTTGAGCCGAAGGTATTTCACACTCAATCAGAAGGGTAGGTTCTAGACCGTAAATAGGTTGGAATGGAGTGAATCCGGTCGCATCCTTGACTGAGGTTCGGTATGCCCAGAGAGCTGAAAACAACATGATATACCAATTTGATTTGTGCATCCCAATCGTGCGTTGAAGCATGGTGACAAAAACTTTGTTCACAGCTTCAAGCTGGCCATTGGCCTAAGGAT
This sequence comes from Pinus albicaulis, assembly GCA_034641835.2. Classification (NCBI taxonomy): domain Eukaryota; kingdom Viridiplantae; phylum Streptophyta; class Pinopsida; order Pinales; family Pinaceae; genus Pinus; species Pinus albicaulis. Next base: position 837,789,403 of record CM076578.1, read on the forward strand.
AGTACCATGTTGAGCTGTTGTGACACAAGCCCAACCTTAAAGTCAACTCTGCCACCATATAATGCCGAAAATAGGAACCACGATTGGTAATGATGGCTTGAGGGACACCAAACCTAGAAATGATGTGATTAAATATGAACTGAGCGACTGTCTTACCATCGGCGGCAAGTGTAGGAATTTCAATGACTACGATAATATAAGCATGCCCCCCAGCCGAGTGAGGGTTACACATCATAAAATTGATTCCCCACTTCAAAAAGGGACCAACGGTAATGACAGGGTGGAGATGTGTAGGCAGCGCGCATCTTGCGTTGATAAATCTAACAATCATGATATTTTTGGACAACAATAATGCAATCTTTGAAGATAGAGGGCCAGAAATACCTAGCACGAAGAATCTTCTATGTAGTGCCATAACCAGACATGTGACTACCACAGGCACCACTGTGACAATAATTCAGAACTTTCTCAGCCTCCTTGAGAGTCAAACACCGATGGAGAATGGAATCGACTCCGATGCGATAGAGTGTATCTCCGAAAATACGATAAGGTTGCGATTGATGGAAAATGCGTCGACGAGCATCCTTCATCAACTCAGATCTAAAAGTGGAAGTCTGAAGATATACGATGATATCACCATACCAAGGATCGAGGGCGTTAATCAGAAAAAGCGTATCATCTAGAATGTGTTCTTCAGAACCAAACGGAGCGGAGTCAGAGGGAAGGGAGCAGATCAAATCAACAAAGACGAGTGACTTCTTTGACTTGGGAGTAGTAAACACCAAATCGAACTCTTGGAGGATAACAATCCACTTTGAGTATTTTCCAATTGTCGAGAATATATATAGGTCACGGGGTTACATTCCGAAATCACAGTCACAGTACGCAATAGAATATAATGACGAAAACGTTGAACTGCTTGAACCGTAGCTAATGCTAACTTCTCGAAATGACCATAGCGTGTTTCAGTATCAAGAAGGTTAGGAGAGAGGTAATAAATAACATGCTCATCACTGTCATCATCGTCTTGAACAAAACCATGGAAATCATGCTGAAAGCAACAACTAAGTAGAGGGAAAAATTGTGATTATAGTTTGTAGGATGCAACAGAGGAGTGTTGACAAGCAATGTCTTCAAAGAATCAAAATACTTCTGGGCGACCTCGTCCCAAAGGAAAGGGACACCCTACTTTAGTAATCGCGTGAATCCTTTTGCTGCTTCAGCATAGTTAGGTATAAAACGGTGTAAAAAGTTGGCCTTCCCTTGCAGACTCTGCAGCTGATGTAACGAATATGGAGAGGGGAGATTAATAATTTCCTTGACTTTGAGTGGATCAAGGGGAATCCCATCTTTGGACACGATAAACCCTAAGAGTCTACCGGAATCAACGTAGAAGACGCATTCACTACTACATTTGGCGGAAATTCTGACACTTGGTTCCAACGCTTTTGACCAAATGTCGGAAATTTCCCCAATTTTTTTCCATCCCGCCTGAAACCGTCGCTATACCGACGTTTATAGAAAAGTGTCGCAATACCGACACTTAGAAAAGTGTCGCAATTGCGACGTTTGGAGGAAGACGTCGCAAGTGCGACACTATGGCCCAAAGCGTCGCTATTGCGACGAGCCTCCAAACGTCACAAGTGCGACACAATGTCTAAGTGTCGCAATTGCGACGTTTGGAGGCACCCGTCGCAATAGCGACACTTTTTCCGCCGTCGGTATAACGACACTTATATGCGTGCTGCATAAAAATACGAAACTTATATGCACTTTACATAAAAATGATTTTATTGTTTCGTATTCGTCGCAATAGCTACATTAACGTCTGATATCACGCGTGCATTCGCCCTCCGCTCTTGCAGAGCAGCATTCACCCTTAGCATTCGCCCTCAACTCTTGCAGAACAACATTTTCCCTCAGCATTCACCCTCAGCGTTCGCCCTCAGCTCTTGCAGAACATCATTCGCCCTCAGCTCTTGCAAAATGGTAAGTTCTTACTGCAGGCCCTTCCTCCTATAGTAGGGTTGAATCTATTTGGGTTTTTTTGGTCAATTCCATTGGATTGTGTTATGCTGAAGGGTTCTCTCTAGATGTCAAGAATCAAGATTCAATACCCTCTATTATCCTCATCACCCAATACAAGATTTAAAATTTTCCCAAAGAAACGCTTATTAATTTGGCAGCCATTATTTCTCCCTACTTTAAAAACCCTACATTTAAATGAAAACAAGCATTGCATTTCGACTACAAAAATCTATTAGTGTTCAAATGTACATGTGTGCTACATTAACGTTTGATATCACGTGCGCATTCACCCTCCGCTCTTGCAGAACAACTTTCGCCCTCAGCATTCACCCTCAGCTCTTGCAGAACATCATTCTCCCTCAGCTCCTGCAGAATAGCATTCGCCCTCAGCATTTGCCCTGAGCTCTTACAGAACAACATTCGCCCTACATTCTCCCTCAGCTCTTGCAGAACAGGATTTGCCCTGCATTCACCCTCAGCTCTTGCAGAAGAGCATTGGCCCTCAGCTCTTGCAGAACAACATTCGCCCTCAGCTGTTGCAAAATGGTAAGTTCTTACTGTAGGCCCTTCCTCCTATAGTAGGGTTGACTCTATTTGGGTTTTTTTGGTCAATTCCTTTGGATTATGTTAGGCTGTAGGGTTCTCTCTATATGTCAAGAATCAAGATTCAATACCCTCTATTATCTTCATCACCTAATACAAGATTTATATTTTTCCCAAAGAAACGCTTATTATTTTGGCAGCCATTATTTCTCCCTGCTTTAAAAACCCTACATTTAAATGAAAACAAGCATTGCATTTCAACTACAAAAATCTGTTAGTGTTCAAATGTACATGTGTGCATCACTTGTGTAGGGTATTCCTTTTCCACTTTCACATTATCCAAGAATGTGTGCAGTATAGTTCATATTTTTTGTGATTTAGATTATCTTGAAAAAGGAAAGGTAGATTATTTCCCATGGAAAAAGAAGGTTTTCCCTTTTTACTACTGGAAATGGTACAACAAAGTTCCATTTCTACCTGAAACTCCTATGAAACAGGAACCAAATAAAGGCCATGTCCTCAATGGACATCATTTGGCTTTGAAAATGGCCATTGCACCATGTTGTTTATTATATTACATCACGATAGTTTCTTAGGTCATTTCTTGTTTCTTGAGATGAAAAACAACCAAAGAAATTGTGAAGATCCTTTCAAGAAATAAATGACCATTTCTCAATCATATCTCAACTATTTTTTATTTTATTCGGTGGTTGCTTACTTTGAGAGAAATTTGACACTTTTATAAGGAATATAACATAAAAACACAAAATGGGAAGGAATTGATGAGGTAGATGACCTTTAGTTGTTGTCAATTAAGAATTGATAATACACGATGCATGTTCCGTACTACAAACTAGATTCCTTCCTGGAGTTAGGACACAGAGTATTGAATCAAAGTTGTAGTTTCTAACTTCTTGTATTGGTTCATCAATTTTGAAATTCAGACATTGCATGTCTTCATTGCTTCATGTTTGAATAATTTGCATCATATCGTACAATAGGAAATTAGGAATTATGATTATTATTACTTTATGGATCCGTTAAGTTACTTTTAAGTTTGCATGGTTTAGTGTGAAATTATTCTAGTGTGCCCCTAGGCCCAGGTGAAGGAATGCCAAGGACTGAGAACCCTAGTTTCTAAATGGTATTGTTTCTTATACCCAAAAACCCCTCAACATCACTTATTATTAGTTCTTAACAATAGTGTTGTAAACAATTTGAGAATTGATATAGCAAAATCTCGCACTTCTCAAGATAAAGTCCTAAAGCTAAAGTGTGAGACCATGTGTAATTCAATAGCCCCATTGTCACCTCACCAACCTCTTTTCACTTCGGGCTAGCTCTCCTCCAACTCAAGGGGGGTTCTCCCTAGTAGATGTTAGGGATATAATGGCCCAACCAAACCAAGTCAAGAGCCCCCTAACTCTCTATGTTTACTACTATCAATCAAAATATTGAACAATAGGGTCAGACATGCATCCCGAAGATAAAATTTCCAGGGTATTTTTGGGTAATTTCAAAGGGAAAGTCCCCAAACACATATAATCAAGGAATTATAACGTGATTTCAAACATTAAATATCAACAAAATCGTTTAAAGGATATTGAAAGGAAAAAGGAGATGGAAGATAGAAAGTGCCTTACTTAAATGCTCTAAGGATTTTTCAATAGTTGCTCCAAAAGCTTCACTTCAAGGCCCTTCAAGATCGTCTCCAACAATGCTATACCATCAACTTCAACAATTTTGCTCCAAAAATGTCCTCAAGGTCTTCACAACAAGTTTAATAGAAGTTGCTCCAACAATATATTCAATAAGGTCTTCATTGTCAACTCGTCTCTTGTTTGGGTGCCTTAATGTGTAATGACATGTTTCCAGGACTGAATTCAATGCAAGGCATATTTGAAACTCTAACTCTGTCTTCTGGTGTCTTATTAGAAATTATTTCAATTTTCATTTTGTGTTTTCAAGTTAGATATTGTTTTCAAGTTTTTACATTTATAATTTTATTGCAATGTGGCAGACTGATCAGAGCAGTGCAGGAACAACCCCGAGACGGGATGATCGTGGAAAGAGGCCAGCGGAAGAACATGTAAAGTGCCAACATTGCTCTATATTCAGGTACTTTAGTTATTTACATAATTGAAATAATATTAATTTTTCTCAATATGCAGACACCTAGCCATGGTACGCCTGATGATTCCCTCTTTGAGGAAGAGCTTTCTTCATCCCTATCTCCAGTGTTCTTGTTGAGAAAAAAGGCACGAGATGCATGGTCAGAATTTAATACTTTGATAGACGCGCCTCAAACACCTGAAACAGAAGAGAGGATAAAACATCTTATGAGCCAGCTAGAAAGATATCAGGTAATAATAAAAAGTCAAAAGGATATTTTTTTTGTTCTGTATGAGATGAATTGTGATAGTTTGATTTTTAATTTTTACATTGACTAAACTAACAAAAAGTTCTTTTGTATGTAGCGTTTTCTGGCACTTGCTGAACCTGGTGTTGGTGGTAGTGGGACACAAGGGCAAGAGATTGCCCAAAAACCCTCTCGTACACCTTCTACTCCTTTAGGTGCCGGCCAAGAAACACACCCTGCCCAAGCAGACACCCAGCCAACCGCTGAACGTGTTGGCAATGATGAGGCTGATATGGCCAACTACATTATTGCGTTTCCTGGAGCTACACGTGTCAGCTCCACAAGGACCATTAATGGCACATTGTTGGTGAACGATGAGGGTGTCCCTATAAAGCATGTACAACTCCCAGGTAAATTTTAATATTTTAACTATTTCATGTACTTTATCTAAAACATATTTATCATGATTTTTATTTTTAAATTAATGATAATATCTTCTTCTTCTTCTTCTTCTTTTTTTTTTTTTTTTCTGTGTAGGAAACAATGAGTTCTACAGGTTTCTGGAGAGCCATGCGTTGGTAATTTTTGGCCCAACCATATGCACATGGTGGAATTCCCAGAATTTCAACCTGAAAAAATAACTTCTAGATTATCTAGAAGCCATTTTTGGGGTCGGCACATTTGACAGAACAACGGTGGCTCAGGTAGCCGGCAAATATTTGAAATATACCAAGGACACCTATAGGACGCAATTACAATTTAAACCTAGATATGAGCATCCTCTCACAGTTCCAGAGAGTGAGTGGATAGCACTCATCTATGATGGAAAAGAGAAAAGGGCAAAGAAAGAAGGAAAAATGCCAACTGGACCCGCAAGGTAAATTACAACTTTAATTCAATAGCTTTAATTTTCTCTATGTCTAAAATAAAAGTGTGCTACGTCATATATGAATTCAATCTTTTGATGCTAGGTTTCCTGACACCTCAAAGGCAACCAAAGCTAGGATTGAAAAAAAGGGCCATCACAAGCTAGGCCAGGGCGGCTACTTGAAATTAGCCGCAAGAATTGTAATTAAGTAGCTAAACATATTATAATTAATTGTATCGCCTTCCAACGTTTTTGTAATCCTATCAAATATGATTAAAAATACAAAATCATATGTAATGTAGGGTGATGACTTCGGAACAGAAACTACAGAGGAAGATAAAAATATCGCTTTCCATTTCGGCTATCAAGCTGTAGTTGAACGTCGCAAAAGCTTGGGGCAGGTCCCAAGATCCAGAATGCCTGATAAGGTAAAACATTAACCTTTCAATATGCTTGTTTTCATCCATAAATTTAATGTCAAACAACTTTGTTTAAATCAGGGGAGCAACACTACCGACGAGGCAAATAACCCAGTTTTAGAGCTAGATGTAGATGATCCTCACGTGCAACCTGATCATTGTAGTGGGGACCAGGCCGACAATGCTACTATCAGTGAGGGCCGTGACGGTAATTAATTTCCACTTATAATTTTTTCTAATTATACCTTGATGGTTGTCCTTATAAAGTTTTTTGTTTAAATGACAGAGAATTTTTCCCTTGAGGATCTTACCACCAGAGAGGAAGACAGGGCAACAGTCTCAACGGCAACAACTGGTGCACCAGGTAAATAATCTCATTGCAATTTTTTTTATTAATATTACCGAACTAGTTCAATGATATTTAAAAACTGACAATTAAAATTTAATATTATCTCTTTTTGTAGGCGATGCCCCATCACTGGATGAGACCAGACATCGTGACTACGCAACTAGGTCAGCGGCGACAATTGGTGCACCAGGTAAATAATCTCATTGCAATTTTTTTTATTAATATTACCAAACTAGTTCAATGATATTTAAAACTGACAATTAAAATTTAATATTATCTGTTTTTGTAGGCGATGCCCCGTCACTGGATGAGACCAGACATCGTGACAACGCAACTAGGTCAGCGGTGACAACTGGTGCACCAGGTAAATAATCTCATTGCAATTTTTTTTTTATTAATATTACCGAACTAGTTCAATGATATTTAAAAACTGACAATTAAAATTTAATATTATTTGTTTTTGTAGGCGATGCCTCGTCACTGGATGAGACCAGACATCGTGACTACGCAACTAGGTCAGCACTGCGGGTGGAAAGGCACGAAACAGGAGCAGAGCATGATGATATTGATGATGTAATTAGGAGCTTTAGAAATAGGAAGAAGAAAAAGAAAATTTGATAATGTAAAATATTGTATTATTATAAGACAAACGTTACCATACTTGGAACGTTTTTTGCGTTATATAAAAAACTCATTTATCATACTATTTTTATGTCAAGTATTAATTGCAATGTTTCCTTGCGTACTTTTTGTTGAATTGTTTTTTTATTAGTTATTGAATTTTTTTTTTTATGCTCATGAAAGTAAAAAATGAAATATAGATTGGGTATTGGGGAATTGAGAGTGATGTGAGGGGGGGGGAGGGGCCATAAGAGCTTCCAACTTCACGTGGTTGGCCCTGTTTAGTAGAGAATAATTTATTGGAGCGATTTAATCTTGGAGCAAACCTCCCTTGATCCAGCGTAGCAACAAAAAAGTCACTGTTGACTTAGTTGCTACTCTTTCAGATCGTGGGAGGCTTGTTCCAAGTTCATGCGACTCCAATAAATTGTTCTTGAAACGAAGAGGAGCTTATTCAGGTATATTTTGACATTTTCAACATATGTTCTAACATTATCATAAGAATGCATCTTAGAGTAAAAAATACTACATCAATTACTTGTATTTATTGTATAGATAATGATGGATTTTGAATGACTTGGCAGTGCAGGTACAAATCCTCTTGCATCATGAGCAATACAACTTGTCAACCAGGGTCATGTCCAGGATATTTTTGCTTGTGCGCTTGACCAGGTTCGTAATGTCACATTTTGTAAGTTCCTTTACAGTTCATAATTCAATATTAAGCTTGTTCATGATTATTAACTAGGTTTTTTGTATGTGTTTTTTCATCTATTTGATTGTAAGCAACTCTGCATGTTTCCTGTTGTTCACTATGATTTCTCCCATTACCACTCCTAGGATGAATCCGACTTTATTGTTACATAGGTTACTTTATTGTTACCATGATTTCTCCATTTACGATTTCATAGGTTACATCATGTAAAGTTGTCAATCTCAGGTTGGTGATGAGCTTTAGTTCTCCAGATTTGGGGCTTTTCTAATATTTTCTCCCTCATGTCATTTCTACATCACCTCGTTATTTGAGCATGCCAATTGTCTACCACTTGTACCAATTGGCACATGTCAATCTCTGAGTGGTGCCACATTTCACCTATTTTCAGTGAGAGTTTAGGGTTTCTCTAACATAGCTTCAGAAATCCGATTCAGTGCCTGCTTGAATATCGTCACATAATACTCATGGTTTGGATTGATGATCGTGTTCTGAATGGTTGGTTGATTCACAAGAACCACCCATATAGTCATCTTGAGATATTTCAGAAGTTTTCTCGGGTTTCCTTTTTCACCGTTTCTAGTGGGTGGGATGGTGTGGGGTGATCCATCAATACTGGTGCTCTTGTAGTAGGGATTTTTTTTAGGGATATAAAGGAGCATTTGATGTAGATATCCCATTGGATGCATTCATAGATGGGCACGAGAGGTCAAGAATTTAAATTAAAAATATGCAACCTCTAGCATGGCAACCTGAAGGCTGCGAGAGACACTGGTTAAAGATTGTTTTGTGTTGGCCTTAATATAGTCGTGATTTATTTCTATTATCTTAATGAAAATATATAGTCCGGTCTCATTAAAATGAGGATTGTGGTTGTATTTCTCTTTGGTTTTTTCTCTCTTAATGCTCCATAAGTTGCCAAAAGTTGCGATAGTTGTTTAGTTTGCCTGTTACAACTTAAAAGTGGTTTTTAGCAATGGGAGTCATGTTTTTTAAGGTTCATACTAATATGAAGATATTGTAATTATATATTCAGCATAAGAGAAGATGGCCTCTGCTTTGGGCAGTATGACAACAATTTCCACATCTACCTCATTGGGTAACAATGGAAAGGGGAAGAAGTTGGGTGCAATGTTTGATAATTATGGTAGACAATTGTCTTCTCTTTCATTTTTTTCACCCATTTCCTTTAATCGCTCAAGCAGAAGAGGGACTCTGAGATTACACGACAGAGAGAAGGTAGTTAATACAAGAGCTATGGAAAAAGAGTTGTACTTCAAAAAGGATGGCTTAGTGACAAAAACATTGCAGGTCAGAGAAAAAATTATGTTTAAAGGAAGGTCACCTGCACGTGAAACTTCACTGCGGTGGATCTTTCCTTGTCCACTTATATTCGATTTTAATGTGTTATTTTAATTTTTCATGGAGGGTTGTTTTGGTATATGGTCTGGAATTCAATTGCACACTTACTGAAAGCATTGTCAATTTGTCTTGCAGGCGGTGTGAACAAACTTGCTGATCTTGTTGGAGTCACCCTTGGGGCGAAGGGAAAAATGTTGTCTTGGAGAGCAAGTATGGTTCTCCGAAAATAGTTAATGATGGTGTGACAGTAGCTAAGGAGGTAATTTGTAGATGTGTGCTCTGGTTTTCTTTTTAACGTTGTATTAGTTCCCTCTCTTAAATGTCTTAGATTTGGTAGGCATAATTTGAAAATTCAAAGGTGAAAGGAAACATATTTGTTACCCAATGATCTACTTGGCCTATGGACTAGCCACATTAGAGTAATGCATAAATATTTTCACAACAATAAAGGGAAAGGGTTATGGCTGAGTCAAATTTTATTGTTATTGACAGTGTAATGAAATGTATCTCAATGCTATGGTTTTGGCCTTTTTATTGGTTGAATTAGAGGACCCAGTTGAAAATATTGGGGCTAAGTTGGTAAGGCAAGCTGCGGCAAAGACAAATGATTTAGCTGGGGATGGAACCACAACATCTGTTGTTCTTGCACATGTTGGAATATTGAAAAATTCCATAACAATGAATGGAGAATAAATCTCCCTTCTTTTAACACAGAGAAAATAAAAATTTCTTTGACAGGAGACAGAGTTTCAATACTTTGAAAACAAACTTCTATTCCCTTCAATAACTCAAAAAAAAACTATTACACTACTTCCTCACCGAGAGGGATTACAAAATTATGACTGCTACAAAACGCAGTGCATAAAACCAACTCACTGTCTGTTCAAAACAAACATACTCTGTCTCTAAAACACTCTACTGTGTTTTTCCCTTTCGCACTGCTGTGCATACACACTTAAAAAGTTACACTCAGTTTTTCACTTTTTACACACTGCTATGTAATAAAAAATTTACGTACTGCCTATAAAAAAAACTACCAAGCTTTTTCGACCTTTTTATTTTTATATGCCGGAACATATAAAACATATTATAATAAACCCTCTTTTTAAAAAAATAAAATTAAAACTAAATTCTATGGCCCACCTTTCATTTCACATATGATATATATATAACATATGTTTAAAACATATGTATATATTAAAGCATACATAAAATTAAATTATCAAAACATTAAAGAACCCTTTCCGTTGGACTTCAAAAGTCTAAATAGATTGAATTTCAAACCAAATTCGCTTTCCAAAATGGGATGCTGATGTCTACCTAATTTGTAACGCGAATTCTCAATCCAATGTGCCTTATAAAAAATTCGGGTCCGGTTTTCAGGTTTTCAGATTCCCTTCAATTTCATGCGATCCAATATTAATGCTCCACGTGTCCTCCTTTTGAATTTACAAAAATGGGGGGTAAATTTTTGTTTATTTAATTTCTAGTTGGTGAATTGCGTTAATGCTGGTTGTTGTGTTTAAATACAATCCTATACAGAAATATGGCTGCGGCCGTCTACAAAAAAAACTTGCAGGAATTTTAAATCCTGAATTAAATTTCTGGATTATGTGGAAGTTCAAAGAGTGACATAATCCCTTCCCCGCAACTAATTTATAAGATAGTGGAAAGTATGGTGAGAGGAAAATGGTGGGATTTACAATCAACCATATTCACTTTGAAAACAATGGGGAATTAAGAGACCATTATACCTAACAAGTCCTTATAAATATTGAAGCCGAGGCACAAATACATGACAAAAACGTTTATACGAGAATTATTTTACTTGAGTAAGGGAATAGTAGTTGTAACTTAAGGTTGCAACAATGGTTCCATAAAACAATTACTTGTATCCGACTGCAGTAACTATGGATTAAAGTTGCAACAACTGTGGCTTGAGGTTGCAGAAGTTGTGACTTGGGGATGCAACATTTGCGACTTAGAATAAAACACATTATATATATATATATATATATATATATATATATATATATATTAAGAGATTATTATACCTGAAAAATACTTGTCAATATTGAAGTTGAGGCATCGATACACGGTAACAATCTTTATACGGGAATTATTTTATTTGAATAAGGGAACAATAGCTGTAACTTAAGGTTGTAACAATGGTTCCATAGAACATTTTCTTGTATCTATTTGCAGTAACTATGCGTTAAAGTTGCGCCAACTATGGCTTGAGGTTGTAGGAGTTGTGGCTTGGGGATACGATATCCGCGACTTAGAATAAAAAATATTATATATGAAAGAAAGTATATATATTAAGAGATCATTATACATAACAAGTCCTTGTAAATATTGAAGTTTACGCATAGAGACACGACAACAACCTTTATACGAGAATTATTTTATTTGAGTAATGGAACAACAACAGTAACTTAAGGTTGCAACAATGGTTACATAAAACTATTGCTTGTATCTAGTTGTAGTAATTGGGTGTTAAAGTTACAGTAGCTATGCCTATGACTTAGAATAAAACAAATTATATATATATATATCTATATATATATATATATATATATATATATATATATAGAGAGAGAGAGAGAGAGAGAGAGAGAGAGAGAGAGAGAGATTAGAAAATATATTATAACAATATTTATTTAACTAGTATGTTAAAAAAATAAAATTTACCAGGTCGTAGGTGTGGGGGCATCTGGAAAGGTATGGATAGTACCAATCCATTTAGAATATACATGGCATCAACACCCAAATCCGTGATTAGTTTTTTAATATGGAAGATGAAAAACAAGAGATACATGCCTAAACAAATTAAGAAATGCTACTATTTTGATCACTCACACATTTACATATGCTATTGTCTACGCACCTTCTATTGGTGGATGATGTTATCCTATTTCTTGCAGGATATAGTAGATAGGACTAGTATGTGAAGATTCATTAGAGCTCTAAAATCATTTTGGGTTTCATTTGGAATATAAGTAAACCTACTCAAGTCTACCATCACTTTCAATGATTTGGAAGATATGTTAGAAAAAACAATCAACCAAGTGCACCCATTTCAAATACTTGGGATTTATGTTAAGATTTAATGACTATAGGTATGGAGATTGGTTCTTTCCATATCAAAAAGTGGGAAAAATAATCACAATATGGTTATCCTTGTGTGGCACATTAACCTTAGTAGTGTCCATACCAGGATATTGGCATTCCCTAGCTTATATTCTTGTTGGTATCTTGGGAAATATTAGAAAAAAATGCTTTCATTTTATCTAGAAGGAAAGGAAAAGCAAAGGAGGCATCCCTATAGTAAAATGGAAATGTATTTCCAAGCCAAAAATCACATGATTCGTTGGATACTAAAGAATATTCATCATTTTTGGAAAGCATTATTTTCCAAGAGTCTTTGGAGAATCATAAAAAATTTAGGCTTGTGGCAGGATGTAATAAAATCAAAGTAAATAGGCAAAATTTCATATAAGGATAAATTTTACAAAAGTTCCAACAGTTCTTCCCACCATTTATCTTCTGGTATTCTGGTCCGTTGAATTTTTCTCAATGTTTCATCAGCCTCAGTATATCTGAAAAAGGTAGGCTGAATTGGAAACAAATGCTTTACTTCATGCTCAAGATAAAATAATTTTTCCAATCTGTCATGAAGATTTTTTCCTGTTGGCAATGCTGCTTCTGATGTACTGGTTGAAGAATTGGCCTAATTGTCAGCATACTTGTCCAATTTTTCAACATAGCTTTCAAGGTCCATTAGTTTATCCTCTGAAACTATAGGACTGAGCAATCCTTTTTTCAACAAAATATCAAATCTTTCTCTGAAGGCAATGATTTCTTGTTGCATATCTGAGCACCTTCGTTCTAGATTCTGCATAAGGGTTCTCTTAGTAAAAACTCTTTTTATTTCCAAAATTGTTCCGGTTCTGTCCTGAATACCAAGTTCTGCAAGTTGGTGTATGGTTTGAGTGTTTAGAAACTGTATGAGTTGATTGGCTTCCTCAGGCTTATTTTCCAATTCTTCTCTTGTACTTTGAACTTCTTCTATAGCCAATTTGACTAAATCATTCTGTTCATACATAATCTGAATTGAAGACTAGACATCCTTTATTGTTTGGATAATGTTGTCCCAAAGAATTTCATTTATTTCCTTTAAAGGTTTCTCCAATGTGAGATCCTTTTCCAATGCTTTAACCAATTTTTCTAATCTTTTGACCTCTCTTGTTTTATCAACAACACTCATTTTTGAGAGATCATATCTTTGTTCTAAATTAGTAAGCTGTAACTTTGTGTGTTGGAGTTCTGTTACTTGAAGTTTCAATTCATTCATTGACTTTATTAATTCTTCAAAACTCAAATTGGAAGTATTTACCTGTGATAGCTCTGTTGGCTAACCTGTTGTGGATGTACCTGTACCTGTAATTGCCTCTGTTGTTGATGCTGGAATAGTAGACTGCTTGTTCTTTAATGCCTGTTCAAGCTCTTTTTCTGTTTCATTTAGTTGCTCATTCAGTTTCAAAAGCAAGTCCATCATTTCTTCTTCAGAATTTTTCTTTATCATCTCTTCAGTTTGTGGATGTCTTGAAGCTGGAAATTTCAACTGCTTTCTCAAAGCTGCAATATCATCATCTTTTTTCTTGATTAGGGCCTCTATACCTTTGACATCTTTAGGATTGTGACCCAATCCAATGTTTATTTCCTCCAATGTCTTTATCCTGTTGTCTTTGGCCTGAGAAGAGGCTTTTTCAAGCTGCAATTGTACATTAGTGTTCTCCAAAGAATCCTGCAACTTCTGAGTTGCCATTGCTTTATCGGTCAGAGTAGAATAGATCATTTCACCAGTCTGCTTATGTAACTCAATCTGATCTAAAGGATGAATATCCTTTGCTAAGACTTAAAATTTTTTTCTAATATAATCTGCAGCTGTTTGAGGCTACTGCACTTTTGGTTTGAAGTGACTCATTATCATTTTGCCCTGCTGAATGTCATAAGATGACATCAATATTTCTTGATTCTTAGGAGCCATCTTCAAATACTGATTGTAAACCTGGAGTCTTAGTGGATCATTCCTGGCTTTTATATTGATAAAGGTTCTCTTTATATCTTCTGCATCTTTAACTGGTGGTTTGAAAGAAGATATTTCAACACTCTGTTGCTTTTGCAGCTCTTTTCTCTGTAAAGTAGTGGATGCTCCACTGACTGTACCTGTTTTTTGACTATCCAAATCTTCTCTCTGGCTATCGGGAATTTCCTGAACAAAATCTACTTCTGGAAGAGGATTTAATTTTTGTCTTTTAGCATGAGGCTGTTTTGAAGATCCACCAACAAGGGTAGCAACTTCAGCATCTCTCTTCTTGCCTTTTTATATATTGATAGGAGTTTGTAAAATTGAAATTTCTGGCTCATTGATCTGAATAGGAGGAATTTTTACTTGACCCTGTTCTTTAGAAGTCTCAGGTTGCTTTGTCATTGTGAATTTTTCAAATACTTGTATGTCAGGCTCCTTTTCTTTTCCTTTAGATTGTACTGTGGCCAATGCACTGATCTCCTGTAAATTTTGCTGAGAAGTCCCTGCAGAAGAAGGACCAATACCTAGATTCTGCACCTGTCCAAAAGAGTCTAGGTCAAGTATTTTCTCAAGGTCTTTCATTACATTTTCAACATTGACCTGCTCACTATCCTGTTCTACCAATGTTCCTTCCATCCATTCATCCATATTGGAATATTGTTCAATTTCTGGAATTTTGTGATGAATGTATGGTGATAGTTTATTTTTCATTCTTCTATCACAGATAAAGCTATTTGGGTCATAAGGCACCCAATAATTTTTTTTTTGTAATCTGAGATATTCTTCTAAGATTCTTTCTGCTTCCTTTCCAGCATCTCTAGAGTTACAAACAAAGGGACCTAATTGAATTTTGATCCTGAGTTGAGCCTTTTTCTTTGCATTGCAGAAATGAACTATATCTGAGTTAATCATCTGCCTAAAATACTCTAGTGCAAAGAGTCTCATGGGGACATATTTGGGCAACTTGAATGGGCACAATTCACATCCATATATTCTGATCTCAGTGTGATTTTGATACAAGTACTAGTCACCTACCCTATATTGTTTTGAGAGCTGTAGAATTTTCTTGATTTCATTATTGACTCTAGGAGGGGAAACTCCTGTTAACAAAGTGGTTGCAGGGTGTACAAATAGGTCAATAAACTCATTATAGGAGTAAGGAGAATAAGAGGAATTATGGGTGATGGCAGACCAAAATATCACAGACCTAGGATTTCCTTTGGTATCAAGTTTCTGAACATGGAAAGGGAAAATTTCTGATTGGTAATAAATCATAAGATGATACATAACAGAAGAATATTTGAACACTTTTTCATTCTGAAATCTCATGAACTGATCATGGATTTTATCAGCAATGTAGGATGCAAAATCATACTTGACAGCAGGGAACTGTCTAGGGGTAAATATAGACAACAATACTAGGGTTAATTGATCAAAATATTCACTAGTGTTGAAACCCATGATAAAGGATATCATATTCAGAATAAGCCTGCCCACATCAGTGAAAAAAGTATAACCATAGGGGGGAGGGCCTTTGGGCTGATGCTCTGGTAACATGAAGGTTTGAAAAATGTGATTTAACTCTTCATGGGACAAATTGGCAGACTTTTCAAGTAATTCTCCCATGGACAGGGGAGCGAGGGCTTGACCAGGTTGAAATTGCAGCATTTCATTTATCGACTGAGTAGTGATTGGGAAAAGGATGTTCTGACTCAGGGACAAAATTGCTCTTTGATTGGGGTCATAGTTTGCATGGCAGTAATGAATTAACTCAGGAAAAATATGGACTGAGAGGAGAAGATACATGGCGAGATTGGATTCCCATAATCCAATAATATCAGAACCGTTTATAAAGTTATCTCTGCAGCGACAAAAGGTTCAAAGAGGATTATCACTAAGAATGAGGTATTTAATTTGAAAATCTCTATCTGCTAGGGGCAGATAGTCTAAATCTCCGTGAGGGGCATTCAAAGGTGCGACGTTCAGAGTCACTGGAACCTCCATTTCTGGTTCTTGTGGATTCAGAAATGAATTTCGTGTTTTTGTGAAGAACAAACACAATTACAAGTTTTGGGAATGCAATTTACAATTCTGGTGATTGAACAAGACCAAATTGAACTCTGTTTCTGTCTTTCGTGCGAAATTTAAAACAAAAGCTAGGATTTCACAGAGTTTTAACGGGAATTGGGGTGAATACCTGTTTTTTGGGAGATGAATAGTGATTAAATAGGTACAGGCTATGGCGTACGAACTCTGGATTACTGGTATGCAATTGTCTTCAGCAAAATACAGTTGATGGCGCTTGACAGTTTGTTTTTGAAATTCTCTGCATGAGACTTTGGCCATTCACAGAATAATGAAAATGACACGGGAAAAATTGTTTTATTCACAAAGTCCAAAGGGTGACGGGTTTTTATTTATTTATTTAATGGATGACGTCAGCAGGTACGGAGGATGAGTCACGAGAGGCAAGCGGTATGCGGTTTCCATCGCACCGCTTTTGGGGAAAAGTGGTTTTGGGCGGAGGGCGAGCGATTCCATAGAATGATTGATGCGTGGCATGGCACTGTTTGAAAACCGCCGGGCCATTGCGCGTTATTGTTCGGACGCGGATGGCTAGCGATATCATTAATAACCGTTGATCTCAGATGGGTTGATCGAACGACGATGGGGATGTGGAAGTGACGGGGATTTAATATGGAGGGCCCGATGCAATTAAACGTTAATTAATCTCATCGGGGGAAATCTGATTGGCGGAGTTAATTAATCATGAGGATTAATCAATTTGTTTATAAAAATGCAGGAAAGTGATCGGGAAATGATTTAACCAAGGTTAGCGGTTAAGGGAGGTATTGGGGATTTTACAAAGGGTTTATAGTTTTAACCTTGGGAAAGGGAGTCAGGGGATTAAAATACATAGGGGAAGAATTATTTTTGTATTAAAACACGTAATAAAACATGTTTTAATTATTTTTTCAATATACTTTTATTATATGATAATTAAATCAGATTAATCTAATTACCATAGGGGGCAAAATTTAATATTATGATATATTTAGCCAAAGGGGGCATAAAGTGGGTTTTTTTATTTAAACATGTGGGAATAAATAACTTTGGCTAAAATTTATTAATGGGTTTTTGGGGATATTATATAAAAAGGAGTTATATATAATAGGAGAAGGTTATTTTTGTAAGGATTTAATACATAAAATCAATGTTAATATGACAAGGGGACAATGTAAACTCAAAATACATCAATATAACTAAGAAAGTGAAGATTTAAAAGCAAATTGCATTATAATCACTTCATCACTTAGACTTAGAATAAAATGTGATTTTGAGGGTTTTTTATGAAATAATGCATAATTTTCCTAAGTAAAATGGGATTTTAGTTAGGAAAATATGTTTAGAAATGAGTGAAAGGGTTTTTTATGAAATAATGCATAATTTTCCTAAGTAAAATGGGATTTTAGTTAGGAAAATATGTTTAGAAATGAGTGAATGTTATGAAGAATGACTTCACGTACTTAGGCTTTTCCAATACAAAAATCTTATTGAATCAGGTAATACAAAAATGCCAATGAAGCCAATCAAGTAGCTGTAACAATAAATGGATAACTTGATTGCTTGTGATCAAAATTGGAAGTATATTATGATCATGTGCCTTTATAATAAATGATATGATGTGTAAAGGCCACTTTTTATGTATTTGATCCTTATAGAGAAAACATGTTTGCAGATTTGGGCTAAAAATATTCTCCATATAATCTGATATAGAATCAATAAAAGTATGATGTATGTTATTTACTTCTAGGCCTTCAATGACTGGTTGCTCAGTTGTATTCTGAATATTAAGCCTTGAAACTATTTCTTCTGTCTTGTGTTTGAAAGAATAATCATCCTCAATATGAAAGTCAAAAGATAGTACAATTTCCTCTTGCTTAGGAGAAGGAAAATTTTCAAAGAATTCTTTAGGATTTCAGAAATTGTATGACTGAATTTGAGAATGCAAAAGTTTAATTTAATTTTCATAATTTTCAGAAATTATCTCAAGAACACATATTTTCAGTTTGGGAGAATATTTTCTTGATCAAAAGAAGAAATAAAGCTCTTAAAAAATCCTCATCAAGCTGAAGTTCTAATATCTCATCCCTCAAAATAGCTAGTGATTGTTTTGTGAAATTATCATAATTATCATCATACTGATCATATAAGTCTAAAAAATCTTCTAAGAACCTTGATTTTCTTAGGAATAGGTCATTTTGTAATAGCTTGCATCTTTTGAGGCTCCAACTTTACTCCTTCATTTAAAACAATATGAACCAAATACTCGAATTCTTATTTCCCAAAAGCACATTTGGATATTTTTACATAAAAATGATTGTTCTCAATAATTTATATAACTTTTCCACATGTTTAGTGTGGTATTCCCATGATTTATTATAAATATGTTTATTATGAAAGAAAACCAACACAAATTTTATAAGATGGGATCAAACAAAATTGTTCTTAAGTTGAGCCCACCGGACTTCAAACGGCAATAAACCATAATTCAAACCAAATTCGCGTTCCAAAATAGCCTGCTGACGGCGGCCAATTTTGTGACGCAAAAACCAAATGAATTCCGCCCTAATATTTTTCGGGTCCGAAGTTGGGCTGGCGTGCGGAGGGAGAGTTGTGACGCAAATTTCTTTTCAAATTCACCCTAATCTTTCGGGTCCGAATTTCCACTGCGTGAGCGGCCCAAACAAAGATCCGCTCCAATCAATTTCTGCCACGTGTTCTCAATTAAAACTTTCCCTGCTCCCAACTGCGGGTGCATTTGATGGAGTTTAAGGCGATGGGACATGGATGTGGCGATTTCATATCAATCGCATTAAGATTTAACGCTGTTCAATTAAGTTCCAAGGTTTTCACATCAAATCGCATTAAATTTTAACACTGTTCAAGATCGGACCTCCACTCCCGTTAGCGATTCTGCATGCTCCAATATGATCCGGCCTTCGTATCTCATTAATGATCAGAGATTAATTATGACGAGCATCCTTCGATTGCATTGCATTGATAAAATGGCATTTCGCTATGGTTTTTCAGACAAGCCGGTTGCTGGGTTACACTGCTTGCTCACTGTGACGAGAAGGAGAAGTGGCCAGCTGAACTGCTGCGTAGACCTTGCTGCATATATTCATTTCTCTCGGTCTGGTCCTTGTCTGTCTTCCTCCGTTTCTTGGAATTCTGCTTCTCCATCTCCTCTTGTGCCCACTGCTAGTGAGATTGCACCCATGCCTCGTGTGCGTCAAAGGATGCGTTGCTGCAGAGGGAGCACTAGAGGTCAACTCCTGCGTGCTCCCTCCAGCCCCTCAACCGAGTTGTCTTCCCAGTCCAGTGATTATCACGCAGGTCGCTATCTAGATACTAGAAGTGGGCGGGGTCGAGTTGTAGGATCTGGCCACCGTATGGGCTCCCTTGCTCCACATTTCCCCAGTGCTTCACTTTCTCCCACGACGCACACTACGCATTTTTCCTTTAATTTCTCTATGAACTGCCCACACATCACAGCGACAATTATTGTGGTTTTCCGGGAGGAGGCCCAGATGGAAGAACAATGCACCCGTCCGGCAGGACTGAGCTCAGAAAATATGGCCAAAGATTCGGCCTTCAGAGGGGAGCTATGGCATGATCGGTGGAGGTAGCACCTAGCGATCCCACCTTTTCAAGGATGGTGCCGAATTGTCGAGGAGCCAAAGTAGTTTGGTTAATTTGTTTTTCTTGCTTCGCGGCCCACTTAATTGGGTTGCTTTTAGATTATATTATTGTGCTGGACCTCTGTAATATTTTTGAATTCTGTAAACATTCAAGACCGGTTTCCCCATATGAGGGAAATATTCTTTATTTTTTTATTTTTTGATGACAAATTTGTCATGAGTCTAGGCAATTTTTTTGACTTCGGTGTAATTTTATTCCCACTTTTAATAGATTAACTTTACTTAGAAAAAAAAATGTTGCCCTGTTTCTATTTTAATCCTGTTTTTTGAAATACAGAGCCATGTTTATATGATTGTTTATAGTCTAAGCGCTGCGGGGTGGTTTATTATATTAATATTTCTCGGTCGAATTATGTTCATAACAATTGGAAAAAAAAAATGTTGCCCTGTTTCTATTTTAAACCTGTTTTTTGAAATACAGAGCCATGTTTATATGGTCTACATATTATACTCTTTCTCTGTATATCTACAAGAACCTTTTTGCTATGAACAGGGTGGGTGCTGTAGCGGGCTACTAATGGAAACAAGCGAGCCTGAACCTTACATCTCGGATGCAACAGATGGTTACCAATACTCCTCACATGATTAGCGTTTTTCTCTGTTCAAGGATTTTGGGTACTTTAATTTGTATTTGGAACAATGGACGTCGGTACTCTATCTGTTGCTTTACTATTCTACATACTGCTATTTCACTTTCTTATAGATGCCTCGGGCATATTTGGATGCTTTCTCAGATTGTCGATAATCTCCATGTGGACCGTTACTGGGTTTTATATCATGTCCCCGTATGTGACATGGGGTATTTTTCTATCATTGTCTGGGGTGGGACTTCCACTTTTCTGGATGGATATTTGGGTTCCAATCTTCAGATGTGAAAAATGTAATGACTTCATGGACTGTTTTACTTCATATAATATATTCAAAACAACGTTTTTTCTCTTGTGAAAAAAAAATGATTAATGTTTATCACTCTGCCTTCAAAACTAGCGATGTTGGTTTATTGATATGGTCTGATGGTCTTTTTATATTTTGGACATATCACACTCCTCACATGGTTAGCGTTTTTCTCTGTTCAAGGATTTTGGGTACTTTAATTTGTATTTGGAACAATGGACGTCAGTACTCTATCTGCTGCTTTACTATTCTACATATTGCTATTTCACTTTCTTATAGATGCCTCAGGCATATTTGGATGCTTTCTCAGATTGTCGATAATCTCCTTGTGGACCGTTACTGGGTTTTATATCAAGTCCCTGTATGTGACATTGGGTATTTTTCTATCATTTTCTGGGGAGGGACTTCCACTTTTCTGGATGGATATTTGGGTTTCAATCTTTAGATGTGAAAATGTAATGACTTCATGGATTGTTTTACTTCATATAATATATTCAAAACATCATTTTTTCTCTTGTGAAAAAAAAAATGATTAATGTTTATCACTCTGCCTTCAAAACTAGCGATGCTGGTCTATGTTGCTGGTTTATTGATATGGTCTGATGGTCTTTTTATATTTTTGACATATCACACTCCTCACATGATTAGCGTTTTTATCTGTTCAAGGATTTTGGGTACTTTAATTTGTATTTGGAACAATGGACGTCGGTAATCTATCTGTTGCTTTACTATTCTAAATAATGCTATTTCACTTTCTTATAGATGCCTCGGGCATATTTGGATGCTTTCTCATATTGTCGATAATCTCCATGTGGACCGTTACGGGGTTTTATATCAAGTCCCTGTATGTGACATGGGGTATTTTTCCATCACTGTCTGGGGTGGGACTTCCACTTTTCTGGATGGATATTTGGGTTCCAATCTTCAGATGTGAAAATGTAATGACTTCATGGACTGTTTTACTTCATATAATATATTCGAAACAACGTTTTTTCTCTTGTGAAAAAAAATGACCGTTTATAGTCGAAGCGTCATGTGGTGGTTTATTATATTAAATATTTCACGGCCATTTGAACGCCCACAATTCATAACAAATATTGGAGATTACCTGTCCTGTTTTAAAGTCCATTTTTAAATTGAACTCCGCGTCGTATACTGACGCCTTTGTAAGCGTCGGATCATGATAGCTTAAAAATGTCGTACCACATTTCGTCTAAATTTGCGACAAATACAAACGTTATGTATAGCTGCTCAAAACGCCCACCACATTTCGTTTAATTGCGACATAGCTTACAAACGTCGAAGAGCTGGCATTCAAAAAATGTCAATCTCACATTTTTTCGGAATTGCGACAGCCTGTCAAATGCTTCTAAAGTTAATGCTAAAACGCTTCGACCACATTGTTTAATTATGACAATTTACAAACGTCGGAAGAGCGACGTTCAAAACGTCGGACCACATTTCGTCAGAATTGCGACAACTTACAAACGTCGGAAGAGCGACGTTAAAAATGTCGGACCACATTCCGTCGGAAGTGCGACAGTTTACAAACGTCGGAAGCGCGACGGTTTGGGAAATGTCGGAAGAGAGACGCTTGTTTTGAAGCGACGAAATAAGTGTCGGTAGTGCGACACTTTGTAAATGCGTCGGAATTGCGACGACATGGTAAACCACGCTTTGCCCGTCCTCGAACTGTCGCTCTTGAGACAACTATGTGTCGGAATAGCGACGATTTGGCTGTCGGAAATTGCGCCAAATTTTCTAGTGATTTGTGCGGATTGAGACAGATGTTGTAGTGTCGACAATGAAGAAAGATCCGACGAAGATGGTCAAGATGATCCTTACGCTTAGCTGAATGAGCCGGAAGGTCATCCAGATAAGGCTGAACGATGTGCTTAATATCGTGAAAAGCGTATGACATCGCTCGCTGAAACGTGGCCCCAACATTCTTCAAGCCAAAAGGAAGTTTCTTATATGTGAAAGTACCCCAAGGACAGATGAAAGCGGTCTTATGCTGATCAGTCGGGAGAATGTTAATTTGGTTATAGCCAGAAAATCCGTCCATAAGGGAAAATATCACACTCCTAGAACAATCATCAATGATTTGATCAATAAAGGGAGTAGGATAATGATCTTACAAACAAGCTCGATTGATGTCACGATAATCAACACAGACTCAAATGGTACCTTGTTTCTTATCTATAGGGATAATATTGGACACCCATTCTGTCAAGGGAATCGGGTAGATGAAACCAACGTTGAGAAGTTTTTCAACTTCATGTTTAATGATAATAGCTTTCCAAGGGTGCACAGGATGAAGGCAATGACGAATAGGCTTCGAACCAGGGTATGTAGGAATCTCATGCACCACGATACTGGGATCAATGCCAAAAATTTCTTCGTAGGACCATGTACAGACGTCATGAAACTCATGGAAAAGGCTAGTATAAACCTGAACTTCATCAGAAGAACATGTGACCCCGAGATGTATGTCCTCAACAATTCCTGGTTTGACGGAAATGTCAATAGGTATCATTTGCGTAATGTTACTCAAGTTACCCTCTGTAAACACTTCATGTGTCAAAATAGGCATTTGAAGTGGAGGAGAAGGAACCTGAGATGCAAACCTATCAAGACACGTAGACATGGAGCCAAGGCCGAGCATGAACGAGGAACGATGATGACCATCATCCCACGGTAAATCCTCAAGAGACATAATTTCCACAATGGCTTCATCGGAGGGAAATATCTCTTTGAAGGGATTGGACGAATCTGAATCGCCGAGCCAAGGGGATTGAGAATAAGCGTCGAGATACACGCTCAAAGGAGCATGATCAAAAGATGGAGGTTTCGAAGCCACAATGATTTCACAATAGTCAATCTTGATCAGACTCAATGGCATCGAATCTCCGAAAGAAACGATCTGTTTTGGCGAAGGAAGGATCCATGGGTAATCATACCAAGAGATCATGTTGATCTGAATAGTTTTGGGTGGAGGAAGAGGAAAAATACCCATGAGGGCAAGATATCTAAAGAGACCTGGCCCAATGCTCGCGTAAGGAGTAGGAATATGATCCACATATGGAACATTGTTCTCGGAAGAAGAGGTGAAAAATGACAATTGATCAACAGTAACAATATTTCCTTCGTGCGGGAATTTCAGGACACAAAAGAGAGTGGACAGAATGCATAGCATGGCGTGAGTCCAACTGGGACTGAGGAGAAGATTGTAATTGAGCTTGGTGTAAACTAATTCTACCTCGACATTGACTGTCTTCCCTTTCAAGGTAATCGGTAAACTAGCGAGAACACCCAAAGGTTTTGATTCCCTTCCATCAAATGCTTCAAGAGCATTTGGTGATGAGTTCAAGGCCAGAGAACCAATGGCTTTCCAGCAAGAAGATGACATGATGCACGTAGATGCACCTTCGTCCAAAACCGCTCGATGGATATCGAGACCATTAATAACAACTTGTATAATGAGCGCAATCTGGTGCGGGAGTCATGGAACGAAATTCTCTAAATCGAAAGCGAGAAGGCTAGTATCAGCAGGATCAACCCCGCCAATCGCAGATAACAAAACCTTCCGTTGAGACAGAAAAATCTGAAGTACTTCTAGCACAGACATTGTAGATGGCGCCTGAGCCAAATCCTCAACAATATTGTAATGTTGAGCAGCACGGGCGTTTTGATTGTAAGAAGACTTGTGTTAGAAAATTAAATATTACAGAGCAATGAAACACATAAAATATGCAGAAACACAAGCACACAAAACACAAAAAACCAGAGAGACACAGATATACGTGGTTCACCCAGTTTGGGATACGTCCACCCTGAACAGCCAGTCCTTCCTTTCTATTATCCAGCAAAATAAAGAGACACAACCTACAGGAGATCCGCTGTAATATCCTCTGTTCTCTCTCACAGTCTCCCTCTCTGTTTCTCGCTCTGAGAATACACACACAATACACATCCGCAATACAATATCCTCATAAAAGGGAGGGGTTGCCTTCTAGGGAAAAAAACCCTAAACTAAACATAACTTCTACCATCAGAAAATCTCCCTAATGAACGACCTAGATTGACTAGAAATTAATATACTTTTACAAGGAAATTTTACATCTGTTTTTAGCTTTGGGGGCGCTACCCCCGAAACCCCTCGCCAAGGGGGGGCTCCATAAAGTTGCAGCCACCCCCCCTGGACCCCCCAGGTAGCGTTTAATTATGGGCGGCGTTGCCGCCCCAATTAAGGTATAGGGGGTCCAATCTGTGATACAAAATAAACAATATAATCAGGCTCCACACCCAACAATCTCCCACTTGGAAACTAATTGTAGCAACTCCACCGCTGCTTCATTTGCTGGACAATGACTCCTCTTTGGACCTGGCTGTTTGCCATCTTCATCGTCATCCTTGAAGACCAATTGAAACTGAGCATATTTTCAGTTTCTCCTTGGTTACAACTTTTGTTAGCATATCTGCAGGATTCTGGCTAGTGTGTATCTTTTCCAGCTTCAACTGTCCATCTTCCAATACTGACCATATGAAATGGTACTTGAGCTTTTTGTGTTTAGTCCTGGAATGAAATGCTGAGTTCTTTGCAAGATGAATGTCACTTTTTCTATCACTGTATAACGTGCCCATATCATGCTTCTTACCCAATACTTTGTAACCAAATCATTTCTTTACTAGCCTCTGTAGCAGCAACATACTCTGCTTCTGTTATTGAAAGTGCAACAACACTCTGGATTTTTGAAACCCAACTGACAGCTGTTTCACCTACAGTAAATACATATCCTGTAGTGCTCCTCCTGTTATCTCTGTCACCTGCCATATCTGCATCAACATATCCCTGTAGAGCAATGTTTGAACCACCAAAGCATAATGCTTGATTTGTGGTACCTCTCAAATATCTGAGAATCCATTTTACCGCCATCCAATGTTCTTTTCCTGGATTATTCATGTACCTGCTTACAATTCCCACTGCATGTGCAATATCAGGCCTTGTGCAGACCATTGCATACATTAAGCTTCCAACTGCTGATGCATATGGAACTTTAGACATATATTCCATTTCTTCGTGGGTCTTGGGGCACATCTCCTTACTAAGTTTGAAATGGCTAGAAAAAGGTGTACTAACTGGTTTTGCATTCTACATATTAAATATTTCAACACCTTTTCTATGTACTCATTCTGAGACAATGTTAATTTGCGATTTTTCCTGTCTCTAGTTATCCTCATACCAAGGATTTGTTTTGCAGCTCCCAAATCCTTCATTGCAAATGAATTTGCTAATTTTCTTTTGAGCACATTTATTTCCTGCATGTTAGACCCTGCAACAAGCATGTCATCTACATACAATAACAATATAATATAGCTGCCATCATTTTTCCTTTTTAGATAAACACAATGATCAGAGTGACATCTAGTATAACCTTGTTCAGACATAAACTTGTCAAATTCTAGATACCACTGCCTTGGAGCCCGTTTTAAGCCATACAAGCTCTTCTTTAACCTGCACACCAATTTTTCTTTCCCTTTTACCTCATATCCTTCTGGTTGCTGCATGTATATCTCTTCCTCCAAATCTCCATGGAGAAATGCTGTCTTTACATCTAACTGTTCAAGATGTAAATCTTCCGCTGCTACAAGACTTAAGATAGTTCTGATTGAAGTCATCTTAACAACAAGAGAAAATATTTCATCAAAATCAATACCTTTCTTCTGTGCAAACCCCTTCACCACAAGTCTAGCTTTGTACCTCTGTTTTCCTCCATCTTCTTCCTTCAGCCTGTAAACCCATTTATTCTGCAATGTAGTTTTACCTGCAGGCAACCTGACTAAGTCCCAAGTCCGGTTATGCATTAAGGAGTCCATCTCTTCTTCCATGGCTAGCTCCCACTTCTTCCTGCTTTCAACCTGCATTGCTTCTTCATAACATTCAGGTTCACCAGAATCAATCAACAATAAATAATATAATGAAGGAGAGTATCGTTCAGGGGGTCTACTTATCCTAGTAGATCTTCTAACACCACTTTCAGGTGTTTGAGGTGTCTGTTGCTGTTGTGGTGGTTGTTGTTGTTGTGGATCTTGATTATTATTATTTTAAGGCACCTTTACCTTTTTTGTGATCTCATCAAGAACTGTGTATTCTTTGTTTTCATTTTCTTGTTTCTTTTCCTGCAACTGATTCTTATACAATACCTTTTCATTAAATATTACATCTCTGCTCCTAATGATTTTGTGATTTTCATAATCATATAAGCGATAACCAAAATCATTAACACCATATCCAATAAAGGTACATTTCTTTGATTTTGCCTCAAGCTTGGTTGTGTTTTCTTTATTAATATGGACAAAGGCCTCACAACCAAAAGGCTTTAAAAAAGAGTATATCTTTTTACCTGTCCATGCTTCCTCTGGAATACCACCATCCAAGGAACTTGAAGGCCCTCTGTTTATTAGATAAACAAAAGTATCTACAACATCTGCCCAAAATTGTAAAGGAAATCCTGCATGCAATCTCATGCACCTTGCACGCTCCATGATTGTTCTGTTCATCCTTTCTGACACACCATTTTCTTGTGGTGTTCTTGGAACTGTCTTCTCTCTACGAATTCCATGCTCTGAATAGTACCTATCAAACTCTTTGCTGTAATATTCACCTCCATTGTCTGATCTGAGACACTTCAACTTCTTTCCTGTCTCAATCTCAACCAAAGCTTTCCATTTCTTGAAAGTATCAAATACATCAGATTTATTCTGAATACAATAAATCCAATTTTTTCTAGTTGCATCATCAATAAAAGTAACATAATAACGAGAGCCACCAAGAGATGATACCTGAGCAGGTCCCCATACATCTGTATGCACAAGCTCTAAATTTTCGCTCTTCTTTTCTTTCCCAACTCTGAGAAATCTGACTCTCTTCTGTTTTCCATAAATGCAATTCTCACAGAAATCCAAATCAACATTCTTCAAACCCGGTAACAAATTTCTTGAGTGAAGAATCTTGATCCCCTTCTCACTCATGTGTCCGAGCCTATGATGCCATAATGCTGCATCTGCTCCTTTAGAAGTTAAAGCATTAACAGAGTTAGAAATACCATTACATAAATACAATGTACCGACCTTTTCGCCTTTTTCTATTACTAGGGCTCCTTTGGTGACCTTCCAAGTTTTATCTGTGAAAGTTGTCACACAACCTTCACCGCCTAACTGCCTTGTTGAAATCAATTTTTTCTTCAGATCTAGAACATGCCTTACCTCCTTTAGTAATCATTGGTTTCCATTCTGTTGTTTTACAAGAACTTTACCAATTCCAACAATTTTAAAGGGTTTATCATCACCCAAACGAACTTGTCCAAAATCTCCTTGTACATAGTCATGAAAATATTTCTTATCAGGTGTGGCATGGAATGAAGTCCCTGAATCTACAACCCAAGAATTAGTAACATTTTTGAAGGAAAGAATCAAAGAATCTTGTATCACATCACCTGTCACATTTGCTTCATGATTGTTTTATTGCTGTGTGTCTCCTTATTTTCCCTTTCGAGATCTACAATCTTTCGTTAGGTGTCCTTTCTTTCTGCATTTCTAGCACACTATCCCCGATCTGGACTTGGATATGACTTTCCTTGATTTACTACGATATCCTGAGCTCTTTCCTCTTTCCATTCTTCTTCCCCTAGACTTTGCACTCAAAGCATTACCTGATGTCTCACCGGAGCTTTTCCGTTGCATTTCCTCGCTAAGGATGGCACCGAAAACATAATCAAACTTTAAAGTACTAGATCCAGAGACAGAGTTACTAATGGCCATGACTAAAACATTCCAGCTTTCTGGAAATGAGCACAGAAATAAAAGAGCCCTAACTTCATCATCAAAGTTTACCCCTACAGAACTTAACTGACTGGTAACTATATTAAAATCATTTAAATGGTCTGCAACATATTCGCCTTCTGACATCTTCATATTAAATAAATGTTTCATAAGAAATACCTTATTTGAGGCCGAGGGTTTTTCATATAGTTTCTCCAATGCCTTAATCAAACTCTCTATTGTTGTTTCCTTCGAAATATTGAAGGCTACTGACGCCGCAAGGCACAACCGTACTATTCCGAGTGCCTTTCTATCGAGAATATCCCATTCTGCTTCTGTCATAGCTGTCGGCTTCTTTTTTTTTCCGCTCAATGGTAGGTACAGATCTTTCTGATACAGATAATCTTCCATCTGCATCTTTCATAGCGGGAAATTTTTGCCGTTAAATTTCTCGATCACCCTAAATTTACCATCTTCCGCCATTTCTCCCACTCGAACCAGGAAAACCTTTTTTCCTGCGAGTTGATCAGCCAAATAGACCTTCGGCTTCGATACCAATTGTTAGAAAATTAAATATTACAGAGCAATGAAACACATAAAATATGCGGAGAACACAAGCACACAAAACACATAAAACTAGAGAGACACAGATATACGTGGTTCACCTAGTTTGGGCTATGTCCACCCCGAATAGCCAGTCCTTCCTTTCTATTATCCAACAAAATACAGAGACACAACCTACAACAGATCCTCTGTAATATCCTCTGTTCTCTCTCACAGTCTCCCTATTTGTTTCTCGCTCTGAGAATACACACACAATACACAGCCGCAATACAATACCCTCATACATAACTTCTACCGTTAGATCATCTGCCTAATGAACGACCTAGATTGACTAGAAATTACTATACTTTTACAAGGAAATTTTACATCTGTTTTTAGCCCACCCCCCCTGGACCCCCTAGGCAGCCTTTAATTATGGATGGCGTTGCCACCCCCATTAAGGTACAGGGGGTCCAACGCTGTGATACAAAATAAACAAGTTAATCAGGCTCCACACCCAACAATCTCCCACTTGGAGACTGATTGCAGCAACTCCACCGCTGCTTCATTTGCTGGAAAATGACTCTTCTTCGGACCTGGCTGTTTCTCATCTTCATCGTCATCCTTGAAGACCAATTGAAACTGAGCATATTCTCAGTTTCTCCCTGGTTACAACTTTTGTTAGCATACCTGTAGGATTCTGGCTGGTGTGTATCTTTTCCAGCTTCAACTGTCCATCTTCCAATACTGACCATATGAAATGGTACTTGAGCTGTATATGTTTATTCCTATAATGAAATGATGAGTTCTTTGCAAGATGAATGGCACTTTGGCTATCACTGTATAACGTGCCCATATCATGCTTCTTACCCAATTCATCCATAAACCTTTGTAACCAAATCATTTCTTTACTAGCCTCTGTAGCAGCAACATACTCTACTTCTGTTGTTGAAAGTGCAACAACACTTTGGATTTTTGAAACCCAACTGACAGTTGTTCCACCTACGGTAAATACATATCCTGTAGTGCTCCTCCTGTTATCTCTGTCACCTGCCATATCTGCATCAACATATCCCTGTAGAGCAATGTTTGAACCACCAAAGCATAATGCTTGATTTGTGGTACCTCTAAAATATCTGAGAATCCATTTTACTGCCATCCAATGTTATTTTCCTGGATTGTTCATGTACCTGCTTACAACTCCCACTGCATGTGCAATATCAGGCCTTGTCCAGACCATTGCATATATTAAGCTTCCAATTACTGATGCATATGGAACTTTAGACATATATTCCATTTATTCGTGGGTCTTGGGGCACATCTCCTTACTGAGTTTGAAATGGATAGCAAAAGGTGTACTAACTGGTTTTGCATTCTGCATATTAAATCTTTTCAAAACCTTTTGTATGTACTCATTCTGAGACAGTGTTAATTTGCGATTTTTCCTATCTCTAGTTATTCTCATACCAAGGATTTGTTTTGCAGCTCCCAAATCCCTCATTGCAAATGAATTTGCCAATTTTATTTTGAGCACATTTATTTCCTGCATGTTAGACCCTGCAACAAGCATGTCATCTACATAAAATAACAATATAATATAGCTGCCATCATTTTGCCTTTTTAGATAAACACAATGATCAGAGTGACATCTAGTATAACCTTGTTCGGACATAAACTTGTCAAATTTTAGATACCACTGCCTTGGAGCCTGTTTTAAGCCATACAAGCTCTTCTTTAACCTGCACACCAATTTTTCTTTCCCTTTTACCTCATATCCTTCTGGTTGCTGCATGTATATCTCTTCCTCCAAATCTCCATGGAGAAATGCTGTCTTTACATCTAACTGTTCAAGATGTAAATCTTCAGCTGCTACAAGACTTAAAACAGTTCTGATTGAATTCATTTTAACAACAGGAGAAAATATTTCATCAAAATCAATACCTTTCTTCTGTGCAAACCCCTTCACCACAAGTCTAGCTTTGTACCTCTGTTTTCCTCCATCTTCTTCCTTCAGCTGTAAACCCATTTTGTGTACCATCTGAGTTTTAAGCCCCCATGAGCAACGACTAAGTCCAAATGCGTTATGCATTAAGGAACCCATCTCTTCTTCCATAATGAAAACACTTCTTCACACTTTCCAACTGCATTACTTCTTCATAACATTCAGGTTCACCAGAATCAGTCAACAATAAATAATATAATGAAGGAGAGTATCGTTTAGGCGGTCTACTTATCCTGGTAGATCTTCTAACACCACTTTCAGGTGTTTGAGGTGCCTGTTGCTGTTGTGGTGGTTGCTGTTGTAGTTGTTGATTATTATTATTTTCAGGCACCTTTACCTTTTTTGTGATCTCATAAAGAACTATGTATTCTTTGTTTTCTTTTTCCTGTTTCTTTTCCTGCAATTGATTCTTATACAATACCTTTTCATTGAATATTACATCTCTGCTCCTAATGATTTTTTGATTTTCATAATCATATAAGCGATAACCAAAACCATTAACACCATATCCAATAAAGGTACATTTCTTTGATTTTGCCTCAAGCTTGGTTATGTTTTCTTTATTAATATGGACAAAGGCCTCACAACCAAAAGACTTTAAAAAAGAGTATATATTTTTACCTGTCCATGCTTCCTCTGGAATACCACCATCCCAGGAACTTGAAGGCCCTCTGTTTATTAGATAAACAGCAGTATCTAGAGCATTTGCCCAAAATTGTAAAGGAAATTATGCATGCAATCTCATGCACCTTGCATGCTCCATGATTGTTCTGTTCATTTTTTCTGACACACCATTTTCTTGTGGTGTTCTTGGAACTATCTTCTCTCCGCGAATTCCATGCTCTAAACAATACCTATCAAACTCTTTGTTGCAATATTCACCTCCATTGTCTGATCTGAGACACTTCAACTTCCTTCCTGTCTAAATCTCAACCAAATCTTTCCATTTCTTGAAAGTATCAAATACATCAGATTTATTCTGAATACAATAAATCCAAGTTTTTCTAGTTGCATCATCAATAAAAGTAACATAATAATGAGAGCCACCAAGAGATGCTACCTGAGCAGGTCCCCATACATTTGTATGCACAAGATCTAATTTTTCGCTCTTCTTTTGTTTCCCAACTTTGAGAAATATGACTTTCTTCTGTTTTCCATAAATGCAATTCTCGCAGAAATCCAAATCAACATTATTCAAACCTGGAAACAAATTTCTTGAGTGAAGAATCTTCATCCCCTTCTCACTCATGTGTTCGAGCCTATGATGCCATAATGCTGCATCTGCCCCTTTGGAGGTTAAAGCATTAACATAGTTAGAAATACCATTGCATAAATACAATGTACCAACCTTTTCACCTTTTTCTATTACTAGGGCTCCTTTGGTGACCTTCCAAGTTTTATCTGTGAAAGTTGTCACACAACCTTCACCGCCTAACTGC
Source organism: Pinus albicaulis (assembly GCA_034641835.2). Lineage (NCBI taxonomy): Eukaryota > Viridiplantae > Streptophyta > Pinopsida > Pinales > Pinaceae > Pinus > Pinus albicaulis. The sequence continues at coordinate 837,822,223 of CM076578.1, forward strand.
CCTGTTGAAATTAGATTTTTCTTTAGATTTGGAACATGCCTTACCTCCTTTAGTAGCCATTGGTTTCCAATCTGTTGTTTTACAAGAACTTTACCCATTTCGACAATTTTACAGGGTTTATCATCACCCAAACAAACTTGTCCAAAATCTCCTTGAACATAGTCATGAAAATATTTCTTATTAGGTGTGGCATGGAATGAAGCCCCTGAATCTATAACCCAAGGATTAGTAATATTTTTGAAGGAAAGAATCAAAGCATCTTGTAACACATCACCTCAGTAAAATTTTCGAAAGAAAGAATCAAAGCATCTTGTAACACATCTCCTGTCACATTTGCTTCATGATTGTTTTTTTGCTGTGTGTCTCCTTCTTTTTCCTTCTGAGATCTACAGTATTTCTTTAGCTGTCCTTTCTTTCCGCATTTCGAGCACACTATCCCCAATCTGGACTTGGATATGCCTTTCCTTGATTTACTGTGATATCTCGAGCTCTTTCCTCTTTCCATTCTTCTTCCCCTAGACTCTGCACTCAAAGCATTACCCGATGTCTCACCGAAGCTTTTCCGTCGCATTTCCTCACTAAGGATAGCATCGAAAACATCATCAAACTTTAAAGTACTAGATCCAGAGACAGAGTTACTAATGGCCATGACTAAACCATTCTAGCTTTATGGCAATGAGCACAAAAATAAAAGAGCCCTAACTTCATCATCAAAGTTTACCCCTACAGAACTTAACTGACTTGTAACTATATTAAAATCATTTAAATGGTCTGCAACAGATCCACCTTCTGACATCTTCATATTAAATAAATGTTTCATAAGAAATACCTTATTTGAGGCTGAGGGTTTTTCATATAGTTTCGCCAATGCCTTAATCAAACCCTATGTTGTTGTTTCCTTCGAAATATTGGTAGTTCGAAATATTGAAGGTTACCAATGCTGCGAGGCACAACCATACTCTTCCGAGTGCCTTTCTATCGAGAATCTCCCATTCTGCGTCTGTCATAGCTTTCAACTTCTTTGTTTTTCCGCTCAATGGTAGGTACAGATATTTCTGATACAGATAATCTTCCATCTGCATTTTCCACAGCGGGAAATTTTTGCCATTAAATTTCTCAACCCTAAATTTACCATCTTCCACTATTGCTCTCACTCGAACCAGGAAACCCTTCTTTCTTGCGAGTTTATTAGCCAAATAGACCTTCGGCTCCGATACCAGTTGTTAGAAAATTAAATATTACAGAGCAATGAAACACATAAAGTATGCGGAAAACACAAGCACACAAAACACATAAAACTAGAGAGACACAGATATACATGGTTCACCCAGTTTGGGCTACGTCCACCCCGAACAGCCAGTCCTTCCTTTCTATTATCCAACAAAATAAAGAGACACAACCTACAACAGATCCGCTATAATATCCTCTGTTCTCTCTCACAGTATCCCTCTCTGTTTCTCGATCTGAGAATACACACACAATACACATCTGCAATACAATACCCTCATAAAAGGGAGGGGTTGCCTTCTAGGGAAAAAAACCCTAAACTAAACATAACTTCTACCGTCAGATCATCTGCCTAATGAATGACCCAGATTGACTAGAAATTACTATACTTTTACAAAGCAATTTTACATCTGTTTTTAGCTTTGGGGGCGCTGCCCCCGAAACCCCCCGCCAGGGGGGGCTCCATAAAGTCGCAACCGCCCCCCCCTGCACCCCCTAGGCAGCATTTAATTACGGGTGGCATTGCCACACCCATTAAGGTACAGGGGGTCCAACGCTATGATACAAAATAAACATGCTAGTCAGGCTCCACACCCAACAACTTGCGGATTAGACCTTTGGAAGGTCGTCATACAACGGGCTCAGTACTGGGCCTTTCAATTTGAAGAGGGCCAGAAGCAGGCGGAGGAGGAGGACCATTAGTGATCTCTTTCCCCACTGCCTAACGCGATTTGGTATAATCTTTTGATCGAGTAGCAATAGAAACGGACGCAGAATCGTTCATCATGAACACTTGAGAGCCAAATGGGGCAGAGGACTAAGGTTTCTCTACCATCTGGGTCTGCTGAGATGGAAAAGGTTCTTTAAGAACAACTATAGTTCCTTGGGTGCCTTTTAGAAATCTACTTAATTTGGCCTGTCAAGGACAGTCCTTGGTGTAGTGCATTCGTCACGGATCAAACAAGGGTACTTCGGCTTACGCGGTGAACCATCATCAGCACACTGTTTTGAAGAATCTAGTTTCGGGGTATCAGATTTGGCCTTACCTTTACCCTTCTTTTTCCACTTGGAAGTTTTATCCGCCATATTGGCCTGAATGACATTGAATTCAAGGTTTTACCAGGATTCAGAGTGGACTGAGAAGCAGCATCATTGGAAGGATTAGATTTTTGCTTCCCAGAATTTGAAGGAGAAGACTTCCAAGAAGTCTGAGACATGGAACCAATAATACCATCAATAGATGGGGTTGCTAGTGCTTTAGAAGTTCCAGGTCGTGGGGCATTAGGCAAGATATCATACAACATGCCAAACTGAGAGTACACAAGATCAAGGTAATGGCATGAGCAATGGCCTGTTCCTCGGTTACACATGCCCCCATAGCTATGTCCTTCGCGATCTAATTGACAAAGGAGGTAGTGAACCAATCAGTTAGAAGCTGATCAAGAATGTCAAACTTGATCAAACAATGACAACACCTCCATTCATGAATATGATCCGAGATATGAGTGGCTCGGTCCTGTTTCAAGGATGTAAGGAGATGTGTCCCAGTCTCATAACAAACCAGTAACTGAAAATGTGCAAGGAATTCCTTGGCGAGAGATTTGAAGTCTTGGAAAATGCCACGAGAAAGCTCAATGTACCACTTTGCAGCGACAATAGTAAGAGTCCGTTGGAAAAGACGAAGTCAGATGGAATCGTCAACCCAAGAGTTAGAGGAACACCACAAGTGGTAAGTCATAACATGCACTTGGGGGTCTTCTCCGGACTTGCCCTCAAACTTAGGACAATCACCATGAATCTCGGTCGGAACTGAGGCCAATACGGGTTATGAAGAATCAGATCATTTGTAAGATTTGACACATCAGGAAGTTCCAACATAGCGAGAAATGGTAATTGAGGATTAAAGGGAATTGGAAGTCTCTGATAAGGATTTGTGTTAACATTCCACCCAGTCTGCGAGAAATTCTTCCCCCATATGTTTTTTCCCGAAGGATTCTGACCATAGGGGTTATAAGCTTGATAGTTCTGCTAATACTGGGGTTGAGGACCAGGATACTGATTCTGAGCATACCATTTAGGTCCTTGCTGAGCAATGTATGGATTTTGTTGTGGAATATAAGCATGGCCTTGAGGTTGATTATACACCAACTGAGATTGATTTTTAGGGTAATAAGTGAAACCTTGGGGCGCACTATATACCGGTTGATATTGACCTTGGGGGTAATAAGCGCCTTGGGGTTGAGCAGGGGGACCCTGTTGAGCAGGTTGAGCGGACTACTGAACAAGTGGACCCTACTGAGCAGGATAAATAGGTTGAACCGGCTACTGAACCGGCTGCTGAGCTTGTTGGGAAGCTTGAATTAGCTACTAATGTTGGGCAGGTTTCCCCTACGAAGCAGGCTAGCCTAGATACTGAGGGCCACCGGGTTGTCCTTATGGAAGAGGTTGGCCCGATGGTGGAGATGGAATAGGTTGTCCCTGATGACTAGGTTGACTTGGAGCAGGACCATAGGGTTGTCCTTGTTGCACAAAGTTTTTTCCATACGGAACGTATGACTACTTCTGTTGTACAAGAGGTTGTCCCTGTGGTGGATACATTTTCCCCTAGCAAGATAAGACGTTCCTGATTGAGGCTGCCTTGAAGAACCGTAGGGTTGTCCTTGATGGATCGAAGGTTGACCTTGTAGACCGTAAGGTTGTCCTTGAGGGCCAAAGGGTTGTCCTTGTGAGCCTAAGGGTTGTCCTTGTAACACAGGTCCTTGATGTGTGACGGTTTGATAAGGATTTTCCGAAGGCAAATAGATAGCCTGATTGGGATCGAAGGGAAGCAAATAGATGGGGTTATTGACAACATCATAGTGATGAGGGGGATTGATAGGAGCGTGAAGTTGCTGAGAACCCTGAGAGTTATGTTGATGAACAACTAACAAATACTCTTAAAAAGTAAGACCACTAGGAATCATAGGGACAATCAAAGTCATACTAGAAGCAGACGCGGCCTCAAGTGAATGAGCATCCGGAGAAGGAGCATATCGTCGGTGAATGTCCAACATGTGCTCATCAAAATTATAGGTAGAAACCATAGGGGTAGTTGTAGCTGCACTAGTAGGTGCAGTCTCCGGAGCGCGAGCTTGTGATCTTCTCAAAACCTAATGGACAGGCCACGTGGGATTAAGAACAATAGACCTGCGAGTGTGAAAATATCCTGATGATTGAGTCGTAACAACCGACGTAGATGAGGCCACACAGACGGTAGGTTGGACTGGGACAGACGTAACAGTGACTGACGAACTCAGTGTTGAAGGTGACAGTCCCAACGAAGGAAGGACCAAACTCCTTGGGGGAGTTGATGCACTAGATTGTGCTATGGATGCAACACCAGACACAATCTGACTCAAAGTCCGATAACTAGGTGGAAGTGACACCGATTGCGGAGAATATTGAATAGAAACATGCGGGAGATCTTCTGGGAAAAGTTGATATTCCCCTGTAGAAATAGGCATTTCTTCATTGCCAATAGGACTCGAAGGATCCATATCTGACGAAGCTGTAAGATCATCAAAAAGACGAGGAGGACTAGGAGGCATAGCAGCAACTATAAATGGTGATCCCGTAGTAAGAGGAGGAAATTCTTCCTTGTCCCCAAAACCAGAACAAGCACCTGGAGGAGGCCAATTATACTCAATTGACTCTTCACGGGGAGATCGGGTAGCAAGAGGTAAAACGGTCGAGAGAATAGGCTGCGAAAAATCGACAGACCTAGTGGACTGAGGGTTTTCATAAGAAATGTCAGGATAGTAACTACCACTAGGCGGCAGTGAAGAAGATGAAGAAACTGGTGGTTCCGCCACTGTGACCGTATTTCAAAACATAAAGGAAAAAGAGATAATCAAACGAAGGCTTCAAGATTAAAATATAAGGAAAAACAAAAAAAAGCCAAGTAACAAACTTTTAACGGGTATGTGATCGTGGGTAATTAATTTTACGACATTGAAACCAGACTTTGCTGTTTCATGTTTTAAGAGTCGAGAAACAGACAAAAGATGACTCTAGTCACTTTCAATTTTAAATGAGCATGAAAGGAAAAGTGCTCGATGGTCTCTTCTCTTTTTAAGGAGTCATGAAAAGATCAAAGTGACTACTCAGGTAATCTATGAAAGAGGGTGTACCAAGTTTCCGTGAACTGCCATATACACCTTGGTGATCAAATGAAAGAGAAATGACCAAGGACTTAACGTACGTGTAGGTAGTCTCTCCGAATTCTGTGTTAGGTGTATCACATTTACAGGGCGGCAGACTCAGCTTCCTATGGATAAAGGATTTTAACCTAATGGGGTCTCCCTTTATATACTTGATGGTACAGGGAGCACAAGTCCGTACTAGCGCTGTCTAAAGCCAGAAGGCGAACGACAACTACTAGGTTTTAAGACGCTGAAACATGTCTCTAGCCTTGACCACTAAAATGTTCGCGTTAGGTTCCAATGTTTCCTTATGTTAATTGAAATATTGATTTTATAGTTGACCTTGAATTAGTGTTTCAATTTCAAGGCCTTACCGAATTTTGATCTCAAATTTCCTAAATGCAAACTATATGCAAATGAACACCATTTTCCATTCAATGAACGCTAATTAAGAGAAGGATATAGATCTTTCAAAATATATCAATCAATGAAATTGCACGAAGAAATCCACTAATGCATCTAATACAATCAAGCGAAAAACTAAAATTCTTTCCTAGTCGATTAAGCACTAGTTATGCGAAAAAACTTTTCCTTTTTCATGCAAATGAAAGAACACAATTTTTTGATTTTTTCAATAAAATGAAGCACACAATGCACTAATTACATGAAAAACAAAACAAACACTAGTTCGAGGATTGAGAAAGTAAAGTGATAAACCGAATGATTCGATGAAAGCAACACAAACACAAAGATGCACCCAAACCAATGAAGCACTCTTCCAAACAAAGAGAAAACTTTCGAAACGATCCAAACGAGCTATGTGATTTATGCTCGGAACGGTGAGAAGAAGAATCAAATGAAACTCGAAATGATCATTCAACCAAACAAACGTTTAAAGAATCAAGAAATAATTCAATGCAACTGATCAAAGGATGAGACTGAAAATAATCAAAATACTTGACTTCTGATCAGAAGGCTCGGTGAGCTAAGACACTCAGAAACCCTAAGGCCATAAACTGCACTGATAAGAAAATGGACGAACAATTGAGAAGAGCAAGCTTACGACAGTCAAAAAAATCCCAAGAAAACAATTGCAAGTCAGAAAACCACCCAGAGCCAAGCAGAACTGACCAAAAACTTTAAAAGAGAGGTTAAACCAAACCCTACAGGATTCAGTGCGACTGTAAGGCGGTAATCCACGCCAAACAGGGGTTGGCGCTACTGCAACACAAGCAACATGTGCCAATTAACACGACTGTTCAATCAAAAAACGCACTAATCTAGATATCTATGGGAGAATGGGAAAACCAATGAACAGAGGTCAATCTTGAATCTCTGGAGCTGAACAAGAAGAATCTAATCAATCAAAGAAGCCAGAAAAGACAAACAATCAGCTAAACAAACGAAGTCGACTTGACAAGGGAAAAAATACAAACTCACACTGATCCCCAGTGGAGTCGCCAATTTTTTATGAAGGTAAATCCTCTCTATAGACAAAGACAATCCCTCTAGCCCTAGAGTGGGTCTAGTAACAAAAGGACAATCTAGAGTGTAGGTTCCTAATTAATGAATGGAACAGAAGAGGTAGATCAACCTACCTGGAGTCCAATGCTGTTGTTGTGGCTGTTGTAGAGGTGGCCTCTCGATTCCTGTCTTGGCGGGTCATGATCCTTCCGCAGAAATGCTTGGATACCTGCACAAGATCAACAAATAAGAGCATCATACGAAACAACAATCTCATCCATATCTACTAACCAGTCAAGGAGGGTTAAGCATATTGCATCAAATGAAATACATCAATGCAAAATAGGAACCAGACAATAGTTATACATGTATATTGATGGTAGAAAGAGTTACAACCAAGCCTTGACGTCGTGGCCTCCTTCAGCGGGGTTCAGTCGAAGCGTGTCTCGATGAATGTCAAGGGAATTCAGACAGGATGAAGACACAAGCCAAAGCTCTCTTAATAAGGGGTCTCTTCCATTCTATCTTTTCTAGCAAAGTGAATAAAAATCTCTTCAGTGTTTATGCAATAATATGTTCAGTTCAGCTAGCACATCAATGGCAGATGACTATATTTATAGAGGGAGAGGAGGAGGTTGGGATCCCTACTATGGTGGAAGGGATTCCTTATCCCTTGGCAGGTTTGCCCAAAAGGTGGAAACAAGAGGCCAAACGAGGAAGGCCGTGGTTATTCAGTCGAACCACTCCCTATGACTCGCCCACGAAGTTTTTATGATGGAAACTTCGCCTCTATTTTTAAAAAACTTTCCGGGTAGCTAACTGAGACAGAGCGCCATCTGGCGCAGGGGCCAGTGTTAATCTTCCTCATCGGCGCGAGGACATAACGGGCTACCAGCGCTAAGGAAAAAATAAGTGTTTCTAATGGTCTGTTTAGGAAATTGTCAGCAGAAGGATTGTTGTACTCATGGCAAGGGATGCAATGATGGTATTTGTAAGGCATGACACTTTATTTTGGTCACATAAATGAGCCTCCAATGTTCGGGATGGGGATTGTAGGGACAATGACAAAATGCTGTGTAACAAGGGAAACCCTAAGACATAGGAGAGCCAAACCCTAATGATGAAAAACACTCATAGAATCATGAATTGACTTGAATAAGGCTTTGGAATGTCAACTTACTAGTTTTGGAGGCCACAAGAGGTTTTCACTGTGGTTTTGAAGCTTGAGAAGCTGATTTAGAGGCCAAAATCCAAAAACATAGCACTATTTTGTAGAAACGTAGCACTTGTTCCGAAGCGTAGCGCCAATACCTAGAAGCAACGTGCTACCTCAGAAACGGTGCACAACTCCTTCAGAAATGTCATAGAGCCTCCAGAAGCATAGTAGATTGAATTTTCTTTCAATTTTTTCCAGTTTTCTTCCACCTTTGGCAATAGTAAGGTACATTGAAAGTGATAGATTCACTTTATCAAGAAAGGGAATATAAAATGAGTGAAATAAATCACTTTTTTCCTTTTTATAACATCAATAAAAGTCGCTTTTTGTCATTTATTGAAAACATAACCTTTTTGAAGAACACTTTTCTTTTTGAATATTTTGACATTGAAACAAGCTTTTGAAAGAAGAAAAATTGTCTCTTTTTTATTCACCCACCTAAGCTAACTCCCTTTTATAGATAATTTTGTATGATGGAAATGAATGACCCTTCTTTCGCCTTCTCAATGACATATTTTGGACTTTTTAGGGTGGCGAAATGAAAGAAACCTAGACACTGACCTAGGTGAAAACATGGTGAATTGACCTAAGACTCTAAATGAAAATGAAGGATATGACTCATGAAATGACAATGACCATGAATAAACTGAAGGGAGTAGATTTTAAATACCAATACATATCCAACGATCAAAATTTTATTTGTAAACAAACTTGGAAATGTAAAATTTTAACCTAGGACCACTACTAGACAAATTTGAAAGAGTACATATTGATCACTGGATATTGGACACTAACAGGGCTTGGTGGGGTAAATTGGTACATCAACTTCTTGGGGTCATAAATTTGGCATACACTCTTTGTTTGACGCATAGTGCCTCGTTAGAAATGCCTATCCGAGGACTACAATTTTCAACTGCAAAATTGTGCCGCATGCTATTGGTTTTCCCATTTTCCAAAAAAAAATGTCTTTTAGGGCCTCAAAAGAGCTCTGGAAGTTTAGGACCCGAAAAAATACCAAAAATAGTAAACTGTGCTACAATTAAGGAAATTGAAAGAGGCCAAGTGGAATAGGTGGGCGGTCACCAATATGCATCTGGATCACTATGAAGAGATTTAATCAACTAATAAAATGAATAACATAATATATATAGACCAGACATGGCGAAATATGTACAAAAATTATCTGCAGATGAATCTTAAAAATAGAAAATAAACAATAGCGAGAGCATAAAACATAAAACATATATACACAGAGATTTTCCCCTGGATCCCAAATCAGGATGACCAGTTTGATTTTTCATTATATTCCTTTTAGTGTTGCAACACATATATTTACATGCTGAAGCATACATAAACCCCAATCCATTAACCCTGGATTAGAACATAACTGTAGTTCCCTTGACTGGATGTACAAAATACTAGGGGCTGAAAACCATCAAGCCCCAAAACCATGTGCAAACCCATGCACAAAACCACGGGCGGGTCCGCCCACCAAAAAATAGGGTCCAAGTTTTTTTTTTTTCCCGGGGCACTGCCCCGGATCCTGAATCGGGGGGGCTGCTGCCCTCCCCTGTGACCCCCTGCTATGCCCGACACAATGTAAAAGGGGGTTTATCGCCCCCCCTGTGACATCCCCCCCCCCCCCGCGCATGACTAGTCATGGAAACAATATAACACATACCCAACAGTAAAGGCATCATCCTATGTGCATTCCTCTCATTATCATTATTAAAAAAAGGTGTATAATACAAATACAAGGCAAGAAATGTGTCTCAAGATAGTGCATATATATTGGACACTTTGGTTGAGGAAAAATCTCAACAACACACTAATCTAGGAGCCTAACTAGTTGGAGAGAATCTCTCAACCAACTAGGCCTAAACTGAATCCTAATTGAGAGGAACAAACTCAATGTAGAAAATTAGGAATAAATTCCTAATTTTCATGATTTAATTAATTTAATTATTTTTGGACTTTCATTTTTTTTTCTCACATGAGAGTGAGGCTAACATAGTAACCATTCTCACGGATATAGGCTTCTTCTTTCCCGGAAAAATTCTCCTTTCCCCATCATCATCCAGACACTCAATAGCTTTGTCATAACAATCTACCTTGGTATTATGAATGAACAACTAGTCCATGCCCAAAAGAACACGTCATGAAACCAAAGGAAGCACATTTAGATGTGCTGATGTAGACATACCATTCAACTCAAATTCACAATATCTCACCCAATGATGAACTCTTCTCTTGGTCCCTGTAGCCAACTACACCAACCAAGATTCTGCATGCACTTCTTTATTCAAGAAACACTTATCCATTAGCTCAGGACTGATATAATTATAATTATATCCAAGATCAATCAAAATGGAAAAAACATGATCATGAAGTGATATGAAAATGGAGGGGGCATTCTCTTTCCTCTTCCTTAGAAACACATAAAGAAAAATAGGATCGTTCCGACGCTTTGCAAGGTAAAAATGGGTCTTGTCACAAACATTTTTTTCAATGTCTCTTCAAGTCATGAATTGGTCTTCACATGTTAAATTTATATAAGAAACATAAAAGAACATAACTCATGCAGGCATAATGAAGAGTATAAAAAATATATTTGTTGACGGAGTTCACCCCTCCTAGGCTACAACTTCAGGTCTACCAACATAGCTAGATCACTCATATATTCAATAATAAAATTAAGTACATAAATTTTTTTTGATGGAAACATGTGGCTATTACTTCTACAAGGTAATGTTCTTCTGCAAATAACTCTCATAAATAACAACAACATAAAGCATCTCCTACAATGATGTCATACTCCAACTGAAATGAGTTAAAATGAGCATGTGAGCACTTCAATTCCACATTGAAGCACATAAACAAAACTTTCCTCAACAATACATAATGAGAAAAGTGAACCTAAGCTAAACTCTACAATTTACAACTAATGTAGTAGACTTCTGAAGGTGAGAATACCCCGACAAGGTCTTCTCCATGCCCAAACACCTTCCAGAACTGCTTCCAAACCCTGATTGATCAATACACATTTTGTATAAAACTTGAAAAAAATACTCCTTAAATGTGCTCAAATCAGAAATTAGAGGTCACCATTGGATTCAGAACATCCAAAAATCCCAAAGTGGATTCTTTCTGAGCTCAATTTGGTCAAAAACTCAAAATATATGCTCAAAATCCTAATTGATCCATACACCCTTTGTCTAAAAACTGCAAAAAGACTCCTTATATATATTCAAATAAGAAATTAGAAGTCACCATTAGATTCAAACCAAAAACCCCTAAGTGGACTCTTTTTGAGCTCAATTTGGTCAAGAACTTAAAAATACATGAGCTCTAAAGCTCTCCCATGAATTTTACAGTTAATCATCCTACAAATGAGACCATCTGTCTAACGGTCCTACAATTTTGCCTTGAAATTCACTAACTGAACGAAAACTTCACTTCCTGCCATGGCATTCTATATGGGACACATGGGGCTGAGGGTTGGGCCTTAACGCTTTCCCCCGCCAGTTTAGCCCCTAAATGCGGGGTAGTGGTCATGTGGGTGTGCATTAGACCGGGGGCTAGAGGCTTAGCCCTGACCCCTTCCCCCAAATGTGCCATATGAAAAATTTTAAATAGATATTTGGCACCATGGTTAATAATAACTATTGATGGTATAGTGGTAAGGTTTTGTGTTAGTGGATAGGAGGTCCTGTGTTCAAACCTCTTGGGCCTCACTCAGACCCATAACAAAATTTTTGACCACCACCGGGGTGTCATGTGGCACCAAATTATTGGTCCACGCAGAAACACAGTGAACATCCATCAACCAATAAAATCGTTTAGTTACTTATGAACTGGAGGATGCCAAGTGTCCTCTTTCCATTGGGACGTACCTGTTATCACTTTCCCCAACTTCCTAAGGCTGACAGTAGGATTAGAGAAAGGTAACCAAAAACCAACTTTTGGCCAGGTAGCTAGCCCTACCCAGACCATATAGGGCTCTCTCTATTTCACTTTGCAGTCAAAGAGATGACTAGATATAATGTTTTAGTCTAGTTATGATGCTCAATAGATTACGGTTTTTGTTTGTTTGGAGTTTTTCTCGATGGGAATGACAGTTAGGAGACTAGGTCTAGGGTATTAATCTGATTTCAAAGGTTTAGTTGCATAGGTAAGGGTGAGGCCAGGTTGGTAAGCTAAGATGCATGATTATTTTTACATTCTGTATAGATTGAAATGAGAAAGAATCAGAATGAGCATTAAAATGAATTCATTCATCAGAAGAGCAAGACAATTTCATGAAAAACTTATGAAAAATAGAGAATGGAAAGCATGTTTTTTGTCAATAAAATAATAATACTTAGCATAAAGGATCATATACGTGGAACATGAGTAACATAAAATTCAACACCATGAGTTTACAGAGAAAAATAAATTCTCAAAGGCATACCACTATAGTCTCAACACTATGTCTGCAATGTTGTCCTTGATTTCATTAGCAAAATCTTGTACAATAGCTCCTCTGAAAATAAAAACTATACAACCGCTACCATGAAAAAAGAGAGTCTACTTATAGAAAATATAGATCATGATACCTCACTAGGTCGAAATCCCATCCCAAATGGATCATAAATGAAAGAGAAGAGTCATTTCCAAGTTTCTAGGGAGGTTAGAAACCATTCCCTGAAATTTAGCTACAAAATAGGAGTATTTGTCCCTTACATTAATTACACATTCCATCGTACACGGAAGAAAAAAAAAACCTAATAACTCTAATGACAAATCATAGCCTCAAAAGTGTGACTACTTTTGAGCTTGACAACTGTACTGAAGGAATCCAATGCTGATCTGTGATGATTCTGACTAAAGAATTTAAAAACAAACTACAGAAGCATAACAGAACTTTGAAGGATTTTTTTAGGCACTTAGAGAAGTCCAAATTCAATTTTGAAAAAACAGTCAACTAGTCCTGTGTGTCTAGTTTCCAGAACATCTTGAATTTTCCAAAATGGACCACAGGAAGGCCTTCAAAAATCCATTCTCCCAGGGTCACTTCAGTGTGTTCCAGAAGCATAACAGTGTGTTCCAGAAGTGTAAAAAATATTTTTGAAAGGGATTTGGGAGGTATTCCCAGAGGATTTTGGGGCTGCAAGTGGTATGGTTGGAAATATTAGGATGTCTAATACAAAATGGAGTCATCAAGCACTGCAAAACCCTGTTCCAAACCCATGAAATGTTGATTTGAAGACTACTTGTCCAGAATTGCAGAAAATAACCTGGATCAAGAGTATTGTTGGAATTTCTCTCAAATCATAACACTTGTGCATAAACTGAGGGATTTTTTTGTTCTTTGGCCTATGATTGAAAAAAACCTCTTTCAATTTTGTAAAATTCATCTCCATTACTTCAGAAATTGATTTTGAAGCCAAACTATCCCTGTGATAGTAGGGTAAGTTAGTGAGACGAAATGGGGATGATAGGGTTGAGTAAAAATTATGATTAAAATGCAGTGGATAGGGTAGTGTTTTGACTTCACAACGAATGTGGAATAAGGGGAAATGGATGAGTTTAGTGTGTTCAAAACCTCAAAACACAAAAAATTCCCAATTTTGACTGTGGGAAACTTGTGAAAAAGTGTTTTAGGTTTAGAAGGTGAAATGAGAGCTATGAAGCTAATAAAAAATTGTAAGAAAATTTCAGTGAATAGGATGACATTTTAGCTCCCCATTGAAAGTGGAATGAAAGAAAACGGAGGAGAGTAGCGTAGTCAAAAACCTAAAACACAGTCAACCTATGTTTTCACTATTTTCATTATGTAAAATAGCTTAGGATTAGGGTTTTATTGTTTTTGACATGTTAAGGAGGGTAGTGTGGGTGATGGGAATGTGTAGATGGAACATGGGGGATGTAGGAATCATGGATTATGTGGTGTGTTAGGGTTCAGTTTAATGGGTAGGTTAGGCTTTAACAAAACAAATTTTTTATATGAGGATTGTGAAAAGCATGGAGGAGATAAGTGACATGAAAATATTGTAAAAGCTTTCAAAATCAATCCAAAAAACAACAAGAGATGGTTACTTATCATTTAGGGAGGCCACCCCAAAGTTTTGCAGCACAAGATTGAGAGGTTGGAGGGTTCACCGAGCTTCAAAAATTGGGATTTGTCACCTATAGGAGTGTATCAAAGCATCCAGGAGCGTAACAATGGAGTTTTTACATTCTACAAAAGCATAACAAAGGGGTTTTACATTCTATAGAAGCGTAACAAAGGAGTTTTTACACTCTACAAGAGTGTAAAAAAGGAGTTTTTACACTCCACATGAGTGTAAAAAAGGAGTTTTTACACTCTACAGGAGCATAACAAAGGCTACGTAGCGCTTGCGCAACACTCCAGAAGGGTAACAAAGGAGCCCGATAATGAAATGCAAAGCCCAGAAACGTAACAACTATGGATTTTGATGAATTGCAAGTGGTTTTGGTGAGATTTTGAGGGTTAAGCTTTGAAGTTTAGGAGCTATGGAGGGAAAATGAAGATGAGAGCTGCTCTCTCACTCACATGAAAGGGTATAATGAATAAAATGAGGGCTGCTTTGGCTTTTTATAAACTTTCAAATGCCTTTTATCTTTTCCTTTAACACTTATAAAACCTTTGAACCTTTTTTGCACATGGAAAAGTCACACGTTTCCCCTTTAAATGACATAGGAAGGAAGATTGACCTCCTTCATTCCTTTTTACTCTTGAGGTGACCCTTTTTTGGCATTTTAAATGAGACATGAAATAAAATTCTCCCTTTCAAAATTTGTGAAATACTCCTTACCCTTTAACATTTGAAAATGACCTTTTGACACTTTGTGCAACTTGGAAAGTAACATGCTGCTCTTTCAAATGAGGTAAGAAGGAAAAGTAAATTTATTTGAACCGTTTGACATGAACGATTCTTCTTTGGTGCTTTGAATAAGATGAGAGAGTATAATTTAACCTCTTTTTCATTCCCTGACATTTGAGATGACCTTTTTCAGCTATTGAAATGTAATCTTGAGACAAATTTTCTCCTTTTCTTGAGACAATGAGATTGCTTTTGAAGACCCTTTAAATTTCACATTTGGCATGAGCTTTTAACACATATGCAATGTTTTTGAAGCTTGAAATTACACTCTTCTGCATTTGACTAGGAAAGTAGGTCAAAATGACCTCTATTGAAGCTTTGACAATCAATGATGACTTTTTTTATTCTTTAAAAGAGATAGTGAGACAATGAAACTATATTTCATGAAATTTTTTCTCAAAATTTGAGCCATATGAAACAAGAGAGATGGCTTTATTTGAAATTCATAAACATGCCTGCTCCTTCACTAGGGTTTTATTGATGAAGTGGAGGGCTGCTGCCTTATTTTAGATGAAAATTTGAAGATTTTTCAAAGGCAGAAATGAGCCTAGACAGTGACCTATATGAAATGGATTGACCTAAACCTAGACCTCTTCAGTGATGATGATGGAGATAGTGACTTTGAAACTGATGATGGTGATGACCTTGAAAATGATGATGATAAATGAAATAAAGGAGCAACATGCATGGTTTAGGCTTTCTTTAATGACCAAAATTATTTCCGAAAAGTGGTTTGAAAAAGAAATTTTTTTTGACCTATGACCTTATGGAAAATAACTGAAAAAGTCATTTGATCACTGACATACCTGGGCTAATAGTGGCTCCAACTAGGGATGGCAGCTCCTTCAGGAGGTTTCAAGAACATTGTAGATTAGGTAGCCTTACCATTGGGCAATGGAGTCAAACTGGACTTTGAAAAAATTTGACAAACTGGAAATGATGAACTAATTATGGAAATCACTTTGACTAGAAAAAACTGACTCGACTCTAACTTGACAACTGACTCTGATTGAAACAATACTTACAAAACAAATTGGTAGCAGCATATCATCGAGACTTGAAGGATTCAAATCCTGATGAAAACCACCTGCTTGCTGAAGACATATGTACAATCATGTGAAATTATCCTTCCAATGTAACCAATCTAGCAAATGACTACTCACTGAAATCCTACTCACATGTTCCTTGAGCAGGCAGGAGAAAAACAAAAGTGGCAACTAAAATTTTCCACTGAATCCAATACCTGTATTGACAAACTTGGAAAATTCTTCCTCTACTGATGACTGCAACAAACTCACTAGAGGATCATGGAAATCATGTAACATACGATCTTCTGGATGATTAAAAGCAGGAAATAAAACCTTATTCCACAATGTTGGTTTGTCTATATGTTGAAACTGATTTCCAACAAATGGAATGAGAGAAAACTATTTTTCATTCTCATGATCCACAATAGATGAGGGCCCTAAATTTTCTTGAATTTCATTAAACACAACAACGAGATCACATGAAACCAGGATTCCTTCATCATTAATTAGATCACATAGAAGTTGGCGTGGTCGCTGCAACTCATCATTATAATCATGAAATAAAAATTGGCTTTCATCATTCAAATATGAGTGATCTTTAATTATGGAAGAAAATACTGTCTGTTGGAGATGTTCTTGAAGATCATAAGACTGCTACAAATCAACAAATGATTCTTCAATGATATGATCAATTAATTTTACCTGATGATTGATAAGAGGAATTTGTTCGACAACCATAGTGCTAATGTGTACACCCACATGATCTAAAATAACCTATTATTTTTCATTATTCTCCTCTTCTTGATTAGTTTCAGGTTGCTGAGTTTCTTCCTTAACCTATAGCTAATTAGTGCGTTGTGTTGCTGCCAGAATTGTTTCCTATGGGGAATATCTACGAGCATCTAGACAATATACATCATTTGTTTCTTCATCAATCAAAGAGGAGGCTACTGTGTGCTGAGTATGATCTTGTGAATCAAAGTGATTAGCTTCTTCAGATTTCTATTGGAACAAAAAATCATAGAAGGCTCCAATGATCTCTTCATCATCCATACATTCAATATCATCAATTATTTTAAGATATGCAATAAAAACTTCACAATAATCACAAAAAAATTGTAAAAGAGACAAAGGAAGATAAGATTTCCCATAATTCTCGAAGAACACTCTATGGAAATATTTAAGAGAACATAAGATTCCTTATGGTAATCCTTCATACCATGATCTATCTTTCCCTTCCAAGGTAGCCATAAACATTTTCATCAAGAAATCCTCAGGAAACTCAATATTCATTTTACATACATGCATGTGAAATCTATGCAGATGTTGAACAACCTCATCCTCATTTCCATCTATGAATTTCGGTAGATAAGTTTTCCAATATATGTAATGAATTCTATTTGCAAAACCATGAATGTGAGCACGATTCATAGGGGCATACCTTCTAGCAGTTGAATCCATCTTGAAATTAGTGAAGTGACCAAGAAGTTATTCAAGCTACCGGTTTTGAACAATGGAGTCACCATGAAAACTCTGAACTTTTGGATTCTTCGCCACTGGAGTTGTTAGGTGAAAGATGCACATCCTTTCTTGTGCCTGACCACTGTTCACCATAAAAAATCAGAGCTAATATTTGTTGTTATTTACTGAGAAATATTTAACCTTTTCTCCCTGACAACAACACCAATAATGTTATAACTTTCCCCAACTTCCTAAGGCTGACAGTAGGATTAGAGGAAGGTAACCACATACCAACTTTTGGCCATGTAGCTAGCCCTACCCAGACCAGAGAGGGCTCTCTCTATGTCAGTTTTCAGTCAAAGAGATGACTGGATATAATGTTTTAGGCTAGTTATGATGCTCAATAGATGAAGGTTTTTGTTTGTTTGGAGTTTTGCTGGATATGAATGACAGTTAGGAGACTAGGTCTAGGGTATTGATCTGATTTCAAAGGTTTAGTTACAGAGGTAAGGGTGAGGCCAGGTAGGTAAGCTAAGAAGCATGATTAATTTTCCATTGTGTATAGAGTGAAATGAGAAAGAATCAGAATGATCATTAAAATGAATTCATTCATCAGAAGAGCAAGACAATTTCATGAAAGTCTTATGAAAAACAAAACATGAAAAACATGTTTTCTGTTAATAAACTGATAAGAATTAGCATAAATAAGCATATATGTGGAATATGAATAACATAACGTTCAACATCATGAGTTTAGAGAGAAAAAAAATGCTCAAAGGCGTACCATTGGAGTCTCAACTTTATGTCTGCAACATTGTCCTTGATTTCATTAGCAAAAGCTTGTACGATAGCTCCTATGCAAATAAAAAATATACAACCTCTACAATGAAAAAAGAGACTCTAATTATAGAAAATATAGATCATGATACCTCACCAGCTCGAAATACCATCCCAAATGGATCATAAATGCAAGAGATGAGTCATTTCCTAGTTTCTAGGAAGGTTAGAAACCATTCCCTGATATTTAGCTACAAACTAGGAGTATTTGTCCCTTACATTAATTATACATTCCATCATACAAGGAAGAAAAAAACAACCTAATAACTCTAATGATAACTCATAGCCTCGAATTTGTGACCACTTCCGAGCTTGACAGTTGTACTGAAGGAATCCAATGTTGATCTGTGACGATTCTGACTGAAGAATTTAAAAACAAACTGTAGAAGCGTAACAGAACTTTGGAGGAACTTTTTAGGAACTTTGATAAGTCCAAATTCACTTTTGAAAAAACGGTCAACTAGCCCCATGTGCCTATTTCATGAACATCTTGAATTTTCCAAAATGGACCACGGGAAGACCTTCAAAACTCCATTCTCCCAGGATCGTTCCAGCGTGTTACAGAAGCATAATAGTGTGTTCCAAAAGAGTAAAAAAGCTATTTGAGATAGATTTTGGAGGTCTTACCAGAGGATTTTTGGGCTTCAAGTGGTATGGTTGGAAATATTAGGATTTCTGCTACAAAATGGAGTCATCAAGCACTGACAACCCCTGTTCCAAACCCATGAAAAGTTGATTTGAAGACTACTTGTCCAGAATTGCAGAAAATGACTTGGAGCAAGTGTATTGTCGGCATTTATCTCAAACCATAAAACCTGTGCATAAATTTAAGGATGTTTTTTTTCTTTGGCCTATGATCAACAAAAAAATCTTTCAATTTTGTAAAATTCATCTCCATTACTTCAGAAATTGATTTTGAAGCCAAACTATCCCTGTGATAGTAGGGTAAGTTAGTGAGATGAAATGGGGGTGTTAGGGTTGAGTAAAAATTTTGATAAAAATTCAGTGGATAGGGTAGTGTTTTCAATTCAAAATGAAAGTGGAATTAGGGGAAATGGATGAGTTTAGGGTGTTCAAAACCTCAAAACACAGAAAATTCCCAATTTTGACTGTTGGAAAACTTGTGAAAAAGTGTTTTAGGTTTAGAAGGTGAAATGAGTTCTATGGAGCTAATAAAAAATTCTAAGAAAATTTCAGTGAATAGGATGACATTTTAGCTCCACATTGAAAGTGTAATGAAATAAAATGGAGGGTTGTAGGGTAGTCAAAACCCTAAAACACATTTAACCTATGTTTTCACTATTTTCATTGTGTAAAATAACTTAGAATTAGGGTTTTATTGTTTTTGACATGTTAAGGAGGGTAATGTGGGTGATGGGAATCTGTAGATGGAGCATGGGGGATGTATTAATTATGGTTTATGTGGTGTGTTAGGGTTTATTTTAATGGGTAGGTTAGGCTTTAACAAAACAATTTTTTTATATGAGCACTGTGAAAAGCATGGAGGAGATAAGTGACATGAAAAGATTGTAAAAGATTTCAAAATCAATCCAAACAACAATAAGAGATGGTTACTTACCATTTAGGGAGGCCACATCAAAGTTTTGGAGCATGAGCTTGAGAGGTTGGAGAGTTCACCGAGCTTCAAACACTGGGATTTGTCACCTACAGGAGCGTAACAAAGCAGCTAGGAGCGTAACAATGGAATTTTTACATTCTACAGAAGTGTAACAAAGGAGTTTTTACATTCTACAGAAGCGTAACAAAGGAGTTTTTACACTCTACAAGAGCGTGACAAAGGAGTTTTTACACTCTACAGGAGCGTAACAAAGGATGCGTAGTACTTGCGCAACACTCTAGAAGGGTAACAAAGGAGACCGATAATGAAATGCAAAGCCTAGAAACGTAACACCTATGGATTTTGATGAATTGCAAGTGGTTTTGGTGAGATTTTGAGGGTTAGGCTTTGGAATTTAGGAGCTATGGAGGTAAAATGAATAAAATGATGGCTGCTTTGGATTTTCATAAACTTTCAAATACCTCTTACCTTTTCCTTTAACACTTATAAAACCTTTGAACCTTTTTTGCATATGGAAAAGTCACATGTTTCCCCTTCAAATGACATAAGAAGGCAGATTGACCCCCTTCATTATTTTTTACTCTTGAGGTGACCCTTTTTTGGCATTTTAAATGAGACATGAAATAAAATTCTCTCTTTCAAAATTTGTGAAATACTCCTTACCCTTTAACATTTGCAAATGACCTTTTGACACTTTGTGCGACTTGGAAAGTAACATGCTGCTCTTTCAAATGAGGTAAGAAGGTAGAGTAAATTTCTTTGAACCTTTTGACAGGAACGATGCTTCTTTGGCACTTTGAATGAGATGAGAGAGCAAAATTTAACCTCTTTTTACTTCCTTGACATTTGAGATGACCTTCTTAGGCTATTGAAATGTAATCTTGAGACAAATTTTCTCCTCTTCTTGAGATAGTGAGACTGCTTTTGAAGACCCCTGAAATTTCACATTTGGCATGACTTTTTAACCCAGATGGGATGTTTTTGAAGCTTGAAATGACACTCTTCTACATTTGACTATTATAGTAGGTCAAAATGACCTCTCTTGAATCTTTGACAGTCAATGATGACTTTTTTGATTCTTTAAAAGAGACAGTGAGATAGTGAAACTAGATTTCATGAAACGTTTTCTCGAAATTTGAGTCATATGAAAAAAGAGAGATAGATTTATTTGAAATTCATAAACATGCCTTCTCCTTCACTAGGGTTTTATGGATGAAGTGGAGGGCTGCTGCCTTATTTTAGATGAAATTTTGAAGATTTTTCAAAGGCAAAAATGAGCCTAGACAGTGACCTATATGAAATGGAGTGACCTAACCCTAGACCTCTTCAGTGATGATGATGGAGATAGCAAATTTGAAACTGATGATGGAAATGACCTTGACAATGATGCTGATAAATGAAATAAAGGAGTAGCATTCATGGTTTAGTCTTTCTTTAGTGACCAAAATTATTTCTGAGAATTGGTTCGAAAAAGCAAGAAAATTTGACCTATGACCTTATGGAAAAAAACTGAAAGAGCCAATTGATCACTGACATACCTGGGCTAACAGTACCCTGCACAGTCACCCTGCCGACTCAGTAGTATGGTCAACCCAGTCAGCTACCCAGCGCAAATTTTAGTTCTTTGCTTGATTGGCATGGTTTTTGTTAGGTCTGGCAGTGGTTTTTGGATGTCAAAAAAATACTTGACCAAGTTGGATTAGAAGCAAAAGCGAATAATATGAATGTGTCTCTTAGATTTATTATCGCTAAATTTTTAGGAGAAGCTATAATGAAGGCATTGTGGAGCAAGTTAGGGGCTTTATATAAGTATAGATCCCTAGTGAAGGATGAAGGATGAAGACTTAGTGACACATCTAAACACCTCCAATGTTGTGGTAAGTCAACTATTATGTTTTGATATTAAAATTTTGGATGAATATAAGTGTATTGGTTTGTTGTGTTCTTTACAAGACTCTTGGGATAGTCTAGTTGTTGCCATAGGTAGTAATGAAATTGTTGAAAAACCAAGTGTAATGTAGTCTAGTCACTTAATTTATATTCTTGATAATTAATTTTGAATATTATATATCTTCTTATTATTTCTTATGTCTTATTCATCAATGAATTATACACTTTTTCAATCATTCAAGAAAGATAGATATCAAAATGAAACAAGAGACACCAGATATTAGGCTAGTAGCCAGGGAAAAACCCTCAAGGGGAAAACCCAACAATTCTTTCCTTATAAAATCAGATCAAAATGAGAGATATCCAAGACAAGAGAAAAACCAAAACTACCACGAAAATTCTAAGTTAAGCCTTCCTCCAAGTCACCTCAAAATTCAAAGACACCGCTGGTCAAATTGTTCCAAATATGGTCAAACTTCAGAATTTTTGGACCTGCAACTGGGGCCAAAATTTAGCCTGCAACTACCTTATAATTTCTAGACTCTTCCATAGAAAAAAATGTCCTTTTACACATGTGACCTAGTACTAGTCAAATTTTCAGTCAAGAGGGAATCTAGTCTTTGTCTTGTATTCTCTCTCCTTTGACTCAACTTCTTCTTCTCCTTTGCTAGGTTCATATGTACTTATTGTTATGATTGAATGAGCTTTAAGTAGGTTGAAATATTCTCTTATATATAAATTTATAGGATGGTCAAATAGATGCCACTTGGAGGGCTAGGCCAACTTGACATCCAACGAGGGACGACTTGGTCATTTTGTGGTCTTTTGACTCATACTAAAAATTTAAATTCTCTTTATTTTAAATGTCCAAATGGGACATGATACAAAAATAATTTTCTTTTGACTCAAAAACAAATTCCTTTTGAATATAACATGAATTACATGCTTGAAAAAAATACAATAAATACATCAACGATAAATGTGTATATATTGTGAAGAATTAACCTTGTTACATTTTGAACACTCCCTCTTAACCAGGGAGGTTTTCGTAATGACTCATAGGGATATTCTCAATTAAAAATATTCATATAATAAAGGATCCAAATTGATAAGAATCATTTATGATAACATCGTCATAACCAAGATTGTAAAATTACCAAGGCCTTGACAAGTAAGCTCTATCTCTCCGCTAGATCAGAACATAACGCTAGGAGGCATTCAATAGGACACCACACTACCTCACTGAGGAACAGATTCCACATAGGTTCGCTAAAGTATGTCGTACACAAGACCATTTCCTGCTATTCACAAGGAAATGTTAGTCCACCATACCATTATTTAGCCAAGTCCATCTACTTGACTTAGGGTGTTAATCCTAATAAGCCACAATACATGACTTAAGATTGTCTGTCCAAGATTCTTATCCAATTGACTATTCTCCCTATCTGTGTCCATATACTTGAATTACAACTGTTAGTCCTAGCCACAATACATGAAACAAGGAGAAATAGGTGTCCATCCTCACTCCCTCTCAACCTGGGAGAATTAATACACAAGCCCAAGCTTGTCTTAGAAGTACTCAAACTTCCATTTTATCAACTACCTGTTCATCTGTGGAGATCTATTGTATCTTCTCGGCTGCCATTTTCATTGCATCTCAAATTATAGTTTTCTTATATTTTCCGTGAAAACCAGGTTCTTTGACAATATTTATATAGAAAAAAATCCATCAAACATTTTACGGAGCCAAAAAAAGTTCCATGAATCCTTAGTGCTTAGTGCAATCGGATCCTACTTCATGCTCTTCTAAGAAACCATAGATAATCCCAAGTAGAAACACCAGTAATATCCTTTCTTATCATTAGCATTACTAGCCCAATTAATGTACCCATGAATTAAATGTATCAAGGAACCAATCAACTACTAGTATAATGATGGATCAAAAATATCAAGACTCTCCAAAGGTTTCCATAGGTCTACAATCCATTATTCCAAATTTCTGGAGGATCCTGATCATAATATTCCCTTTACCAAGGAAAATATCATCAATTTTTCTACCAAGTGCCAAGTAGTAGTGAATCAATTCAAGATTCTCCATGTCACATTCTTCTTATATCGAGAAGCTAATACATTTTTCTTTAAACTTCATGAGTTCTTTTAAATTATTCAAAGTATGAGGTATTCTATAATCATGATATTCCTTCTTCTATATCCTTCAAAAAATTTGAATAACCTTCCAATTGAGGCAAATGTGAGCTACTTCCTTTTTAACAAGAGAATCTTCTCAAGTCTTGCTTTCATTTTGCAAAGTAGTATATGATAGCTCTTGATATATTTATTAAATGCATACTTAAAACTACCAAATCATTTTTATATTCAGTAATGTACTTTTGTTTCTTCCATATGTTTGTTAGAGTCTACGTAACCCTTGTCATTGTCTTGAAAAAATATGATCCCTATTAAACTGAAATTGTTTGCTTTATTTAACGCCTATAGATATTGTAGTAGAGTCACAGACTCATTTCTTTGATTTAGCTATACTGGAATTTAGAGTGAATATTTTATCAAAAGTTAACTTTCTCTAGGTTGGAGGAGTCTTCATGAGATTTCTGACATGTTGCATGCTAGATTTTTGTTTTTAGGTAGACCATTGTTTTAATGATATACTTCTTATTTGTTTTCATCTTCTTCTATCTACCAAAGCCTTGGTTGTCGTTAACATATTCCTATAATCCTTACTTCCTTGAGAGAGATGTTAATTTCCTCTAAATCTTCATGACGATATTGTCTTCTTTTCTTGGAGACATGAGATTTTCTTCCGTGCAACTGCTTTCTTCAATTAATCAATATTTGTACTAGACCTTTTCAGAGTCAACGTGGATACTTCAAACAATCAATTCTTTATATATATGACCAAGATCTCCCTCTTAATTTTAGTTTCCTTGAACTAATCTAGACACTTCTATTTGTGAATCCCAAATTACTAGCTTTCATAAATCTATTTTCTTAGCCTGAATAGACACAAAAATGAAAAATAAAATTTTACTTCAAACCTGGTGCAAGAGTGGATGTATGATTATTGCTATGTGCACTAGTCAGATACTTCACTATCCTCAATAGTAGATATATTCTTGTTTTTTGTCCTTGGGTTTCTTTGGAGCTTCTTCATCTTCAGTTGTTGATTCCTCATAAATTTCCTCCCTTTGATTGTTCTTAGGATTATTCAAACAATTTTTATTGTAGTTTCCATATTCATGACGTCCATAACATTGGAATTTGAACATCTCATTATTTCTTTAAGATATGTTACTAGAATTTTTGTTTTGAAATCCAAATTTCTTCTTTGATTTAGCTGCAAGCTTAAGAATCTTCATTATAAGGTTGATTATTTCTTTTAGCCTTTATTCTTGATTCCTATAGAGTGAAAGATTCCCATAATTATTTAAAAGTATGAGTTTATTTCCAGCATAAATTCCTCCAGAAAAACCATCCCAATTAGTTTTAGGTAAAACATTTATTACAGTGGCGATCATTTCAAAATTATATATGGTTTCACCATTCCTTGAAGTTGATCTCTAATTTTTTATATCTTCTTAAAATATGAAGCCATTTTGTCCTTCTTCATCATCCTTATTCTGTAGAGTTGATTTCTCAAAGATATTTTATGACATTTTGTGTTAATGGAGTACAAGTTTGCCAAAGTATCATAAATTTCCTTAAATGTATACAACTCTGAAACAAAAGTGATGAGGTAATATTTGATGGATTCAAAGAAAATTATTTGAGCTCTGAATTATCCATTATGATATTTTCCACTTCTTGAGCATTGTTTATATATGGTGTTGGAATTTTTCTTTCAACAAATTGCATGACTTCATTTTCTAGATTAATCCTCTTATTCCAAGCTTTGAAATTGGATGCTCCTATTGGTAAAAATTGTCATTGATGTCAATATGAGCATTGATGAAGATAATGATGCATGGATGATTTTTGGTTGGAAAATAAGATGAATCCCTACCCTTGTTGACCATGCTCTAAATGAGTAACACACTTGGATCCCTAGCATATGATAAAACCAAGATTTCCATGGATAAAATAATGATGGTAGTTCAAAAATATAATTTTATTGATGGTAAAATGAGCTTAATTGAGGGTGGATGACACAATAGAGCTGCGTCTTTTACCTCAATGATGTCGGATCTACGATTTTTTTTTATTTCTATGTGCAACCAAAAAACAAAGCCTGCATCTACATTGTACTTTGACAAAATTGAAGCAATTCAACATAAGTATTAAAACATGAATAATCACCGTTGACTTCTCTAATTCATTGAATTTACTTCATTGTTATATATCTAATATCCACTGCCCCTTTTTGATCTTTTTAAATCTGATGGTTATTGCATACCCAGTAGCACGATAGTTAACTCTTTAAACATTTGCGATAAAAGTGGTTTTACTTCACTGAATAGGTAACACGTGTCACCTCCAGACCTTTATCGCATACTTTTGATCGATACCAAAAACTGCCGAAGAACGATGTGATAAACCACTCATGGTTTATTTTAAAGACTGCTATACTTCATCGCTTCAATTCATCCGATACACACACTTCTGAGTGGAACAAAGTTCTATCATAGATCAATTACACAATTTTAAATCAGTGATTCAATCATAAAATAATTTAGAACATTCGATGCACAAATATGCAATAAACCCTCAAGATATTCTCTGTTATTTTCAATAAAATTCAGAAATAGAAGAACGGTATATTGATCTTCAAATAATTTCAATCAAATATAACACCCAGAAATATGATTTTGGAAATTTCCCAGCACCCAGAAACAGAATACTTACACACATATAAATCCACAATGTTTTTGATATTTTTCATAAAATATTTACAAAAGAAAGCATTCTATTTGACTACTGTCAATCCTCCTCCATGAGACCCAACTGCTGGTTTTGGGCCATCATCTCTACCTCTATCTAACTTCTCTCTCTATGACTTCTTTTTCTCTTAAAAAAAATCACAATTTATACAAATATGGATTCATGAACAATATTAGTTCAAATCCAGTAATTTCTCATTCTTTCCTAAAGTATCTCTTCAGCTCCACTCTTTTCTCAAACAAAATCCCAATTTAAACTTTCAAATCCCTCAAATCCTCACTCTTCCTAAGATTACTCAACTGTTACTAAGATCCCTTCATTGACGACATATTCTCCACAAATTGAATTTACAATTTAGAATTTCCTCAAACTCAACTAAACTTAGGAAAATAAATAAAATGATTAAGGGAACCCACTCCCTTTAGTAAATGTGAAATAAGACTCATGGGTCTTATAATTTTTGACTAATGCTCCCGCATCAGACTCCCTAAGTTGAAAGTTTTCATGACCTCCTGGTCATGTGTTCTTCTGTCAAATCATCTAGAATTCCAAACCTTAATTTGTAACTTGTCATCTCTTTCATCATGCTGGTGCTTCATTTCTTTTGTCTCTATTGCTTTAGTCCTTCCAAGTTTCCAAATCTTATGCTGCTGCTGTCCTTTTTCTTTGCTGATGCACATTTCTTTTGTTAATTTCTCTTCTTTGCTGGTTCTCTTCTTGATTGACTTCTTCATCCACAATTTCTCAATTTCCTCTTTACACTTTGCCCTTAGTTGAATTTCACTGACAACTAACTGTTGTACATTCTCTTTTTCCATAGAAATTATGAAATTTATATCCAAATTTACCTTACCTCTCTTATTTATAACCTGTTGGTTGCACTTTACAACTTCCCCTTCATTGTTATGAAAGTCAATATTTTCCTCTATATCATCAGGTTCACTTAATAACTTTTCCAGCAAATTAAATCTTCCCTCATATTTAATAAGCACGTCATTTACATATGGCTTCTCTTCTCTGTATAAAACATAATTTCCATCACAATTTTCAGATTTAAAATTACTATGCTTTTCTTTCTCCACAGATAATTCTACCATCCAGTCTTTCTGCTGATTCTCTGCAAAATTCATAAAACTGTCAAAAAATTTCATTTCAACACTTTCCTCTGCATTACACAGTGTTACTTGTTCTGACACAAGGCTATAATTCAACAATTCAATAGCTAGAATCTCCTGGAGCATATCATTGTGAAATATCCTTTCATCTTCTGTACTGATACCATTGCAACAAAATGATGTTGTTTCATCTTCATATATAACAGAAACAAAATTCTGTTTTTTCTAAAGATTCTTCATGATTTACAAACTCATAAAAATAATCAATTTTAAAATCACAGAATTCCTGAACTTCTGTATCTGTCAACATCATCTTCACATTTTCCATAATACTTCTATCTTGATTTTCTACTGAAGATGCTTCATTCTGGTTATCATCACAAAATCTCATTTTCTTATCTTCAAATTCTTTAATTATAACAATTTCCCTGTCAATTCCATTATTCTCAAATTTAGTAAATACATGCCCAAATACATTTCTATTGCAGTAATTTCTTCTAGTAATCTCACTTCTTCATCAACATGCATAAGCACATTTTCCAATTTCTATCCATTACTTGTCAAACCCGAAAACATATACAACACATCAGTTTTAAAAATACAAGGCTCTTCGTTTGAAGCCTCAGTGATCAGATCTTTATATTTCTTTAAACTATTCTGATATTTCAATAAGTTATTGAGAAACTATTCCTCAACATCTCTGATTTCTTTTTCATCAAAGAATACTTCTTGGACTACAGCTTCTTGACTATGGTTGGCAACTTTATCTTTGGTTTGTAGAATACCTTCCTGTTCTACACAATTCTCTTCATAACTCATTTTATCCAAGTAATACAATAATATATTTCTCTCTTCAATGACAAGACTTTTATCCTTCAAAATATTCCTTGAATTAACTTCTTGAGCTGAGTTCTTTGTGTTAACTTCTATTCTCTCCACTTCACAAATCTGCAATGCATTTATTTCCTTTTTTCTGTCTACTTTCCATTGGTTTTCTATCCATGTTAAAATTCCTTCAAACATGATCAAACAAGTTTTTAATAAGAGAAGATACAACCATTCACTCATACCTTTTAATTTTCTCCACCAATTGAAGTCTTGAACTTCTTTATGAATCTCCTTTTGTGTTTTTCTTGCTTCTGCCTTTTTCACTTTTTTCATGCTTAGGCTCAATTTCATTAAGTTTCATACGTGCAAATGTACATTCACACAAATAATTAATCCAAAAAATATGAGACTCTCTTGTCTGTGTACATGCTACAAACACCTTTCTCTCATGCTGATTTGTATAGATCATCTCTTCATCATTATCATCACTGTTTCGTTCCCCAAGGATATGTCCTTTCTCTGGTTTACAAACGGGTTCTCTTTTTCCATTCTCAATTTTTTGGAATATTAATTTCTCAGCAAATAATTCCCTGACAGGGCACTTAACTCTTTTCCCCACATAAAATTCTTGTTTCCATTTCTCTCTGATTCCTTTCTCTATCAATTTCTTCAAATGACCGAATTCTGTCTTCATCTTAGCTATCTCTTTGTCAATTTCTTCCTTACTCATTATTTTGTGTCCAAC
Source organism: Pinus albicaulis (assembly GCA_034641835.2). Taxonomy (NCBI): domain Eukaryota; kingdom Viridiplantae; phylum Streptophyta; class Pinopsida; order Pinales; family Pinaceae; genus Pinus; species Pinus albicaulis. Next base: position 837,851,574 of record CM076578.1, read on the forward strand.
TACTTTGACACTTTTCCCTCTCTATCCGTGACTTTCCTTTGTACCCCTGTTATGACTAACAATAGTCAAATTCATTTCTTCCTTTGGTGATCTTTCCTTGTTCACTGGTGAGCTGCAACCAACCCTTCTTTCTTCTGTAACAAGTCTGTTATTTGTCAACCATACCAGATCGTCCTTTTGGTATCTTTTCTCTTCCATCTCTATGATATCCTCACTCACTATGAGCTGTACTAAGCCTCTGCAACAACAAGTCCTCCCTGCTGCCACTTACCTCACCAATCTCCTCTCTAGACTTGGTATTTTGGCAAGCATTGGTTCTCTATTCTTTGGAACATCTTGAGCATTCTTCTCTGCTCCTTCTAGGCTTCAACTCATCTGCACCTAACACAATTGTCCTTTTTATCCAACCCCTGTTGGAATTGTTCAAGGTTCTGCCACATTATTCTTTCACTTAAAAATCACTTACCAGCTTCCTTGACGTCTTTTTGCTGAGATATTTCCTCCTTGTATGCATATTGATACCTGCAAACATAATATTCAAACCAGAGTTAAAATAACACTTACCATCTCACCTTCAAGATCTCTGTGTGATCTTGTTTCACCATTCATCTGCACTATATCTCTATGTGCTGCAATCTATCAGATTCAAAATATGATCTTCTCTCTCATATCACCATTGTATCTGTATAATATTACCTCAATATTCATCAAATTTTTCCTTCAAACCTGCAAATTTTCTTCAAACATGTGTTAAAACTAATTCCCATTCCATCAATTGAATCTTTGCCAAATGATTCATGTGTCCACTATTTCATTATTCATCCAAAATACTTCATACAGTCAGCAACCATTTCTCATATTACTCTTCATAATGAACACTTCATCTTTTAAGATCAGTTAAGATTCAATCTGATCTTTCAACACTATTTACAAAATTTATAACAGACACTACAAATTTCTTCTGGAAATGTTTTTGTAAGCAAATCTTGTCTTGCTTCTACAAATTTCAAATTTCAATTCTTGTAGTGGCTCTTCTTTCGGATCTATTAAATCCAGTCTTCAGTCTAACTGTTCCTTCAACCATCAATATAATTTTCTTCAACAATAATTAAGCAATCCTCAATCATTCTTCAGTTTTCCACAAAACTCTTCAAATCATTCAAATGACTCTAATGTCATAGCAAACCACTCTTCTATTTGAATTTAAATTCAAAACCTTTCTTAATTTAATTTTTGAATCAAACCAATCATTCAATCAACTTATATTTAAATATTACTAAGTACTGACTTAAAATATGGGAATTTCAAATGTCTGTAAGGAAAATATCTTCTCCTCTGAAATTTCACTCCTTTGTTATTCTTTAGACATTCAAAACAAATTCTGTAAAATAATCAAAATAAATCTTCTTACCCAACCTGCAACACCTTGTAGTAATTCACAGAATTCAACAGTCCTTTCATATTCTGGTTGTGAATTGTACGCATTGCTCAATAAGGCACAACCACTTCCAACTAAATCCTGAAGCATATGGACTTAATTGATCGCCTTCGATAGATCCTCTACAATACTAGCCTCTGATCCACGAAGCTTCAAGAAAAATTCCAATGATTCTAGCACTGACACTAAGCCAACATCCGATCCTTCCAATCCGGCATAATAATATAATGCTACAGAAATGCGACAAACAGATGGAATTTCTGAAGGATCCCTTGCACCAACTCTTGCAGTCAACAATTCTGCATTCTTCTCTACTGTCATTCTGATCATTCCAAAGAATTTTTCTATTAAAAAACAATACTCTGCTTTGTCAGATGAAATTTATATACATGCTGTAATAAAATTCAATTTCTAAACCAAATTCCACAGAATATTAAACTCTTCTTTGATACCACAATTGATGCAACAGAGCTGCGTCTTTTACCTCAATGATGCCGGCTCTACGAATTTTTTTATTTCTATGTGCAACCAGAAAACAAAGCTTGCATCTACACTTGTACTTTGAAAAAATTGAAGCAATTCAGCATAAGTATTAAAACATGAATAATCACCGTTGACTGTTCTAATTCGCTGACTTTACTTCATCGTTATATATATAATCTCCACCGCCCCTTTTTGATCTTTTTAAATCTGATGGTTATCGCATATCCAGTAGCATGATATTTAACTCTTTAAACATTTGTGATAAAAGTGGTTTTACTTCACCGAATAGGTAACACGTGTCACCTCCAGACCTTTATCACATACTTTCAATCGATACCAAAAACCGTCGAAGAACGATGCGATAAACCACTCGTGGTTTATTTTAAATACTGCTATACTTCATCGCTTCAATTCATTCGACACACACACTTCTGAGTGGAATGAAGTTCTATCACAGATCAAATACACAGTTTTAAATAAGTGATTTGATCATAAAATAATTTAGAACATTCGATGCACAACTTTGCAATAAACCCTCAAGCTATTCTCTGTTAATTTCAATAAAATTGAGAAATAGAAGAAGGGTATATTGATCTTCAAAGAATTTCAACGAAACATAACACCCAGAAATATGATTTTGGAAATGTCCCAGCACCCAGAAACACATACATACACACATATAAATCCACACCATTTTTGATATTTTTCATAAAATATTTACAAAATAAAACATTCTATTTGACTACTGTCAATCCTCCTCCATGAGACCCGATTGCTCGTTTTGGGCCATCATCTCTACCTCTATCTAACCTCTCTCTCTATCACTTCTTTTTCTCTTAAAAAAAATCACAATTTATACAAATATGGATTCATGAACCAAATTAGTTCAAATCCAGTAATTTATCATTCTTTCCTAAAGTATATCTTTAGCTCCACCTTTTTCTCAAACAAAATCCCAATTTAAACTTTCAAATCCCTCAAATCCTCACTCTTCCTAAGATTACTCAACTATTACTAAGATCCATTCATTCACGACATATTCTCCACAAATTGAATTTACAATTTAGAATTTCCTCATACTCAACTAAACTTAGGAAAATAAATAAAATGATTAAGGGAACCCACTCCCTTTAGTAAATGTGAAATAAGACTCATGGGTCTTATAAGTTTTGACTAATGCTCCTACATCAGTGGATTTAGCATAGGTTCATATAAAAAATTGATATATTTCCAACACATTATTACACACCTTCTAACTCCTCATAGGCTAAGAGAAAATGATTTTACAAGTTGAAATATAATCATTTTTTATGCTAGTCGACATAATACTACATGTACAAGTCACCTCCTCATCAAGTGACGTTTGTCTTCATTATAACTCAAAAAAATGTATAAATATAAGGTTGATCTCATCATTCTAGCCATCATCTCGGTGAAGAAAACCACAGGAACAAGGAAGACGGAGAAGGGTTCACATATCATGAACTAATGGGGCCAAGGAGGACATTACTATTTGGGAAAATTATTACACCTGGGACCTATGGAAGAAGTGCAAACCTCAGATCTGGAGTTACAGTCCCGTGGAGATATTTGTGATATCTCAAACTTGTGGAAGAACGAAGTTACAATAACCTATGGAGCCTCAGTACCTCGGACATGTGATAGATTAAAGGCTCAGAATTACAGTGTCCTCTAGAAGTGCTTAGACCTGTGATCGGTATCATGTGAAAGGCTCAAAACAATAGAAAATTACCATTGCAGAGGCTTGGACCTATGGACAATTACCGTTGAAGGAGCTCAGACCTGTAGCTTAACATTACAGAGGCTCAGACTTGTTGGCATCTATACCCAGATCTGTGGGAGGCTTGTAATACATCTTAGTTTTTGGATTAGACCTTTGGACCTGTGATATAATTATCTATGATTCAGACTAGGGCACTTCAGTGATGTTAAGAAGAAGACTTTGAGTCACAAATAAAACATATTTTGAAGCAACCCAGTAATATTTTTGAAGCAAATTACAATCATTATTTGGAGAAAAATCTGAAGTGAAATGTTTGGAGCTTTGGACAGTGAAGTATTTAGAGCTATGGACAGTGAATAAAAATCTCATTTAGATTTTGGAGGGTGGATAAATTGGAAGTATGAAGTAGTCCTGTGGAGTAGTTGTTTGAGTATTGAAGTAAGTCATTTATACATTCTGTTTGTTAAAATTTGAAGGGTTGGAGCCCTAGGGGTTGGAGCCTCATAAAAACAAGGTTGGATTGATCTTGTGGAAGATAGGGTTGGATCCCTATAGGTTGAAGTGTCATGAAGCCCATGTTGAAGCTTGGAAATAGGTTGGAGCCTGGTGGATTGAAGGGTTGGAGCCCTCAATATTATTGTACTCAATTTATTGTAAAAAGAGGATTAGCGTCCTCATCTATTCTTAATAAAATTGCTATTATTTAATTTTTGGTTGTAATTGTGAAAAATATTAGCTGGCATTAATTATAACAATTGAATGAAATATTGAATCCCCCCCTCTCAATATTTCAACAATTGGTATTAGAGTCAACTTATTCAAAATCAATGTAACATCTGGAAGAAGGATTCATAGTCACAATGACTAGTAAGGATTCAGGAAAAATCCTTCAATTTGATGGAACACATTTTTCCTTTTGGAAATGTAAGATGACATTTTATTTAATGTCTCTTGGAACATAAGTATGACAATCAATTCTAGATGGGTATAAAGTTCCACCTTCTCCACCAGCAGACCAGGACGGAAGAAAAATTTATATAGCAAATACAAAAATACTAAATTCCATAAAAAGTAGAATTTATTATTAAGAATTTACGAACATTATGAAATATGAATCTGCCAAGGAATTATGGGACAAGCTTATTGTTGTCTATGATGGAGACTCCAAGTTCAAGAAGAAAAAGCTCCAAACTCATAGAATACACATTAGGGGAATTTTGAGGTCTAAAATGGGCCTCCTAAGGAAATTATAAAATAGTAGTGTAAATAATAAAATAAGATTAGATTACATCATCAAAATTTAGAGGGAAAAAGGAAAAAAAAACTACTTTTTCAACTTATCTTCCTATGGGTTTACTCAAAATTCATTCGGGAACACTCGTTGGATGCATAATTTGATTCCTCATCCAAGGATTACCCATGTTGCATACTTTCAATGGACTATGCTACACGAAAAATGAGAAATACATGATTACAATCACATTTTTTCATGTATTTCTCATTGTTTATGTACATTGAAAGTATGCAACATGAGTACTCCTTAGATGATGAATTAAATTTTGCATCCAACAATTACTCCCGCTCAAAATTTGAGCAAAGCCTGAGGGTGATAAGTTGAAAAAGTAGTTTTATTATTTTATTATTTTTTAATATTTTTACTTTTTTACCTCAAAATTGGTGAATCACCCCCAATGGTTGACATCATAATCTTGAATCCTATTGGTTCTTATAAAGTCTATTTTGGTTGTACTTTTTTCTTAGGAGGCCCATTTTAGACCTCAAAACTTCTCTAATGATTTGAGAGTCTTAAAATGGGTGACAAAGAAGACATTGCAAATTTTTTCCTTCAAGTTGATGAAGTTGTCAACTCACTCAAGAGTATAGGTGAAAACATTGAAGAAAGCACAATTGTCAAAAAAGTTTTGAGATCACTTTCAGAACAGTTTGATTCCAAGGTCAGTGCCATAGAAGAAATAAAGGACTTAGATATCCTAAAAATGGAAAAACTTCATTGGATTCTCATTGCATATGAAATGAGAAAATGGATCCCAAACCCTAAGGAAGTTTCATTCAAGGATTCAAAAACATCGAAGAAAGGGAAACATTGTAATTATAGTAGTCATGATTCCAATATTGAAACAGAACTAGCACAATTCGTGAAGAAACTAAGGAAAGTGTTCATAATAAAACACAAGTATCCTCTCATTTATTTCAAGTGTGGTAGAATAGGACATTATGCTGCAAATTTTCCTCATAAACATGAAAGTGATGATGAAGATGATTATAAAAAGAGGATGTTCAAGAAGAAAGGATCAAATAAGAAGAATTTCTTCTCCAAACAAGATGACTCCCATGAAGAAGAATTCTTTATTATAAAGAAAAAATCAACTAAAAATACCTTTTTACTCAAAAGGGATAATGATGAGTCTAATGAAGAAGATGACTATGCTGGAAGCTGTGAAGTATTATTCATGGCGTTTACAAATGATGATGATTCCGATGGAGAAGAAGGAGGAAATGTAGATGAATTACTAATGAAGAAAATGAGAAATTAAGGAAGAAGGTCATTTCTCTCAAAATAGAAAAGGAAGAAGAAAAAATGAAGGAATAATTTTTTAACAACAAACTAAAAGAAAGGGAATAAATATGCGAGAAATGTGAAGCTGAAATTGTCTCTTTAAAGAAAGAGTTGAATCAGCTTAATAAGAGTTGGAAAAGTTATCAAACTATTGATACCATCCTTAATACTCAAACACCTCAACTGATAATACTGGAATTGGTTTCAAAGGTGAATCATCAAGTTCAAAAAATAATGCCAATGAAAAAATCCAAAGAAGTTATGCTGGCATCATTTGCAATCATCCAAGAGCAGAGAAGTCATTCCACCTAGAACAAAGATCCACCTACAAAAACCCAAGGAGGGAAAGAAATCTATCTCCAGGAAAAAATATTACATGAAGTCAAGGCTATTCAAACATGTATCATACTATCTTTCTTGATTATTGTTTCTACTGTAAAAATTTTGGTCATCAAGCTAAGAATTACAAGCCTTATAAGGATAATAGCTCAAGGAGATATAAGACCAATTATCAAAATAATCCGCTTGGCTCAAAAGAACAAGGTCAAATGAAGACCTATAATTCATTTGATCCTTTGGCTAAGTATGATCTAGTATGTTCAAAATGAAATGATTTTGGTAGTGATGCACAAAATTTTCCACTTATGTCAAAAAGGGAAGAGTTGAAAAAGGAGGAACCCACTATAGATAAATGTGGTATAGCTTTATGTGCACAAAGTGATGAAAATCGATGGTTTGTTGATAGTTGATGTTAAAGACACATGACAGGTGACCAGAACAAGTTTATCTCATTAAATAAAAAAGATGGAAATGTATCCTTTGGAAGTGAACCTACTAAAATTGACGGAAAAGGGATAGTTTCTCTTGTTAATGGAAAGGGAAAATCACAAAACACATTGTTGGTAGAAGGGCTCAAACACAATCTTCTAAGTGTTAGCCATATTTGTGACCAAGGACATAATTTTATCTTTAGTACTAAATATTGTGAGATAAGAAAATCCTCTTCAAGAGAACTTGTGGGAAAAGGATTAAGAACACCAGATAACGTATACATTTTGAGTAAAATTCAAGAATAAAAATGCTACATAAGTTAAACAAATGAAAGCTGGTAATGGCACAAGCAATTGAGAGACCTAAATTTTGACAACTTGGTTAAAATCAACAAAACAAGTGTAGTAAGAGGCATTCCAAAAATTTTAAAACCAGAACAAGTTGTGTGTTTCCCATGTCAACATGGAAAGCAAACTAGAACTTTCTTAAAGACTAAGGAATTCTCAACATCAAATCCTTTGGAGATCATACATGCAGATTTATGTGAACCAACCAAAAATCTGACTCTACAAGGTGAAAGGTGTTTTTCTCTATTTTTAGATGACTATACTATAATGATGTGGGTATTATTTATAAAATTCAAATCCAAATCTCTTGAATGTTTGAATAATGTCAAAGCTCCCATGGAAAATGAAAAAGAATAAAAAATCAAGTGTCAAAGAACATATAGAGGAGGAGAATTCACTTTAAAGGAATTCAATGATTTTGGAAAAGTACATGGAGTCAAAAGATAACTTTCTGTAGCTAGAACTCCTAAACAAAATGGAGTAGTGGAAAGAAGAAACAAAACTGTGCAAGAAATGTCGAGAAAAATGTTACTAGTAGCTGATTTGAAACCCAAGTTTTGGAGAGAAGCAGTTGGGACAATAATGTATACCTTGAATAGAGCCCAACTAAGACCAAATAATGACAAGAATTCATATGAATTATGGAAAGGAAGACCTCCTTCAATAAAATATTTTAGAATTTTTGGAAGTAAATGCTTTATGAAGATCAATGATGACTCACTAGGAAAGTTCAATTCTCGTGTTGATCAAGGAATATTTCTTGGATATTCTACAAGGAGAAAAGCATAAAAATGATACAATAATTTACTAAGAAATATAGTAGAAAGAATTGATGTAAATATTGATGAAGCGCTTCTAGAAAAGGAAATTTATGTCCGTGAAGAAGATTTGTAATGTTCCCAATTTTAGCCTCAAGCTAAAATGGAACATTATAGTGGCATATTTTATTTTTTCTTAATAAAATGGGTAAGGAGACCCCTTAACCCCTTTGATGGAAAATAACACTCCTTGTGCGAAAGGAGAAATAATAAAGCGGCTGAAATAAACACCCCATGGTGTGAACATGATAAGGATCACCTTGTGTTGGCCATCTTTGACCAAGTCAACAGCGCTGCCTTAGAGGGGTGGCTTGCTTGAGAAGACAACGCAGTTTTTAAAGGGAAAGCATTCAAAGGAGAATGGAAACCCTAATTGAGGGACCCATGGTGAAAGAGAGTTCATTTGCTTTATAAGAAATAAGGAGCAACTCATTTGGATTATGCTTTGATTCAAAAATTTCATAGTGAGGCCAAGGACTTGCACATCAGGGCTGTTTAGCAGGATTGCAGTGCTCTTGAGCACTGGGGGTGCTCCTGGGAGGGGATCCCCCACCTCTTCCTCATGGGAGGAGAGGATTTGAGCTGAATTTCCTCATTCTAGGATTTGGCCAAGCTCACTCCTTCAGTTGAAGCGTTATTTCTGTAGCAGAATGGTGCTGTGTTGCTGGGGTAGCAGCAGAGGAACTCATAGAGTCTTTCCTTGATTGCTTTTTCATTTTAGGAGTGATATCTTCATTGGAGGAGCTGTAGAGAGGGCTCTTGGACTTCATTTTAGATCTGTGGCATCAGGCCACTCATTCACCAACTCCCACTGCGCAGTCACTTGGAGAAACTGCGTTATTCCATGAGGGCAGTGTTGAGGGAGATTCTTGTGCTCTTCAGGAGGAGTGCTTTGAGCAAAAGGGGATCAACCCCTTTTCCATTGAGGGCATTATCAGAGGAGGGCATCAACATTTCAGATCAGCCACAACCTCATGTTCATTTGGTTTCAGTTGTAGTGACATTTTGTTTGTCATTTGTATTTTATCCGGAATTTCTAGCAATCTCCTTGAGATTGGCTAGAAATCACATATTCAGCCCATTTTCTCATTTGTGGGAATTTCTTTGTATTCCTTCAGCTAAATTATCTTTTTGTATGTATTCAAAAACTGCATATCTCATAGAGACTACGCAGTCACTGCCTCCGAAATTTTGTGTAGCAGTAGCATCTCATGTATTACATTGCTTATTCAGTGGAGGTCAGTTCACTCCTTCAGTTGAAGCGTTATTTCTGTAGCAGAATGGTGCTGTGTTGCTGGGGTAGCAGCAGAGGAACTCAGAGTCTTTCCTTGATTTCTTTTTCATTTGAGGAGTGATCTCTTCATTGGAGGAGCTGTAGAGAGGGCTCTTGGAATTCATTTCAGATCTGTGGCATCAGGCCACTCATTCACCAACTCCCATTGCGCAGTCACTTGGAGAAACTACGTTATTCCATGAGGGCAGTGTTGAGGGAGATTCTTGTGCTCTTCAGGAGGAGTGCTTTGAGAAAAAGGGGATCAACCCATTTTCCATTGAGGGCATTATCAGAGGAGGGCATCAACATTTCAGATCAGCCACAACCTCATGTTCATTTGGTTTCAGTTGCAGTGACATTTTGTTTGTCATTTGTATTTTATCCGGAATTTCTAGCAATCTCCTTGAGATTGGCTAGAAATCACATATTCAGCCCATTTTCTCATTTGTGGGAATTTCTTTGTATTCCTTCAGCTAAATTATCTTTTCGTATGTATTCAACAACTGCATATCTCATAGAGACTGCGTAGTCACTGCCTCCGACATTTTGTGTAGCAGCAGCATCTCATGTATTACATTGCTTATTCAGTGGAGGTTAGTTCTAAAAGCTTGAGGGTCTTGCTCCTCATGATATTTCTGTATAATATTTCTGATATATTAATATAATAATGGCTGTAGTATTTACCCTCTCATGATACATTCAGATTTGCAGAGTTTCAGATTAATGTTTTTCATATTGCTGTAAGCTCTCTCTTTGAGCATTGTTTTAGAGATCTAGTTTGGGGAGATCTGTATAACCCATCTAGAATCATTTATTTAAGCTAATTTTCTGTAGGGGAGTTATATTAGATGTTTTCTAGGGCATCCCAGCATTGGTTAGCCTTATTTATGCAGCAAATTCCTTATAGAGCGTCCTCAAGGACCCTGTGGCAGAAATTCCCGAGGTGGAATATTGCATATCCATAGACAGAGCCTGTGAAGGTCCAGCTAGCCTCAGGATTTATCCCTTATTTGGAAGGAGTCATATCCTGTAAATTCCCCAACATTCAATCTCTAAAATGGACTTGCAGTGTCTCACTGAAGAAGGAAAATGGAACATCTTAAGATGTTCCCGATGGAGCAGCAAGTTCCAGTTTTGGAACATTACTGTGGTATCATAGCATGATCTTGGCTTAGCCTGTGCCCAAGATCCAAGGCTATTAGAAAGAGGAGCTTCTCTCCAAGGAGAGGAAATTTACAAAGGAGACAAGGAAAAAGGAATGAAGGAAGAGGAGGTTTCCCTTCTTCTTTTCCAGACCATTGAGGAAGTCATTGAAGATCTTGATGAGAGGGAAATTTGGAGAAATTTTCTGAGAAGGGTTTGTTGATGGGACAAATCCTAGCTACTTCAAGAAGGGTGTGAGCATTCAGTCACACATGCAGATCCACAACGCAGTCCTTTGTTCACTTGCATTGCAAGGGAGTAGAGGGAGAAAATGAGGCCATGGGAGGAGCAGTGCTGCAACTCAAGGTATGGCTCATGAATGTTGGTTCGAAGGTATCATTTTTTTTACTTTCATGCAAATGCAAAAACATGTGATGCATTCACTAAGGGTTTGATGGAGAAAACTTGGTGAAACTGATTGTGTCATAAACACAAACACTTTGCATACATTGGAAGGAACCAACAGCGCTGTCACATTAGGAGGAGATCCATCACCACATGGAGGTGAAAGGGGAGCCATTGCTTCTACTAGAGGAGCCCTTGTGTCTTTGCAAGGAGTTCCAAATATTTTTTCATGTGGTTACCAAGACATAATTCCAGAGCCATATGTAGCATTTGCTGGGGATTGTAAGATGGAGGAAGAAGAGTAGAAGGACCAGCATGAGGGGATGATGAGCATTCTCCCTTATCTATTTCAGAAACTTTCTACACAGGGGAAAGAGAATGCACTGTGCAAAGGAGAGAGGGACAAATCAATCCACTCATACATGCAGTCTATTTCAGATCTTGGTGTCTCACTTTTTGGAGGCTTTCCACTTGGAAGGCCACTTGATCTAGAGATGATGAGAGGCATCATGCCATTTGATTCACCACTCATGGATTCCGGAGGGGTTGAGACACTAGAGGGATCTAACACAGCGCAGAGGGTTTGGGGTAAACTCAAGGAGGAGAGATATACTCTCTCATTTTCAGTATCACCCCTCTTCATCAGCTTTACTGCGCTGATAGGGTTTGCTGCATGGATGGAGGATTGCATCTTCATGATGCAGGAGGAATGCTCCATGGATTTGGTGAGAGAGAGGTTAATTCCTTTAAGGAAGGACTCTTTCATGCATTGGAGTAGATGGAGGCCACTCATGCTTACATTGCCCAAGATCGGGAGATTCTTTGAAGGTGATAGTATCTCATGGGAGACTTATTTCCAGAGATCATCATTTATTTTGAGCATGAAAAGTTGCATGGTGGCATGGCAGCAACTTGGAGGATGACTTTGGCATGAGGGGATGTCAAGGTAGCAGACAGCAACGTGATGGAGCACCATATTGCAGAATACCAGCGCTGTCTATGTGGAGGATTGATCCAGGATGGAGGACTCAGCTTTGGTTGAGTATTCCCCAGGATCTTGATGCATGCATGATTCTTGGATGGCCTTGATGGAGATGGAAGATATTTAGTGGATGATATGATCATCTACCACCATGGCAGACTCTTCTTGACTAGAGTTTCTAGTCTCAAGGAGAAATTATTTGCATGCAGCATGTGAGGACTTCCTAGCTATGCATTTGGATGCATACTTTGATTGGCTAGAGGAGTTCACTTGGAGGGCATTCATCATGGCATCTATCAGCATAGGGAGAGATGCATAGCCCGCTTGGTTATGGTGGAGAGAACCTCACAGCCACTTCCCGACTCATTGGAGGTAGAGGGAAATTCTCAGTTGGACCATTTCAGCTCAAGAGTTCAAGTACAAATTGGAGAAGGTATAATCTCACATTTTGTATTGTACTTTCCTCCTTGTTTGAGCAGCATGATGAGTCAAGAGAAGTTGTTCCTTCTTGCATAATGTACAAGGATGTATTTGTAGAATTTTGTAGCAAAATAATGGGCCATTCTTATGGTGGTTTGTGGAGGGAGCCACATGCTCCTTGGTGTGCACCATTGGCACCAATTTATATTTTCATGTTCCTATCTTTGAGATGTGTGTGGCAGCAAACAAGTGGCTGGGAAAGCACTTGTTATGTATATTTATGATGCAGGTGTTAGTGTCATTCTAGTCATACTACCATCAGTGATCAAAATTTCTCTTTTGCATTTGCATATTAGGAGTCCCATACCATAAATTTTCACCATTCCGCTAGGTCATGGATTCATTGATGGTATTGATTTTTCATCAGTTTTCACTCATGTGAAACTTGCTGATTCTCCTCTCTATGGTATTTAGTCATGAGTTACTTTCACTTTGTGAGTCATGTTATTAGGTCATAGGATGGGTCTCATTAGGTTCTAGGATCTCACCATGGTCAAATTAATGAGTCAAGTGTCAATAAATATCAGCAAGGTCATGAGGAAGTCAATAAAGTCAAAGTCACAACACCTGGGAAATTTTTTATTCAGTTTCATGTAATTTTCACCTCAAATCCATTTTTTGAGGTGAAAACATGATACTTTTATGTCATCATATGTAATAAGTCACACTTCAGAAGCTGCGATCTCCACAAAGTCACCACCGTGCCTTTCAGAGAAGTTTTCCACAACATTTTCAGTCCAAAATCATGTTCTAAGTATTTCCATCAGAAAGAGCTCGGAAAGAGCTTTCCAACGGTATATTATACTCTCAAAATTGACTCCTGGATTGAAATTTATGCCTAAGTGAATAAAGCTCCCCTATAACCTAACCCCTCCCCTTTTCCCATTTCCCTCATACACTTTATTTCATAAAATTTTTAATGTTTTCCTTTGTAAAACCCATTTTTCCCCTACCCAACGGCTTAATCACATTCGTGAAGTTCTTTGACTTATATAAATCCCCGATGTGATTAAACAAAACCACTTCCCCTCATACCCTTTAAACTTTATAATAAAGTTTTAAAATTTTATATTGTAATCCCCGCCGATCCAATCCCTTTCCCTTTCCTGACAATCACAATCGCAACATTTAGAAATGTGCATTTTGATTGGCCCTTGTAAAAAACTTCGATGCGATTAGACATCCCCTTATCCGATTAAATAAACCCTTTTCCTCGCTTATCCTTATAAACTTTATGATAAAACTTTAAAGTTTTGTATTGTAAATCCCTTCCTCCGATTCGCCCTTCCCGACTGCCATACCTCTGATTGAGCCCCGCCCGATGTTATCTTGATTGTTGATCCGATCAATGATCCGACGGCCCATATGCAATCACTTCGTCGCAATTGACGCTTTCAAATGATCCCCTCCGATTGACTCCACCCGATTACTCCTCCGCCGTCGATTTTCCCATCCGATCGGACAGCCCATAGCCCATCGCTCCATTGCAATCGACGATTTTTAATAATACTTGGCCTCCGCTCCCCTCTCGCTTCTGATTCTGATTGAATCATGGGTCCCGCCTTAAACCCCTCTGCTCTTTACAATGAAAAATCGCCTTTTCCTTCGTAAAAGCGCCGAAACATTTTTCTTTTTTTTTACCCCATTTCCCTTTGGCTTATCCCCATTACATTAAATCCAATCGCATCAGAAGTTTTGGCCTTGTTGCAAATATATCCAACCCTCCGATCCCCGATTGCGATTACACAATCGCAACGTGTATTTTCAAAGGCTCCACTATATGTTGCATCCTCTTCCTCCCCTTTGATTGCGATTGCGATTGCGATTTGGACCCCACCTCCTTTCCCTTTGCTCCTTCCACTCAAAATGGGTTTTTTTTTTCTTCACTAAAAGGCATAATTTCATTTTAATATATTTTAAAGGCATTTTCTTCAAAAATGGATTTTTCTTCAAGAGAGTAATAATAGAAAGAAACAGTCAAAGGGCCGAGAGCTAATATGAGACAGAGAATTCTATAGCAGCAGTAAAATAGGAATCTGTTTTTCAGATTTCCTATTGTTCTTTCATCCACTGTAACATCGAAATCTTCAGATGGCCCGAAATGTATTGCTGTTCCTTATTTTCAGGGGCAGATTGTTGGTTCTCTTTTCTATGATCGGACTTCAGTTCTTGAGCTGGAAAACAACTCCTCTTTTTGTGGATCTACTTCCCTCACATTCTGGTCTATTTAATGTAATTTTGAATCATTTGTAAAGCGGTCTGTAAGTCAAAGAGTAAGGGAATAGTGTAGAAATCAAGGACGCTCTGCGCTCCATTGTAACAATTTGACAGGGAATTAATTAGAAATGCAGCTCTGATTTGTGGGATCCATGTGGTATGAGTTTTAGAATTTGTTCTTTCCTTTGTGTTCATATGTAAATTGTTATGTGTACCATTCATTCATAAACATCTCTGGTTGAATGCTTTCAAGATAGATAGGTAGAATCCATTTTTAATTCTCTGCCTTGGGAAATCATTCAATATTCTGTGTTTTCTTCTGTTTGAAAAGGATCCATCTCTTATGCCCTTTTCAGTTCCTCACCAGTCTTACCATCTCATCATTATTTAAACTTTAATTGCTAAAATTTCCTGCCTACCTTGCCCCATGAACTAACATGTATCCCTGATTTAATTCCCGAGTTTCAAACTGTCCCATTTGTTCCATACATCCCCAAAAAATTCATTCATTTAAACATTTCCCTATTATTATACCTACCCTAAAATCAGTTCATAATTGTACTTTATTGAATATATTTTCATGGAGAGAGCCCTCTCCTGACCTTGTAGGGCTAGCTACAAGGCTAAGCGTGGTTTAAAGGTTACCCTGATCTTCCTTTTTCAGCCTGAGGTTCAAATTAGGTGATAACATTTCTGGCGACCATACTGGGGACGATATGACTGTCTTCAAGCTCATGTTCTCGGCACTTAAATTGAATGTGTTTATTCTATTTTGAAGAAGGTCGAATAGAGGCCTTGTAGAGGAGAAAATCATAGTCAGGCCCTGTGTGAATGAATAATATTGAAACCTCTGTCTAACGTTAAACCTTGGTTATATAGAACGCGACGATCCCTTAGAAATCTCTATTGTTGAAGTAAAAAGCTTTGTTCTGTTGCCGGCGGAGTAATATTAGTGGGACCCAGCCATTGAGTTAACGCGAGGAGTTAAGTGCCAAACTACAGTGAAAACCCGAGTTAAGCGCGGTTCATTTACCAGAAGTGGGTTTCAGAAAGCAATACCGCCTTTGTCGCGTCGCTTTTGGCCTGGAGTGAAACCACACCAAAAAAAATATCCAACAATATTTGGGCACGTCATCTCCCGAATACCACCCATATCGCACAACTTTCATGTGATAACCCTCGGCCTTTCAAAAAACGCGATATTGATGAGGATCGTTCGATCTAGAGAATGTTAGATCTGACGGAAATCGCGCAGTGAAGTGCACGAGCGATAAATCGAGGTATGGTCCGGCGGTTTTACATTATTAAATGTTTATTTAATTCATAAAAGTGAATAATGGATGCGTGAGGCCCGTTGTATGAAATGTATGACGTGTTGGTAGAATAAATGGGTTTATGATATAAGTTCGAAGTTGGTGATCTTTAAAAGAAGCGGACCATTGCTACAACATTTTGACCGGAGCGGTAAGGTTGCTTAAGTGTTTTTAATGTGTTCCCCTATTTCATCTTAAAATTTAAAGATTTGTTTGAGAGCTTTGCAAGGATAACATTGTAAAAGCGCTCTGGAGGGGAATATAATTACAAGCACTTATTTCAAAGATCCACAGTCATAATATATTTGTGGTATCAGAGCATAAAAGACTGATCACCCCAGTAGTATTTTCTTGGACTGTGGATGATGAGGTTCATATTTTTCTAGGCTGAAATAAATATTGTACAGTAGAAATTTAACCACACTGGCTTCAAGAAGATACACAAGGGCCAATCCTGATCCAAATCCTCCCCCTGTGTTTGAGAATCCTAATTTTATCCCAAGAATAGTCAGAAGACAAGAGGGATCACTAAGTCCTAGACCTATTTTCAGATCCCATACCTGGCCCAGTGAGTGGTTGTTTGTAGAAGATATTTCTTTTGATGAGTGTTTTGAGCTTTCTTTGTTTAGAAGTAAGTCTGAAACTGCACTTGATGACACTGTTTTAGATCCAGAATTTCTTGTAGATATCGAAGTTCAAAGGGACAATACTTCAATTGATGATTATATTTTGAATTCCCCTCAGTCATCTATTATTGTAAATAATATCCCCGAGCCTTTAGAGTCATTAGGAACAATATTTCCTTCTCTTAATTCATCAGCATTTCCATCAGTCAACTCTCAGCTTCCATCTCCTCCATCAACACCTCCCTTAAATCGTAGTAGCACATACACTGTTGAAAATACACCTTGAGTCATGGCTGCGCGGTATGCACCCATGGTTTTACCTCAGGGTCTAAAAGATATGCCTGCTGATTACCAAAGTAAAATTCCTATCTTTGATGCCACTCAAAGCATCACAGCCCAGCAGCATGTTGATAAGATGAATGACTTTTTTGATGAGAATGTAACTACAAGGTTGTTTGTCCAAAGCTTTGGAGGTGAAGTCAGAAGTGGTTCAGAGCTTTACCGGCAGGTTCTATCCACACTTTGCAGGAGTTACATACATAGTTCTTAGACCGGTGGGAGGTAAAGAAAAACCCACTTCAAATTTTGTCTCAATATGAGAATATTAAAAGAAATGTGGGTGAAAAGGTATAGGATTATTGTCTAAGATTCAATGCTGTATATAATGCTATTCCGGCTAACCTGAAACCTCCTGTGGGATTAGCCTTGCTCAAATTTCCAGATGGTTTTGATGTTGATATGGCATATGGCATAAGTGTAGAAGCGAATCTGCTAGCCAAAAGAGCGCGGACTAGAGCTGAAAAAAGAGTCACTGTGAAAGAAGAAGCATCTCCTTCATATAGTAATATGGACACTTTGATCCGGATAGTGAAAAATATGGTTGATCGATTAACCATATTATATAGACCTAAACCACAAATCAGGAATCCGAATTTCAGAGGGTAGCAGCCACAATTCAGAATTAAATAAAGAGAACAGAGAGCACAGGACCAAGCAGCACCACAACAACAGATCAGAACTCCATTGCAGCAAAATTGTGTTCAAGGAACAGAGACAGATGATGATGATCCTATGATCGAAGCTAATCATTTCTTCACTGCAGATGGTGTGCCCATATTTCTTACTGAAGATGAGGAATATACAGCGATTGCAGACATTCAAAAAGATGAAGATTTCATTTTGGCCAATGATGCAGTGTAAGAAGATGAGTCCGATGATTACCAAAGAGGGTACATGAACGCTTTATCAGCCCAACAGAAGCAGTATTCTTTGAGGAACAAAGATGTATCGATCAGTCCCATTCAGAAGAGAAAAGAGCTCCAGTCGAAAAATGATTCTTCAAACACTCAAAGAAAAGGAAAAGAGCCTGCGGATCCTTCTCCTAGTAAAGCATATTCACCGATTAACAACCCAAATGAGAAGAACCAGCAGAGCGCAGAAAAGAGGCAATCAGAAAATAAATACCCTCCCATCAAAGAGGTAGAAAAAGCTCCTTCTTTTAATTTAGAAAATGAAATTTCTAAGCTGAAGGTGTTTATGCCCTTGACTGAGTTGGTGAAAAATAGTACTTATAAACATCAGGTGTCTAGAATCTTGCAAATAGACTCTGTATCATATATGGTAAATGTAGAAGATGACTACCCTGAACTCATATTTGGTCCAGCCACAGAAGATCAGTCTGAAGAAAGTGAAGTACCTCCATTTTACCTGAGTCTTAGATTACATGAGTTCATCCTACATAATGCTATGTTAGACTCCGGAGCCTCACATAATTTGATGCCCAAAGCCATTATGGAGAAGTTGGGACTTGATATTACCCGTAAATACCATGATTTGTATTCTTTTGACTCAGGTAGGGTCCATTGTATTGGTCTTATCAAAGACTTGGTAGTATCTCTAGATCAAATCCCAACCAAGAACGTTTTGATGGATGTAGTTGTTGCCGATGTTCCACCATGATTTGGAATGCTTCTATATAGGTCTTGGGGTGAAAAACTTAAAGGAACCATGCAGCTTGACTTCTCTTATGCCACCATTCCCGTGTTTGGTCAGTTGAGAAAATTATATAGGGAGAAGAAAATGAAATACATGATCACTAGCAAAGAGAAGCCAGTTAATCATCCCATTAATGCAGTCCACACAGATTTAGAATCATTTGTATTATATTCAGATGGTGGTTTAAATGATGTGAATGTTCAGTTGGTACAAGTAGATGACATGCCTAAAATTTCAGAGAATTTTAGGGAAGTCCTCAAACAGGAAAAATATAAAGCAGCAAGCATTTCTGAGCCTCCTGCCTGCCAGCAGCAAAAATACAGTGAAAAACAGAAAGATGCAGAAATCAGTCAAGATAAAGTGGAGAAAGAAGAAAATTTTCATCATCTGGAAGAAGAAGAAGAAGGCCTTTGGAGCATGGAATTTGATGGCGCTGTTGGTAAAGACGGAGCTGGTATTGGAATATGGATTCAGAGCCCTGTTTTCCAGCCTGAAAAGGTTCCTAGTAATGTTAGAGTATGTGCTTATAAGTTGGCTTTTGATTGCTCTAACAATGAAGCAGAGTATGAAGCCTTGATTGCAGGTCTAAAAATTTTGAAGAAGCTGAATGCAAAGAGGATTTCTGTTTATGGAGATTCAGAGCTGATAATAAAACAGGTCAAAGGAGAGTACCAAGCAAAGCATCCCCGATTGAGGGCTTATCGAAATGCAGTCCTTGATATCTTGAAGAAATTTCCTGAGTACACATTGACAACAGTACCCAGAATGCAGAATATTATAGCTGATTCTCTTGCCACTACTGCAAGCAATTTGAAAATTCCAATGAACTCCAGTAACAAGTTTGAGATTTATGTCAAACATAGGCCTGCTGTTCTGGACAATTTAAGATATTGGCA
This sequence comes from Pinus albicaulis, assembly GCA_034641835.2. Classification (NCBI taxonomy): domain Eukaryota; kingdom Viridiplantae; phylum Streptophyta; class Pinopsida; order Pinales; family Pinaceae; genus Pinus; species Pinus albicaulis. The sequence continues at coordinate 837,871,083 of CM076578.1, forward strand.
AGTGTTTTGGGATGACAATGAGATCAATGATTTTTTTCAGAGTGATGGAAAATTCAAAGATACTCCAATAGAAGGTGATTATGATGTTGATGATCAAGAAATTGAAGCAAATCAGATGGACATATTGCAACTAAAGGATAATGTAATTCCTAGAGGTCTCATACCTTTAGAGGAGCTTTTTGATCAGGATGATGTTGCAAAGAAACCAAGCTTGGTGCCTACTGAGAAAGGATTCGAAGATGTGAATCTTGGAACAGTTGACAAGCCCAAGTTTGTGAAGTTGTCAAAGGCATTGTCCCCTGAGGTAAAGGAAAAGTATGTTAAATTGCTTTCTGAATTTTCTGATGTGTTTGCATGGGATTATTCAGATTTGAAGGTGTATGACAAGAACATAATTCAACATAATATTCCCATCAAGCCGGATCAGAAACCATTCAGAAAGAAGCGGAGAAGAATCAATCTGAAGCTGCTGTCATCCATTGAAAAAGAGGTAAATATATTTTACAAAGCTGGTATCATTGTTCCAATTAGATTTTTTGACTAGATTTCAAATTTGGTCCTGGTACGTAAGAAGACAGGAGATATAAGATTGTGCATAGATTTTCGGAATCTGAATAAAGCATCCTTAAAGGATAACTATCCACTTCCGAAAATGGACCATATTCTGTAGAGAGTAGTTGGAGCATCAAGGATGTCACTACTCGATGGCTACTCAGGCTATAATCAGATCTTGGTGCATGAGAAAGACCAAGACAAAAATGCCTTCACAACACCCTGGGGAACCTTCCAGTATGCCAAAATGCCATTTGGACTGAAGAACGCTGGAGCCACTTTTCAGCGAGCAATGGACATTGCTTTCGCCAATGAAAAGGATGTTTTTCTTGTTGTTTATTTAGATGATCTGACAGTATTTTCTGGTGCTAGATTGACTGAAAAAATGACTACTGTGGATATTCCGAGTCCTACATCTGAAGTATTTTCTGGTTCTGATGATGAGCATTTGCACCATTTGAGGGTTGTGTTTCAGCGATGCAGAAAGTTTGGGATTTCTCTCAATCCAAAGAAGAGTTTATTTGCCATGGATGAAGGAAAGCTGCTGGGGCATATCATCTCTAAAGATGGTATCCGCATCGATCCATCTAGAGTGGAGGCAACTCAACACATAGACCTTCCATGGAACAAAAAGGAGATTCAAGCATTCAATGGTAAGATGAATTTCTTGCGCATATTTATACCCAATTTGGCTGAACATCTAAGAGAAATGACTAACATGTTGAAGAAGGATAGCACTGTCAAGTGGAGTGAAGAGGCTATCAAGTCATTTAATCTGGTAAAGTTTGCTTTGTCCAACGCCCTAGTCTTGATTAGTTTTGACTATACTCAGGATTTTATTATATTTTCATTTGCATCGGAGCATACTATGGCTGCGATTTTGATGCAGAAGAGAGATCAGATTGAAAAGCCAATTGCCTTTTTCAGTAGGACTATTAGAGATGCTTCCTTGTAGTATAATATTATTGAAAAACAAGCATTAGCTCTTATAAAGGCATTGAAGGATTTTAGGGTCTATATTCTGCATTCACATGCTATAGCATATGTTCCTAATGCAGTAGTAAAGGATGTGTTGATGCAAACTGATCCAGAAGGTCGAAGAGGTAAGTGGATAGTAGCTATGTTGGAGTATGATTTGGAGATCAAACCCACAAAGTTGATCAAGGGACAAGGCTTGGAAAAGCTGATGGCCCAATCAAACCTGTGTGCCCTGGATATAAACCTCATAACAACAATGTCAGAGGATGAAGATGAAGGTTTGCTTGTTCCAATTTTAGATATTTTTCTACAATCCCCATGGTATTCAAATATTGTTTATGTCCTTCAGCATCTTTCACCACCTCCTGGGATGTCTAAAGGCAAAGGTAGATCTCTGAAACTTAATTATGCTAAATACTGTATTTTAAATAGTTCTCTTTATTGGAAAGATCTAGGAGGTATTCTGCTCAATTGTTTGGTTGAAGAAGAGGCTCAGAAGGTAATGCATGAATTTCACAAGGGTGATTGTGGTGGTAATTTGTTTTGGAAGACTACAGCTAACAAAGTGTTGAGAGTAGGATATTATTGGCCCACTTTATTTTCAGATTTGTATAAAACAGTGAGGAGTTGTCATGAATGTCAAATTTTCTAAGGGAAGAAGAAATTGCGTCCTCTTCCTTTGAAACCAGTTTCAGTAAATGCTCCCTTTTAGCAATGGGGACTCGATTTCATAGGAGAAATCGATCCTACATCATCAGCACAACATCGATGGATCTTGATAGGTACAGATTACTTTACTAAATGGATCGAGGCCGTCCCAGCAAGGCAAGCTACATATACGGTAATTATTCAATTCCTAGAATCGAATATTTTTTCTTGTTTTGGTTGCCCTCACAAAATTATAACAGATAACGCAGCAGCATTCAAGTCTAAGAAGATGGTGGAGTTCTGCAACAAATACAGTATTGTTTTGGGCCATTCAACAACGTACTACCCACAAGGCAATGGCCTGGCAGAATCATCGAATAAATCTTTGATAAACATAATCAAGAAAATGCTGGAGGCAAACAAAAGAAATTGGCATCGAAAGCTCATCAACGCATTGTGGGTAGACAGAGTTAGCAACAAGAAATCTATAGGTATATCACCTTTTGAACTGGTTTATGGTACTGATGCTGTCTTTCCTACATCACTTACAGTTCCAGTCATGAGATTATTGCAAGAAGTTGGCAGTGAAGACAATGATAATCAGCGAAGAATCAATCAGATGATCCACCTTCAACAAACAAGAGAGGAAGTGTCACATAACACAATTCAGTTGCAAGAGAAGATAAAGAATATCTATGATCGTAAGACCAGACCAGAGAAGTTTCAGTTAGATGATGTGGTGTTGAGATGGGATGCAAGAAATGAAGGCAAAGGGAAGCATGGTAAGTTCGACAACTTGTGGAAAGGACCATACAAGATTTTAGCATACAAGGGACATAATGCTTTCTTGATTTTAGAAATGGATGGCCAAGATTGCCTTGGAGGAGCAGTGAATGGTAGGCTTTTGAAGCACTACCATTGTTGAAGATAATGGACCAGAAAATAAGTCACCGTCATTGTATATACCATGTTATTTTTGGTTAGAGTTTAAGTACACAGTCATTGAAGTTTGGGGCCCGAGGTGAAGGCTATAAAACTTGAATGATATGTGTATAGTTTGGTTTTATTTTAGTTTTAAGTCTTAGTCTTGAGTCAGAGTCAGTCTGCATTTTGTCAGTTTTTAGTGTTTTTGACTCCATGCCCAATGGATAAGGCTACTTGGTCTACGGTGTTCTTGGTACCTCCAAGGAGTTACCATCCCCATTGGAGCCAATGTTAGTGTTAGTCTAGTCATATTCCCATCAGTGATCAAAATTGCTCTTTTGCATTTGCATATTAGGAGTCCCATACCATAAATTTTCACCATTCTGCTAGGTCATGGATTCATTGATGGTAGTGATTTTTTATCAGTTTTCCCTCATGTGAAACTTGCTGATTCTCCTATCTATGGTCTTTAGTCATGAGTTACTTTCACTTTGTGAGTCATGTTAGTAGGTCATAGGATGGGTCTCATTAGGTTCTAGGATCTCACCATGGTCAAATTAATGAGTCAAGTGTCAATAAATATCAACAAGGTCACGAGGAAGTCAATAAACTCAAAGTCACAGCACCTGGGAAATGTTTTATTCAGTTTGATGTAATTTTCACCTCAAAACCATGTTTTGAGGTGAAAACATGATAATTTTTTATTATTATCATCTTTTATGTAATTTTATGTCATCATATGTAATAAGTCACACTTCAGAAGCTGCGATCTCCACAAAGTCACCACCCTACCTTTCAGAGAAGTTTTCCACAACATTTTCAGTCCAGAATCATGTTCTAAGTATGTCCATCAGAAAGAGCTTGGAAAAAGCTTTCCAACGGTATATTATACTCTCAAAATTGACTCATGGATTGAAATTTATGCCTAAGTGAATAAAGCTCCCCTATAACCTAACCCCTCTCCTTTTCCCATTTCCCTCATACACTTTATTTCATAAAATTTTTAATGTTTTCCTTTGTAAAACCCCTTTTTCCCCTACTCGACGGCTTAATTGCATTCGTGAAGTTCTTTGACTTATATAAATCCTCGATGCAATTAAATAAAACCACTTCCCCTCATACCCTTTAAACTTTATAATAAAGTTTTAAAATTTTATATTGTAATCCCTGCCGATCCAATCCCTTTCCCTTTCCCAACAATCGCAATCGCAACATTTAGAAATGTGCATTCCGATTGGCCCTTGTAAAAAACTCCGATGCGATTGGACATCTCCTTATCTGATTAAATAAACCGTTTTCCTCGCTTATCCTTATAAACTTTATGATAAAACTTTAAAGTTTTGTATTGTAAATCCCTTCCTCCAATTCGCCCTTCCCGATTTCCATACCTCCGATTGAGCCCCGCCTGATGTTGTCCTGACCGTTGATCCAATCAACGATCCGATGGTCTGTATGCAATCACTTCATCACAATCGACGCTTTCAAATGATCCCTTCCGATTGACTTTGCCTGATTACTCCTCCGTCGTCAATCTGCCCATCCGATCGGACGGCCCACAGCCCATCGCTCCATCACAATCAACGATTTTTAATAATACTTGGCCTCCTCTCCCCTCTCTCTTCTGATTCCGATTGACTCATGGGTCCTGCCTTAAACCCCTCCGCTCTTTACAACGAAAAATCACCTTTTCCTTTGTAAAAGCACTGAAACATTTTTCTTTTGTTTTACCCCATTTCCCTTTGGCTTATCCCCACTACATTAAATCCAATCGCATCAGAAGTTTTGGCCTTGTTGCAAATATATCCAACCCTCCGATCCCTGATTGCGATTACACCATCGCAACATGTATTTTCAAATGCTCCACTATATGTTTCATCCTCTTCCTCCCCTCTGATTGTGATTGCGATTGCGATTTGGACCCCACCTCCTTTCCCTTCGCTCCTTCCACTCAAAATGGGTTTTTTTTTCTTCACTAAAAGGCATAATTTCATTTTAATTTATTTTAAAGGCATTTTCTTGAAAAATGGATTTTTCTTCAAGAGAGTATTAATACAAAGAAACAGTCAAAGGGCCAAGAGCTAATATGAGACAGAGACTTCTACAACAGCAGTAAAATAGGAATTTGTTTTTCAGATTGCCTATTGTTCTTTCATCCAGTGTAACAGTGAAATCTTCAGATGGCCCGAAATGTATTGTTGTTTTTTATTTTCAGGGGCAGATTGTTGGTTCTCTTTTCTATGATTGGACTTTAGTTCTTGAGCTGGAAAACAACTCCTCTTTTTGTGGATCTACTTCCCTCAGATTCTGGTCTATTTAATGTAATTTTGAATCATTTGTAAAGTGGTTTGTAAGTCAGAGTAAGGGAATAGTGTGGAAATCAAGGAGGACGTTCTATGCTCCATTGTAACAATTTGACAGGGAATTAATTAGAAATGCAGCTCTGATTTGTGAGATCCATGTGGTATGAGTTTTAGCATTTGTTCTTTCCTTTGTGTTCATATGTAAATTGTTATGTGTACCATTCATTCATAAACATCTCTGGTTGAATGCTTTCAAGGTAGATAGGTAGAATCCATTTTTAATGCTCTGCCTTGGGAAATCATTCAATATTCTGTGTTTTCTTCTATTTGAAAAGGATCCATCTCTTATGCCCTTTTCAGCTCCTCACCAGTCTTACCATCTCATCATTATTTAAACTTTAATTGCTAAAATTTCCTGCCTACCTTGCACCATGAACTAACCTGTATCCATGATTTAATTCCCGAGTTTCGAACTGTCCCATTTGTTCCATACATCCCCAAAAAATTCATTCATTTAAACATTTCCCTATTATTATACCTAGCCTAAAATTAGTTCATAATTGTACTTTGTTGAATATCTTTTCACAGAGAGAGCCCTCTCCTGACCTTGTAGGGCTAGCTACAAGGCTGAGCGTGGTTTAAAGGTTACCCCGATTTTCATTTTTCAGCCTAAGGTTCAAATTAAGTGATAACAATAGGCAAGAGGCTCACTGCGCTGGTCCCATGAGAGGAGCAGTGACCCACTCTCTAGTTGTCTTGTGACAGCTTGTTTTCATTGTATTATGCTACCTTGTATTGATGATGCTTATTTATTCACAGGGAGCACTATTTGGAGAGTGAATTATATGTTGGGACAACCCATTGGGAGCACTATTCTCCCCATTACACATGTTCTATATTGTAGGAGATACCATGGGCAAACCATGATTGCCATACTATTACTTTTCTCTTCTTGTGGGGCAAACCACTTGGAGAATTTGCAGAGGCATTTCATGGCTGAATATTTTGATGGGGTAGCTTGGGCCACTCTTGGAGGCCATACCATTTTAGCCCAAGGACAGAGGCAGCCCCATATGTACTACACAGGGAGAGGAGAGCTTATTGGGATGAAGTAGCAAAATTCTCCGCTCAGCCCCATTACATTGCACAGAACCAGGGGCAAGATTTTCATTTTAATGATAGCATGGGTGAGGGGATCACCAGTGGGATTATATTTTCCCATGCATGTCATCACTCCTACCTTGAGGAGGCCATAGTTCAACAGGAGGATTTCCACCTGTTAGGGTCCCGTGATTTGGCCGATTGGTAAGCAAAATGACGATGTAACATCAAACCAAGCTTTGGAGCCCAAGGACCTAGCCTTCCTGGACTCAGAGAGGGCTCTCTCTATATGTGAAAAAGATATCGGTGTGTTTGCTTATGGTGTTCTGATATTAGGCTAGTTATGAAGTGAGTTTTTTGATTTTTGGTTTTTAGTTTGTGAGGGATAAAACTGATCAAAGATATAAAAATGGATAACCAGAAGTCAGATCAATTGGGCTATGGGGTCAAACAGGTCAAGGAAGCTATGAGATGATGATGTAAGGCTGCTGTAGGGCCGATTTGATTCGAGGTAGAAAGGACCTTTGGGAAAAATGGAGTAAATGGACATCAAGTTTGTGAAAGACGAGGGATTTCAAGTGTAACTAGTTGATAGAATACATAAACATGTTATAGCAAGCCATTAATCATGCTAAATGTAACTATGAGCTAATTAATACATAGAAATCAAACATTCCAGCCATACATAGAAGTATAAGACCTTCTAACTTCGGGAAATGGCTATCAGACTTTGGGGAAAACACATAAGGAGGACTAACAACTCATAAAACTATGCCGGAACGCCTAAACACAGTCTCTAAGTTATTGGGCACTTGGACAAACAAGCTTTCATAGTTTTAGGCAAAGGGCTAGATCGGGACTAGGCCTCCTTGGTTCAACAAGATGATAAACTAATCAGTCAAAGAGATAGCTTCATGGACAGAACTATGGACAGCTTATAGGTAAGCAGGGCACACCATACATCCTACTCAACTTGCATAGAACTTGTAAATAAAACTAGCAAACAATATCCTTAAGTTACTAAAGAGCAGTTAAGAATTCTTTAGCATAACTAAGGAAGAAGAAAACATAAAGCTATGAAGATTCAGGAATTTTGAGGTGCCTCCATGGGCATATCTCAAAACTAATCTCTACTGATCTATAGTAGCAAGAAGCATGTATCATGAATGAAAACTAGAAGACAAAAACAAAGCAAGAAAAACTATACCATTCTACCATGTCACGGAATCCATCAACAATCCTTCATCATTCCTCAAAAGCATCCAAGAGGCAGTCCAAAAATCATAACACAAGTATGTTCTTCAAAGCTCATATGACCAATATATTGATTCTTCTCTCAAGTTCAGCCTCTGATTTTACAATGAAACCCATGGAATAAATAGGCTTGAAGAAGGAAAACCTCATGGAGCAACTAGCTATCCCATTGGCCAAGTCAAAATATCTAAACTTGTCCTTGAGGCTTTGCAAAGCCCAAGGCACAAAATATCCCATAAAATATCTAAAAAACTGCTAAAAACAGAAATTATATTGACTTTACATCATTTCCCAAGGGTAAAAATAGCTAAACGCACATTTGGGAAAAGCAGATTTTTGAGGTTCAAAAATTACAAAAATACTTCATATTTATGTCTGAAAAAGGTCCCCTGACTTGATGGAGGCAATTGGCAGCCTTCCTGATGTCGAAACGAGGCTCATAATAGCTCGTTGGAAAGCTCTCTGTGTCTACTTTCCGGCGCAACTAAAATCATCTCAATCTGATGCCTGGAAGTTTCCCAAAACTGTACCTTTGTGCAAAAAACCAGGAAATAGCAGACTGCTGATATGGCGGGCAGAATGTGCAAAAAGAGGGCATTTTTCGCCAATTTGAGGGGGCGAATGATCTCCAAATGCTCTGAAAATCGCTGGGGACCTGCTCATAGAATTATGGCATCCATCGGTATCATCCTTCTCCCTTGGAAAAACCTCAAACTGAAATGGCGAAATTATGAGTTTTTGACCAAAAACCCAAAAAATGCCAAAAAACAAAAAGTTGTCGAAATGGGCCCAAACTTGGCACATATGACCCTCAGGGGTCCATAGCAACATGCTCTGAAGCTGAGGCCAAAATATCAAGGGCTGATATGCTTTTCCCTTCTTTCCGTGCTAGGCGCTTCCCCTTTGCCTTCTTCAATTTCTCTTGGGCTGCCTTTAGTTTGCGCCGGGCAAACTGATTTAGCTTTTGGAAGTGATGTGTCCTCTTCCTTTGCAGCTCTAAATCTCTATTCGCCCTCTCAAGCTTCATTTCCAAATGTTTGTTAGCTCTTTCAAGCCATGCCTCTTTGTTTTCTTCAATTTCCTGCTCAAGGAGTGCAGTGAGAGGAAATGCTTGGAGATGAGCTTGCTCTTCTGCTCTCTGCTTTTCCAAGGCTCTTTTAAGCCCAATGGTCCTAGGCCTCTTCCGCCTAGGCTGGTCTTCCTCCTCCTCCTCATCAAACTCTCCAATGAGCTCTTCTATTCTTGCTTGCGCCTTAGCTACCTCATTTTTATATTTGATCGCCCGCGCCTCATGAACAGCAGTGTGCACATTCATCTGTTTGTTTTCAATCTCCAAGAAGTGGTTGAAATTCCTTGCCCTTTGAAGATCCTCCTCTAATGCCTCAATTTTCCCTTCCTTATGGATTAGGAGATTTTCAAGAAGGCGGGCTTCATTATCACTGTCATCGCTTTGGATAGGGATGATAGCTAATTCACCTCCATGCTTTGTACTTTCTCCAACTTTGCTTTTACCTTTGAAAGCCAATCTAGCACTTTTCCTCCTTGGCATGCTAGAAGGTGTCCTTTTGGGTGATTTCCTCTTGCTAGGAACAATCTTTGTCACTGTTAGGGTGGTAGCTTTAGCCCCTCTTTTCCTTGCTGTGCTGAGCTTTGTTATTTTGAGAGGAGGATGCACAACTGATTTACCTTTGACATCTTTCTGAACTTGCTGCTCTTCTTGAGGCTGCTGGATATATTCTTCTGGCTGTTCACTTTGCTGCCCCTGTTCGCCAATATTAGCTTGATGCTCTTCATCAATGTCTTGTTCAATTTGTGGCTCAAGAGGTGTCTCAATTTCCTGCCCAACTTGCTGTTCTTCATCTTGCACCTGCTGCTGTTCATCTTGGACCTGCTGTCCTTCACTTTCTATTTGCTGCTGTTCCTCATCATCTAACTGCTGCTGCTCATCTCCTTCCTCTTGTTGACTTGACTGTCCCGTAGACATCCTGAACCTTCTAGGAGTAGGCCTACTGGACAAAGGTACCGGGCGATGGACAGGCTGAGTGGGAGAAATATGGGCAGGAGGAACAGTAGCAAAATCTGGATGGCTGATGAATAAATCCCATGAAACCTCTTTCTTCTCTAGCTGGTGTAGGAAGATAATCTTGATCAAAGAATGATGAAAAAGGGAAGGGATTTGCAGAGGTAGGGCCTTCTTCTGGACACTAGATGCCATCTTCTCTATGCTCTTGAACAAAAAGTAAGGGAGGTTTAGTTGCCTGCTTCTAGTAAAATGCATCAATAATCGGACATGGTAGGCATAAATTCGATCAAACCTCCCTTCACAAGTGAAATATTTCATTATGACTTTCATAAGAGGAGCATAGTTGTCAAGGAGATATGAAAAAGGGAAAATAGCAGTGAAAGCCTCTCTATGTTCAGGCTTGATGAAAGGCTTGTAATCCTCTAAGTCAAGATGAGCCTGTTTAAACCATTTTTCGCCATGATACGGGATCTTGGTGGCCTTGGACACATACCTTGGAGAAATTTTGAAATCAAGACCCGCCACTTGGAAATGTTTTTCTTTGAATCTCAGGGCGCACAAGTGTGTTAATGGCGAAAAACTCTTGAGTTCTTCTATCTTCTGGCAGAAATCTAGCCAGCCTACTTCATGGAAGTTGAAAAGTACAGATGGATGAGCATTAATCTCTTCTGTAGAGATGGGCTCATATCTTTTATGTGGACCGCTCCTGCTGTCTTGCCTTGGGGGCATTTTGACCTGAATATGCTTTGGAAGAGACAAACTGCCTCACTGTGTGTAAAATGCCTTGTTGGAGTCAAACTGTGTCACTTTACTGCTTTGACAGAGAGACAATGTGATTTGGATGTTTTGCAAAAAGTTTCTTGTAATACACAACTTATGCTTTTCTTAAAACTAGCCTTCTACCTTTGAATGTACCTCAGCCAGGCAGATTTCTCAATAGGGTACCATATAGTAAAGAGGAGACAGTATGCTGTGTAAATTTCCTGTACACAGTGTTAAGAAATCACTCTTCTTGTGAATTTGTTAGAGGCCAATCAACACACCTGTATCTCTGTCTCCAAGGTAAAATTCAATCATTAAAAACCTGCTCTTCAGAAAGTGGCCTTCCACCTTGAAAATATCTCAGTCAAAAATTTCTCAGTAAGAAATAATACAGTGAAAAGAAGGGCAGACTGGATGAAGAAGGATGTATACAGTGTCGAAATTTCCCTGCTTGATGATCTTTGGAAGTTAACAACACATCTGTGTATCTTGGATCAATAGTGTACTTTCCAATTATTCCAAAACCTGCCTTGTCTAAGTGTGCCAACAGTCAACTAACTTGCATCTATTGCAAACAACCATAAATATGTTTAGACAGTCAATACACAGGCCTGGGGCGAAATGACAGAGTTTTAAAGACTACAAAGTTTTTAGGCAGAGGCTATGTGAGTTTTCTTTTTTCAAAACAATCAAGGGCCTCTTATAAATGTAACCCTAGCCTTTGTAGAAAAAATCCTTTGTTCCACCTGACATCTGCTTATCAAACAAGCATGAACACCCAAAGTCAATCAAGCAGCTGCACAGTGAAAACTGTCTTTGTATGAGGAGCAGGAGAAACCTTACCTTGTGGTCTTTCAACTTATAAACAACTCTTTGTCAAAAACCCCTTTTTCTGAGTGCACTTCACTGTTTTAATAATGTGGCAATGTTTTGAGGACAGTGTGAAATGTTTTTCTTTAGACCTAAGCCCTGTCTCTCTATAACAAAATCTTCTTCTTGCCTCTTTAGAGGTTTCCTTTGAAGTGGCAGTTATGATCTCTCAACCAACAGACTTCTATTAATCAGAACACTGGTCTTCCTTAGGAAATTTCTCTATACTTTGTGAAAACCAGTTTCTCAAATGTCTATGAAAAGCCAACAAACACAGTCAGAGTTTTTTGTCTATAGGATAAGGTGGCAGGTTTTTGAAATGCATTCAAAGTGCTGGCATAGGTCAGTGGGAAATCCCAAACAATCAAGGCTTCTTTTTCAATGAACCTCAACCATAACATGCTGCTTCAATAGACATGCCTATGCAAAAACCGACCTTTATTACTTTGGCAATTTCGAAAATTTCGAATGCAATTTCAAAATACCTCTTGAATTTGATGGAAAATCCTTGGAGGAGAGCTGGAGTAGCACCGGAGGCCCTTCAAGTATGCGCGGCACTCTTCAGGGAAAGAACGGCGCGCAACAACTGCTCGGGTGGCCTGTCGGGTCGGGCAGTCGGGTCGGGCGGGCGCCGTGTACAAGCGCGTCTCGCGATTGTACAGGCGCGTCGCGCGTACACTGGATGCCTGTGTAAAATCGCTCCCAGGTGCGTCGCGCAAATTGGCAGGCACGTTGCGTGGCCAAAACTAACAGAAACTCTTTGAAATTGCTTGAAAATTGTTTTGATGTCTGAGGATTTCAGAGGCAAACTAAATTTCTCGCTTGGTGTATTGAAAATGAAAGTTCTTACCTTCGACCCCACTTCTTTAAATGTGTCAAACCCCAACGGTCTTTAAACCCTTTGAAATGTAAACTTGACATTCAGCTCCGTTGTTTTTTGTAAAACTTTGTAATGCTGCCTTGGTGTATCTTTTGAGATTTGAAAACACGTAGACTTTATTTGAGGGGTACTCCCTTTTGAAATGATTTCGGCCACAGAATTTTTATGCTCTTTAAAAGATGTCAATAAATTTTCAACTCTTTTTGAAAGGAAACAAACACAGTTTTTTCTTAAAAGGCCAGAACTCTGTCCATTTAGGCATATAGTTCTGAGGGGTGGTTCCTGTTGATTTTGTCCTTTTTGGTGACATTTCAACACCGAACTTCGAACCTTGAATAATAGCTTGATAACTTTCCTACCATCTCTGCCACTGTATTTAAAAATGCTGGTGAAATTTATGATGTAAAGCCACCCTTCTTTTAAAACTATCAAGAAAATACCTGAGTTCTGATTTGTTTCTGAAAGGACAGGGTTTGTTTTGTCAACCTGTTTTGACAGCCTTGGTCTTTACCAGCTTCTTCAACCTTTTCTCCAATGTAGGTGTCAAACTTGCTGGTTTTCTTGGACTTGATCATGGCCCTCTGATTTGAGAAAGGCGCCTCCTTTCAACATACTTTCTTGCTTATACCATTTATGATATCTCTGTCTTTTTTGAATAATGAGAAAGCTGTATTTGTTTTAAAACTCCCAAAACACTGACAATCTATCAACCACTTCTTTGTCTATTCATAATTGGTATACTTATTTACAATGTTGAAACACAGTTATCATTTGCTTTGACTAGTGCATTGATATTTTTGTAATAGAACCATTCCAAAGCTCAACTCTGTCCCCTGCTTTGACACTTTAGGTGATATTTTAACAAGGAAAAACCATTCAAAATCTGTCAAAGAGCATTTGAAAGCTGTTTTGTTATTTAAGAGGAGATGGTCTGTGCTCTTCCAACTTGTTTAATAATTTCTGCGTCCAGGCAATTTATAAGCTCTTTCTTTGATTGTAAGTGCCATATTTTGCTTACATCTCTTCATACCATATTTCTCTATTTACTTGAAAGGCGCTCCTTTAGACTTCTTGGTATGTGACAGTGGGGTGTTGTTTGACCCTTTCCCTTAAGAAAACTGCCCCTTTTTGTATCAATGGCCTACATATCCAAATTTTCTCCTGTCCACTATGAGGTATAGTTTGACAAACATTTTCTTATGGGTAGGAAAACCAATACTCTTTGAGACATGAACACCATCTGTCACCTGTGTAAAGACTTTTTCTTTCTTTCTTTGTCTCTTTCCACTGCATCTTTTGATCAATCAGTTTTAACAATATTCAATGCCTTGGCCATCTGCTCATGAACGAAGGAGGCCCTTTTCTTGGCAAAGTATTTGAAGATTGTTTGATAAACCTGTTTGACAAAGATTTCCCTTGGATGTTATGGTAAGCAAACAAATTTGAAAAACATTAATACTAGCACTTCTCTTGCAATCACCACTGTGCTTCAGAAAAACCCTAGTCAAAGTGTCACTGTCTCACCGTACTGCTCTGAGGGGAACTGAAATGTCATCATTTACTTTGGTTAACTTATGAAAATTTATTTGAAAGATAGTCTCTGTGACTATGGAGTTCAGTACCCTTTGAAAAACAAACAACTTTTCTTCTGCCTGTGTGATGACATGATCTGTCAGCATCTCTTATGATTAGAATTGTTTTTACTCATGATATGCCTTTCTAAAGTTTTAACAATTCACATGATTTGAAAACTTCTCATGACTTCCTTTACAAGACCAAAGTCTATTTTCCTTTGAACTTGCATACCTCAGATTCTATCCCTGCTGTGATTATCACTTACACTCAGAAAACCTAGAATCTCTGTTTCACTGTTCAGTAAAAAGCAAACCTGGACTTTTGCAATCCTCAAAGTCAATACTGGCCAGCGCCCTCTGCTTGTAGATGAAGGAGGCGCCCTAACCCTCTGCTTGTAAATGAAGGAGTTTCTGGGCCATGACAATTTACCAGTTTGCTGTGACAGTGGTGTCTTTCTCTTACTGTGATTTTCATGCTGGAAAAAGGCTGCAAGATCTTGGTGAGTGACTCTCTGTTTTGCAGGTATATCTCAGGCTCATGCTACATTTAGAAGCAGCTGTTCCTCTAACTGTAGATTCAAGCATTTACTTCTGAGATGAAGTTATATTTCCTGTCTTTGTAGAATCCATAAAACACTATAAAACACCTAATAATCAGCTTGAGGTTGTGGTTTATACAGTGCTGAGACCTAGGGATATAAGTGGCATGACTTAGAGCTGTGATCAACTTGATTTGCAGAGTAGGAGGTTGGTCATGATTGGTCTGTAGCAGATGAAGGTTTTTTGGCCTTTTGAAGGTTGCCAAGGGTGAAATGCCTTAAAGCGCCACTTCCTAACATAGGGGAGACTTTTGAAACAGATTTGGATTTTTCCTTTTGGAGCTGATGGGCAGAATAGGAGGGCCGAAGCTAGAAAAGATAGTGATAATGAGTTTTGACTTTGACAAGGGCGGACTGATAAGTAAGAGGGCGAAAAAAGTTTTATGAGGGTTTTTCTAGATGACAGATTGACATATGGAATTCAGTTTCTAGAAAACTCAGCTATGGATATAGTCATCACTAACATGTAAAAAATACTGATGGCTAACACCACCTATACCTTCTATCTTTCCGGGTGTACACTATTCTGGTTTGCATACTTGGGAGGAGGCATTGGAGGATAGTTTTATTGTAGCATATCTTGAGCAGCGGTGGAGATTGTTGTTGAGGAGGCCATAAGAGAAGAAGGGGGAGAAATTTTGTTCTTTCTATGCAGTTGCTTGGGGACAAGCTACATGTGGGAGGGGAGGACTGTAATGTTCCCAATTTTAGCCTCAAGCTAAAATGGAACATTATAGTGGCATATTTTACTTTTGCTTAATAAAATGGGTAAGGAGACCCCTTAACCCCTTTGATGGAAAATAACACTCCTTGTGCGAAAGGAGAAATAATAAAGCAGCTGAAATAAACACCCCATGGTGTGAACATGACAAGGATCACCTTGAGTTGGCTATCTTTGACCAAGTCAACAGCGTTGCCTTAGAGGGGTGGCTTGCTCTAGAAGACAACACAGTTTTTGGAGGGAAATCATTCAAAGGAGAATGGAAACCCTAATTGTGGGACCCATGGTGAAAGAGATTTCATTTTATTTATAAGAAAGAAGGAGCAGCTCATTTGGATTATGCTTTGATTCAGAAATTTCGTAGTGAGGCCAAGGACTTGCACATCCGGGCTGTTTAGCAGGATTGCAGTGCTCTTGAGCACTGGGGGTGCTCCTGGAAGGGGATCCCCCACCTCTTCCTCATGGGAGGAGAGGATTTGAGCTGCATTTCTTCATTCTGCAATTTTCCCAAGCTCAATCCTTCAGTTGCAACATTATTTCTGTAGTAGAATGGTGCTGTGTTGCTGGGGTAGCAGCAGAGGAACTCATAGAGTCTTTCCTTGATTTCTTTTTCATTTGAGGAGTGATATCTTCATTGGAGGAGCTGTAGAGAGGGATCTTGGACTTCATTTCAGATCTGTGGCATCAGGCCACTCATTCACCAACTCCCATTGCACAGTCACTTGGAGAAACTGCATTATTCCATGAGGGCAGTGTTGAGGGAGATTCTTGTGCTCATCAGGAGGAGGGATTTGAGAAAAAGGGGATCAACCCCTTTTCCCTTGAGGGCATTATCAGAGGATGGAATTAGCATTTTAGATCAGCCACAACCTCATATTAATTTGGTTTCAGTTGCAGTGACATTTTGTTTGTCACTTGTATTTTATCCGGTATTTCTAGCAATCTCCCTGAGATTGGCTAGAAATCACATATTCAGCCCATTTTCTCATTTGTGGGAATTTATTTGTATTCATTCAGCTAAATTATCATTTTTTATGTATTCAGCAGCTGCAGATCTCATAGAGACTGCACATTCACTGCCTCCGACATTTTGTGCAGCATCAACATCTCATGTATTACATTGTTTATTCAGTGGAGGTCAGTTCTAAAAGCCTAAGGGTCTTGCTCCTCGTGATATTTCTGTATAATCTTGTTGATATATTAATATGATGATGGCTATAGTATTTACCCTCTCATTATACATTCATATTTGCAGAGCTTTAGATTAATGTTTTGCATATTGCTTTAAGCTCTCTCTTTGAGCATTGTTTTAGAGATCTAGTTTGGGGAGATCTGTATAACCCATCTAGAATCATTTCTTTAAGCTCATTTTCTGCAGGGGAGTTATATTAGATTTTTTCTAGGGCATCCCAACTTTGGTTAGCCTTATTTATTCAGCAACTTCCTTATACAGCGTCCTCAAGGACCCTATGGCAGAAATTCCTGAGGTGGAATATTGCATATCCATAGATAGAGTCTGTGAAGGGCCAACTAGCCTCAATATTTCTCCCTTCTTTGGAAGAAGTCATATCCTGTAAATTCCCCAACATTCAATCTCTGAAATGGACTTGCAATGTCTCACTGAAGAAGGAAAATGGAACATCTTAAGATGTTCCTGATGGAGCAGCAAGTTCCAGTTTTGGAACATTACAAAATTCTATTCTTGAATAATCTGAGAAGATTCAAAAATGGAAGAAAAGGACCAAGAAAATCAAAAGGAACCATCTCAAACTCCATCAAAAGTAAAATTCCTCCAAAAACACCATCCAAAAGAATAGATTTTTGGTAATGTAGATGATGGAATACAAACCTGAAGAAGGATGAAAAATACACCAAGAAAGGATGATGTTTCCTTACTATCCATGGTAGAACCAGAAAAATTTGCTCAATCTAGTAAGGACCCTCATTAGGTGAAAGCTATGGAAGAATAAATATTTCAGAAAAGAATGAAACATGGGAACTCGTATCTCGTCCAAAAGATATAAATATTATTGGAACCAAGTGGGTGTTAAAAAAAATGAATGAAGATGGAAAAATCATTAGAGATAATGCAAGGATTTTTTGTAAAGGATACTCACAAATTGAAGGAATTGACTTTGAAGAAAATTTTTCCATGGTAGCTTGGTTGGAAGCTATAAGAATGTTTTTGGCATTTTCTTGTTTAAAAGGGTTCAAAGTTTATCAAATGGATGTGAAATCAACATTTCTAAATGGTGATCTAAAGGAAGAAGTTTACATGGAGCAACCAGAAGGGTTTGATCTAGCAGAAGGAAAATATTTCGTGTGTAAATTAAAAAAGGAGTCATATGGATTGAAACAAGCTCCTAGAACTTGGTATGAAAGATTGGATCATTATCTACAACAACAAGGTTTCAAAAAGGGGGTGGCAGGTAGTAATCTCTACATGAACATGGACAAGGATAAATTTCTAATCACCCTTCTATATGTTGATGATTTGATTTTTTCCAAAAACAATGATGAGATTAGTCATGAATTTGATCAAAACATGTCTAAGGAATTTGAAATGTCTATGATTGGTGAATTATCTTACTTCCTTGGACTACAAGTAATTCAAACTAAAGCAGGTATGTTCATATCCCATGAAAAATATCTTAAATACATGCTTAAGAGATACGGGATGGAATAATGTGAGGTTGTAAGCACACCGATGACTAAATATTGAAAATTAAGCAAAGATGATGAATCCCATTCAGTAGATGCAACTCTTCACAGATAAATAATTGGAGATCTTCTATACTTAATTTATTCATGACCCGATATTGTGCAAGCAGTAGGAATGGTGGAAATATTTCAATAAGCTCCTAAGGAATCCCATTTGATGGTTGTAAAAAGAATTCTTGAATATTTGAAAGGTACTCCTAATTTGGCCTATGGTATCTCAAAATCAAAACTCTTACATTAATAGCTTACACCGATGCTTATTGGGCTGGAAGCATAGATGATCGAAAAAGTACTAATGGAAATGCATTCTTCATGGGAGATTGTCTTGTATATTGGCTCAACAAAAAACAATCATCTATATCTCTCTCCATAGCTGAAGTCGAATACATAATTGTTGCAGATTGTGGTACATAAATATTGTGGATGAAGGAAGCACTAAAAGCTATCAACAGAGAAAGTAATCAACCAATTATTATCCATTGTGACAACACCAACGCCATCAGTATTTCAAAGAATCCAACAATGCATTCGAAGAAAAAAAAATATTCCAATAAAATACCATTTCATCCGAGAAAAAGTTGTAGAACAAAATATCAGATTGGAATATGTCAATACAAAGGAAAAAATTGAAGATATTTTCACAAAACCCCTACCATGAGAAGCATTTGAATATCTTTGCCAAAAGATGGGGGTCATTTCTCTTGCATCACATTAAGAAAACACATTGAAAAGAGAAGGAGCACCATGAAAGGGGGAGAAACATGACAGGAAGTAGCTTGATAGGGGGAGTACTTGGATACCCCATTTTACATTTATGTCAAAGGGGGAGAAAATGTTGGAAGAGGAGAGAATATTTCCATTAATGACAAAGGGGGAGATTGTTGGTCAAAATGGTCATTGATGTCAATATGAACATTGATGAAGATAATGATGCATGGATTAATGTTGGTTGGAAAATGAGATGAAGCCCTAACCTTGTTGAAGATTCTCTAAATGAATAACACACTTGGACTCCTAAAGAATAATCCCTAGCATATGATGAAGACAATATTTCCATGGATAAAATAATGATGGAAGTTCACAAATACAATTTTATTGATAGTAAAATGACCTTAATTGAGGGTTGAATTGGCATAGGATCATAGAATACGTTGAGCTCTTTATAATGAGTTATTACACACCTTTTGACTCCTCATAGGCTGAGAGAAAATGATATTACAAGTTGAAATATAATGATTTTTTATGCTAGCCAACATGAGGCTACATGTACAAGTTGGCTCCTCATCAAGTGGCATGTCTCTTCATTATAACTCAAAAAAATGTATAAATATAAGTTTGATATCATCGTTCTAGCCATCATATCGGTGAAGAAAATAAGAGGAACAAGGAAGAAGAAGGGTTCACATCTCGTGAACTAAGGATGTTAAGGAGGACATTACTGTTTGGGAAAATTCTTACACCTCAGAAATGTGGAGGAAATGCAAACCTTGGATCTAGAGTTACAGTCCTGTGGAGATACATGTGATACCTCAAACCTGTGAGTAGTTACACTTGGAGGCACATAGATACAATCACCTGTGGAGCCTCAGTACCTCGTACCTCTGATAGCTTAAAGGTTCAAAATTACATTATCCTTTGGAAGTGCTCAGACCTATGGTTAGTCTCTCTTGGAAGGCTAAGAATAGTGGATAGTTACCATTGCAGAGGCTTGTACCTATGGAAAATTATCGTTGAAGGAGCTCAGACCTGTAGTTTAACATTTTAGAGGCCCATACTTGTTGGAATCTATACCTTGGATTTGTGGGAGGCATGTAATACAACTCAGTTTGTGGATTAGACTTTTAGAACAGTGACCTCATTCTCCATGATTCAGACTAGGGGACTTCAATGATGTTAAGGAGCATTCTTGGAGTCTTAATTACAACATATTTTGAAGTAGCCCAATGATATTTTTGAAGAAAATTACAAACATCATTTGGAGAAAAAATTGAAGTGAAGTGATTGGAGCTTTGGACAGTGAAGTATTTGGAGCTTTGGACAGTGAATAAATCTCTCATTCAGATCTCTGAGAGTGGAAAAATTGGAATTTTGAAGAAGTCTTGTGGACCAATTGTTTGACTATTGAAGTAAGTCATTTATACATTCTATTATTAAAAGTTTAAGGGTTGGAGCCTCATAAAAACAAGGTTGGATCCTTGTGGAATATAGGGTTGGATCCCTAGAGGTTGGAGCCTCGTGAAGCCCAAGTTGGAGCTTGGAAACAGGTTGGAGCCTGGTGGATTGAAGGTTTGGAACCCTCAACATTATTGTACTCATGAATTATTGTAAAGAGAGGATTGGTGTCCTCATCTGTTCTTAATAAAATTCTTATTATTGAATTTCTGGTTGTAATTGTGAAAAATATTAACTGGCATTAATTATGACAATTGAATGAAATATGGATTCACCCCCCTCTCATTTTTTCAAAAACTCCTTCAACCTTGTTTCCATCGAAAATAAATGCCATTAGATCAAAATTATTGGACACAAAGAATAGAAGATTACTTACTTGAAAGTGAGAGAGAGTTGCTTCAAGAATATCTTCAAGGATGTCTTCAAGTGAAAGAGAGTTGCTACAATGATGTCTTCAAGAGTGTGATATTCAAGCTTTCTTCCTTCACCTTAGCTCTGATACCATGTTGAGAAACCAAGTGTAATGTAGTCTAGTCATTTAATTTATCTTCTTAATAATTACTTGCTAATATTAGACATATTCTTCTTATTTCTTATGTCTTCTTCATCAAGAAATTATATGTTTTTCCAATCATTCAAGAAATATAGAGATCACAATGAAACGAGATACACTAGAAATTAGGCTAGTAGCTAGGGAAAAAACCACAAGGTTAAAACCCAACAATCCTTTCCTCATAGAATTAGATCAAAATGAGAGATATCCAAGCCAAGACCAAGACCAAGACCAAAACCACCACCAAAATTCCAAGTCAAGCCTTCCTCCAAGTCACCTCCAAAGTCAAAGTCAACGCTAGTCAAATTGGTCAAACTTCAAAATTTTTGGACCTATAAATAGGGCCAAATTTTGGCTCGCAACTACAAAATTTTCGGTGTCTTCCACAAAAAAATTCATCCTTCCACACATGCGAGCTAGTACTAGTCAAATATTTGATCAAGAGGGATTATTCTTCTAGTATTTGTCTTGTATTCTCTCTCCTTTGACCACCTTATTATTTAATTTCACTAGGTTTAGATGTACTTCTTGTTATGATGATTCAAATGAGCACCAAGCAGGTCAAACTAGTCTCTTATATATAGTTTTCTAGGAGGTTAGAATAGATTCCACTTTGAGGGATAGGCCGACTTGTTGGAAATAATGAGACGTGGGGGTGGGGGTGAATCAATATTTATTTCAATTGTTATTTTATTTGAGTTAATATTTTTATCAGAAAATGAACTAGAACATAAGAAATAGAGCACAAATAATTTTATCATCTTGTACAACAAATCAGGCTCTAACCTATACAACAATATATTTGATTTTCAAGGCTCCAAAATTGAGTATACCAAAGATCCTACTTGGTCAAAATGAGGACTCCAATCCTCTCAACAACTTCCAAGATCCAACTTGGTCCAAAATCATGACTTCAATCCATTTAACTCTATGATTCAATATGATCAACTCAAAAAAACATAAATAATACTTACTTCAAAGTCTTCAACAATATACCGGGAATGATTCAAGGATAAATTCAAAGGGTGTGACCTACAATGATGATTAAACAAGCCTCCAATGAAAGTTCCAACAATTCTTCAAAGTGTACTCCAATAAGATGACTTTGATGATATTACAACGATTCTCAAAGATGCTCCAAGGATAGCCCAAAGTATCTTTAAGATTTCTTTGCAAGATGCCTTCAAAACAAATCCATAATATAACATCAACACTGTTGTAAGATATCTTCAAAAAATGATTATA
This sequence comes from Pinus albicaulis, assembly GCA_034641835.2. Taxonomy (NCBI): domain Eukaryota; kingdom Viridiplantae; phylum Streptophyta; class Pinopsida; order Pinales; family Pinaceae; genus Pinus; species Pinus albicaulis. The sequence goes on from CM076578.1 coordinate 837,892,960, forward strand.
GACTTCTCCAAAAGACGCCTTTAGTCTACTCCAAAGGATGTCACTAGGCTACTCCAAAATATTTCACTAGACTGCTCCAAAAGATGATTATAATGTGACCCAAGGGATGCCAAATTACCCAAATTTGTCTCAACAAAAGTACGATCATAGGTCTAAAATTATAGGCTCAGAAGTCTTGAAATGTAAATCCATAAGTTGTCATAGGTACAAACTGTCTTCAACCCATTGGACAAACTGCCATATAAGTCATAGGTTTGAAATTTTTTATCCATAAGTCCAAACTTAAAAAAACAGGTCTTAACCCTTCTACAAGCCACATGTCTGAATATAGAGGTTCCACAATGTTGAATTTTGGGGCTCCATAGGGCCAAGAATTGAGGTTCCTCACGACCGAGAAATTAGGCTCCACAGAGCCGAATATAGGGGTCTATAATAGGCCTTTTGCAGGTCTGAAATATCAACCATAAAAGATATATGGTATGCTCCATAAGGATCAACAAATTCTACTCTATGAATACCAAATCAACCACATACAATGTCACCATGTACCCAACATAAAAAAATGATTTCTTTATCATTAGTTCACAAATAGGAGAATTCAATGAATAGATATATAGGGTGAGTGAATACTCATTGGAATGGTATTGAATTCGTATACAAGTCCATGTAATAATATTTTTGAGATGGTGTCCCCTTTGACATCAATAACAAGAAATTATTCAAAAAGTATACCCATTTGTTATTGATGGAAGCAAATTCCTCATTTGTTCTCCCCCTGTCATTGTGCTACTTATTTGTCATCATGCTTTTCCCCTTGTCATCATTCTTTTTCCCTTGTCATCGTGTTGATTGTGTTGCTCCCCCTGTCACCTTCTCCCCCTTTGAAACTCTAATGGGATGCAAGAGAGATGGCCCCCATCTTTTGATGAATATATTCAAATAATTTTCAAGGTAGGGGTTTTGTGAAGATATTTGCAATTTGTTCCTTAGTGTTGACATACTCCATTTTGATGTTTTATTCTACAACCCATTCTCACAAGATGTGATAATTGATTGGGATATGTTTTTTCTTTCAATGCATGATTGGATTCTTTGAGAGGCTAATTTCACTGGTGTTGTCACAATAGATGGTGATGAAATGGAATGTTTCTATGTTGACATCCTTCAAGGCTTCCTTTATAGATAATATTTGTGTACAACAATATGTAGTGGCTATGTACTTGAATTCAGCTGTGGAGAAAAATATGGATGATTGTTTCTTGCTAAGACAAGACACAAGACAATCTCCCAAGAATAATGCATTCCCAAAAGTACTCTTTTTATCATCAATGCTTCCTAACCAATCTACATCAGTATAGGCTATCAAGGAAATATTTGTGCTCTTAGGGTACCATAATCCAAAATTAAGAGTTTCTTTTAGGTATCCAAGGATTATCTTTACAACTAGCATATGAGATTCCTTAGGGGTTGATTGGAATATTTCCACCATCCCTACTGCATGCATGATGTATGATCGTGAATATGTTAGATATAAGAGAGCTCCAATCATTGATATGTAAAGAGTAGCATCTACCATAGGAGATTCATCATCCTTACTCAACTTGTAGCATGTAATCATAGGTGTGCTCACAATAATATGTTCTTCCATCCCAAATTTCTTAAGCATAGCTCTGAGATATTTTTCTTGTGATATGAACATATCTTATTTTTTTTGAGTTAATTGAAGTCCAAGAAAGTAATAAAACTCGCTAGTCATCAACTTTTAAAATTCTTTTGACATGTCTTGGGAAAATTTATTACTCATTTCATCTTTGTTTCTCCCAAAAAATAGATTATCCACATATACTAGTGTGATTAATAGATTTTCATTGTCCATATTCATATAAATATTTCTTCCTGCAAATCCTTTCTTGAAGTTTTTTTGTTGAATATAGCGATCAAGTCTGGTGCACCAAGCTCTTGGAGCTTGATTTAATCCTTACAGGGCCTTCTTCAATTTGTAAGCAAAGTATTTTCCTTCTGCTAAGTCGAACCCTTGTAGTTGTTCCATGTATACTTCTTCCTTTAGGTCATAGTTTATAAATTTTTATTTTACGTCCATTTGATAAAATTTGAAGCCTCTAGAACAAGCAAATTCAAAAAACATCCTTATAGCTTCCAATTGAGCGACGATGTAGAAATATGGTGATAGAATTGTAACTGCTCAAGAAGTTTAATATAAAATCAAGAGACACAATTATATGTTGGACATTGGGTTCAACGCCCCCCGTGTGTTTCTCGACATGGACTAACCACCTCTCATGGATCCTAACTCTGACGATTGTAGTGGAGACTAACGCACATGTTTTGGTCTAACGACAATCGTGATTTCAAAAATTGGTATCAAAGCGACAAGTCTCGAGTTCGAAACTCACCTAACTCGCATTGGGGGGGAGATTGTTGGAAATTGGGTTCAACGCCCCCCGTGTGTTTCTCGACATAGACTAACCGCCTCTCGTGGATCCTAACTCTGATGATTGTAGTGGAGACTAACGCCTACGGGTTTTGGTCTAACGACGATCGTGATTTCAACATTATACTCTACTGATATGTGGAATTTAATTCAAAATTTAGAACACCATTCACAAACACGCAATAAAAAAAACCACACATGCACATTATTTTTCAATGGGAACCCAACTGGGAAAAACCCCTCAAGCCTCTTTGCATTAATTAAAGAATGTATTACAATTTCTTGCATGCTTTGAGCACAACCTGCAAGTGAATAACCTATCTCTCTTCTTAATGAGAATATTTGACCCATACTTAGTCAATTTCAGCCTCTACTTGAACCCCTATTTCCTTGCACAAATCCTAAGCAATTAGCCCCTATTTTTTAGGAATTTTCCTCCAATTGATTACAAAATTCCAAAGGATTGATCATATAATTGCATCCAACACCTGTACACTCAAACTAGTTTACAACTTCTTGTTACAGTTCCTTGGAATCTCCACTACAACTAAGGAAATCTAATTCCTTGCACACACTAGCTATTTTGAGCTGATTGACCAGTTAACTAGATGATCAATGAGTTATACTATTGTCCCACTGCACAAATGACCTTCCACTAGTTCCATTAACTTTTAGAACTAGTTTAACTGAATACAATTGGAAATAAATTACCTGGATTACTAAAATTTCACAATCACACATGCTTAACTGAACTCCAATCCCTCTAATTCAAATTTAATGAGATGACTGAGTGACAAGAGCCATGTCACATAAGTTAACGACCTCCAAGTTTTCTGCTGTTGTGGAAATTGAAATTTTCTCAATTTGACCAAGGCAAAGTCAATTTGAGCCTTTCTTGCTACACTTCTCAACACTCGCTCTAAGCAAGAAATGGATTATCAGCCACTCCTATCCTACACCCGTGGAATTAAAACTTCCTGCTCGAAAAAGCCTTTGTCAATATGCCAACATCTTGTTCCTCTATTGGAATGTATTTTAGCAACATTATTTGCCTCTGCACACAATCGCGCAGATGATGATACCAAATATCTATATGCTTGGATCGATTATCAAAAACTGGATTCTTAGAGAGATTAATGCAACTTTGATTATCAAAATAGATCAAAGTTGGATCCATCATATGAACAAACAATACCACAAGTATCTTTCTCATCTAGATCACCTCACATGATCCTTAACTTGCAACCATGTATTCTGCTTCTACCGAGCTGAGTGCCACAGATATTTGCTTAAAGATGTACTAGGAAACCGCTGCGGGACCCAACACTGAAAATTCCACCTTATGTAATCTTTTGGTCAGATGGACTCCCTACCCAATATACATCAATGAAGCCATACAAATTCACTCCCTCTATCCATCTTTACTACAATCCATACTAGGTAGTGCCTTTGAGGTACTGTAAAACATGCTTATCTTCCTTCCCATACAATTTAGTCAGCCTAACCATAGCTTGGCTCAATTGGTTAAATTCATAGCACATATCTGGTCATTCGTTCACAAGATACATCAGTGAACCCACTACCTACCGATAAATGGTAGCATCCACCTCTTCACTTGAAGTGGCATTCTCCTTTCTTTAGTTGGTCTCTAGAGGTGTCTCCACAAGTTTACAAATATCCATGTGAATATTTTGCAGTATCTCGGTGGCATAATTTCCTTGATACACAAAAAATTCCCCATCGCCTTGCCACATTTCCAACCCAAGAAAGTAGTCCATGAGACCCATGTCCTTCATCTCAAATTCCATTTCAAGGTCCTCCTTGAAAGAGTTGATCAATTTATCATCACCTGTCAATATTAAATCATCAAAATATAAAACAATGATAAGAAATTTACCTTCTACCAAAATATGATATAGGTTCACATTTGCTTCACTTTTGGAGAAGCCAAATCTAGTGAGATAATTGTCGATCCTAGTGCACCAATCTCTGGGTGCCTATTTGAGATCATACAATGCTCGCCCGAGCCTCCACACATGAGACTCCCGATCAAATTTCTCAAAACCTTCTAGTTTCTCAATGTACACTTCCTTGTTAATAAAACCATTGAGGAATGTTGTTTTTACATCCATTTGGCAGGTCTTCCACGCCATCTGCACAACCAGTGTAAGAATTGATCTAGTGGATGAATAGCTTGCTACGGGAGAAAATCTTTCCTCATAGTCAATTACCTTAACTTGAGAGAATCATTTGGACACAAATATGGCCTTATACTTCTCTATGATTCTTTCTGCTACATGCTTCACCTTCAAGAACCATCTCGAACCCACAACTGATCTATTTGCTAGTCTTGGGACCACTTCCCAAACATTGTTCTTCATGATGTATTTGTATTATTCCACCATTGCATAAACCAAAAATGGTTGCTTAAATACTTCCTCAAAAGAGGATGGCTCAGTTTCTACAAGCTCAGTCATTAGAGCCATGTATCTAGTGTACTTGTCAAGTGACCTTCTTTTCCTGCGCAAATTTGAAGGAGATTTCACATTCTCCCTCACATCCTCCACCAATCCAGCAACTTCCCTGGTTATTTTTATTCATTCTCTAGACGGTTATGATTGAGTGGATGTATCCATTTTTCCTCCTCACTTATCGTCCATCTGTAGCTACTCCAAAAATTCCCAAGGCTCCTCTTGAAGCTCCTGCTTTGGAGCTTGTTGTAGCGACTACAACCACCCTCCAAAATTTTGCCATTGCTTCGATTTTGGAGCCTAACTTCCATTCACAGGAGCATATCTTGCACTTCTATCAGGTATGCATGATTTAATTGATGTTTATCTTTTATTTTTTCTTGTGTTCATTTGATTTTCACTTAGAAAATTTCTATAAGTCACAAGTTGACCTCTTGCCTAAGTCTTGCACAACAGTTCTACGATTGCCTCCAAAAACTACACAATTCTTGAATCCAATATTTTCCTTTTCAATCAGAATTGTGGATTCTTGACTGGAAGTCCAACCTTGATCTTGGGAACGGTGCAGTCATGATAGGAATCCCAACACTAAGCTCAGAAACTGTGCAATTACATAATGAGCTCAAAAATTGCACAGTGCACTAAGACGGGAGTTTCCAGTTCCCCTGAACTGCGCAATCCATCCTGATGAGGTGAATGCCAAGTTTCCCTGAAAAAGAAGAAAAAATAAATAAAAAAGACATCCCCACATTCAAGGGATCTATTTTTATCATCCTGAAGGAAGCACACTCGCTATGTTTGGAAACTCTCGCCAATTATTTCTTTTCCCTTGATTTGTGGCATGCACATCATAAACCATAATTTCTCAAATCTATTTAATCGATGCCCCTAGAGCTAATTCTTACATTTGACCTTGGAATTCTAGAATTCCCAAAGATATCAAGGAACCTTTAGTGTGATCGTTGTTGCTTTTCCGAGTGAGTTTTGCACTTATCACTTTTAGTTGCATTTTCTGTCGCTTTTTTCCATTTGTCTTGCATGAGTGTTGTTTTTATTGTTTCTTTGCATGCATGTTGGTGTTTTAACATGATTTAGCATGTATAAGTGTTTCTTTAAGTTTTTGTTTTCCTTTCACAAGTGTCACATTGGTTATTGCATATTTACTCTGATGGTCGCCGTTGCAACGAATTTCCTCACCGAACTTGTTTACTTCTCATTTGTTCAATTTCTACACTTGATTTACTTTGTTTCATAAAAATTTAGTCATATCTACACTCATGCCTTCACCATCTCTCAGATCTGCTCATTTTTCATACTTCCCTTCTGTAGATCCACCTTTCCCTTGGCCAAAAATTACTTCTCCTAGTTGGGCATTGTGCAATCTAGAAGCTCAAGCTTCAATCTTGGCTTATGGAACTGCACAATGTGTAGTACTGGCTGCCCTCACTACACATTTCCTAGTGCCAGGCCTCAGCCAACCACCTTGGCCACTGATACTATGCAATGCACAGTCTCTCTAAGCTCATTTTCGAGACTGAACTGCACATTGCATAGTTTCCAGCCACAAGCTTCATTACTGACAACTGGGACTACGCAGTTCGTAGTTTCCTCAGCCATTCATACCCTCTTCCCACCTAAAATTTCATAATTCTTCCTTTTAGTTTCTCGGTGTGCTACATGAACATGTCCTGAAATTTGTTTTGCTTATAGCTGACATTTGCTTGCCATCAATGTCTTTTCTATCCCATAGGTACATCAGTGGTTAATAATATCTCCAATAGTAACATTCACAATGGCATTAAAGAGATTTTCCTCAAAGGAAACCATTGAAATCAATATTGGGGAAGCCATTGAGCAAGTCCCGGTTAACTTGCCATTTTACTTGGGCACTTAGTTATTCATATAGAAAGTATCTAAACTAACATGGAAGCAGATCAAGGATGAATTCACAAGGGACTTTTAGGAAGACTTAGAGGAACGAAAATTTTACTCATAAATATATAGACATGACTTTACAATATTGCATGTAGATATCCAACCTTCCCATGTGCAAATGTGATCAGCTAGGTTGTTTCAAACATTGATGTGGCAACCATGACACCGAACAACACCAGCTGTGAGAAGCTTGCTACGTTCCTGGTAGCAAACTTCAAACAGATGTATCATCTTCCTAAGCTAGTGAATAATGTGGAATCATTGTTCTATGCCACTCACAACTACACAAACACAAGATATAACATCAAGACTTGGGTTAAGGAGTTAACCAAGTGTAGAAAGACAACCACCCACATGTATAAGACAAAAGCACTTGGGAAAGCCTATCATATTTTGGTCATACTAGCTTGCATAATCTATGCCCAGTCATACATAGAGACCTTTCCTAAGGGGTGGTCTATCTTGTTGAACCAAATAGTGAATGAGGGGAAGGCGTTCGACTGGTCAGATATTTTGGCTCATCAACTGAGAGTTCATGCGACAAAAGTTCGCAATCCACATTAGAGAAATTTTGAGGTCTAAAATGGGCCTCCTAAGAAAAATGTACAGCAAAAATAAACATTATAAGAACCAGTAAGATTCATTATGATGATGCCAACCATGGGGGATGATTCACCATTTTTGGGGTAAAAGAGTAAAAGGATTAAAAAACAATAAAACAATAAAATTACTTTTTAAACTTGTATTTTCAACTTATCTCCTGAAGGTTTTACTCAAATTTTGAGCGGGAGTACTCGTTGGATGCAAAATTTAATTCCTCATCCAAGGATTACCCATGTTTCATATTTTTCATAGACCCTACTACACGAAAAATGAGAAATACATAAAAAAACATTATTGCAATAACGTTTTTCATAGATTTCTCATTTTTTGTGTAACATGGTCCATCAAAAGTATGAAACATGGGTACTCCTTGGATGGGAAATCAAATTATGCATCCAACGAGTGTTCCCGCTCGAAATTTGAGTAAACCCATAGGGCGATAAGTTGAAAATACAAGTTGAAAAAGTAGTTTTTTCTTTTTTTCCCTCTAAACTTTGATGATGTAATCTAATATTATTTTATTATTTTCACTGTTATTTTATAATTACCTTAGGAGGCCCATTTTAGACCTCAAAATTCCCCTAATGCGTTAGGGAGAGAAAACATGCTTCTACATGTCTGAGTACTTACTGGATGCAATTTTTGCACAAAATTATTTCCCTGGCATGAACGAGACATGGACACTGAGAAATGCTACCTTTCATATCTATTGAAAGCCACTCTCGGATTGCAATCATCATGGAGTCATGGAGAAACTTACTGATGATTTCATTGTCCCACTCTATAGATTCATATTTAAGAAGGACCCACCTTTCATGTCCCGAAAAAACTATGGAGGGGATATCAAATATCATCAATTGGCTCGCCTTACCAGACGGCACATTGATCGGAGTGTTTAGCGGGAAAAAGCCTCCACATCTTCTACTGAGATATTCCATCAACAAATTGGTCATGAAATATATTTCTTATCACCTCTCCATAGGATTGTCTGCAACACTGCATAGGACGAAGAAGGCCCCATGGAAAACTCCTCCTTTGTAGGTCAAATTATGCGAGATTAAGAATCTCAAGGTCGCGGATGCCGAAAGCAAAGACATAGTAAAATTCTAGTTTGGCACCAAGGGTTACAATCCGTATGATCCAAGGAGAATTTTCAAAGAACACTATACGAGAGTGTACGTCAACTGGGTCAACATGATATATTAGTGGCCAGAGGAGGAACCATGGAAGAAATGTTATAACGCTTCTTGAACACTTGAGCCGATCAATATGGCTATGACTTCTCAAGTTTTCCCATAGGGGGAAACAATTCTAGAAGCAACAACAACACTAACAGGCAGTGGTCTAGCGCATGAAAAAGGAAAGAGGAAGGTATCAGACAACACAGAAGAGGAAAAAAGCTGGAAAATGAAAGAAGACACTCTTACTAAGAAATTTTCTTTGGCAATCGAAGAAAATAGGGAACAAAGGCAACAAAGAAAAGAGTGGAGGAAGAGAGAGAAGAAATCCTTAGAATAAGCAGTGTAGAGAGTGCAAAGAGAAAAATAGGAGTTGAAGGAAGAATGGGAAATTAGAAGGAAAGAACAAGAGGAGATACAAAAGAAAGGAAAGGTGCCACAATAGTAGAGATGACACCTATACAGGTTGAAGAATAGGTACAGTAACATCCGACATCAGAAGGAGTGAGTGATCAGATGCAAGAACAAGAGTTTTCTCAAGAGCTTGAACAGTTGATTGAAATCACAGACATGGAAGTGTGAATGGAGCCACTAAATGAATATGTGGACTTGAAGCCCATCTCACCTCAGGCCACTGCTCTAACTCCACCACCTCTAGCTGCAGAGAGAGAATCAAGTGAGCAAGGGGAGGTGGTTCCTCTTAATGATGAACTGGTCATGGATGTGTACAATCTAAAAATAATATTTTGCAAGCGTTAAGAAAGTATTTCTTGGATGATCATGCATCACATGCGTTCATGAGAGAAAGGGTGATAGTGGTAGACACCAAAATGAATTTGAATGCCATTGCTAATGCCAGCTGGGCCTTTGCAAGAGTAGCTAGATCTAACATCCAGCTTCTGGTTTATGAGAAAAAGAAGTTAGCTCAGAACATATAGACACTTCGGCAAGATAATGAACAACTCCATGCAGAAACGCAAAGTGCACCACCCGCATAGGTCTAAGGAGATTAGAGCAACGATACTTGATGAAGTATCTAAACTTGGATACAATATGTAGGATATTTATGAGGATTTGGTAACTGTCCATATGGCAGTTTTCCACGTAAATGAATTGATAAAGCGGAGTAGAGAGTTTGTCGGAATCCCCAAGAATATACAAACTGCCATCACTTCCATGCATGAGTGGACAATGTGATACATGGACACACCAATCACACTGGTAAAGAAGATGAATCTACAGATATAGTTAGAGAAATCCATACTTCAGATGCTATTCCAAAACAACAAATAACTCACCTCTTTCATCAGAAATATTCAGGATGCATATGGGCAGGTATACGACAGATTGGATTTCATGGTGAGAACCCACCAGATCCCATCAACTGGTACAATCACCGAGGATAAGCATAAGCAGCAAGTCCAGAAGGATATTGATCAATTACTGAAGCAACTGGAGCGTGAGGCCACTCGAGAGGACATGGATATCAACAAACATAACTTGAATACCTACATTGGTGGCCTAGTTCATATTAAAACCATGTTGCACCTGACTGAAGAATATGTGAAGATTGGTTCCAAGAGATTGTACTTAGATGCATTGGAGGCAAGAGTCTTCTTCCAGCCTAACACTATCTTGTGGATTTGGGAGACCATCACATAGTACCAAGCTTGGTATGAGTACGTGACAGAGAAACACCAAGTCTAAGGTGCCCAACTTGAGTTCACCCCAACACCATCATCATATTATTTGTCTTGTTAGGTTGTCAAGTTGTCTCTACCCTATTTTGTCTTATATTTGTACGAGTGAAAATTATATTATTATTTGTAATTATTAAATGAGTGAAATTCCATGTTTCCATGATGGAATGTGAAGATTCATATGTAATGTGAGGAGTCGAAGAGTCACCAAGGGGTCATGCCAAGAGTCACCCCCCTTTCGGTTATAAATACATCCTCATAAATCTTATTATGGGATTTTAGGAGCCAAGATTTTGGCTAGGCTTAGGCTTAGAGAAGGCTTGGGAGTTTTTTTTCAGCCTTGACTTCTCCATAGTGTAGAGGGAGTATACTTCTTTAGGAGGAGCAAGTGTTTTTTACTTCACGTTCCACTCTCGAGGCAAGTGGTTCATCATGTTGTATGTATGAATGGAAATTTCACTTATACATATAATCATAGCCGACACGTCTTCATGCATATATTGTAAATGTATTTGGAATAATATGGTTATGTTTGCGATGCACGTTTTTTAATTTATGCATATTCTTATGAACTATTTCATTTTCATTTGTATGAACCATGTTGAATGTGTGCTTATTATTTAATATTCCACCTTTAAATTGTGGACTATTCTGCTTATTAGTCTGTGTGATTTCTTTTAAGATCGTGTGTTCCTTTTAAGTTGTGTACTATTATAGGTTTCCAAGGGGTACACATCCTCCCCCCTTTTGCTATTAGAACCACTCATGCATCATATTGACTTTCCACATGGTCACACGCTTTCTTTAACCAAAGAAATTGTACCCAATTCTATGCGTTTTGCAATCCAAGGCATATCATTAAGCACCCCACTGTTTGGAATCTTACTCCAAATGGTGTGAGGTCTTATTGGGACTTCATATTGGGGAGATCCCCTGAATGTTGGCGGATCCAACACCGTCAAAATTTATGGCTCTAGAAGGAGGGCGAGATGACAATTTGAGCCCTTGAAGTATGTTTTGAATTTCTGCACTCATTTTTATGACTTCTTCCCAAATCATACACTCGAAATGATTTTCTAGAAAACTCAATTTTCAAGTGTCGGTGGATATCATCAATGACTTGTTGCATCTCAAATTCAATGGCAAAGGTGAAACAACCATCACTGAGCATACATATTGTTTTCTTCAATTTTGCACAAAGTGCAACATCCCACTGGAGAATGTTGGCTATTGGTTGTTACTTTTCACGTTCGAAGGGTGTGTAAGAAAATGGTGTTACACATTGGTCGATGCCTCTATCCACCCTTTTCGAACAATTTGTCGTAGAATTGTTTCACACTTTTGATGAATTTGACTATAAAATTCTTTGTGATAGAATTTTAGAATTGCAAAAATCACTAGAAGAATCTCTACACCATTTTCTTAATCATTTCCTACATCTCTGTTTTGAATTTCCAGAATATGAAGTTGATTGAGATTACTTAACCAAAATATTTTTACATCTGTTTCATATTTCACTTACTCTGCATGAGTTACGATCGCTTAAATCAAACACAACGAACCTTGCGCGTAAAGCTTCTAAATCTGTCTTGGAAAAATGTGTTATTTCAAGAAACCTCCCATACGATTTTCGTCTAACAACTTTAATACCACTTTATGTGGTGGAAAATTTTGTTTCAGAATTTTGTTTTAGGACCAACATCCTTTCCCCACCCACATGCTCACGATCCCTGCGCAGTTTTGTACTACAAGCTTGGTGAGTGTGTTGAATAGTTTTCTCCTCATCCTCCACCCTTTGGTCCCTTTGATCCTCCTAATTGCGAGTTTGTGTGTTTTTTTGTTCAAAATAATTCCTTTGATGTTTATGAGGATTAGGTATTGGATGGAGTTGATGTTGTGTAGCCAAAATGCGATGTCATTTATGATGAGTATGTAGTGGAGCTTGTTATTGGACAAGAATCTGCGATCAAGGATGACCCTCTTCCTTCCGCATCTCTTCCGCATTATCTTGACATTGTCCATGATTATGTCATTCCAGTTGAATCATGTGAAACTTTAGTCTCTGACACTATTAATACTTCCAATCATTCACAGAATTAGTGGAATGACAATTTTTCATTTAAATTCAGAGAGGATGAATCTTATATCACTGATCTTCCCAACATCTAACTTACCTTTCTGGAAACATATATGGTGAAATTTATCATTTTTCATCTTCCCCTCTATATGATTCATAAAATAATGAGGATACCTCTGTTTGAGATCTCGAAATTTCTGATCGTGGCTGTCGTGAAATTTTCATTATTTTAGCTGGTCACGATTCTAATCTTCGTGTTATTTATTTTTCCAAGCCACCGATCTTCGATGATCTATATTTTGATGAGTTGGATCTTCCTCAAGATGTCGAGGCACTTCACCCGAAGCTGATGGTTATGTTAGGTTCTCATAGCTTTGATGACCGTTTCACCTCTAACCAGAAGAATTTTTCCAATCTCTTGAGGATCCTCATCACTCTCCTGTATATGTTGAAAATCCTTATGATTTACAATTTTCGCATCCTCCATCTGTTCTTCATGATCCTATCGCTCAATCGTTGGAGGAGTCATAGTTGGCAAGCACCATGGAGAAATGAAAGTTTTCTTCTTTCTTTATGTTTGCTCGCCTTCATGGTTCAAAATTTTGTGTTTGCAAGTCTTCGATTCATGATGTATCACGATACCATGATATGTTCACATAATGTTTACCATGTGCTTTTTTCCATTTCTTTTCTGCGTGCACATTCAAACTTTGAACATTTTGGGTTGTAATGTATTATCTTTATTGGATGTTTTTATGCATGTATATCCTTCTTTTCTTGGATTCCCTCACCTACGTAGGCCTACCAATGTGCTAGTGGCTGCATTGGAAGTATCACTTTAAGTGATCGAGCCTACTTTTTCTTAGGTTAGGAGTAGGAGTAGTGTTTTCTTTTCATATATTCTTTGCTTTGATTTTCTTTCATGCATTTGTTTTAATTTTTCTTCTTTCCTTTGTTTTTTGTGTTTTCAGTCTTAGGTTAGTTTCCACATGAAACCATGTTTGGCTTCTGAAGTAAGCATGGTGAAATACAAGAGGAAATTTTTTCTTCTACCAACATTTGGTTTTCTGGATTTTCCCTCTCTTTGCATGAATCTTGCTGTTTTGTTTTGGTTGATTATACTCAGACGGAAAATACGCTCCATATTGGAGAGATTCAGGGTGAAATCATGATGTTTGGGTTTTAACTGGTTCCTCCTACTTTAATCGGCTTTCTTATATATTTGGTTAATCCTTGTCACTCTATTCTAGTAGAATAAGGAGGGGAGGAAAGCCTTTAATAAGTATGTCAGAGGTGTACGTAAACATACTTATATGAAGAAAAAACCTCTTTTTCTCTCAATAAGTCAGGACCCCTCTTCTGCCCCATGAAATAAATAAGTGTTGATGCACATTTCTTTGAAAAATAAAAATTTGAAGAAAAAAAAAATGAAATAAAGGGCAAAAGAAGAGAGAGGATTCCTACACAGAGAGGTGAAGCAAGAAAATAGATCGGGGTACTGTCCAGGCTCCCTGGTAGTGGAGAAATGTTTTTGTTTATGAAGTGACTCTGTTGGATTACTGTCTAGGCCTGCTGGCAGCTGAGCAACACCAAAGATGAAAATAAAGACTAACAATTTTATTTTATGTGTGCATCTAAATACTCCTCATTCCCAATTGAAACAAATTAGTGTGACTTGGCATGGTTAGTGTTCCATTGATGAAGAGTACGGAAGGGGATATGTCTTTAAATTAGACTAAGTGAGGGAGATGTGATAATCAATGAATTGAACAATACTTCCAAAAGGGTGAGATCTAGTTTTACATGATGACAAGATTCATTCAGAGAGCTGGAGTTATACAATTGTGTCGCTAATGTTGTAGCGACTACAACCACCCTTCAAAAATTTCAATTGCTTAGATTTTGGAGCATAACTTCCCTTCACAGGAGCATACCTTTCAATGCTACCAGGTATGTGTGCTTTGATTGATTTTTACCTTTCAGTTTTTCTTGTGTCCATTTGCTTTTCACTTAGAAAATTTCTCTAAGTCACAAGCTGACCTCTTGCTTAAGTGTTGCACAGTAGTTCAGGGCTTTCCCCCAGAAACTGCACAAGCCAGTATTGTCCTTGTAAATAAGAATTGCACAGTATTGACTGGAAGCCCAAAATTGAGGTTGGGAACTGTGAATTCATGACATAAAGCCCAACATTAAGATCATATACTGCGCAATCACACACTGAGCTCAGAAACTACATAGTGCACTAAGCCGGAATTTTCCAGTTCCCCTGAACTATGCAATCCATCTTGGTGAAGTGCATGCCAAGTTTCCCCAGAAAAAGTAGAAAAGAAAAAAGTGAAAAACATCCCTAAAATCTAGGGATCTATTTTTAGCAACCTGAAGGAAGCACACTTGCTATTTTTGTAAATTGTCACCAAGTGTTGCTTTTCCCTTGATTTGTTGCATGCATGTCATAAACCATAATTTCTCAAATCTATTTAATAGATGCCCCTATATCTCATTCTTACATTTGATATTGGAGGTCTAGCATTCCTGAGGAGATCAAGGAACATTCAGTGCGATTGTCGTTGCTTTTTTAGGTGAGATTTGCACTTAACACTTTTAGTTGTGTTTTCTGTCGCTTTTTTTCTGTTTGGATTGCATGAGTGTTGTTTTTCTTGTTTCTTTGCATGACCACTAGATTTTTAACATGATTTAGCATGTATAAGTTTTGTTTTAAGTTTTTTTTTTCCTTTAACAAGTGTAGCATTAGCTTTTGCATTTTTGCACCAATTTTCGCCGTTGCGGAGACTCTCCTCACTGATCTCGTTTATGTCTCATTTGTTCAGTTTATGAACTTGATTTAATTTGTCTCATCAACACTTATTTATATCCTCACTCATGCCTTCACCATCTCTCAGATGTGCTCATTTTTCATACTTCCCTTGTGCAGATCCACCTTTCCCTTCGCCATAACTTACTTTGCCTAGCTCAACATTATGCAATATAGAAGCTCAATATTCAACCTTGGCTTATGGAACTGTGTATAATGGTTTTCGTCATTATGCATTGTGTAGTGTCAGGACTCAACCAGCCACCTTTTCCACTGAGACTGCGCAATGCACAATATCTCCAGGATTACTTCTTAGGCTAAATTGCGCATTGCGTAGTTTCTTGCCACAAGCTTCATCACTGACTGCTGGGATTGCAAAGTGTGCAATTTACCCTTCCAGTCAAACCCTCTTCCCACCAAAAATTGTGCAATCACTCCTTTCAGTTACCCAGTGTGATGCATGAACATGTCCTGAAAATTGTTTTGCTTATAGCTGACATTTTCTTTCCATCAATGTCTTTTCTGTCCCACTGGTACAATAGTTATTAAGCATCTCTCCAACATTAACATTCAAAATGGAATCAAATAGAGCCACCTCAAGTGAAACCATTGAAATTAGTACTGGGGAAGTCATCGAGAAAGTACCAATTAACTTTCCAGTTTACTCGGACACTCAATTGTTCATAGAGAAAGGATCTAAAATGACATGGCAACAGATCAAGGATAAATTCACAAAGGAATTTCAGGAAAATCTACAGGGCCGACATGTGTATATCCGTATTATGCAGTCACGACTTTACAATATTGCATGTAGATATCTAGCCTTCCCATGTGCAAATGTGATCAGTTGGGTTGTTTTAAACATTGATGTGGAAACCATGACATTGAACCACATTAGCGGTGATAAGCTTGTTACGTTCTTAGCAACAAACTTCAAACATATGTATCATCTTCCTAAGACAGTGAAGAACATGGACACATTGTTTTATGCCACTTACAACTACACAAACACGAGAGATATCATGAGGAGTTGGGTCAAGGAGTCAACCAAGTTTAGACAGAAAACCACCCACATGTATAAGACAAAATCACTTAGGAAATTCTATCAGCGTTTGGTCATACTAGCTTGTAGAATCTATGGGAAATCAGACATAAAGACCTTTCATGAAGGGTGGGCTATCTTGTTGAACTAGGTAGTGAATGAGGGAATATGTTCAACTGGTCATATATTTTGGCTCATCGACTGAGAGTCCATGTGACAAAAGCTCACAATCCACCTAAGGGTGAGAAATCATGCTTTTACATGTTTTCATACTTACTATATGAAATCTATGCACAAAAGCAATTCCTTGGCATGCAATGGACATGGATACCTAGAAACACTGCCATTCATATCTATTGCAAGCTACTCTTGGATTGTAGTCATCGAGGAGTCATGGAGAAACTTACTGATCATTTCATTGTCCCGCTCTACAGGATCATCTTTCAGGGGGACCCACGTTGCATGTCCCAGGAAACTATGGAGGCGATATTAGAGATCACCGATTGGTTCACCTTACCATATGGAACATTGATCGGAGTTTTCAGCGGGCAGAAGCCACCACATCTTCTTCCTAGATATGCCACTAAAAAATTGGTCATGCAAGATATTACTTATCACCTCTCCACAGAATTGCTAGCAACACTGAATAAGATGAAGAAGGTCCCATGGACAAATTTTCATTTTCAAGTTATATTATACGAGATTTATAATCTCAAGGCCACAGATGCTGAAAGAAAATACATGGTAAAATTCGAGTTCGACACTAATATTTACAATCTGTATGATTTGAGGGGAATTTGCAAAGAACAGTATGTGAGAGTGTACTTCAACTGGCCAGAGGAGGAACCATGGAAGAACTATTCTAACTCTTCCCGACCACTTTATCTAATAAGTACGACTGAGACTACTCAAGTTGTCTCGTAGGCGGTAGCAGTTTTGGAAGCAACAAAAACAACAACAGCCAACGGTTCGGCGCATGAAAAAGGAAATAGGAAAGTATCAGACAACATAGAAGATGAACAAATATGGAAAATTAAAGAAGACCCTCTTACTAAGAAAGTAGCTTTAGAAATCAAAGCAAAGAGGGAAAAAAGGCAACAAAGAGCAGAGTGGAGGAAGAGAGAGAATAAATCCTTAGAATAAATAGTGCAGAGAGTGCAAAGAGCATAATAGGTACTAAAGGAAGAACAAAATATTAGTAGGAAAGAACAAGAGGAGAGACATAATAAAGAAGAGGAAGAAAGGCAAGGTGCCACAACAACATAAACGACACTTATGCAGGTTGAAAAACATGTACAAGATCAGTCGACATCAGAAGGATTGAGTGAACAGATGCAAGAACAAGAATTTGCTCAAGAGATTGAACAATTGATTGAAATCATGGACATAGAAGTGGGGACTGGAGCCACTTAATGAAGATGTGGACCTAATTCCAAACACACCTCAGGCCACCGCTCCGACTCTAACACCTCTAGCGGTAAGCAAGCATCGAGTGAGGAAGGGGAGGTGATTCCCCTTGATGATGATCTGGTTATGGATGTGTACAATATATCATTTGATGATTTGAAGAAGAAGAATTTTCTGGATGATCATACATCACATGTGTTCATGAGAGAAAGGGTGAATGTGGAAAAAACCAGCAACAATCCAAATTCATGATTGGTGATACCAATTGGGCCTTTGCAGGAGTAGCTAGATCTAACACCCAATGTTTGGTGGTCGAGAAAAAATAGTTAGCGCAAAACATACAAGCACTTCGGCAAGAGAATGAAAAACTTCGTGTAGCAGTGCAAAGTGCACCACCCACACAGGTCTACCTTGAGGAGATTAGAGCAACAATACTTTTTGAAGTATATGCACTTGGATACACTATGAGAGATATTTATGAGGAGTTGGGAACCGTACAAAAGGTAGTTTTACACTTGAATGAATTGCTACGGTAGAGCAGAGAGTTTGTTAGAATCCTCAAGAATATTCAAACTTATATCACTACCATGCAAGAGTGGACAATGCGATACAAGGCCACACCACTCACATTGGTAAAGAAGATGAAGCCACAGGAAGAGTTAGAGAAAGCCAAAGTTTAGATGCTAATCCAGAAAAAAAGAAACTCAGCTCATTCATCAGAATCATTTAGGCCACATATATACGGATATACGACAACTTGGATTTCATGGTGAGAACCCACCGGATCCCATCAATTGGTACACTCACCGAGGTTAAATGCAAACAACAAGTCCGACAGGAGATTGATCAATACCTGAAGTAGCTGAAGCAGAAGGCCACTCGAGAGGAGATGGAGATAAACATACAGACTTTTCATACCAACATTGGTGGCAAGGTTCAAATTAAAACCATGTTGCACCTTATTGAAGAAGATGTGAAGTCTGGTTCCAAGAGTTTTCACCCAAATGCATTAGAGGCAAGAGTTCACTTCCAGCCTAACACTATATCGTGGTTTGGGTAGACCATCACACAGTACCAATATTGGTATGAGTACATGACTGAGAGACACCAAGTCCAAGGTGCCTAGCTGGACTTCACCCCAACACCAACATCATAGTATTTTTCCTTGTTAGGCTGTCAAGTTTTCTCTACTCTATTTTGTATTATATGGGTACGAGTGGAAATTGCAATATTATTTGTAATTATTAAGTGAGTGAAATTACATGTGTCCATGATGGAATGTGAAGAGTCATATTTAATGTGAGGAGTCATGAGGGGAGTTGAAGAGTCACCAAGGGTCATGCCAAGGATCACCCCACTTTTGGTTATAAAAACATCCTCATTAATGGGATTTTGGGAGCCAAGCTTTTGGCAGGGCTTACTTAGAGAAGGCTTGGGAGTTTTGTGTTATCCTTGGCTTATCCGTAGCATAGAGGGAGTATACTTCTTTGGGAGGAGAAAGTGTTTTTGTCTTCATGTTCCACTATTGGGGCAGGTGGTTCGTCATGTTGTATGTATGAATGGAACTTTCACTTATATATATAATTAGATCTGACACGTAATCATACATATATTGTAAATGTAGTTGGACTAATCTAGTTATGTTTATGATGTATGTTGTTTAACTTACGCATATGCTTATGAACTATTTCATTTTCATTTGTACGAATCATGTTGAATGTGTGCTTATGTTTTAATATGTCACCTTTAACTTGTGGACTATTATGCTTGTTAGTTTGTGTGATGTCTTTTTAGCTCGGGTGTTCCTTTCAAGCTACGTACTATTACACACTTCCAAGGGGTACACTTCCTTCCCCCTTTTGTTGCTAGAACTGCTCATGCATCATATTGACTTTCCACAGGGTCACACACTTTCTTTAACAAAATATGTCGTGCACAACTCTATGTGTTTTTAAATCCAAGGCATATCATTAAACACCCCACTGTTGGGACTCCTGCTGCAAATGGTGTGAGTTCTAGTTGGTACTTCATAGTGGGAGATCCCATGAATGTTGGAGGATCCAACACTGTCAACAGAGCTAAAATATCCTCTTTTGGTGGGATTTCAAGCTACCTCCCAAGAGAGCACCTCATCTCTTTCTCCTCATCAAACTTTTCATCCCTTATCCCAACTGTTAGTCTGAGGGAAGGTAAGTACACTCAGTAATTGTGTTCATTTTTATTGTAACCCACAAAAACTACCATCTCTGCTGGCAGCTGAAGTTTCTTCCTTCAATATTTGGAGAAATGGCAGTAAATAGAGGCTCCAAAAATTCTAAAGTGAGACACATCTGACTTTCTCCCAGAGAAAGCCTCCTCCAGTGTAATCATACCAATAATCTTATGAGGACTCTAGTTCTGCACGCAGACCGTTGTGTTGCATGCCTCTTCCTACAAATGTAATGTCAGGCCTAATTCATGTAGCATAACTCTCGCAGCTCCCACAATGTTATTATTTTTTCTCTCAGTTACTCCATTGTGTTGTGGGTTGTGGGGTGTTGTCAGATCTCTTCTAATTCCTTCTTTCACATAGAAATCCTTCAGGTCATTTGAAACATAATCACCTCCATTTTTTCTCCTGAGATCCTTCACCTTATTTCTGGTCTCTTTCTCAACTAGAACCTTGAATTTTACAAACTTTGAGATTGTCTCATCCTTCTTCCGCATGAAGAATAACCAACACTTCCTTCAGAAATCATTAATAAAAAAACAAAATATTTATGTCTGGCAGTGGAGGCTGTTGAGAATGGTCCATAAATATTATAGTGAACTCTTTCCAAGATTGCATGTGCTTCATTGTCTCTATCATGGAATGTGGATTTTACATACTTCCCCAAGGTACAACCCTTGTAGACATCTTGCTGCTCAAGTGATCCTTTAGGGAGGTCAGTGGTTACTTTATGCATAATCTTCAAGGAACCATGATGAAAATGGACCAATCTACTTTTCTAGAGCTCACTGACATCATGAATTTTCACTTTCTTTGCCTTACTTCTTAATGCAACACAAACTTCCACATCAAGTTTATTGGTAGGTTCTTCACACGAACCCAGATCTATTTCACTTGTACAATGGCTATGTGTCTCATGAATTCTTTCCCTTTCCAAAACTGTTATAGAGATGAGCTTCTTCTTTAGGCCTGGTACAAACATGAAATATTTTAGGCAAACAGGGGATCCCAACTCCCTCTTAAAGTTTATTGTACCAATCTCGGTAGCATTGTGCCTTCCATTGTACCGAAGCTCAATATGCATATGGAGATATTTCTCCTCTAGGTCACTGAAAAAATCTCTACACACTGTCATTTGGAACGAGGCACTTGATTCCAAGTACCACACACTCCCCATCACAGTGTTTGTCATGCACGCGATAACGGTGAAGTCTAGATAAAACTATGAAGCCAAAGCTTCAACTGCTGCTCCTTATGAGTTATTATTGCTATAATTTTTGTGTGAACACTTTGTAGCATAGTGACCGAATTCATGACAATCAAAGCAATTTATTTTGGACAAGTCTTTCTTCTTACCCACTTGGTTGGATTCTGGTTTTGTATGAGACTTCTCCCCTTTTCCCTTCTTTCCATTTCCAACCAATGCAAAATTTTCTTCATCCTCTCCCTTGGATAAAATTCCATCTCTGGTATTTCGCCTGATCTCTTCTTGTACCAGATCATACCATAAGCGTTCCCAATTCGGTAATTTCTCCCTCCCATTCACCAAGTCCTGGTAGTTATGCCAACTTTTGGGAAGTCTTAGAAGAGCTAGGCTCACCAGGTCATATTTTGCAACATTCAGAAAAACCCCTCCAATCTCATTGCGCACTTGTGTAAATATGCTTGGATACTGTAGAGTAGTTTCATTCTTCTGCATCTTGATATTTCAAAGTTTGTCTTTGAGGGCTGACTTTCTATGGTCAATTCGTTTCTCAAATAGCTATGTTAGTGCATTCCACATTGCAAAAGGAGTTTCTTTCCCAAGAATATTTGAGACAATGTCATCTCGCACTCCGTCCAAGATTATTATCCTCGCATTGGCTACATATTTCTTCCATTATGTAGAAATTAGGGTGTATATTTGCAACTACTCATGAAATTTTAATCAAAATCACAAGACACAAACCTACTCTACTACTCTACGGAAAGTAGTTCACAATCTAGATTAAAAATATTAGACATGAAATAAGAAATCACACACATGAAAATATTATTTTTCATGGGGAAAGTAATCTACTAAAAACCCCAATGCCTTCTTGCATTAATCTGATGAATAGAGATGTATTACAATTTCTTTTCTCAACTGAGAACAACTTGTAAGTGCATAACCTATCTCTTTGCTCACTGAGAAGCTTTGACCGGAGCTAGTATTTCCTTGTGTTGTTCCTTGAGATATTAGGCTCCTATTATTTAGGAATTTCTCCAAAATGGATTACACAATTCCTTAGGTTGATCATTTGACTACACGTAACACTTGTACACTCAAGACTAGTCTACAACTGATGTTACATTGCCTTGGAATCTCCACCAAGCCCGAGGAACTCTAATTATATTCATGCACTAGCTATTTTGGGTTGACTGATTAGTTAACTGGATTATCACCGTGTTTTACTGAAGTCCCATTGCTTAACTAATATTCCACTAGTTCCTTCAACAATTAGAACTATTTTAACTGAAAACAACCTGAGATAATTGACCTTGATTGATACAAATTAGAAATCACACATGCTTAGCTGAAATCTAATTCCTCCAACTCAAATTTACTAAGTAAATTGGGTGACACAAGCCATGTCACACAAGTTAAATTCATCCAAGTTGTCTGTTGATGTGGAGATTCAAATTTTCTCAATTTAATCAAGGAAAAATCAAATTGAGAATTTCTTGCTGCATTTTTCAACACATTAGGAAAGCTTCTGGGAATCAAATGATCCTGGATTTGGAATGTTTGTCTTTCATTTTCCAACAATTCATTGTCATGAAGCACTGCCTCCACGCAATCCTTCCATGCAATGAAATTTGAGCTGCCTTTCAAGGCATAATCTAATCTCAGCCCGTTTAAGGTCATTTTGCCAACTCTGAAGAGATCTTGCTATACTGAAGCTGTGAATTCAAACCTCATAAGAAACAAATTTGAAATTCCTGTCCCAATTTGAATCCAACTTTGATACCATGTAGAAATATGGTGATATAATTGTAACTGATCAAGAATTTTAATCTAAAATCAAGAGACACAATTCTACTCTACTGATCTGTGAAATTTAATTCATGATTTAGAACAACATTCACAAACATGCAATAAGAAAAAACACACATGGAAAATATTTTTATAGGGGAACCCAACTAGTAAAAACCCATCAAACCTATTTGCATTAATTAGATGAATAAATAATGTATAAAAATTTCTTTCCCGCTTTGAGCACAACCTGTAAGTGAATAACCTATCTCAATACTTAATGAGAAGCTCTGACCCAGACTTAGTCAATTTCTTCCTTTGCTTGAACCTCTATTTCCTTGTGCAAATCCTAATGATTTAGCCCCTATTTTTTAGGAATTTTCCTCCAATTGATTGCGCAATTCCCAAGGATTGATCATATGACTGCATGCAACACATGTACACTCAAACTAGTTTACAATTTCTTGTTACACTACGTTGGAATCTCCACCACTGCTGAGGAACTAAAATTCCTTGCATGAACTAGCTATTTTGAGATGATTGATCAGTTAAATGGATGAAAACTGAGTTATAATGTTGCCCCCCTACACAACTGAACTTCCACTAGTTCCATTAACTGTTCGAACCGGTTTAACTAAACACAACTAGAAATAACTGACGTGGATTACTAAATTTAGAAATCACACATGCTTAACTAAACTCCAAGCCCTATAACTCGAATTTATTGAGATAAGTAAGTGACAAGAGCCATGTCACACAAGTTAACTGCCTCCAAGTTGTCTACTGATGTGGAAATTTGAATTTTCACAATTTGACCAAGGCAAAGTCAAAATGAGCCTTTCCTGCTACACTTCTCAACATATGGGAGCGAAGGTTTCTTCAAAGTCAACTCCTTAAATTTTGAGAGTAACCATTGCACACCAAAATTGCCTTGTTTATGATGTTATTCCATTCTTCATTCATCTTGTTCTTGAACACCAACTTGGTTCCAATGATATTATTTTCCTTGGGATGAGGCACTAGCTCCCATGTTCCATTCTTTTTGTTTTGATGCATCTCTTCTTCCATTGCTTTTATCCAATGAGGATCCTTACTCGCTTGAGTGAAATTCTTTAGTTCTATCGTGGATAGTAGGAAAATTTCATTCCTTTTTGGTGTATTTTTCATCTTTCTTCAAGTTTTTATTCCATCGTCTACATCACCGATAATTTTATGTTATTGATTTTCCTGCTCCTTTTATTTCTTTACAGTATCTTCTTCTAAATATCCAAGAATAATATCTTCTCCATTGACTTAATATTCTTTTTTATGAAGAAACCCATCAATATTTAGATCATTACTTTCAATTTCCTTTCGTAATTGATTGTTGTAGCATTTGTAGGCCTTACTTCTTGTAGGATATCCACGAAATATTACTTCATCAACTCAAGAATGAACTTCCTGGTGAATCATCATTGATCTTCATTAAACATTTACTTCCAAATATTATGAAATATTTCACTGAAGCATGTCTTTATTTCCATAATTCATATGGAGTTTTGTCACTATTCACTCACAGTTGTTCCCTCTTCATAGTATATACAACTGCTCCAACTTCTTCTCTCCAAAATTTAGGTTGTAAATTAGATGCTAATAGCATTGTTCTTGCAATCTCTTGTACAAATATGTTCTTTCTTTCAACCACTCCATTTTGTTTTGGAGTCCTAGAAATAGATAGGTCCCTCTTGATTCCATGTTTTTCATAGAATTCATTGAATTCCCCTGAAGTGAATTCACCACCTCTATCTGTCCTTAAATATTTTTATTTTTGACTCACTTCCATTTTCAACTGTCGCTTTGAAGGTTTTAAAACATTCTAGTGCTTTTGAATTATATATTATAGAAAATACCCACATCATTCTAGTATAGTCATCTAGGAATAATATAAAGTACCTTTATCCTTGAAGAGATGGAGTTTTGGTTGGCCTGCACATATTTGCATGAATGATTTCTAAATGATTTTATGATGAGCATTCCTTTGTCTTGAAGTTGGTCCTTGTTTTATTTCTATGCTAACATGGTGCGCATATAGTCTTTTTAGGTTTTGAAATTATGAGAATGCCTCTCACTGCTTGAGTTTTTTTTATCTTCACCAAATTTTCAAAGTTTAGATGCCCTAATCGCTTGTGCCATAACCACATTTCATCTACACGACTCATGTAACAATTTTCTTCTTGAATTTCACTGAGAATGTATACATTATCTATTGTTCTTACTCCTTTTACCACAAGTTTTTCTTAAAGAATACCTTCTTATTTCACAATCATTGACACTAAAAATGCTATCATGCCCTTGGTCACAAATTTGGATTATGCTTAGAATATTGTGCTTGATTCCTTTAACAAATAGAGCATTTTGTGCTTTTCCTTTATCATTTACGAGACTCAATGTGCCTTTTCAAAAAATTTTAGCATATCCACTTCCAAAAGTGACATTTACATCCTTCTTGTTTAGTGAGCTGAACTTCTTTTGAGTACCAGTCATGTGTGTAGAACATCTATTGTCTACAAAACACTTTTTTTTCCTCGTTTTGTGCACACAAATCAAGGTCACACGTTTCAGGAGTGGGTTCTCTAGTCTCCCTTCTCCATATTTTTTGTATTGGTTCTAGTGGATAATTTTGTTTCTCATGACCTAGATTATTATATTTGGAGAATTCTAGACTATACTTTGAAAGAGGAGAAAATTAATTTTAAGTCCTAGCCTAATTTTGTCTTGCTGAATCAATATAATTATTCTGGTAATCATTCCCATACTTTCTCAAGTCAACATTATTACCTCCACAAGCCTTGAAATTCTTAGATTGATGACCAAATTTTTTACAAATGAAACAACAACCAAGGAAAATAGTTTGATACTTGTTGATATAAGATTGGATTGATGTCACATTTTTTTCTGGATAAAACAACTTCTCATTCCTTGGATTGCAAGGAGCTCCCTTTGCATGTTAAATTTATTCTCACTTCTTGGATGATTTTGAAGACCATCAACATAGGTTCTTGGTTCTTCTTCATGATGGACACTCATGTTCTTCTTTGAGTTAGATGGTTCACTTGTATAACCAAGTCATGATTTGTCATGTTGTGTTATTTGAGTTCTAAGAATGACATCTAGGGTTTGAGACTTTTCAAATACTTGTTGACCTTATACAATTCCCATTTTATAGAGACAAATTCATCTTCTATTTTTTCACAAGTCTCTTCCTTATCTCTTAGCTTGTTGTTCAATATTTCTTTTATCCTCTTTTATTTTTGAGAGAGATGATTTCTTGTGATAATATTTCATTCTTTTTTCTTATTTTTTCATTCTTTTCCATGGAACTAATCATCAGTTCATCCACATTTCATTCTTCTTCTTCAAGTTTATTTATGTAATCTATGAAGGCCATAAATAATACTTCTTCGCTTCCCGCATAATCATCATCTTCATCAAAATCGTCACTATCTTTCTTGGAGAAGAAATTCCTTTTGATTGAGTCTTTCTTATTGAATATTTTCTTAGGTTCATCTTCATCACAACCATCACTATCTTGCTTAGAGAAAAAATTCTTTTTGTTTGAACCTTTCTTTTTGAAAGACCTTTTAGGTTCATCTTCATCACCATTGTCATCCTTTAAAGGACACTTTCCAACATAATGTCCCATTTTCTCACATTTAAAACAAATGAGACGATACTTACCTTTGAGTTTGGATCCTTTCTTCAGCTTCTTGACAAATTGCGCCAATTCTATTTCAGTATTAGAATCATCAATGTTTTAATCACAACTCCTCCCCTTCCTTGATGTTTTATATGGTTTGAAAGCATATTATTTGTGAGTTGAGTTTCTTGTTCTCATTTCATATGAAATAATAATTCCATGAAGCTCATTGAATTTCAAGTCATCCAAGTCTTTCAATTATTCTATGGCACCAACTTTGGAATCAAAACAATATGGTAGTGATCTTGGAATTTTTTGGACTATTGTCTTCTCTTTGATATCTTCACCTAGTCCTTTGAGAGAATTTATGACTTCATCTACCCATAGAAAGTAAGGAACGATGTATTTTTCTTCAGCCATTTTGAGACTTTCAAAATATCTTCTAAAAGTTTGAAGCTTTTCCATTTTGTTTGTATCATCTCCTTCATATATGCTAATGATCTTTTCCCACATTCCTTTAGTTGTTTTAATGTGCATCACTTTAGTGAATTCTAAATCGAATAGATCACTTACTATAAAATTCAAAGCTTTTTCATTCTCCACATAGGCCTTTTTCCCATCCGGATTTGTTGGAAGAGGAGATGGGATCTTGTATCCATCTGTCACAATTTTCCAAACTTAGAATCCAAGAGACATTAAATATAATTCCATTGTGACTTTCCAAAAATTAAAATTTGTTCCATCAAAATCGAGAACCCTAGAATCCTTACTTCCCTTTCTGATTAAAAAATCCTTATTCCTGCTATTAAGTTGTTCTTTGAATAAGTTAGCCCTGATACCAATTGTTGGAAATAATTGGGGGGGGGGGGGTGTATCCATGATTAATCAATATTTATTTCAATTTTTATTTTATGCCAGTTAATATATTTTTTTCACAAAATGAACCAGAACATAATAGTTAAAAAAATAATAATTTTATTAATCAAAATGATGAGGACTCCAATCCTCTTATTTAAAAAATTAGGCTCCAAGATGTAAAAAAATATCTTTGATTTTTCAAGGCCCTAACCTTGAACAAACCCAAGCTCCTACTTGGTCAAAATGAGGACTCCACTCCTCTCAACATCTTCCAAGCTCCAAATTGATCAAAAATCAAGAATCCAATCCTTTGAACTCCAAGATCCAATTTGATCAACTAAAAAAAACGTAAGTAGTAATTACTTAAAAGTATTAAACATTATACCAGGAATGTTTCAATGATAACTTCAAAGGGTGTCTACAACGATGCTTCAACAAGCCTCCAATGAAAGTTCCAAAAAATCTTCAAAGTGTACTCCAACAAGATGAATTCAATGAGAATTAAATAATTCTCCAAGATGCTCCAAGGATAGCCCAAAGTATCTTTAATATTTCTTCAAAAGATGCCTTCATAACAAATCCATAAAATAAAATCAACAATGTTGTAAGATGTATTCAACAAATTCTTCTAGACTTACCAATCAAACTAGTACGGGTCCTATGAGGGGATCCTATAGGGAAACTACTAGATCAAGGGGAACAATGGAGTGATAGCCCATTGTCACCTCAACTAAGGTTTCGTGCTATTTAAGGACTTTCAATGATGGGAGGAGACCCGATATGGTAAGGATCATGATGATTAATGTATCAATGATAGGATGAAAGGTGATCCTGAAAGCCTATTCATAAGAGAGGCTCAAATATATAGATTTATTTCTTAGAAATCAAGGTGAAAGGATATCTAGGAAGGGCTAGGAGGATTCCTAGGACATGGTTTGAAGATATGACTCACAAAGGATATTTATAGCCCTAAGAATCCCCATGGAAAATTATTTTCTAAATGACCTTTGAAGGATTAGCTTCAATAAGAAGTGGGACCACATGAGACCAAGTAGACCCAAAATTAGGTCAAGGGGATGCAATTTATCAACCAAGGGTGTGCAAGACCTAATTGAAGAGGATAAAGGGATCAATGGAGAAATTTTATTTGAACCTGATGCAATGATCCCAATGAGATCACTAGCCAAAGGGAACCAAGAGAAAGAATCAATATCAGAGCTAGGGCTTGAAATATCTCAAGATCCCACAACAGAAATTGCTTCAAACTTGGAAGGCACCTAGGAGACACACCAACGTAGTAGAGGGAAAGAGATTGAAATTTTTGGAGGCTAGGTCTAGAAAGAAAGAGAAAAGGTGAGAAAATTATGCTTTAAGGTGGTCACTTATGGAGGATCAGTGCCTAATCCTTGGGATAAATGGATTCAAGAAGATTCTAATACTTGGGATGATTTCACTTAGCCAAGGAGGTCTTTAGAATAATTTTACATGGCAATTAGGGCATGGGACAATTTCTCAAAGTCTTTACACTTCGATACAAAATATATATGATGACTTATAGAGATAAAATCTAGAAAAAAACATCCCTAGGAAAATTCACTTATTCATAAATTTCCCATGACATGATGCAACACTATAAAAAGACAAATTTCCACCCTTTTACATAAGAGAAGTAGCAAATTTCAGCCTAGTATAGAGAAAATCACAAGCAACATGCATGTGACATAAAAAAATGACAAAATGGCATTAAAAGAGTACTTACATGTAAGAAAAAGTATATCCAATCATCATTATATGCCAATAATGAAGCTCCAAGACAAAAATGAAGAGATCATCCAAACATCAAAATTCATCCATCCATCCAATTTTTTCCTCCAAAAAGAATAGAGAAAATCTCACTAGAGAGAACGATCCAATCCAAGTGATGATGATTAAAGTGATTCATCACACTTATATTTATACACTTCATAATGATTTCAATTTAGCTAATTAGGCCTAATTTAACCCCTAAAATAAAATAATGTGCATAATAACTATAAATTTTGGCGACAAGCCCAACAAATAGCATAATAATACATGAATAAACCTCTCAAGAGGGTCAAATGATCAACAAAGTGAGTCGTTGGGACTTTAAGGACGCCTAATGAAGTCCAAATGGTGCCATGATGTAGAAATGGAATCCCATCATAGTGGAAAAGGGGTTGGCCCGTTGTTTTTCAAGAATAAACCTGTGGTGCTCCTAAGTCGGTGTGGGGGCACAAGATCATCCTCACGGGTCTCAAAATAAATCAAAAGTTCCTGTCGACCAACTGTAAGGTCTAGAATGATGAAATAATACCTCCCTCTACTGTAGGGGACAATCCTCTGGTTCCTGGAACATCTGCGAAGTGTATGTTACATCAGTGGAGCCGGTTGGGCATGGTGAACCAAGTGCATCATCCTTATTCAAAAGTTGGAATAGGAGTAATAAAAGAACATTTTTTGGGATGCATGAAGTAATCTCAGATATGGTGGAGGCCCATAGCTCTCAACGCTCACTCTACAAGTGCCAATGTGGTCCTCTAGAGGGCTAGGACCCCGTATAGGGAGACCAAGCCCTAAATGGAAACCCACCTGCAATCCTGCATAACGTCCAATGTGTCCCCTTGCCCTGCAATACAAAAAATCATTATAATAATAAAGTAAAATAGCTTACAAGTCATGGAATCAATGGGGAATATTATGGTGACATGCCCTTCCATAGTAGGCTTTTTTTATATATAAGTTTCTCCAAGTTCAATATGGGGTTAGCCAAGGACCCTATTAGGTGGTTTCAACCTCTAAATGGGGTGATATGTCCATGTTACATCCCTAAAGTGGTAGGTGGAAAATGATATAATTATGGAATGGAGTGGGGGTCAGGGGAAACATCCAAAACATGTTTCCAGGTGCAAGGGTAGTTCTAATAAGGGAAGCCCACACATACGTATATGAGTGTAGGAGGGATAAAATCACGGTACATGAGTCACCCAGGACTTTGGTTTTCCACCCTTCATCATATTCCTTTTTCCTTTAATTTAATTTTCTTCATAACTACTTAGGGCTCCAGGGGATGAGAGCATGATGTGTAATATGTAATAATGAATACCCCATTAAGGTGGGGCAGTTCATTGCCCACCACGGGTTGGGACAATCATGTGTTCCTTAATGATATATGGGGATCATATAGTTCCCATAGGAACTAAGGTGATGGCCATGGATAAGTGGTAGATCTCATGTTTGGATTTTTACCACGTGATAAATTTGTATGTCCCGAACATATTTTGCATTTTGTTGTACATTTATTGTTGAGAGTGGCCAAATTATGCTTTTTATTTTCTTTTTAGCTACATCAACCTCTGGGGCATCATTCCAGGCCTGACCCATGGTGTGGACAAGGGGAAGGGTAAGCTAAGCTAAAATGAGTGAAAGGGGAGTGATGTAGGTGGTATTGGGAAGTAGGACCATGCAAACAAAATCGATATTTCCAATGTAGTGCCAACCCAAAAGAAAAACAGTCAGTAAAGGAGATCTCATGGGACTAGGATACAAAGGCAACCATGAAATCTAGTAGTTGAGATAAGAATACAAGCCTAACCCACTCTTTTTGCCGAATCCCCCCAGAAATCCACACCCAAAATTTCCCATATAAAGTAATAAAAATTACTCAACTATATAATGAAAATTTGTACCTTTGGGGTCGAGAGGCCCACCTTTAAACATACATTCATGGAAAGTGGTTGAGGTACCACATGGCTGGCTTAGGTGGTAGAGACAATGGCACATTGAGCTATCTGGTGGCTCCAAGGGGCTGCTGGCTACTGGTTGAGGGCCATATAGGAGAACAAAGTTATCCTATATACACTACCCATAGGTGGCGTGTAACATCTGGCTCCAAATGGGACATGAGATCTCGGGAAAGTGCACAAAGCTACTCAGACGGGAGGTCATGAGAACACCAACAATCTCTTGGTACCATAGAACTGTTACCTACACATATCAGAGACCAAGCATATGGGGCAAAATGTTTTCATGGTGTCTTATGATAAACCATGCTGAATATTAAGCTGTAGAAATAAACTAGAAAGTAAAATGAAAATTTAATCTAAATGAAACTAATCTACAATGATGAATATCATATGATGTTAGTTATAATGCCAAAATAAGCACACAATGCACCCTACCCTAACATGCATATCGTAAGGCTACGTGTAATCATAAAGTCAATGCAACCAACATATAATCATATCAATATACATACACCTACCATTATGATTACTCATGTAGAAAATCCCAAAAATAATGTAGACACAATCACATGGAGGATGAGGTGGGTGGGAGGTGAGAAAGTATGATCTCAATTCGAGGTAAAAGGAAGCCCTAGGAGAAGGAAAATAATTCAATCTAGAAGTGTGGCGCTTTTACTCTAAGTACACAATGGTGGAATGAATGATCACTCTCAAGAAATCACTATCACAATTTTTTTTTATAATATTATGCTTCATGGGTGCCACAAATTCGCGAGGGAAGGAGAAAGGAGTCTTGAAACACATAAGGGGATAACATATTGGTTTCTCAATGGAGTGATTATATCCACAATCCTAAGGGTAATAGAGGGAAGGAGGGATGCATCTAGTGGATTGTTCTTCCTCAACATCATACCTAAGGAGGTAGAGGGGCCCATGGTCACTGGAGATGATATGAAAAGGGGTGAGGGAATCATTTGATGAAGACTCAATATGATGAACAATAGTAAAATATGAAAGGGAGGGTGAAGTATTATATTCGACGATTTTTTCTTCCCCAAAATCATAATATAAAGGCTCAATTGATTTGAATGTATAATCATACTGAGGATATGTGGGAGCCTTATCAATTTACGTAGTATCAAATATTGGGTATCCCTAAAAGGAGAATCGATTACTTCCAACTGCCCCTATTCATGCAATGGAAAAAAATAATTATCCTTCCTAAGGGTATCAATGGATATGCCATCATAAATAATCTTCTAGAGAAATGGAAGACCAATCTCAGCCTCATGCTCCTTGTCAGTGTCATAAATGGGAGCACAAAAAATTGAGGACCAACAATTTCCCATTTCTCCTTTTCAATGTGGAAGTAATATCCAATGTCATCTTCAAAGGGGCTAATGGGATACCTTCCTCTAGGTTTTCAAAAGGAGAGTCATCAGGAGTAATATCCTTGAGAAAGGTAAGGTTAGTCTCAAATTCACCTTCCATAGATTCATCGTTCTCAGAACATGTGTTCTCAAAATCATATTTTTCATCATGTGGACCCAAGGAGGACTCGTCTTCTTGCTCATTACTTAGATTATAAATATCTTGATGATGCTTGATGAAGGATTCCTCTTGAATGCTTAATGTAGAGTATATTTTAAAATGTATAGAAAAGCCATAAAAAAACTCCTCAATAGATGAGATACTCCTAGGTTTTTGATTATGCAACCATGATTTATTGCCACTTAGAGATCCCATGAACAATAACGTAAGGAAATCCTAGTGAACCACTTTCTCTTTTGAAGCATGTGCAAAAAATATTTCTACATGGTTAACTGTGGAGAGTGGATCACCATCAAACACGGGCACCCCACGTACCATCCTTCTTATGACATGATTAGGGTGCTCAGGGACGCTAGTGATGTCCGAAGCGGGAAAATCATCAAATAAAGACACCCTATTTGAGATATCCATGTAAATTATGTAGGAGTTTCCAGGGTGAACTTAAAGATGCCTAGAAAAATTATTTCTTCACCATACAAGCATCAACCTTAAATTTCAATGAAGAACTATGGATTTTTTATTCCAATGGAGTCACCAATAATGATATGTCAATACGTCGTATGGGGAACAAAACATATGTCTTGTGTCCTCGGAAATGATGCAAACATTTTAGCACCCAAACTAGTTGGGGTCCTAGGAGGGTATCCTATAGGGAAAATCCTAGATCCATGGAAACAATGGAGTGATAACCCACTGTCACCTCAGCTAAGGCTCCCTACTCTTTAAGAACTTTCATCGATGGGAGGAGACTCGATATGGTAAGGGTCACGATAATGACTGTATCAATAACAGGATGAAAGGTGATCCTGAAAGCCTATTCATAAGAGAGGTTCAAATATATAGATTGCTTTCTTAGAAAGCAAGGTGAAAGGCTCTCTAGGAAGGTCTAGGGGGGTTTGAAGATATGACTCACAAAGGAGATTTATATCCATCAGAATCATTGTGGAAAATTGGTTTCTAAATTCTCTTTTAAGTATTAGCTTCAATAATAAGTGGGACCACATGAGACCAAGTGGACCCAAAATTAGGTCAAGGGAATTGATCTGGGTTCGTTAGCTACCAGATTTACCCATGATCTTTTACTTCTATGATGTGGTTAGAATTGCATTGAAAAGAGCATTAAAATAACACATATGCATGCTTAAGCAAGAGGAAACATGACGACAATCAACAACACAAGAACACGAGACATTTGCTAATGAACTTCACCCAGTGTGGGCTATGTCTTCAGGCCCGGTGTCAAAATGGGGTAGGCCACTTCATATAGTGCTGGAAATGGTGATGATGTACACGGACTATGTTTTCTATCATACAAGAATATATTCCCTCAACATGAGTGGCTTGTCTCTCCATGAGAAGTTATGCTACAGGAAATCTCACTCACAATAGGCCTCCTATCAACATGACATAATATCACACAAGGTGACGGTGAGGATCCCTTCAACAAGGTTACATAGGGATCCTAACAATCTATGGTGAATACATCTCACATGAAGTAGAAACATAGAGCCCACAACATACATCAAGCAAGGATCTAAAAAATATATATGACATCTCACAACAAATGATAAAAGAGGCACATGATATCAATATTGCATATGCCTCAACCCCTAAAGTTGGCTAAAGAAGTGGATGCTTAGTTGCTGAATCTGACTGTACCATCGAATTTGTGGCATTGAGAGGAATAAAATCAACTGTCCACACTTGGGAATCTAACACCATCACTCCAATATGGAAAAATACCGAAAAATGGGAAGCCCTATTATTGAAATGGACATCGCCATTAGATTCCGGTCACCGAGAGGTGTAAAATCAACATAAAATTTGTCAAATTCTGACTCCGGAAAGTTCGAGACCTCAAGGAATCTTTTTGATGCCCCTCAAGATTCCCTAGGCAAGGTTTTGTCCTTCTAGTCGCTCAGGGTTCCGCACCTGCAATAATAATAAAAAATTATTATTCGTTGAAGAACGCACCGGTCTTCTCCACGTTCTACCTCCGCTTTTCTCATGGCTCCATTGGCCTCCCTCTGCCCTCATATCTCATGTATTCTCCATCATTCACCATGGTTTCCTTGAACCATTTGAATGGAATTTTATAACAAAGTGTGAGGGTGAATAAGACAAAGTGTGAGGTTGGTACATTGGTTGGCATAATCGTATTAAGATACTTCTTGGTGGGAGGTTTTAGGTTCAAATCTCATTAACTCCCAATATTGTTTTAAAGCCCAATTTTAGTTTTAATATAGTTTTTTCAAACTATATAATATATGGAATTCATATGTCCATATTGTAACGACTCCCAAAAACATGAGAATATGACAAAAAATTGAGGTTACACCATCCAAGGCCACTTGGGCCTAATTTGAGGTGCCATTTGGCACCGTGTGATTGGGCCATGTGGCAAGCCCTAATTGCTCCACATCATATGCCACCTCTACCACCTACTTGCCATGTGTTGACTTGTGGTGTTGCCACATCACCTTTTTGTGTGTCCACATGTTTTGACATTAGTTTTGTGGGTCCCACTAGGCCTACCACATGTTATCCATACGACCTTCCACGTGGCAAAATGTTGACTTTGACTTGTTTTTTCGCTGTTTGGTACCAACTTCAAACTGCAATAAATTTCTCATACATACTCGGATTTTATTGCCGTTCACACCATTGGAATCGAGGCGATGAGCACTACAATCTTGTCCTAGTTCAAAAGCATTCTGATCACTTTGAATTTTGACCATTTCTGAGTCCTCTTGGTCTCTTGAGGGTGTCTGGATCCACCTGGATCAGGAATGGAATTGATCAACCAAGGGTGTGCATGACCTAATTAAGAAGGAGAAAGGGATCAAATGATAAATTTTCTTTGAACTCGATGAAATGATCCCAATGAGGACACTAGCCAAAGGGAACCAAGGGAAATAATCGATCTCAGAACTAGGGCTTGAAATATCTCAAGATCCCACCATCTGAATTGCATCAAACTTGGAGGCCACCTAGGAGACACACAAACATAGTAGAGGGAAAGAGATCAAACTTTTTGGATGGGTGGATTGTGAGAAAATCGATGTCCTAGTTTTCCTATGGAGGCTAGGCCTAGAAAGAAAGATAAAATGTGAGAAAAGTATGCTTTAAGGTGATCACCAATGGAGAATAAGTTCCTAATACTTGGGATAAATGGAGTTAAGAAGTTTCCAATTCTTGGGATGATTTCACTTAGTCAAGGAGGCCTCTAGAACAATTTTTCATGGAAATTAGGGCATGGGACAATTGCTCAAGGTCTTTACACTTTGATATGAAATATATGATGACTTATCAAGATAAAATATAGAAAAAATATCTCTAAGAACATTCACTTATTCATACATGGCCCATGACAAGATGAAACACTATAAAAGACAAATTTTCACCCTTTGACATAATAAAAGTAGAAAATTTCACCCTAGCATAACAAAAATCCCCCGCAACATGCATGTGCCATAAAAATATTGACAAAAAAACATTAAACAAGTACTTACATGTAAGAACAAGTATATCCAATCATAATGATATGCCAATAATTAAGCTACAAGACAAAATGAAGAGATCCAAACATTAAAATTCATCCATACATCCAATTTCATCCTCCAAAAATAATAGAAAAAATATCACAAGAGAGAATGATCCAATCCAAGTGACGATGATCAAAATGATTCGTCACACTTATATTTATACACCTCCTAATGAATTCGATTTAGCTAATTAGGCCTAATTTAGCCCCTAAAATAAACTAATGTGCATAATAATAATAAATTTTGGTGACAAGCCCACCAAATAGCTCAATATTACATGAATAAGCCTCTCAAGAGGGTCGAATGATAAACAAAGTGAGGTCGTTGGGCCTTTGAGGAGGCCTAATGAAGTCTAGAGTGTGTCATTATGCAGAAATGGACTCCCATTATAGTGGAAAAGGGGTTGGCCCATTGTTTTTCAAGCAAAACACTATGGTGCTCCCAAGTGGGTGCGGGGGCACAAGGTCATCCTCATGGGTATCCAAATGGATCAAAAGTACATGTAGACCAACTATAAGGGATGCAATGAGGACATAATACCTTTCTCTATTGTGGGGGACAATACTTTGGATCCTAGAACATATGCCAAGTGTATGGTACATCAGTGGAGTCGACTGTGCATGGTGAACCGGGTGCATCATCCTTATTCAAAAGGTGGAATAGGAGAAATCAATGAACGCTATTGGGGATCCATGAAGTAATATTGGCTATGGTGGAGGCCCATGGATCTCAATGCTCACCCTACAAGAGCCAATGCAGATGTCTGGAGGGCTAGGCCCCGTATAGGGAGACCAAGCCCCAAATGAGAACCAACCTGCAATCTTGCATAAGATACAATGCATACCATTGCCATCCAATACAAAAAATCATTAGAATAATCAAGTAAAGGAGCTTACAAGTAATGGAATCAATGGGGCACTTCATGGTGGCATGCCCTTTCATAGTGGGCTATGATATGTATAATTGTCTCCAAGCTCAATAGGGGGTTAGCCAAGGACCCTATTAGGTGGGTTTAACATCTAAAGGGGGTGACATGTCCATGGTACATCCCTCAAGTGGTAGATGGAAAATGATATAATTATGGAATGGAGTGGGGTTTAGGGGAAACATCCATACTACGCGTTTGAAGGTGCAATGATAGCTGTAATAAGGGAAGCCCAAACTTGGGTTTATGAGTGTAGGAGGGAGAAAATCATGGTACATGAGTTACCCCAACATTTTTTTTTCCATCCTTATTCATATGCCTTTTTCATTTTATTGATTTTTCTTCATAATTGCTTGGGGCTCTAGGTGATGAGACCATGATGTGTAATATGTAGTAGTGAATACCCCCTTAAGGTGGGGCAGTTCATCGCCCACCAGGGGTTGGGACAATCATGGGTTCCTTAATGATATAGGGGGCTCATCTAGGGCCCATAAGAACCCGAGTGATGGCCATGTATAAAATATAGAGCTCATGTTTGGATTTTTCCCACGTGCTAAATTTTTATGTCTCGACCATCTTTTGCATTTTGTGGTACATTTCCTGTTGAGAGTGGAAAAATTATGTTTTCTATTTTCTTTTTAGTTGCATCAACCTTTGGGGCATCATTCCAGGCCCAACCCATGGTGTGTACAAGGGGAAGGGGAGGCTAACCCTATGTAGACCTAGTGGACACATGTGGACCCGAATGGGAAAATGGATGAATGGGGCTAAAATGAGAGGAAGTGGAGTGATGTAAGTGGTATCGGGAAGTGGGACCATGTAATTTTTTTTTGGATTTCCCATGTAGTGCCAATCCCAAATTGAAATGTTCAGTAAAGGAGATCCCATGGGACTTGGATACAAAGGTAACCCCGAAATCATGCAGTGGAGACAAGAATACAAGCCTAACCTGCACTTTCCGCTGAATCCCCCCACCAATCCATGCCTAAAAGTTCCCATGAAAAGTAAGGAAAATTAATCAAATTTACGAATGAAAATCCATCCCATACATTCATACATTGGAGGCCCACCTTCAAACATACATTCATGACAAGTGGTCAAGGGACCACATGGCTAGCTCAAGTGGCAGAGAAAATTGCACATTGAGCTATCCGGTGAATCCAAGGGACTACTCGATGCCAATTGAAGACCATCTAGGAGAAATTTTTTCTCTTATATACACTACCCATGTCAGGTGGTGGGTGACATAGACTACTCCAAAAGATGCCTTTATTTTTCTCCAAAGTATGTCACTGTGCTAATCCAAAATATGTCATTAATTTTCTCCATAAGATGATTATAATCTACTCTAAGGGATGCACAATTACCCAACTCTATCTCAACAAAAGTTTGATCATATGTCTGAAAATATAACTTCATAGGTCTTGAAATTCCAAGCAACATGTCGAACTTTATTTAAGCCATAAGTTGTCATAGGTCCGAATTATCTTCAACCCATGGGAAAAAATGTCATATAAGTCACAGGCTTGAAATTTTTAAGCCACACGTTTCAACTTCAAACTACAGGTCTGAACCCTTCTACAAGCCAAAGGTACAAATACCAAGTTTCCACAATGTTGAAGTATGGAGCTCCACAAGGCTAAGAATTGACGTTCCTCAGGGTCGAGTACTGAGGCTCCACAGGGTCGAATATAGGGGTTCGTAACATGCCTTTTATAGGTCCGAAATATCAATCATAAAATATATAAGGTTTGCTCCATAATAGTCAACGAATTATGGTCTAAAAATCCAAAATGAACCACAAAAAATGTGACCAATTAGTACCCAACATAAAAAACTTGATTGCTTGCTCCTTAGTTCATGAGGTGCAAACTCCACCTTGTTCTTATCTTAGATTTGTTTGACCAAATTGATGAGTGAAAATGGAAAACCGCAACTTCTATTTATACTAGCTTGTCCATTATTTGAAGAGACACATCCATTGGAGAGGATCCAACCTGATTTTATGTAGGCTAACATGAGGAAAAATAAAAAATTTGGTTCTCTAACTTAAAAAATTAAAATATCCTCAGCGAATAAGATTTAGAGGGCGAGTGAGTACTCGTTGGAAAGGGCTTGAAACCGTCTATAATTCTATATAATGATATTTTCGAGATGGTGCCCCCTTTGACATCAATAAAAGGAATTTATTCCAACGCTACTTGTCCAAGGAGGGTCAACTTGGTCATTTTGTGGAATTTTAACTCATACTTAAAATTCAAATTTTCAATACTACATATAACACTAAATTGCGATGATATAGTCTGACATTATGGCCCATATTCTCGTACAGGTCAAGAAAAATGTCATTTTTTAGTTTTGGTGCCTCTGTTTGTCACAATTATAATGACATATTTTTTATGTGCCGTAATTGTGACATATTATTTCTAAGGCATCACAATTGCAACAAATTATGTAATTGGTTGCAAGTGCAATGAACTCATCTGTTGTCACAATTGAGATGAACGACGTCTGGTGTCAAAATTGTGATGATTATTATACATATGATTTTTAATTTTTCTAAATCCAATTATATATGTGTTATATATATGTTCTATATATGTTATTTAATGTTATATATACGTCATGTCAGTACTTCACCATTTGGAAAGATATATGCTATATATATGTCACGTAGCTAGTTCACCATTTCACAACCGCCCATCCCATTTACCTATATTCAGGCTGAGACTAGCTCCACAAGATGCTGATAAGAATCTACAAGAGAATAATCAGAGCTTGTTTTTTTCGATCGCACCACTTGGAGTATATTTAGAGCTTGTTTATGCCAATCACACCACTTGGAGATCCAAACCCTACTGCTTGGAGATAAAAAAAGCCTGGCCACTGAGACTAAAAAATGGTAATACTAAGGTTTTTATTTCTATTGTTTCGTTTATTGAATTCCCTACTTTAATATCATTTAAACAATGATTAATTTAGTATCTCACCTTCAGAAACTACAAAGCTACTCTCTTAGTGGTCGCTATAAATTTTAAAACTCACGCTTGGTGGTAAGGGGCACACCTACATATGCCAATAACGACCTACAACCTCTTCAGTTTACTTCTTTTCCTTGGTTGTCCAAATGGAAGGAGAACCCTTGTGATTTTTGCAATATCGATGGCTACCTCCCTGCATTGTCCTAGCTAAATCCTCTACCTTTGTTTCCAACCTATCCATACTTAATATTAGTTTCATTCCATCCTCACAAACATAGAAGAGAACTAGAAAACAATCTTACCTTCAAATACTACACAACTAATCTCCTAATGGTCAACATAGACCTCAAGCCTAGTGGTAAGGGGCTCACCTCCTTTTTCCAAAAGAGCCATTGCACCTGCCATATCTCTATGCACATCTAACAATCTAAGAAATTTACCCACCTTACCTTGTTCTTGCTCAAAGAATTGACCATACTTGAGTGAGGTTTTTGAGGTCCTAGTAACTAGGCCACGCATACCTAAACCACTTGACTCATTGTCTATGCTAGCAATCAAAAGAAATAGTAACTACAAGGTGTGGAGCTCCATAGCACCGCTTCCATGAAAAGTATATATAGTGGAACTAAAAAAAATGAGGATAACAATCAATGTAAAACTCCAAAAAAAAGCAATCATGTTGATAAGGAGGAGAGTGAATGTGATACCAACCAATGGATTGGAGTAGTGGACGAAGGTCCTTCCCATAAACCTCACACATGCTGTCAACATGCGCTAGCCTTGCCACCTAGGAGTTGAAGGGACAAGAATCTTGCTTGCTTTACTTGCCCTTCATTTGCATCCTTGACAACATATATGGGGTCTAAAATTGAAATTAAATTTTTAAAGAGGGAAACAAATATTTACCAACACAGACTCAAAATCCCTTTCTTGAAGGACTCATTTTGCAATGACAGTCTCAGGTGCTTCTCCGATAAATTAATGAATATCAACACATATATTATAACTTAGATCATGGAATCGAACAAAATTATCACTAAAAACCAACACTCAAGA
This sequence comes from Pinus albicaulis, assembly GCA_034641835.2. Taxonomy (NCBI): domain Eukaryota; kingdom Viridiplantae; phylum Streptophyta; class Pinopsida; order Pinales; family Pinaceae; genus Pinus; species Pinus albicaulis. Next base: position 837,934,197 of record CM076578.1, read on the forward strand.
AAATTATCAGTCTCCTCTCTATACCCAACTCTAGAAATAAAATATTGTAACTAGATTTTTTTCGAAAAGGCTGTATACAACCTTTAATTCTAAACAATGATATTTACAGTGATAAATCTCAAATTTAACATTATCATGTAATGAATTCATGCAAAAACATTATCTCAAAATAGAAAATGAAAAAGTGGAGGAAATAATCCAAAATATCATTGAATTTAAACAAAATTAAAAACTCACCATTGACGAAGATGAGAATGAAGAAGCTCTAAAAAATGTTCACGTTTATTATGAAGCTATGGAATTTAAATCTATGTCCATATATTATGAAAAGTATGTTATTTATGGTATAGTAGAGATCCCCATGTACTCACAGGAATGAGCATTTTGCTTCTAGAGGAGAGACAGAGGGAGGTGGGAGATAAAGGGAGAGGAAGGAAGAGATAGAGGGAGGTGTGAGAGAAAATGAAAGAGAGGAAGGAAGATATAAAGGGAGGTGGGAGATAAAGGGAAAGAAAAAGGGAGGTGGGAGAGAAAGTGAAAGAGAGGAAGGAAGGACACATACCATATCTAGGCTGGATCCATCTCTCCCTCAACTCTCTCTCTCTCTTCCTTCCTGGTCTACTCTCTCCCTCCCTCTCTCCCTCAATTCCTCTCTCTCTTCCTTCCTCTCTTTCTCTGTCTCTCCCACCTCCCTCTACCTCTCCTCCATCTCTTTCACTTTCTCTTCCACCTCCCTATATCTCTCCCCCAAAGGTAGGATTGAGTCAAAATACTCACATGAATGAGATTTTTGGTTCTAGTTCTAGTTCTTTCTCTCAAACTACTTTACCTAGTTCTATTTCTTTCCCTCAAAACAATGGCACCATACAATTATAGTTATTTCCCTCAACTCAAACAAAGAAAAACATGTTCCATGTTTCTTATATTTTTAAATTATACTATTGAATGACCTCAAAATAAGTTTTCTCGCTTGGAAGCATAAGAAGAAATTTTAAATGCATCTCATCTAGATAACCATCTATATTCTAATGCAGAGGTTCCTAGGGTTAGAGATTGAGATAAAGCATTAGATCCACTTAATCTATAAGCAATGGGTGATATGGAATGGTATGTTTCTTGTACTGCATTATGGCACCAAATATGGTCCCACCTACTCTAACTGCTTTGCATTTTGTATCCAACCACATGACTACCATCTTTAATCGACAGGGATCACTTTCAACACACGACAGAGATTCCCTCTACATATATCTGTTGATTTCCAATATGCATATCCATAGAACCAATTATTTTACATCCATAAGAACTTTATTTTCTAGAATATCTATAAGTATCCGCTGATTCATCCCAAGAAAAGGTTCGAAAAATATCTGACTCATGTAGCTAATGGAACTTGAATAAATAACCTTAGTAATGTTTTCTCTCTATAAATTTAAAAAATAATAATAGATCAAAATAGTAAAGAATTCTCTGCATTCTTTCCATCTTCTCTCCATACTTGTCTTTCAACTGATTGTTCATTGTTTTCCTCAACAAGCTTCATTTGTGGATATATAGAGAGGCATGTAGCCAACAAAACATACACCTATTCATTTTTCTTCAGAATTTGGTCAAACTGTGGAGACCTTTTATGGAATTATTTGGTCTTTATTACATACAAAAAAACTTTATGAATTTTCGTTTTTCCTTAACATACCTTTTACCAAATTCACCAATTAATATGTGCCCCGTCTTTCAATAATTGACTAAGCCATTTTGCAGAGAGATACACCCCAATGTTAGTATATATTTATTAAAGAATGGAAGAACTTATAAATTCTTTGATACGAGGAAATTTAGGATCTATTGACTAAGACTCACCTTGGAATGCTTTCTTTATCATGGTTTTTTATTATTGTAGTAGGCTGAACCATTATATCAAAATAAATATGAGATCTTCACCGCATTGGATTCCTTCTGTTGTATGTATGCCCTTCTACATTTAAGCGATTCCAGTAATATTTTCTTCCTTACATCATTTGTGTCCACTTCCTGTGCAATTGTCCATATTCTATTAGTTCCTTGATTTGCCACCTTATTAAGAGTATCTCTATAATCTTCTTTAGAAATCTAACCATGTTCTTGCAGATCATATCACTAGTCGCAAGGCCTCTAATGATTGGGCCTGTTTAATCATGTACTTAGGGTTTCATGCACTATTAGCATATACATTTTCTTTATGCTTAGGTCATCTTGGGGTTCACCTAGGTATTTATCACTATGTTGTCATTGCTACAACACCCTCCAAAATTTTTGCTATATTCGAATTTTGGAGCCTACCTTCTAGTATGTGAAGTGTCAGTTTTGGTCACCAAGTGTCATTTTATGTTTTTACACATGTTACAACTATCCATGTTTCTTTCTAAATGTCGGCATATCATCAAGAATGGCTATAACACACTCTAGAGTCATAGTGCACTTCCTAATCACAACACAACACAACACAACACTTATTGGTTGCAATTACACATACTTTATCTGTTGCACTTGGAGATTATTTTTGAACTAGCATTTTGATGCTATTTCTAAGTCACGGGTCTTGTATAAGTTTTTTTGATAAGTTGAGATGTGTTATGCTTGAAAATACCCCTAAATCAGTGTGTTTTTCCATGTTTTACCCTTCTGTACTTAGACTTTTTTTTTACTTTGCAAGCCCGCCCTTTACGCTAGGAAGAGTGCACTGCACACTTCTAAGGCCTAGTGGAGATACTCCTTATAAGATAGAACTATGACCTATGCTAGCCTAATCCCTCTCTCTCCCTCCTGTGCACAACAAAATTCTAGTCAACAAACCATCCTTTCTGACTGCAACATAGTTCCTGATCAAATAGGTAACTGAAATGGTACCAGCTTTTTTGAGGTAGCAAAAAAAACAACCGATTTTGAAAAGCGGTGACGCTGAATCACCCTTTTTTTAGCAAATTTTTGGCAAATTTTTTTTTTTTTTTTTTTTTTAATGAGCATTTGTTTTAAAATGTTAGTGATTTCATGCTAATTTTGAAAATTGTTGTTGCAACATCAACCATTTTTTTTAGGGTGGTGATTTTCATGTTGGTAATAAAATATAAAGATAAAATTAAAAAACATGACAAAAAAAATTCAAACATATAAAAATAATTAAAAAACCAATAAAAATGTAAAAAAAACAAAATTAACGTGTAAAAATAAAAAATTTAAACAAAATAAATAAATAAACAAAAAAATTCGAAAATTAAATAAAAATATGGGAAAAAAATTAAAAAAAACACATAATTTAAAGAAAAAAAGAAAAACATCAAAAACAATTTTTTTAGTTATTAAAAAAAGCCACATAATTAAAAATAATAATTAAATTTTTTTTTAAATAGAACATTTAAAAATAATTAAAATACAAAAATAAAAAATAATTAAAATAAAAAATTTAAACCTCAAATAATAATAATAATAATAATAAAAAATCAAATTAAAAATAAAATAAAATTTAAAGAGAAAATTAAAATAAAATTTTTAAAATAAAAAATTAAAATTAAAAAACGAAAAAACGTTTTAAAATAATTAAAAGAAAAATCTTTTTTTTTTTTTTTTTCATTTTTTTTTTAATTTTATTTTTAAAATTAAATCAGTTTAAAAATTTAAAAATTAAAAATAAAAGTTAAAAAAAATAAAAAAATATTTTAAAATTAGAAAAAAAAAAAAAAACTCAAAATATCATATTAAAAAAAAAATAATTTTTTTTTTTAGAATAAATTAAATTTAAAATATAAAAATTATATATATATATATATTAAAAAATAAATAAACTAAATTTAAAATTTAATTAAAGAAACAAATATTAGTTTTAATATATTAAAAAAAATAAAAATAAAATGAAATATTAAATTAAAAAAAAAATTAATAATTATTAAAAAAAATTGATTTAATTTAAAAAAAAATAGAAATTGGTTTCCTAGGTGGCAGCGGGGGTCGACCACTAGACGGGCAGGGGGCTGCGTGCATCCTCCCTGCCCACCTAGCGGCTGACCCCCACCGCCACTTGGGCGAGAGGTCAATTCTGAGAATCGACCTCCTGTCTAGGTGGCGGTTGGGTCGACCGTTGGGTGAGAGGGAGGCTACACACGCGCAGCCCCCCGCCGGCCTAGAGCTCGGCCCCCATCGCCACATAGGCCGGAGGCGATTTTCGAATCGGCTTCTCGCCCAACGACTGACCCCACCGCCACTTGGGTGGCCCAATTTCTATTTTTTTTAAATTTAAATTAATATTTTTTAAAATTTTATTTAATGAATTTTTAATTTATTTTAATTTAATGTAATTTTTAAAAATTTTGTTTTGTTTTGTTTTTTTTTTTTTTTTAATTAAATAAAGTTTAATATTTTTTATTTAAATTTAATTTTTATATTTTAAGATATATATATATTTTTAATTTTTTAATTTTATTTAGTTAATATTTTTAATTTATTTATTTTTTCCCATTTTTAATTTTTTTAATTTTTATTAATTTTTTTTAAATTTTATTTCTTATTTTAAAATTTATTTATTCATTAAAAATTTATATATATATATATATATATATATATATATTTTTTTAAATTTAAATTTTTATCTTAATATTTTTTTTAAATTTATTATATTTATTTTTAAATTTAATTTAATATTTAATATATATATATATATATATATATATATATATATATATATATTGATTTGATTTGATTTGTATATTTTAAATTTATTTTTTATTTTTAAAATTTATTTGTTTTTTTTTTAAATTTAATTTTTTATTTTGTTTATTTATTTATTTATTTTTTCAATTTTAATATATTTTAAATTTTAATTTTAAAAATGTTTTTTTTTTAAATTTTATTTTTAAATTTTTAATTTTTTAAATTTTTTACTTTAAAAAATATAATGAATTTTGTTATTTTTTTTTCAATTATTTTAAAATGTTTTTTTTTCATTTTTTTTTTTTTTTAAATTTTGATTTTTAATATAAATTTTTATAATTCTAAAATTTTTGTTTCAACACTTTCTATTTCGGGGTGTTTTTTGCACCAAAAAAATTGGCTATTATTTCCATTTTCAAAAAATGTTGAAAATTTACCTCGGAAAAAAAAGGTTATTCCAGAATACAACTTTTCGTTTTTGGGTTGTTTTTTCATGGTTTGTGATGTTTTTTGTTAGAGTTCCCATTTTGAGGTAATAGTTCCCGTTTGATCGGTAACTATGTTCTGCTTGTCTCTCCATCCTGCACTTATCAATTCTCTATCTGCTAGTTGAGTCTGCACAATTATAGTGGGCAGTTATGCCTTCATCAATGCCTTGCAAGTGTGACATGTTCTCCTGTGGTTTTGGATCTCCTCCCTAGTGCTTGCCATTGTTTTAGTGAACAATCATGTTGCCTTGCCTCTTGCAACTATGACCTGCACCCATCAAGCCCCCTCCTCTTTTGGAGCTATGCATTGAATAGTCTCAGTGAGTAGTGAATCCCTCCTCTCTCTCCTACAAGTGCACTCTATGCCCAGAAAGCCTCTGGCTTTCTCCTTTGCACATTTTTGAGCCACAATCAGAAATTTTGCATGAAAAATTAGTAGAGTAGGAGTTTTTTGAGCTAATGTTTGCTTTCCATGAGCGATATATACTTGTAGGTGTTTAATAAAGCATGGGAAAGATCTGTGAGGAGATTTGTCAGGAAAGGTTTCCCACAAAAGCATCTTGAAGACAAAAGGCACAAAGGAACCTTGATGTGACCATTGAAGGAATGATGGATCGGGACGATAAAAGTGACTCATGAAGACTCTATTATTTCTCAAGGCCCTTTGGAGGGTAGAAGGAAACAACAATGCAAGATATGTTACAAGCGTTGAAGACATAGTGGAAGTGTTGTCACTTCTCAAAGAAATTGTAACAACGCTAGGTTAAAATTTCATGTGATAAAAGTTAACAAAGGTAAAATAAGACCACGGGATAGAGACACTTATTCCAAGTTGAATGTTGGGAAAAATATCCTAGTGGGCATCATTTGATGTGTTTATGGCTAAAGGAAATTGGCAAAGGAAATGACTAAGTTTTTGGAAAGGAAAAATAGTATTTTTGGCACATTATTTATGAAAATAATTGAAATTAGGAACAAAGGAAGGTGAAAGGTCACAGGTTGCATGTATGGAGGGAAATGAAGGAAAATAATGGAAAATTGAAGAAATTAGAGGCCTCATCAATAAAAATACCTTAGAGCATCAGTTGGTAGCCTTTTGTCAGTTTAGTGTTAGAATTAGTCTCAAAGTGGAGAAATAAAGCAAGGAAAGGAAAGGAAAATCAAGGAAGGGAAACGAAAATAAAAGAAGGACAAAGAAAGAAAAGGAAGACAAGGATCAAGCAAATTTAGCGGGAATACTTACAGATAACAGGTTGCATGTATGATTTCATAGCTAGTTTTGACATGCATGGTATGTGCATGTTGGTATTTGGTTCTTTTGTTTTCATTGAATGGATTTTGTCGGGTTTCGACAATGGATTTTAGCCTAGCCTTGACATTTATGGATAACCATGGTGTGATGAGACTGTTCTCAATTTTTAGCTTTGGATTTCTGGATGGTTTCGGAATCCGGGGTGAGGTGGTCTCAGGAAAATTCCCAAAGGCCTAGGAATCCCTTGATCGATAATGGAGGGATACATGGTAAAGCTTGAGGGTGGAGACATGAAAATTCCTTAAGGATGGTGAAGAAATTATGAGGAATCCAAACTTGGTTTGGTTTTATGATCTCGACACCGATTTAGTTGTGATCACAGTATGGAGAGGGTGGAGGTGGTTTAAACTCTGGATTCCCTTAGTTGTTTTTGGATTGGTTTATCTCATGAGATCCCACATTCATGCTTAGAATATGGCACAGGGGTGATTGGCTGAAGAGAGATTTGGCTCAGCTAGTCTATGGTTGGGTGGAACGTGGAAGTCCTAAACCTGGTCGATATTTTCCTTTGTTAAATAAAATCGAAGTTTCTCCTGCTTTGGATGAGAATATATTGGTTATTATGTGGATTTAATGGTTCAATCTCTCATTTTTATTTATATAGTTATATGCTGGTTATAAGCATTATTTTATGACATATATTAGTCACGGCTCTTTTCATGTTTCTACTTGTAACTGAATGAATAATGAATGCAAGACCTAATTGGTGTTATGAAAATTAATGTGAGAAGGCAATGACCCTTCTTTCTAAACCTCAAATAATTTTTCAGCCCCTCATGTTTAGACTTGCATTCATGACCTGTAAGTTTCATATCTACCAAGTGTTTGACATAATGTCAGTCCCGGTTTGGGATGGTTAGGTCAAGTACTAGTTTTAGTTTTTGGTTTAAAAGCATTGTTCCTATGTCATTTATCAAATTTAGAAGTTTCACTGAGTTATGGGTGGAGAACTGAGTCCTGACTCTGAAAACGTGGCAAAAAATTCAGAGTCACTAGCATAGAGCAGAGCAGAAAAGTCCAAATTCACATGGAGGTAGGCTTATGTGTGCGTCTGGGAACCCATAGTCGCATGGAGGCCTTGGAAAGGGAACGAATGTGGCTCTAGGTCAAGGAAAAGTGAGTTGTCTCAGGGGTTGGACACCTGGAGGGGTTGGGTTACTCATGGAGGTCTTGTGGTACATGAGGGAAGTCAATAAGGTATTAATTTGTCGACTCCATCAGCTCATGTCTACCCTGGGCAGGTCAGTTAAAGTGGGTGGATATGGGAGGAGGCGTTACAGGGTGGTATTAGAGTGGGTTGTGCTCTCTTTGGCTCATATTTAATACAACAAGATGGTATTAGAGTGTGTTGCGTTCTCTTTGGGTCATATCTGATACCACGGGGTGGTATTAGAGCATGGTTTCGCTCTCTTTGGGTAAGTCTGATGTTGTCAAGGTTATGGTTTTCATGCATGGCATCATGGTATACAATTGGTATGGTCATGCATGATGTTGTTATGATTTTATTTCATTATATGGATATGCTTATAAATATACATGTACATGATAATGTGGATTGATCTTCCAGATGAGATAAGCCTCCCCTAAACATCATTGAGGTATGCATTTGATTTTGGTATCTATTTGATTTATCTGACATGGTATACTTGCAGGAAGAAGAAAATCAAATATGGAAAAAAATGGTAGACTACAATTCCCTTGACACTTCCTATAGATCAGTTGGGCAAAAAGGAGAAGATTCTTTTCCTGGTATAGCATATACATCAAGGAGATTGAGGGCAAAGATCAAAATTTTCAAAGTGGACAATGAGAGGTTGATTGAGGTTCAGGAAAGACTTGTAATGGCTTAGGAAGCAGGTAGAGGTCAATGCAATGATTCTGCAGAGCTTGTCAGAGTTGCAGAAACATGGATAGTTGAGAATCAGTCAAGAGCAAGAAGAGAAAATAAATGGGACCTATGGTAGCGGATCTCAGTCCAGATACATGTTTGATAGAGGGGACATAGTCAAAGGTGGCATATCACTAGATACACCTAACATGAGGACTGGTATGTATGGGCATCATTCTAGTTCCTCATCCACGAGACATCACCATAGTCATCCCCGTCATCATCCTGATAGGAGGAGGGAGTATTTACTTGAGGAGTTCAAGAAAGTTAAGCCTCCTACATTTGATGGAGATATGAAGAAGCCAAAAAATGTAGAGGCATGCTTGCTTGGAATGAAGAAATTCTTCAGATTTCACAGCTATACAGAAAACATGAAAGCCAAGATAGCCACCTACAGTATTAAAGGGAAAGCATATATTTGGTGGGAAAATGTAAAGAATGTCAAAGGAATTTTGGAAGAAGAATTGATTTGGGATGGCTTCAAGAGGATATTCAAGGAGAAGTACTTATGAGAGAGGTACTATGATGACAAAGCTAGGGAATTTTATGAACTACATATGGGTTCTATGACAGATGATGAGTACACTAGCATATTCTTGGAGATGTTGAGGTATGTTCTGTATCTCAAGGAGGAGAAGGCTAAGATTCAGAGATTCATCAGTGGATTTCCAACAGTAGAGTCTAGATTGAGTTTGATGAGCCTAGATCATTAGAGGAGGACATACATAAATTGAAGCATTGTTATGAGAAATCAAAGTGAAAAAATGAGCCTAAGCGTGATTTCAAAGGAAATGAGAAATTAAAATGGAAATAACCACCGTAGCGGGGAATACCTCAAGATGCAAGTGAGAAAGAGAATGTTTCTCCTTAAAAGAAGTTCAATGCAGTTGAGAAGGGACATGTGTCACATCCTCGATAGTAGTAGACTAGAGGTGATGGTAGCGCACCATTGCAATGTTGTATATGTGGCAAATATCATCATAAAAAAGATTGTCCACTGTACAAGGGAGGTAGGTGTTGGGTCATAAAGGTGACTATTTAAAGGTAACCTCAATTCCTTTCATTAATTATCAACCCAGGGAAAGTCTTGTTATTTCAAGCACAATATATGCAAGTGACATCAAAGGTTGACTACTCTAAATTGTCATAAGGAAGATTGTCTAATTATCAAAGTTCAATAAAATCAACTTGGAAGTGAATTATGAAATGCTTCTGACTCTTCAAGGGAGCTAACTCGGTTCTAAGCCTATGCAAAAATAACTACTTAAGACTGAAAAGAATAAACTGCAATTGAACAACACGCTTTGATGAATCGAACAACAACCTTAACGAATTAAACAACAATTCTAGTAAAATTGAACAACAATGAACTATTCTTGATTTTGCAATGGAATTATCTTTTAGTCAACTAATAACATCCTTATGAAATAAACATCAACCAAAAACTCACAATGATGATGAAAAGATCAAGCGTCAACTATATGCAGAATTGAATATCAATCATGTTGGAACTAACCTAACAATTGTAAAAGCATTGAATTCAGATAAAAGAACATGAATGGTAAACTAGTCTAGTGAAAAGGAGGATATAACATCTCATGCTCATAATTAACCAATTCAAACGATATATTATGAAATGAAATGGATAACTTGAGAAAGCAAATTCCATAAAAAAATGTGAAGCACGGAAGTAACAGAAGAACCCTCAGGGCTGGACCCAAAGCCACTAGAAGCCTACTACTAAGGAATACTCAGAAGTTCTCCATTCCAAAAATGCCAAATTCTTCATTAATCCACTGAGCAATAGATTAGTAAAAAACTTGATGATTATGTCAGAATACGTTTATTACAGAAATATTATATTACAAGAATTGTTTTTATTGTTCATTGTTCGGCCTTTTATAGCTTAAAGGTGAATTCACGAGTAGTAACGAACCTTTCTCATTATGGGACCCTGCTGCTTCGTGGCTATCGATTGAGTACTCCAAGTGTGGTCGTACCTCTCCATCTTCCGCCAATTCATAGGAGTCGATATGATTCTGTCTGCCTTCCTTGTCTGATTTCTTTTAGTCATCCAGTCAGTAGTTTGGCTATTTTTCTTCCTATCAATAAAGGTAGTGAAAAATTAGTTTTTACGTTATCAAACACTCCTTTTATCACTAATCCATTCTGCCTCACTTTTGCATTATTTTCCTTTACTTTATTTCTAAGATGAAGGGAAAATATATAAAATTGCATGAAAAATCGTGGTAAAGATGAGGGTGAAACATACCTTTTTCTTGGCCCAACATACTCCCCTGCTTACCTTTTTGTAGGTCCTCGTGCAAAAAAATGGTTGAGGTGTAGCTGGGTTAAAGAATATGCATGGTATACCTCTTATTTGTAAAGTCTGAAGCCATGCCTCTATTTTTTCTTTGCAAATTCCGCGTTTGTGTGCCCCTCTGGTAACTCATAACCGTGATGATAGTCTTCAGGGGGGTACCAGATGTGGGGGCATCTGTATCTGCTTCCTATCCATGTAGGACCCATGTTCAAAATTAGGTTGCTCTACAGAAGGAACCTCGAAGCAGTAGCTTTGAAGTTCTTGTAACCAAATGGCTCTCTGTTCTTCACACTATTTGTAGAGGCTAGCCATCTCTGTTTGGTTGCTGCTAATGCTTCTGCTTGAATGTCTTGGAATTATGCCTGCCCGTTCTACACAATATCTCTGTGAATTGGTCCCAATTTGGATATCACCCCCTTCCGCTGCATGAATTTCTTATGTTAGGTAAACAAGTCCAATGGTTTAGTAGGTTCCTCTCTGACCCATAGGTCTAGGTCATGTTCTCTTTTCTAAAAGGTGTTGTATGCCTTAGCCCACCGAGTTTGGTTTTTAACAAAATATAGGAAGGCTTGGAACTGAATGTCCCCTATGAAGGGGTTGGGATTACTATCCCTGTCCTCTAGAAAGAAATTGCGTAAATATAATTCACACAAAATATGTTGGACCTGCACATATTGCTCATTGCAACACTGGACAAATTCATCAATCGATTTAAAAGTGGTGGGATTCCCTGCCCTAACAGCGTTGAATTTCAACAATAAATACCATTCCACTAAGAATAAAGCATAGTTAGTGGCTGGTGCCTTGCAAGTTAATACATCTGAGTAAAGAGAGAAAACCATACTGGTTTTCTCTTTAGCTTGTTCCACTTTCTCCCGTGCTTTATTTACTTTTGTCATTTCTTCTCTGAGTTGGGAAAATGTTTCATCCTTAGTTGCAGAAAGGTATTTAAATCGCTTCAGTAGTGACTGATGTTCCTGTAAGGGTAATACTTCCTTTCTACACCGGGCCAATTCAAGTCCTGCTGGACTTGAATTAATTCATTGTGCAACTTATGATTGGCAGCCTTTTCTACTAGGGAAGTGTAGGCAGTGTTGGAAATGTTGTCATTGATGGCAAAGGAGGTAGCAGATGCAGAAACAGGAACAATTACAAAGAGACTAAGATAGACAATGGAGCAAAGAGGAAATGAAGAGAAAGGCAGAGACAGAGGAAGCAAATACGGAGACAGAGCTGTTATCACAGCAGTAGAGGCAGAGGCAGAGTGACAGAAGCGACAGAGGCAGAGCCACAGATGTCATTGTAGAGAAACCGTTGTTATTTCAAAAATATGTACATATATAGATAAATTTCAAGAATCTTTCATACATTCTGGGCGTTACACATAACATTCTGGGCGTTTGAATCAGTGCGTTATATATATATGGTTTATATATATGCATACACCGAAGAACCAGCGTGAATAGGAGCGGAACCATAGTCAGAGGCGGAACCAAAGTCAAAGGAGCGGAACTCTACGTTGGAGGCGGAATCATACTCGAAACAAAAATTATATATATATAATTGAAATGCGAAGGAATTAGCGTTAAATTGGTGTATTGAACTATTAAATTAAAACCCTAAGCGGAACTTGGAGCGGAGGAGAGGAGCGGAACCGAGACTTGTGAACAGTAACGGTGGGTTGGAGTGAAACCATGGTTTTTTCCGCACCACCATTCGTCGGAAAGCGGTATTGGAGGAATGGGCAGCGATTCCATACAGGAATCGACACGTGACATAAGTGGTTTTGATTAAAATGAAATTTCGCGCGTTAACGATCGGCGGAAGACACCCAGCGAAATGAATAAGATCCGTTGATCTGGGCAAAGGCTATCCAACGGTGGGCGATCGCAAGACTTGCACAAGGTTTAATAAAGGTGCGTGGACGATAAGTCATGTATGTTGTGTGCATTCGATTGGCGGTTGATGGCATTGTGGTCCCGGTGGAAATATACGTAATGAAGTTGGGTTATTAATTTAATATAAGGTCCGGAGGTAATATAAAAGTCGGAGATACATGCAATGGACTCTGGGTATTAATATAAGGTGGCAACCTTGGTGATCATGTTCGACAATAAAGTTGAACTCGTAATTATATTATATATTACCACGGTCTTGACATTTGATTAATTATAATATAATTTAAATATGCTGATGTCGGGTTATTCATATGGACGAATTTCATATATTATATGTGTTGAGATACTATGGTGTGCATATAATGGAATATGCATATATGATTAAATATGCCGAGGGTCTATTAATATAGTTCTAATCACCAAAGGTCCATGTTATATAGGTGGAGCCACCACAAAGTGGTGGTTATGGGGGCTCCACTTTGTCCGTACGCAGCAGCTGGGGTGAGGCCCCGTAGTTCACCTCAACCATTGATCGCTTGGTCAACCGCGATCGGCCAGTCAACTACGGGGGGTGCCTTCCCGTTAACCGTCGAGTAGTTCGACCTCTTGTAATCCGTTGATCTCTGTCAACGTGCTCCCATTTTAACTCTGCGCTGGTTATCCATGCTGCCACCTGTAACTAATCCGGCAGATGAAATTACATTCCAACAGTTAGCGCATATGTACATATAAGAGATTGCCGGATGAGAAAATGGTTGGACACGAAACTTTGAATGCAATTAAAAAGTGGGAGCAGATATTTGTTTTGTTAATAAGGCAAAGTGTTTCCTGTAAAATGAAACCAAAGATTATACAGTTGATGGCATATGGTAAAGATTGGGAGCACTGATATATCCGTGTGATTAAAAAGGGTTTATAAAAACGCAGAGTTATATTTAAGTTTGACTAAAAGACAGTTGTACATACAGCGGTTATATAACTGGAATGAACAAGAAAAATATAGGGATTCAGAAGAGCAGTGAACAGGTGAAATGTACGGATGACAGTAAGCAAAGATGATGCATAACAGTTTCTTAACAACAGTAGAAAAAGACAAAATCCAGTAAGCCAAAGTTCAGAAGAGGAGCTGAGTGATATTGAAATATGTAATTTAGAATGTGAATGTAAATGATGTAATTATTTTTTATTGTTTGTGATGCAAAGGCAAGTATCCTAAATAAAAGACAAAATCCCACTGTAGCATGAAATTGTGTACATATTATTATGATTTTTAAATTGAGTTGGATAAAGAAATGAGTAGGCAGAAGACCAAGGGGTATGACCATTCATTTCGAATTCCTAGAGGAAAACAAACAGTCATCAAGAAATTCTATAAGTAATATCATTTTGATATGCAGAGTGTGTGTTAGAAGAGAAGAGAGAGAGAGAGAGAGAGAGAGAGAGAGAGAAACAGATAGGAAGATAAGAGAATATGGAAAATAAGCGAGAGAAGATTAAAGAGAAGAAGAAACGAGATATGAAGCAGAGGCGATATCAGATAAGTAATAACAATGACTCAACAACTTTCGGTTATGATGACAAGTTGAAGCCTCACATGGTTGGTGCACTGAAGGGTAGAGTTGATTGCTTCACTAAGTTAACATACAAAATTGAGGTTGGAGCCTCATGTAGGTTGGTACTGCTTGAAAATAGTGGTGAGAGGTAGGAGTGCCTTTGCATCACCTTAATAATAAGATATGGTTTTCTCAGGTTATGGGTTTCCATATATCAGGTATCTACTATGCATAATGTTATGTATTGAATCGATATGTATCATACATTTAATACACACAGCTCTTTCATATTAGTCTACTTATATTAAGCTAATACTAGCACATTCTGGATTACTTGCATTCAATTGGATGTAGAATGAGAAATAATAACCAATGAAAAGAATTTAAAAAATCAGAATGCATTAAAGCACGATTCACCTGGTTAATTAAAGTTCAACATTGGTATGACCAAGTTCGCTATGTATCGATTAATAGCCCGAAAAGAGATCAAATCTCAGATAGCAAATCCGAAAAACTCAACAATAAAAACCCCTTTCTTCTGATTGCAAAATTATGCCTTTTAGAAAATAAAGTAAAACTTATATTTACCCAAGATTAGAAACTTGGGATCTTGTCAGAAATGGATATGTCTAAAGTTAGGTAATCTGAAAAGCTAAAAGCTTTGTAGCTAATACAAAAGCGATAGATACAATCTTAAATGGACTATGTGGTGAGTTTATCAAAATAATACATGATAAAATTTTAAAGATATGTGGGACACTCTGAAGAATATCTGAAATAAAGAGTTAAACGCAAACTTCAAGTATATAGAAGCTGATTTGAAAATTTAAAACAAAATGATGATGATGTTGTAACTATTCTTGAGACAGAAATTGTGAACGTGAAAGCTCTTGGAGAAGCAAATGCGAGAGGTATAATTATTTCAAAATTCACAAGATCTTCCATCGAGATTCAATCCCAAAGTGTAAGTAGAAGAAGCTCTATAAGCCGATTAAGAACCTTGACCATGAACAAGCTAAATCTTATAGCATATGAGATGAGGCCTCCCATAGAAGAAGCCAAGTACAAGGAGTGACATTCAAAATAGAAAAGAAAGAAGAAAGAGAAGGCAACACTATCTTTGCTCGATGAAGAAAGAGGCTAAATTTAATGAAGAAATTGGACAGAAACAGAGAATTAGCGATCAAGTGAAATTCCTTTAAATGCTTCATGGAAGGATTGGATATTATGTTTGAAATATAAAGTAAATTGAGCTAGAAGATGGAAAGATTGTCAAATGATTAAATGGAAAAAAGGAAAAATTAATGAAAAATCATACTTTCAATAAACGAATGGTAAATGAAGACTGAATAGACTATACCAGAAAAGAAAACCTACAATTTTCACGATGGCCATAGAAAATCTTGAAGGACTCTTGCTGAAGAAGAAGGAAAGTATTCGATCTTAGAGCTAAGAAGAATTCTTTCTGGAAGATTGAACAAATAAATCAGAAAATAAAAGGGTTATACCAAATGTGTAGAGAAGACAAAATTGAAATGTCTATATAAAGCAGAACAATAAATCAGATAAAGTGTTGTGATCAGATAAAACTAAAGATAAAGAAATTTGAGGAAAAATTAAGTGTAGAAGGAAGTCAAAGATTATCTGAAATTTTCTATATTAGCCTTTACTAAATAAGCAGTTAATGGATTAGATAAATCTCAGATATAGTCTCTAATAGGCAGGATAGACTATAGAGAGAATAAAGTAAGACAGAGAAAAAGACTGCATCTATTGCATAAAGCAAAAAAAGTGATGACATTCAATAATTCCTACAAAAGGAAAACTATACAAACAGAAAAAGCAGATAAATAATAATAAAATTCTAACAATGCTAGGACAGAAGAAAGTGATCACCTTATTCCATGGTGTATCCATTTAGGGCGATGAGAAGATCTCACACCTCTGAATACCACTGTGTATGCTTGCATGACAGGGACACATTAACACCTGACATCATGAGGAGAATAGTTGCAAACCAAACAAAGAACCTACCCAAGCATGGAAGGACGGCCTTACCTCAGTATCTAGTAGTTCTATGATTTATTGTTTTTATTGGGATTTTGTATAGGTGTGATAGAAAGTGGACAAGGCCCAGTGTTCGATACCTCAGGAGGTTTATAGATTAAGAAAACACATTCATATAAAATTCATAAACTAAATCCAATGTTATATGCAATCAAGATGGATTTATCTTCAGGTGTTCTCACATAAGGGATATATTGTCACCTCACAAAGTGCCCCAAACAAAGGGGCCTCCGATTAGATAAAGAGGTGAATAAATGCTTTCTTTCAGCTTTAACACCAGATTTGAAAGAATCAAATGGTATTTGGATAGTACATTTGCTCTAAACTATGACAGGAGATAAATAGTTTTAACTCTTGATGAAAGAAGTAGACATCTGTGCTTTGGAAATGATAAATCGGGGAAAGATCAAGGAAAGGATGAATTAAACGAAAGCGATGGCAGAGAAATTAGATATATATGCAAGATGGTTAAACAAATTAAAATTATGAGTGGATGAAAGGCTGCAAAAAGTTCTCTTTAAAACTCAGACAATGTAGTGATCAACTGTGAGAAAAACTCCTCAAAAGTGTTGAACGATGTATGGTGAAGAGGAGGATGAGCTTTGCCATCTTAGCAAACTCTAATTATGGATTTAGCAAGCATGTGGAGGGTGGGACATCTCAGCTTTGACCATATCATTGAGCAAGAAGAAAGGCATCAGAATATGCCCGAGAAATAAAAAAGGCCCTCAAACACAATATGCAAATCTTGTCGGTTAGAAACAACTCTTATCCTTTAAATCTAAAGAAGAGAGTTATCAACAAAGAAGACCATTGCAACTTATTGCATGGATCTGTGGACTGAAAGAGCTAAAACACAGTGAAGTCCCTACTATCTTCGATAATAGATGATTTCTCCGGAGATGACTGGGTTGCCTACAGGCTAAATGAAGCTTCTGGATAAAATTCACAAAACATTTAAAGCATTAACGGAAAATCTGATGAGATCGAATAAATGCATCGGATCGGGTGAGGAAGGAGGTGAATTCAGCGGTCGACTTTGCGGACCTATACGTGAACATGGCATAAAACAACAATTACTATTGCAGGACACACTCGGCGGTGGAATTATTGAGAGACAAACATCATTCATTCATTGCCGAGCCATGATGTAAACAACTCTTCTCAAACCACAGAATGACATGATCACTAATTTGCTCATAATAAATATCACTTAAGGTCAGGCATCAGACTCCCTGAACTATGGCATGGAAAATCAGCCTCAATCAAACATTTCGAAAGTCTTTGGAAACGAGTGTTACATAAGAATAATGATGAAAATCTTGGAAAAATTTGATGCAAGAGAAACGCGAGATGAAAAAGGATATTTCTAGGATACAGCTAAACAAAGGTATGAGTGCATAGACCCTTCGGAAGAGATAGTTGAAAGGTATTGATGTGAGATTTGATAGAAGAACTGAAACAATACTAGGAATGAGGCTGTGATGCAATGGGACAGCAATGAATAGAGATTAAAATGATGATGAAGCAAGAAAAACAACAGAAGAATCTTTGGATTTGGAAAACTCAAAGCCCCCTCGAATACACTCAAAGAACCATCAGAAGATCAAATCATAGGAGACAAAATGTGGGAGTGCAAACAAGAGAAAACTAATGAACAGAGACAGAAGAAGTATACATAATGCAGTATCACAAATAGAACCAAAGAAATTTGAAGAAATAATAAGAGGACAGATCTTAGGTGAAGTACATTAGATGAAAGGGTGGACCAAGTCAGAAAAACAATGCAGGAACTGGTTCCCAGACATAACACAGAAAAATATCTCTTTAGGCTCAAAATGGGTATTCAAAAACAAAATGAATGAGAAAGGACAAATGTCAGGGAATAAGCTAAATTTGAAGTGCAAAGGATACTCTAAATAGAAGGACTTGATTATGATGAAACATTTTCCTGTGCTTGAGGAATGGAAGCTATCAGAATGTTCTACCCATTTGCATGCTTTCTGAATTCAGGTATATCAAATGGATGTAAATCTTGCTTTTCTTAATGGCGATCTAAGAAGAAAGAAGTGTACATGGAACAACCATAAGGTTTCTCATTGACGGACAAGACTATGTATGCAAACTGAAAAGGCCCTATATGGGCCAGAAGCAGACTCCTCGTGCTTAAGTGCTGGCTTGGATAAATGTTACCAAAAACAAGGTTTTAAAAGAGGTGGAGTAGACAACAATCTACTACATAAAAGCCCATGAAAATGAACTCCTAATTGTTGTTATTATATGTTGTTGACATTATGTTTGGAAACAGAGATGACTGAAAAGGATTTGGAAAGATGAAATCGAGTTTGAAATGTCCTGAATTAGAGCTCCAATTTCCTGTTTGAGACTTCAAATTCGACAAAAGGAGCACGAGAATTGCAGCCCCAATCTCTAGAAAAATACCTAAAAATCTTGAAAAAAAATTCAAAATGGAAAGTTTTCGACTTTGTGTCAACTCCCATGACCCACGGGTTGCAAAGTTTGTGTCTTGAGACTCTGATAGATCTGTTTGATATAGATCAAAAACTCTGGATCATGATTGGAAGTCTATTATTGCAGTTGCATCAGACCAGGCTTGATCATGCTAGCATTGGGACTAGGTAGCTGATATAAGCAACACTTAAACAAAATCACCTTCTTGAGTCAAAATATCAGATATCTGCAAGGGAACAACCTTTGTATAGACTTTAGTATCCTAAAACAAAGCTTCTTTAACAGCTGCTGAATCAGTGCGTGAACTGATTGTGTTGATGACGGGAAGTACAAGTGGAGGTTACTTTCTATCAGGAGAAAGCCCTAGTTGCATGGTTAAACGAGAAACAAACATCCATCTCTGTCTCAAATTGACGGGAATATATATGCTTGGCAATGACATGTTGCTTTAAGTCATGTGGATGAAATAGCTCTTCAAGACATGAAGGTAGCATTGATGAACTTCCATTTCAATCTAAATGTGATGTGAAGTGCCTAGAGATATATCTAAAAATCTTGTACTTACTCAAAAACTAAACATATTCCAATCAAGTATCATTTCCACTCAGGAACAAGTGGCTTTCAGAGGAAGATAAGCACTGAGATATGTACAGTAAGCATAGAATCAGCTCTGTTACCAAACCTCTTGCACAGAGAACCATTGAATACTTGGGGAATCGCTAAAGTGAGTATGCAGGTGCTGCTTTCCCAGCGATATAAAGCACAATTTAGGAAGACAAGAGCAAATATCATTCAGCGGGGAGAGCATTGACGAAAGGAAAGCATGAATGGTACTCAAAGGATCAAGGATTAACAAAACTAGCTATTATCCTAGAAACTGTATCAATTTTACGATTAATATTCAAGTAAAGTGTTCTCTCAACAAGTCTTCCATCACTATGGGCTGACAGAGAGAGGCACAAAACATAGCCTTTCAGAGATGATACAAACAGTACTTCCATTGATATCAAAAGGGGAGGATGAGCAAACAATAGTAGAAAAAACAGACAGCAAGGAGAAAAAGTATTGCCATCAATGCAAGGGGAGGCTGATGGAAATGTTGTCATTGTTAACTGAGGAGTGCAGAATGCGAAACGGGAACAATTACAAGGAGACTAAGATGAAATGATGAACAGGGGAAATGAAGAAGAGGAGACAGTGGAGGAAGAAAACACGGATCTGGTACATTATCCACATGATGAAATGATGATGTAATGACGATAGAGCGGAAGCCAGATGTCATTGCGGAGAAACCGTTATTATTCAAAAATATATTACATATATAGATAAATTTCAAGAATCTTTCCTTTATTAAAGAGTTACACATAGCAATACTTATTCCGATTTGAATGTGCATTATATATATATGGTT
Organism: Pinus albicaulis; assembly: GCA_034641835.2. NCBI lineage: Eukaryota > Viridiplantae > Streptophyta > Pinopsida > Pinales > Pinaceae > Pinus > Pinus albicaulis. The sequence continues at coordinate 837,954,289 of CM076578.1, forward strand.
TATATATATGCATGCAGAAACCGAATAGGGGCGGAACCATAGTCGGAGCGGAGCCAGAAGTCAAAGGAGCGGAGCTTCTGCGTTGGAGCGGAATCATGGTCGAGCAAGGTATAATTGAAATGCGGGGTATCATTAAATCGATTGTATTGAACTATTAAATTTAAACCACGAGCTGAACTGGACGGAGAGAAGGAAGCAGGCAGGACTTGTGAACGGTAACGGTGGGTTGGAGTGAAACCATGGTTTTTCACTTTTAAATCAGGTCGGAGAAAGCATCATGGAGAGAATGAGCATTCCATGAGGAATCGTGTGACATAGCGGTTTGATTAGGCAGAATTCCTTGTGATCATCAGCGGAAGGCGCAATGAAATGAATAAGATCAATTGATCTGGGCAAAGAGCTATCAACGGTGGGCGATGTGAGGACACACGAGGTTTAATAAAGGTGCGTGGACGATAATTCACCATGTATATGTGTGCATTACGATTGGTGGTTGATGGCATTTATTACATTGACAGATATACGTAATGAAGTTGGGTTATTAATTTAATATAAGGTTCGAAGGTAATATAAGTGGGAATACGTCTTCTGATGGACTCTGGTGTGTATAGGCGACAGCCTTGGTGATCATGTTGTTAATAAAGTTGAACTCGTAATTATATTTATATATTACAGGTCTTGACATTGATTAATTATAATATAATTTAAATATGCGGATGTCGGGTTATTCATATGAATGAATTACATATATTATATGTGTTGCAATATTTATAATTGTTACATATAATGGAATATGCATATATGATTAAATACCGAGGTCTATTAATATAGTTCATCAAGGTCCACCTGGGTGGAGCCCCACAAGTGGTGGTGCAGCAGGGAGCTCACACCTGTCGTCTGTGTGAGCAGAGGTGAGGCCCCGTATTCCTGTTGTGATCCACTTGGTCTTCGCGATCGACCGATCATTTCACAGAGGTGCCTTCTGTTCTTTCATAAGCCAGTTCGACCTCCGCCAATCGTCCAGTCTGTCGACGATGCTCCCATTTAACTACGTAGTTATCCATCTTCACTTTACTGTGATCCAGATGAAATTACATTCCAACGATTGGCATGTATATAGGGTGGGATGAAAATGGTTGGACAAAACACAGATACAATTAAAGTGGGAACGGAATGTTTGTTTTGTTAATAAAACAACGTTTACTGTAATGAGCAAGATTATACGATTGATGGCATATGGTAAGACCAGAACTACGGTAACTTAATAATTGATTAAAAGGGTTTATAAACAGAGTTATATTTAAGTTTATTAAAAAGTATTTGTACATATAAGCGGTTCTCTTGAATGAACAAGAAAAATCTAGAGGATTGAAGAAACGGTGAGCAATTGAAATGTCTGAATGACGATGAAAACAAAGATGATGCGAAGCAGAATTTCTTAAGAAGCAGGCAACATCGATCGCCAAAGTTCTGAAGAAATTTGAGTGATAGCATGTGAAATATGTAATTTGAGAATGGTGAATGTAAATGATGTAATTATTTTTTATTGTTTGTGATGCAAAGGCAAGTATCCTAAGGAAAAGTCAAAATCCCACTGTAGCATGAAATTTTGTACATATTTTTATGATTTTAAATTGAGTTGGATAAAGAAATGAGGAGGCAGAAGACCAAGGGGTATGACCATCCATTTCGAATTCCTAGAGGAAAACAAACAGTCATCAAGAAATGTCTATAAGTAATATCAACTTGATATGCAAAAAGAGAGAGGTGTGAGAGAGAGAGCAAATATAGAGAATGCAGAATATAGAAGAATAAAGCAGAGAAGATTAAGAGAAGAAGAGCAGATACAGAACAGAGCTGATATCTGGAGTAAATCAGCAAACATTCAGCTTAATAGCTGTCAGTTGTAGCTGACAAAGGTTGAAGCCTCCTGTAGGTTGGTGCCTTGTTATGTAAATTTTATTAATTGTTAGTTAGATATAGTTATATTAGGTTTTATTAAGTGAAAGGGCATGATCAAAGATCATGCCTCTTCACCAAGGGACACCATGAGGCTATATTTAAAGCCTCGGTGATTCCCCATTGTAATCATCTTTCATCTTCATCAATAATAATATATAATTATCAAGTTTACCAGAGTTTTTACACTCCATTGGTATCAGAGCCATCGCTCTTCGGGATCTGTGTGATCACCTAGGAATTACAGAATTCCAGAACTGCAATTCCAGATTGCAGATTTTTTATCAGTGCTGGTGGCAGCATTTGTTTAAATTTTTTTACAAATACTCCCGGTCTCTCACATTCCTTACGCCCTCCCCCTCACATATCTCACAGTCCAGCGGCCCTCATCTCACCGCTCTGCACACTGATCCCCTACCTTTCCCATAACCTTTCCCATAACCCTTCCCCTTTCACTATCTAACTCCCTCACGTAAAAAAGGAATTCAAAATACAAAAAAAAGTTCGATAAAAAAATTGGGGCAAATACATATATTGAAAAAATATCATATTAAAAATTTATTGAAAATATAAATTTTCGTTTCTCTAGAAATAAAAGAAACTAACGTGACCACCGCCGCACTGCTCAGATTTGCCACACTGCATATGTCAGTCAACAGCCAGTGACGATCATCAAAATCTGACACATTCGACATCCTTCCCTTGCAGCAAGCCACAACCGCATTGTTTTTACACTCCATTATGGAGAACAGCGGAGAACAGCGGTGTATATTCTGGAGGTGTGTCGATACTGCTGTTGAACACACGCCCGTAACGAGGAGAACACACAAATCATCTACTTTCGGCTGTTGGAAGCGATATTAAGGCTTCTCTGTCCGCTTTAACCATCGCAGAAAGTAGGAAATCGATTTCAGATACGGATGCCACGATTATCTGTGGGTCGGGCTCAGTTTTATCTATGAAAATTGGAAAAAAATTGGTCTGTTGGAATATCTCTGTGAAACGTTGTTTCTGTTTACAGTCAATTCGACAAATTCGGCACAAGGTCATACGTGCATAACTGGAACAGCAATCGAGTTCTTTAAAAAAAACGAGTGTGACAAATTGGGTGTTGTCCACGTCTAGTCCACGGATGCTGTCCACGTCGGGGCTGCCGGTTGCGGTGCCACAACAATAAAATAGAAAGTGCGTTTTAAAAAAAAATTACGTTCTTTTTAAAAAATCGTGAACCAGTGTCCGGGGGGGGGGTTGTGCCCATTCACAATTTAAACCCGCAACGCTAATATAAGTTTTTTTTGAAATTATATAAATCATATATCATATAGTTTCAATTGGTCATTATATAAATATATTGTAATTATATACTTATTTATATATTATATAGTTTTCAAATTGATAATTATATATATATTTATAATTATATAATTTATTTATATTATATAATTTTCAATTAATAATTATATAATTTAAAAAAAATTTATTATTATTATTTAATTAATTAATTAATTAAATATTTATTAATTAATTAATTAAAAAAACAAAAATTTTAATTAATTAATTCAATATTGATTAATTAATTAGAAAAAAAAAAAAAAACACTGGCAGAAAAATACTCCCCACCTCATACGCGTTCGATGTCGTCATCAATGTCAATGGCTGAATTCCAGAAAAAATTGGTGGATCTCGAGAAACAGATCACTAATAATTCCGAAGAATTCGGAAAAAGATTAGTCGAACTTGAAAGCACAGTTGCAGGGCATTCCAACGACATCAAAAAAATTCATGATACGACAAATCGAATAGAAAGACAAATGTGGCTAAATCATCACGAGGCCACAGAAAGGCAGAACGAAGCAATGAACAATATGAAAGAACTCTTCAACAAGCTCAATGATAAGATAGATAAGTTGAGTCAGACACAATCCCCAATATCTCCTAACAAGGAACAAAATCAACAAAACAATTCCGCAGATTCAGGGAACTCAGAAGAGCATCAGGAAAAAACCGATTCCCCACATCATCAAGAAGATAGTAATGCAGATTTTCAAAATAAGCAGCTCTGGAATGCATTCGCTAATCAATATCCCCTTCTTGTTCCACCATTAGCATATCAGTGCAAAGCCAAGATCGACTTGCCCAAATGTGATGGTAATGAAAAAAATAGCGTTGCATGGCTTAATAAAGCAGAAGAATATTTTGAGATTTATGACATTACTAGTGATGACGAAAAAATTAAGCATGCTTCCATGAAAATGGAAGGAGAAGCATATAATTGGTATATGTGGTGGAAAAAAACAACGCTCGCTATCAGTTGGAGGAAATTTAAGGATGCGTTCTTCAAAAGGTTTCAAGGCATAAAAGAAGAAAAGTTTTTTTCAACCTTTATCAAATTACACCAAAAAGGAGATGTGGATGAGTACACTCGAGAATGGGAGACCTTGGCAACACGAGTACCCGGATTGTCGGAATCTCGTCTAATCCAGTCTTACATCTCAGGACTTAAAATCCACATACAGGAAGAGCTAGAACTACATGAAATTACGTCCTTAGAAGTAGCAAGGCAAAAAGCAAAAGCTGCTGAAAAGAAATTTGAAAGATTATCAAAACCAGAAAAAGTATATTCGAGACGACGGTTTCCTCAATTTGAAAATATAGATGACACAAAATATGTCCCTGTCCATCTTCGTGAAGAAGAAAAATATAGTATGGAAAAACAAAGAATGCGAGAGGGCAAGTGCAAACGCTGCGGTGAAAACTGGGACCCTAAGCACAGATGTGCTAATGGAAAAGCGAAAAATCTATACAGTTGTGAAGCAACTAACGACGCTAACAGTACTGATTCGTGTATAGAAGGATTAGAAGACAACTTAGAGTTCTCTCCAGAAGTGGATGGCGAAACTATTCCGCAAGTGTCATTATCAGCTATGACGGGCATATCACAACCTCAAACCCTAAGGTTAAGAGGACATATTAAGAAAAACAATGTAATGGTTCTAATAGACACAGGCAGCACGCACAATTTTCTAGATTCAACCATGGCCAAAAGACTCAACCTCTTTACTTTTCCCATGCCTAATATGAAGGTAATGGTGGCAGATGGTAAGAAAATTGAACAAGTAGGAAAATGCCATAAAGTCAAATTGCAGATTAAAGACTTTCATTTAGAATCTCCATTCTACACAGTTCCATTACGAGGAGTAGAAGTGGTCTTAGGAATTCAATGGCTACAAACTCTAGGTACTTATTCTTCCAACCATCAGAAGCAGTTTATAAGTTTTAAGTGGAAAGGGTAGAAACACAGGTTGTATGGATTCCAAGCCACAGAAGATCAAGTCGTATCCTCCTCTCTCATGACGAAGATGATTCAAATAGGAGCGCCAACATCTACAGTACAATGTCATCAGTTAGAAATTTTATCTTCAAAAGGGAGCCACGAAGAGTCACCAGAAGTCAAGACAGGATCTGACCCTGTCGATATCAGATATTTTCACTATCCAGATCAACAAAAGATTGAACTTGAGAATATGCTCCACGATCTTTTTAAAATGTGGGAAGCAAGAGCCTGCCGCTCAAGAAACCCAGGCGTTCGTCAACATTGTCCATCGTTACATATGCTTTGAGGACAAAGCATCTTTAAGAGAGGGGCAATGTTATGTAAATTTTATTAATTGTTAGTTAGATATAGTTATATTAGGTTTTATTAAGTGAAAGGGCATGATAAAAGATCATGCCTCTTCACCAAGGGACACCATGAGGCTATATTTAAAGCCTCGGTGATTCCCCATTGTAATCATCTTTCATCTTCATCAATAATAATATATAATTATCAAGTTTACCAGAGTTTTTACACTCCATGCCTACAGAAAATTGAAGGGATTTGGTGCTTCGTTGCAAGTTGTAGCTTGCAGAATTGAGGTTGGAGCCTCCTGTAGGTTGGTGCTTGCAGAAAAATAGTGGTGAGAGGGAGTAGGAGCTTGCCTTTGCATCACAACAATAATAAGATGTGGTTTTCTCCCATTATGGGTTTCCACTTATATCTGGTGTCTCTGTGCATGATAGTTATGTATTGAATCTGATATGTATCATCTACTTAATACCTACAACTCTCATATTAAGTCTACTGCTATATTAAACTAATACTTGCTGCTTGCATTCTAAGATTACTTGTACATTAAATTGGATATGAAATGAAGGTGTAAATAGCTTAATGAAAAGTTTTAAAAGATCAGGAATGCATTAAACTGATTCACCCCCCCCCCCCCCCTCTCAGTTTAATTAATGGTTCAACAGGCAGGTGTCACTTCTGTTTGAGTCCCCTTATCTTCTGTAAGCTCCAGATTAGTCTGCACAGAGGCTTTGATAGTGTGTATCAACTCTGTTTGTACAAAGGCTTCAACCTTATTCATTAACTTATTTTGTACAGAAACTTCAGTCGTATCTATTAAATTGGTCTATACAAAGGCTTCAGCTTTTTCCATTAGGTCAGACTGTATAGAAATTTCAGCAGTATCTACCATTTGGGTAAAAAAATCTATTTGGGTTCCCATGGTAGCCAATTCCTTCTAAGGCTTCCGAGCCTTTTTTTCTCCTTTCAAAATTTTCCTCAGATATTTTATCATTTTTCTCAATCTCTCGCACTTCCTACTCATTTTCCGGAACTTAATCTTAGTTGATTTTGGCGAAGTTTTGGTAGGAGAAGGAGGATCAGTGGCTTCACAGTTCTAAGGTTATCAACAATGGTGTTTTCTTCAGGCATCCAAGAGTTTATTTCAACATTAACATCCTGGCTGGGTGAAATAGTATTTCCTTCAGGTGTCAGGTGGACTGTCTCAATGATTGTATTTTGTCCTAATAGAATAGTGTCTCCTGACTGGTTTCCTGATTCAGATATTCCTTCTATCCAATCTTCCCTACTCATCCATTCATTATCAGAGGGGGTAAAACCATCGAAGCCTGCAATTCATCATGGTGAGGTAATATTTCAGTGTGGCCAGAGTTGCTGGAAGTGGTAGACTGGTTCAACAAGTCCCTCTGCCCCTCAGATTGTTCAGATGGGCTTCCAATTTCACAGGATGCTCTCATTTTCTCAAGAACTTGAGCCTTTTCTTCTTCGTAGTCTTGTAAGGGCATATTTTGAGGGCTTGAAGGTGGTGTATGGGATGGTCCCACCTCATCTGGAAATTTCGAGGTGTCTTGCCATAGTTGCAGCCTTTCAGACTGTCTCTACTTCCCTAGTTCTGAGGTCAAAACATGGGCCCTCTTTCCTCTTGCTCTCATGGGTATGGTTATTCTAGGGAGTTTAATCTCTGATCTGACAGGGTTTTATTCAAGGGCAGGCACGGTAGGATTGACAAAGCTATCCCAAGTTATCTAGTGTTTGTCTAGCTCATGAATGATGATCAATTTAATCAGGCCATGGTGGCTGACAACTGCTAGGTTGTTTTTGGCTTTTCTAATTCGAACAACAATATTGTGCAATAAAAAATTTAGAAAAAAAGGAAAGTTAACTAAATTTTTTCGCTTGAGAACAAATAATAGTTTATGTTGGCGAGACTTTACCACATCCTGACGTCCATCGCATGTGATATATCTTTGAATGAACACTGCCAATTCTTGCCGAGGTTGCTATAAGGACACATGATTAATACCCTTACCTTTTCATTCTAATGGTTCGCCTGGGTCCTGGTACACTGAGATTGCTTCTTGTAGAAGGACATGTTTTTTGGTCCATATTTCTCCCTCCATTGGTAGTCTAGAGACCTCAACGATGGTTTCCTTGACAACTGGTATGATTCTTCTTCTGAATGTGGTGTGCCCTTCCTACAGGTTTCGCAGGAACTCAACTGCTATCTCTGTGTTAAACCCCTGAAGTATTTGTGGATATGGAATCCAACCAACTTGCTCGAGCATGGTATGAGATGATTCTAAGACTTGGAAGGTTGTGGGTTCATTGCGAAGAGAATTCCCCCCCATGGCTAATGTGTTATTCAGACTGGTTTCTTTTTCTGTCTGCGTCTCTTTCAGCCCTCTTGGTTAAAACAACACACTGAATGCATTTTTTCCACATATATTATAAAAATGCAACCTTATATCATAAATGAAATGATCTCTTAGTCCCATCAGCATATCCGAAGGGAGTTGCGTGGGTAATTCACATGCTTATTCATTATGGATATCTATACCCCCTCCGCTAGGAGAAGGGCCTCCACGACCTTAATCTTAAGAGAAAGGGAAAGATTGTGACAATCATGAATGCATATGAGGCAAAGGTAAGAAATCGGTAATCATCACAACTGTATGAGAGAATGGCGTCCATGGCCTTGAAGCTCAAGAAAAGAGGAAATATTGCAACAATCATGAATGCATACGAGGCAAAGCTCAGAAGTTAATAAGCATCACAGCTGTACGTCAGGTGGAAGTGATCGAAGAAAGGGAGAAAAGCAGAATGGAAATTATTATGACAGGGTGTCCTATTTTGATGGTGTAGCATGACGGAAGCATGACAAATGATAGATTATGATTGGTGTTACCATCCCTTAATTCAAACATGAAAATATAATTCATTCATAGTTACTTATGTGGCTAGATAGGGATAACACTTATTCAAGTAGTTCATTTATCTCAGAAATGGATTAATAGGAAATTATGCATATAAAAGTAATTGGCTATTGTTAGAAAAATACTTCCATACCACAAGCAGAGCCACTGCTGCTAGCAGGCATTCATAGCCTCGACATGGTTGCTATTTTAACTCGAAAATGATCCAGAATCCTCTATGTAAAAGTATACATACTGATTATTTTATGGAGAGATCACTGTGCTAGTGTGGTGTCCAGATAATCAAAGTGCCACTCACTCGAATTGTAACAGACTGATTAGGCCGACTTGTGATGAGACCTCCTGTCCTTCAAGCAGTTTGAGTTGTCGATAAGGTCACTACCTTGGTGTGTTGGCCATTGTGGGAATGCCACCTGTTAAACCCTTACGATCATGGTAGGCTGGCTCGTGATGAGACCCCCTATTCTCTCTTAAAAATTTGCATATAGACATAATATTTTATTTTTGAAAAGTAGGCATTTTTCTTGTTTTATGGAGAGACCACTGTGCTGGTGTGGTGGCCAGATAATCATAGTTCCATTCACAGAGATTGTAATAGGGTGACTAGGCTGGCTCGTGATGAGACCTCCTGTCATTCAAGAAGTTTGAGCTGTCGAGAAGGTCACTACCTTGGTGTGTTGGCCATTGTGGGCATGTCACATGTTAAACCCTTATGATCATGGTAGGTTGGCTCATGATGAGACCCCCTATTCTCTCTTAAAAATTGAACATAGACATAATATTTTCTTGTTATTTATACATGAATGGAGGCTCATTAACTCCTTAAGAGTTAGGGATGGTGTGAGAAGTAAAAATAATGACAACACAATTAATACTATTTATTCCTATATCCTCATGTCAAAGAGAATCACTACTTGAGAGTGTAGACAAATACACTAGCATAATAATATGAAAATGAATTGTGTGATAATATGTTTGAACAGGAGATGTCCAGCCCTTCATTGCATATATAATCCCATGTCAGCTTCCATAGTAGAGATTTCCATCAAAGTTTCAAAGGATCACCATATTAGTAATATCATTGCTTTTCTCCTCTTTAGGTTCCAATTCCCTTCCAAAAATGGCTTTTATGGCAAGGGTGTGTAAAGGGGAGTGGATATTAAAAAAAAAACCATCAAAAAAAAAAAAAAATCACACAAAGACACAAATATTCAATTGAATTGAACAACAGCTGTTCAATTCGATTGAGCAACAACTGTTTAATTGGATTGAACATCAATGGTTCAAAGGTTTGAACATCAAAATAAACACACAAATTACGGTCGTTTAATTGAATTGAACATCGACTGTTCAATTCTATTGAACAACAACTGTTCAAAGGTTTGAACAACAAAATAAACACACAAAACACGACCATTCAATTGAATTGAACAACAGTTTTTCAATTCGATTGAACAACAGTTGTTCAAAGGTTTGAACAACAAACACAAAAACACAACTGTTCAATTGAATTAAACACCAACTGTTCAATTCGATTGAAAAATATCTGTTCAATTGGATTGAACAATAATTGTTCAAAGGTTTGAACATAAAAATAAACACACAAAAACACAACCATTCAATTGAGTTGAACAACAACTATTCAATTCAATTGAACATCAGCTGTTCAATTGGATTGAACAACATCCGTTCAAATGTTTGAACAACAAACACAAAAGATAGGATAAGATAAAAATAATGCAGCTGTGAACATGAAGAAGAGATGGAATGTACAAAAATGAAAAAAATAGAAATTGGAGGAGACACATATACAATATTTACAAGAGGAAATAACAAATTTTCATGAAATTAAAGCTGCGGGGCCATCACCCCCTGCAGCTAAAATTTGGATGGTGGGATCGTCATGCACCTGCTCGCAGAAAGACTCTTTTGTAAGTGGTTTATGATAAAGGCACACTTGGTGTCCATTGACTCGAAAGCTAGAGCCAGTTCCATATATGGTGGTTAAGCTAATGGTACCATTTCTTTGTACTTCCTGAATTTCGTATGGAACGAGCCACCTTGTTTGTAACTTACCCAGGAAGTCTTGGAATCTGGAGTTGTAGAGAAGTGCCCAATATCCTTTCTGGAATGTATTATTTTTTATGAGGTTTTCATGCCACTTAGATCGTTGTTGTTGAATAATTGCGATGTGTTACAGAGCCAGTAGTCGTGCTTCATCCAATTCATTTATTTTCTGGAGTCTTCTAATCTGGGCCTCCGTCAAATCCAGCCCCACTTCCTGGGCTGTTATTATAGTCTTTATTTCAAATTCGATAGGAAAAATTGGTTTCCCTCCAAATGCTAGATGGTATAGAGAATATCCAGTGGTGTTTCACCATTTCATGTCGTAAGCCCACAAGGCCTCTGGTAGTCTAGTAGCCCAATCTCGACGATGTGTTGAGATTGTTTTAGTGAGAATTGCCTCAAGGAATTTTTTGGTGATTTCAACTTGCTTGTTCACCTGTGGGTGGTAGGGAGAGGTGACTCTATGGGTGATATGGTGGTTCTTCAGAGTGGTCGTAATTTTATTCCCCACAAATTGTGTCCCTCCATTAGTTATCACTTCATGGGGTAGGCCATATTGCACAAATAACTCAAAAAGAAAATTGATCACATATTCTTCTTTAGCTCTTGATAGAGCCACTGTTTCTACCCACTTCTTCACATAATCTGTGACCACCCGTATGTAGGTCTTCTGATTTGATGGCAGGTTGAATGGACCAACAAAGTCCAGTGCCCATCGTTCGAAAGGTTCCACTACTAACTATGGCTATAATGGAATCTCGTTAGCTTGGCTAAGGTGGTCCATTCTTTGGAAACTATCGTAGGCTTGGACATATTTCTTAGCATCTTTAAAAATTGTAGGCCAATAATAAACCATTTGCAATACTTTGTGCCCCGCCCTGCGATTTGCAAAATGGCCACCTCATGGCTCATCATGACAGGCCCTTAGGATGTTATAAATATCATCTTCTCGGATGCATCTACATATATGACTATCAGTTCCAATATGAAAAATATATCCGTTGATCTAGGAGAATCTAGCACTGCGCTGAACAATAAACTTTTGTTCCTTTGATGTCAAGTGTCTTGGCAACTTTCCTACTACCAGATAATTTGCTACATCTGGGTACCATGGCGTTTTTATTGCTACAACAAACAAATTCTCATCAGGGAACTAATTATCCACCTCTAGTGGGTCATCTGGCTTTCGAACTCTAGACAAGAAATCTGCAACTATGTTCTCCTTACCTAGGCGGTCTTTGATAGTTATGTTAAACTCCTATAAAAGAAACAACCAACGAGTCACTCTTCCATTTGTAATAGGTTTATTGGCTAAATATCTAATGGCAGAGTGATCGGTATACAAGAATACTTGATAGTCAGTTATATAATGTCTAAATTTATTAATAGCATAAATGACAGCCAAGAACTCCTTTTCAGTGACTGTATAGTTTAATTCGGCATGAGTGAGATTCTTGTTGATATAATAAATATCATAGGGTTTTTTATCTTCTTCTTGATCGGGAAATACCCCTATTGCTGTGTCGAATACAATTGAGGAAATGTGAAAGGGCAATTCCCAATTGGGGCCGCGTAAGATTGGTGCAGTTGAGACTAGTTTCTTTAAATCTGAAAAAGCAGTGTCACATTTATCAGACCAATGGAATTCAATATTTCCAGTTAATGCATACAAGGGTGTAGAAATTTGTGAGAAATTATTTATAAACCTATGGTAGTACCCTGCATACCCAAGGAAACTATGTTCCTCTGTCTGAGTACAAGGTGTGGCTAATAAAAGGATTATATCTATCTTTGCCGGATCTACCTGTATTCCAGTTGCAGAGATGTAGTGCCCTAGGATTACCCCTTCAGTCATAATCGTGTGACATTTCTCATTGCTTAAACACAATCTGGTAGTAATACATCGTTCCAATACTTTTTCTAGTGTTTCCAGTGCTTGATCAAAATCATCTCCATATGGGGTAAATTCGTCCATGTATGATTTCAAGTCCTTCATTTATTAAATCAGAAAAAATGCTAAGTATGGATCTTTGAAATGTTGCAGGGGTACTGCATTATCTGAACGGTAATACCCTATAGGAAAATGTACCCCATGGGGAGGTAAAGGTTGTTTTATCCTGGTCTTCAGGGGCTATCTGGATCTAATTGTAACCACTACAACCATCAAGGAAAGAGAAGAAACACTTTCATGCTAATGTATCAAGGACCTGATCAATGAAAGGGAGGGAGAAGTGGTCTTTCTGTGTTGCTTTATTTAGTTCTCTGTAATCCACACAGATTTTGCACTTCCCATTTTTCTTAGGAACAACTACTAAAGGAGAGACCCATTTACTGTCTGAAATAGGATAAATGAAGTTTACATTTAGCAGCTTTTGCAACTCATCCTTTACAATGTCTTTAAGATGCGGATTTAACCTCCGTTGAGGCTAATGAATAGGATGAGCATCCTTGCCAGTATAAATGTGATGTGTGCATAGCTGAGGATCTATACCCTTCATGTCTGGGTAGTCCCACACAAATTCTCCCTTATATTTCTGTAAAACCTTAATGAGCTTTTGCTGTTGGTTACTATCTAGATTGCCATTGATATTTAAAACCTTTCCTGGCTCAATTTCAATTGGTATGCTGTTGCGAACAACATTCGTGAGTATGCGCTAATTATCAATGTCTGCCAAGGGGTCTTCCTATGTTTCATTATCAAGAACTACCTTTAACATTTGGAATTTTAAATTTTCAGAAGCAGATAGATGATTCATGAAGTTATTGATTACATCATCTTCAGTTTGATATTTTAATTCGAGTGCTTCAACTATAGTCAGTGGTGAACGAATGTTTTGTTCCCAGTATGTATGTGGCTGTTTGTGAATATTTACAGTGGGAAGACTTGGTTTGGCAGGTGGGTATATGAAAATATTTTTTATGGCATCACCTCTACCAATGGTCATGCTACCTACCCGACAGCCTATGCAAGCATCGACTGTTGCTAACCAAGGTCGTCCCAGTATCAGGGGGTGTCCATCTAACCTACTTTTTAGGTTAATAAATAAAATGTCTGCAGGATACTCCCATGAGTCCACAGAAACCAAGATGTCCTGTAATATTCCTTCTAGTTTGATAACAGATATGTCAACAAGTTCTAGCAAGGTAGATGTGGTTTCTAACGTTGTTATGCCTAAATTCTCGCAGGTTTCTGTGGTTAAGATGTTGATGGCCGCCCCTAAGTCAACCAATGTGTTTGAAAAGGAGTGGCCAGAGATTTTCACAATAACTATGGGGTTCCCTGGATCCTCATATTTTACTGGTGTTTATTTTCCCAAGAGTAAGTCTGACAATTCTCCCACCACATGAACAGTTGGTATGGTTTTTTCTTTCCTCAACTATTTTTTTCCACACAACTCTTTGATTGTCTTGGCATAGATGAGAATGCCCTATATAGCCCACAGAAGAGGAATTTTAATGAAAAGGTTTTTTAATTCCCCTAGGAGATAAAAATTTGAAGAGACTAGCGGTTTAGGCAATGTTATTCTCTCAAGGAATGGAGGGGAGGACATAATAAGGTTTTCAGTGTCTTGTTGGTTAACTATGTCCCTCCCCTGCTTTACCTCTGCTTTTGTCATAGCTGATTTTTTAGGTGTTGTTAGAATTTCAGACTCAAGTTGTGGTAGGGTCATATCTTCTTTAGGTGAAATCACACGTCTTGATCTCAACCTAAGTTCATTGCATTGCTTCTGTTCAGTTTTGGGGTTTGAGTTTTCGACAATCTGGATTAGCTGAACCGGTCTGTTATTGGGATTAGGATTGGGCTGAGCTCGCAGTTGGGGATGCATGATAGGCCGAGGATTGTGTTGGAACGGGTATGGAGCTGGTAACGTAGGTTGATTCTGAGCCCCTATCCCCATCGGTATATTGGTCATTCCTAGCGGTCATTTCCAATTTTGAGACCAATTTGTATTCTGTGAGGCGGAGGCAAGCCACTGGGAATTATAGGGATTATTTTGGCAGTAAGGGGGAGAACAAGGAAAAATTGACCAATTGTTACATGAATATGGTTGTGTTGGCCAAGAAGGCATGGAAAATGTTTGGGATGGCCAGGCAGAAAAATGTGATTGGTTCTGCCATGCTGTTGCAGGGTTCTGTTGATTAAATTGTGGAGAAGAAAAGAACTGAGGCAGGTCTTGTGGCGTACATGTTTGTGTTTTCCATTGTCGACACTAATTCATTAGGTAGACTAGTTCTGTCTCTTCTTCTGCCTCTTTGAAGACTGCTTTTAACCCCAGTAGTAAAGGTAAATGGTCAGTGGCATGGTCATTGGTACAAATAGTGCATGTTTGGACCATGTCTAATGGATATTCTTGTTGGCTGTTCTTCTTTCAACATCGTGGACAAAAAACAACCAAGCTTTTCTCTACTATAGCTTGCTTATGCTTGGCTTGTAAGACATCTAGCTGATTTGTTAGGGTGCCCAAGATATCAGTCTTAAAATATTCTAAAATATTACCGAATTATGATCTGGTCACTTTGCTACCAGACTGTTTATAATTCCTTGTAGCTGAGTCTCACCTAGTTGGCCTACTTCGCATACTACCTCAAGAACACCTGATGCATAATGCACTAATGTCATCATATTCTTCTTGATAGATGTCCCATTTTCCCATTATATTAAGTTTTTTGACCCATTCTTCTTTCATTCCTTTAATATTTGTTGCATTTAAGATATCTTTAGACAATGTAGTATATGGAGATCTTTGCAAGTTATATTGAAATATTTCAACGTATTCTTCTAATGTATCATTGTCTCTTGCAGACATATTGAATATTTCTTCTTTTAGTTCTCGAGTCTAGCAGTAGTCTTGCTCTTTTTTAAGAAAAGAGTTTTTCATTTGATCCCAACTATTAATGGTTCCTCCACTGAGCCCCATAAACCAACATAATGTTGTCCCTTTCAAAGTAGAGGAAAATAGTTTTAGTTTATGAGGGTCTGTGGTTTAGTCATATCCCCTACATAAGACATCAAATTCAAATAAGAATGCATCCAGATCTTCCAAGGTCAGCCCATGGAAGGTGGGGATGTTTTGTAATGGAATGGATTTCATAGGGGCATTTGCAGCCGGATCAACAATGGGATACTCCAATGTCGACGTCTGTCTCTGGTTTTGGTTGTTTGACATTTGATCAAAGATATGATAGTAATATTCAGGGATTTCTTGTTCTGGGGGAATAATTTGAGTGGAATTAGGGAGTGGATTTGGAGGAAGTCTTACAACACTTCCCCGATCTGGGATACTGGGTGTCTCTATCTCAATCACTCTCTCAGGGGATCTAGGCTTTGGAATTTTTACTTGTACGAAATTGTTGGTTTCTCCTTCTCCTTCCTACAAATTGCAAGAATTTCCCTCTCTCGAAGGGTTAGGACTTACGTTTTCAGCAGTCTGAAGGCTTTGTTCAGACCCTTTGGTTTCACTATGAATCCCAGCATGGGCTGCAAATGGTGAGGCTGCTGCCCGAGGGAATGTAGTAGGACTCTGAGTGAGAATGGTTTTGGGTCCTAGGGATGCCTGGTATTCAACTTTCTTAATGATTTCGTCTATATATGTTGTTCTACCAAGGACCACCGATCCTTTGGGTTTTGTGGATTTAAGTGGGGTATTTTGATCTATCTTTTTCTTCCTAGTCATAAAACAAGGCCACCTATCCTACTAACCTCTACACAATTGCTGAGAAGCAGGCTGGAGAACAAGCATTTTGCTTGCTGGTACATAGGTTCTTACCTCTTGTTTTCAATACCCAATTCTTTCACAACAAAAGGAAAAAGAAATAAGGGACATCACTCTTAAAATTTCCACGACAAGGACGCCAAAATGTTGGGTCATTAAGGTGACTGTTTAAAGTTAACCTCAATGATTTTCATTAATTATCAACCTAGGGAAAGTCTTGTTATTTCAAGAGTGTAAGCACAATATATGCAAGTGACATCAGAGGTTGAATACTCTAAATTGTCATAAGGAAGACTGTCTAATTATCGAAGTTCAATCAAATCAAATTCGAAGTGAATTATGAAATGCTTTTGACTCTTCAAGGGAGCTAACTCTAATCTAAGCCTATGCAGAAATAACTACTTAAGACTGAAAAGAATAAACTGCAATTGAACAACACGCTTTGATGAATCGAACAACAACCTTAACAAATTGAACAACAACTCTAATAAAATTGAACAACAATCAACTATTCTAGATTTTGCAATGGAATTCTCTTTTATTCAACTAATAACATCCTTCTGAATTAAACATCAACCAAATTCTCACGATAATGATGAAAAGATCAAGCATCAACTATATGCAAAATTGAACAACAATCGTGTTGGAACTAAACTAACAATTGTAAAAGAATTGAATTCATATAAAATAACATGAATGTTAAACTAGTCTAGTGAAAAGGAGGCTATAACATCTCATGCTCATAATTAACCAATTCAAACGATATATTATGAAACACAATGGATAACTTGAGAACACAAATTCTGTAAATAAACGTAAAGCACAGAATTAGCAGAAGAACCCCTAGGGCTGGGCCCAAAGCCACTAGAAGCCTACTGCTAAAGAATACTCAGAGGTTATCTATTCCAAAAAATCCAAATTCTTCATTAATCCACTGAGCAATACATTAGTACAAAACTTGACGATTCTATCCAAATATGTTCATTACAAAAATATTATATAACAGGAACTGTTTTTCTTATTCATTCTTCGGCCTTTTATAGATTAAAGGTGAATTCAAGAGTAATAACAAATCTTTCTCATTATAGGACCCTGTTGCTTCATGGCTATCGATTGAGTACTCCAAGCGTGGCCATACCTCTCCATATTCCATCGATTCGTAGGAGCTGATATGATTCCATGCACCTTCCTTGTCTGCTGTCTTTTGGTCATCTGGTCAGCAGTTTGGATGTTTTACTTCCCTATCAATAAAGGCAGTGAAAAATCAGTTTTTATGTTATCAAACACTCCTTTTATCACTAATCCATTCTGCCTCACTTTTGTATTATTTTCCTTTACTTTATTTCTAAGATGAAGGGAAAATATGTAAAAGTGCATGATAAATCGTGGTAAATATGGGGGTGAAACATACCTTTTTCTTGGCCCAAAAATAGGTCTCATACCTATAGTGATTAGGTGGCACAAATAGTTGCGGATGTTGGTCATATTATTCCTCATATTTATGTATTTGTGAACAATAGGGAAGAATATCACCATACATCTATCATTGAGATGGATAGTAAGATTTTTGATCAAGTTATTTCTATTTTGATTGATCCTGGATCTATTTATAGTTATGTTAATCCTGACCTAGTGGATAATTGTGGCTTGAGAAAATAAGTGCATGCAGAGTCTTAGTTGGTGTAGTTGGATACATGTATGGAGAAGAGAGTTAATCATTGGATAAGATCTTGTGCATTTGAGTTGAATGGTATGCCTACAACAATGCATTTGAATGTACTGCCATTGGGATCATATCGTGTGATTTTGGGTATGGACTGTTTGTATCTTCACATGACCAAAGTAGATTTCTATGAAAAGGCTATTGAGTTCCTGAATGATAATGGAGAAAATATAATACTATGGGGAAAGAAGAAGTCTACATTAGTGAGGATGGTTAGAACTATGAAAGATAAGCATAATTGTAGAAAAGGGTGTGTGATGTTTGTAGTTCATATTTCCAGTGACAAGGGTAAGGATGTTGAGGATGCATACATCTTCAAGAGGTGCCCTGTATTGCAGTAGTTTCAGGATGTGTTTCTAGCAGAGATTCCAGATTTTCCTCCATGTTATCCCAAGTATATTAGTGATCAAATGAATCTTTTAGTTGTTTTCCATTAAGTCATAGGTCAAATTTTTTACTTTTTCGAACCAATTCTCAAAAATAATTTTGGTCTCTGAAGATGTCTAAACCATGTATGTTTCTCCTTCATTTATTTTATCATCACCTTGTCAAGGTCATCGCCACCATCTCCATCATCATCATTCAAGAGGTCTAGGGTTATGTCATTTAATTTCATTTAGGTCAAGTCTAGGTTCAACCCTACCTTTGGAAAAATATTCAAATTTTCACTGAACATAAGGCAACAACCCTCCATTCCATTCATAAAACCATAATGAAGGAGCTATCTTGCTTATGAAGTTCAAATAAAGCCATATCTCTTGTTTCATATGGCTCAAGTTTCAAAAAAGTTTCAAACATCTCACCTCTGTCTCACTGTTTCATGAAAAATTGAAGAACTTTGTCTCACTGTCTCATTTAAAAGATAAAAAAGTCACCATTGACTGTCAGAGCTCCAAGGGAGGTCATTTTGACCTACTGTCCTGGTAATTGAATGCAAATAAGAGTCATTTCAAGCTTCAAACACATATTATCTAGTTTTGAAAAGAGTCATTATCCAATGTGAAAGTACAAATGTGAAAGATTTCAAAATTTTTAAAAACAGTCTTGCTATCTCATGAAAAGGAGAAAGTTTTTCTCAATGTCTCATTTAAAATTCCAAAGAAGGTCACCTCAAGTGTCAAAGAATGAAATATAGGTTAAATATATCCTCTCATCTCACTTAAAGAAGCAAAAAGTCAATTTTCAAGTGTAAAAGGGTTAAAAAGTCATTGTAAATGTCATGAAAAAAGGTAAGGGTCATCAAAGCTTATAAAATGAAAATAAAACTTCATTTTTTCATTGTTACCCTTTCATATGTGTGAGAGAAACATTTCTCCACTTTGATTACCTCTCCATACTCTCAAATTTCTCTCACAACACTAAAAAAACACTGGTGTTACATTTTTGTGGTGAAGAAAACACCAGTGTTGCACTTCTGTGTATTACAAAAACACCAGTGTTACGTTTCTGTGGTGAGGAGAAGTTAGTTGTTATGCTCCTGTAGTAGAGAAACCACTTGTTATGCTCATTTGGTGAAGAAAATAATGGTGTTACACTTTTGTGGTGACATTTTCAAAGTGTTACACTTCCGTGGTGTAGAAAAAGCTTTGTTACATTTATGTGGTGAGTAGACAAAACACTTGTTACGCTCCTATGTGAATACAATCCATGTTGTTATGCTTCTGTGTGATAGTCTCCGGTGTTGTTGAAGCTAGAAAACCCTCCTAAACTTTCAAACTTGTCCTCTCATCCTTGGTGTGGCCTCTAATAAAAAGGTAAGCCTTCATCCATGATATTATTTGATTTAATGTTGAGGATTTAAAGGCATGTCATCTTCCTTTAGTTTCTCCTCCATGCTTTTCACTGTTTACATATATATATATATATATATATATATTATTTTATTATTATTATTATTATTTATATATTTTTATATTTTTAAAAACCATACCCTATTCAACCTAAGCCCTAAAATATCACATAAACTATATTCATACACCCCCACACCCCATATACATTCCTATCACCTACATCACCATCCATAACATGAACCAAACCATTAAAACCCTAAACTCTAAACTTTTCAATACATTGAAGACTGTCAAAATAGGGAAATGAATGTGTTTTAGGGTTTTGAATGACCTAAACCTATCCATTTGACCTAATTCCACTTGAATTGTGGAGCTAAGGTGTCAACCTGCCCACTGAATTTTTATCAAGCTCATTGTGTTGCATCACTTGTCCTCCATAAACATGATATGGGAAGACTTATTGGAGAGATTGTCAGCAATGATTTATGTCTTGCCTATTACATCATCACCATAGCCAATGGAGATTGGATATTATAGCATGACTATTTAGATTTCATATGTCCCTAGGGCTGTGGCATTTTCTCACACATATGAGAGAGGGAAGAGACACGTTTTTGTGCCTAAGTCTACCAGGAGTTTTCTTACACTTGGCACCAATGTTGAGCAATGTCAGATAGAGAAGCAACCTCTCTTGCATCAACATGATGTGTTAATGCCATTGGAGCCTGAAGTATCAGAGCATGAGGAGTTAAAATCAACCGAAGACATCAAAAAAGAGAAAGATAAAGAAATTGCAGAGTTCAAAGAGGCCTTCTCCATTTCCCAATCTCGAATTACTTTCCTTGAGCGGGAGAATTTTCAATTGCAAGTGAATCATCTCCTACAAAGCAAGTAAAAATAATACTTGGAGGAAAACAGAGGTAAAGGCAAGAATATTGTTGTTGTTGACGAAATGCAGGAGATGGAGGCTGAAACACATACAAAAATACCAAGAACAAGAGGCCAAGAAATGGCATTGGAGCGATAGAGACAACAAATTCATCAATCTGAAGAGTTGACATTTTATGATCTCATTGCCATCGAGAGCAGTGAGGATAGAGAGATATGGATATCAAGAGTTAATGAACATTTGGAGAAGCTATTGAATAAGGCTAAAAAGGATAATAAGCTACAAAGGCACGTGAAAAGCCATTATCGTACCAGGGATACCATTTCTCAAATAAGGCTGAAACAAGTGAAAAGGAGGCTTAAAGTGGCACAAATGAAGCTCAAGGAGAAGGATAGCTTGGATTTATTGGATGAAGCTTCATTAGCTATGTAGCCTATCTCTTAAAAGTGTCAAAGAACCAATTTTGAAAGCTTTGGAGCAATTTTGGTATTTTACATGATTTTTGGCAAAATTCTGGAAATTTCTCATTGGAGAAGGGTAACAAGCACTTACAAATTTTTATTTTGGAGGCATGAAAATGGTGATTTGTTTACATGGATGGAATTATTTGGATGATTACATCATAGATCAGTAACCCTCATGGCATCACAAGCTGCAATTTGGGAGAAAAAGCCAAAAACCACCTATTTTTCATGTTTCTACCTCTTTTTTATACCCTTTGTTACACTTTTGAGCGACTATGGGAGAATGGATTTTTGAAGGCCTTCCTGTGGTTCATTTTGTAAAATTCAAGATGTTTTGGAAACTAGAAACATAGGGCTAGTTGACCATTTTTTCAGAAGTGAATTTGGACTTACCAAAGTGCCTCCAAAGTTCTGTTATGCTTCTGCAATTTTTTTTTTAAATGTTTAGTCAGAATTGTCACAAATCAACATTGGATTCTCTCAGGACACTTTTCAAGCTCATAAATGGTCAAAAATTTGAAGCTATGAGTTGTCATTTGAGTTATTGGGTTGTTTTTGGCTTCCTATCATGAAGGAATTTGTAATCAATATAAGGGACAAACACTCCTAGTTTATAGCTAAAATTCAGGGAATGGTTTCTAACCTCCCTAGAAACTAGGAAATGACTCATCTTTTACATTTATGATCCATTTTGGATGGGGTTTCAACCTGATGAGGTTTCATGGTCTATATTTTCTATAAGTAGACTCTATTTTGTATTTTTTTGGGTTGAATAGTTGTTATTTGTAGTGGAGCTATTGTACAATATTTTGCTAATGAAATCAAGGACAATGTTGCAGATATAGTGTTGAGACTCCTGTGGTATGCCTGATGGGCCTCTAAGTTAGAAATAAAATCAGGCCCATCTAAACTTTCTTAAGCCCATATACCTTCCTTAGGCACATAAAAGGATATATTAAATCTCTCCTTCTGCACTTAATAATGTTTTCTTATGATTTAATATGTTCTTAGGAAGGATTAAAGGTAGTTACATATTTTTGCCTAATATTGGTTATTTTTGTAGAATATTGTGAGAACATTTGGCAGATTATATAGATCTGGAGAAGGAGATGATTTAGGGACTTGATACCTTCCACTAGAAGATCAGGATTTTAGAATGAGCACAAAATTAAGAAATTAGGGAGAAATATTGGAGAGATTCAAGGGGATTGTTCACCCTCCTTAACTTTCAAAGGCAACCAAAGGATCCTCATGAGATCCCCCTCCAACAATTCAAATTTCAGAGGTAGCCAAGCAACTCAAGGCCAAGTGCACTCAAACCATAATTCACTTGGAGTCTCTAGCAATTCGAATTCCAAGAGGCAGCCAAGCAACTGAAGACGAAGGTCACTCAATCTATGTTTACTTGGAGTCAAAGTGGACTCAATCACCATTTTGAAGGGAGCTGTTGGTGGCTTCCCTGTAGAATAAATAGAGCAGAGCTAGAGTTAGGAAAGGTTTTTTTTTCGAGTTAGTCAGTGATTCGATTCCATTTAGAAATTTTGTTGTTTAAGACCTTCGGGATGTAATAATATTTAATTTTTAATGCAATGAGTAGATAGAATCCATTTTACTAATTTAATTCCAGAGAGCTGGGCTCATGGGTTAGGGCCCAACACATGTGCCTCAGCTTCTCTACTATTTTTAATCTTTCCTTTTTGCCATTAAGCTATATTTCTTTCTGTCCTTCAAATTAGTTTTTCTTTTGTTAGTTTCATGGCTGCTTAGTCTTTGCTTTCAGTTCATTGTTGTAGTTTTATTTTCTTATGAGTAATAGAGTAGAGGAGAAAAACTCCAAAAGTTGTGGTCAAGCCCCCCCTCTCTCATCTCTGTCAATAGAGCTCGAGGAGGGCGAATCTTCCCACAGGCCCAAAAACTGATTCTGTTATGCCTCCATTCCTTCATGTTTTCCGCTTCTTTTTACTACTACACTTACCTTTTTCCCTAAATTCATTGAAGCCCTTCAACTCCGCCTTATTCCTTTGGTTTTTCCATTCACGGTTACCTTACCTTCTTAATGAAAAACACGTAAAAAAAACCATTCAAAACCCATTTAAACGTGACCTCCGCCTTCCTCCTCAGTTCTCCTGCTACCGTACTTCGCCTGTTTGCAAAATCACACTTTGAAGCTCTTACCTTTTGTCTTACGGACTTACCGCTCTCCTTTACCAATTGCCTGCCTTATTCCTTTGTTCCATCGATCACCGTCACTAAACTCATTTTAAAGATAAACACTTGAAAAACCATTAAAACTTGACCTCCACCTTCCTCCCTAAAATTCGCAACATTTACCTTTTACCTTAAATGATCACCGCTTGCTCTTTGCGATTGCGATCTTGTGAAATCAAAAATTGCACCTCGTAACATTTACCTTTCACCCTTAAACACTTACTATTGTTATATCCAATTGTGATAGTGCGATCTCGCCCCACTGTCGGTCCCACAACCACTTCAATCACACTTAACATCCTTTAGATCTTAACCTTAACGCTTACCGCTCGTTCTTGCAATTGCAGTATCACAAATCGCATCCCGCATTTCTTACCACATCACAAATCGCAGCCCACAACCTTTACTGTAGCGCAAATCGCACGTCACACATCTTATTTCATTTCATTAAGTCCTTACCACTATCCATTTAAATTTTTGAAGTTGCGATTGCGACATCGTACATCACAAATTTTATCTCCATCGCATTCCGCCACATTGCTCTTGAGTTCTTTCTGCTCCAGAGCCATTTCTTGTGCTATAATAAGGTTTTAAACACTCTCTTCCCGCTTCTAAGCCTTTTTCAATTATCTCCGCTCCAAATTAATTTCTCACGTTATAATCAAGTTTTCTAAGGTTTTAACTGTCTTATTCCACTTCCAAACCCTGTTTCATGTGCTAATCCCTCCATTAACCACTTTTGCCCTTTTTCTTCCTCCAAGCTGCAAATTAACTCTTTTTAGTTAGAATTAAGTCATGGATAGTTAAGTTTCATGGATAAGAGCATGGTAGATAGATCATAGAATAATTAGAATGCATTTATCCATTTGGCCAAGCTAAGTATGGTTTAGAATTAGTTCCATTCCTGCCATTCCTTTTTAGCAATATAGCTTAGCTTATTTTTAGTCATTTCATTTTCTACCCCTGTAATATTCCCAAATGGGGAAGAAATAATATATGAACACAATAATGGAAAGAACGGTGAATAAATCAACACACCATGATATGAGACAAATGTACAACCATATTATTAAACATATCAACAAATAATAGGCACAAGATCTTGGGGATCTTATCACTCAAGCAATACAAAACAAGCCTCCTTTAAGCAAATATGTCGACACATGAAAAATAACTGCCATACAAATGCCCTGAGCTATGACAGTGTAGTTTTAGGGCATAAAATGCTGCATAAATATGGATCAATGTAGATATGTTGTTATATAGCTCAAATAATTCTATGAGTGAAGATCTAGCCTCCTAGACACCTTTCCAAGGGAACCCGGGAAGGGTTTCCGAAAATACACCCAAATACAAATGGTGATCTACAACCCTAGGGCTGAAGAATCAATGCAACTAAAGCCCATGAAATATAAGGCTGAAATAATATGGATGTGATTTAGATCTCCTCCAAAGGTATCCTCCAATGAAAGGCTGAACCCTTCACCTAAAAGAAAACACTCTAAAAGAGCCAATCAATCCTCCTATGAAACTTCCCTCCAAAATAACGCAATTCCCAAATGAAATTGTATTATCACTAGATGTGATAGTTTGGCCTGATGCCAAAGATATGAAATATGCTCAATAACCTCCATTTTTGATCTCCCAATGGAAGGAATCCTTCCTCCACTGCAAAACTAGCTCAGAAAGTGGGTTTCTCAACCCTCCACTGCAACACCCTTCAACACAACACAAATCTAAACAGAAACTGCGCTGTCGCACAAGAATGAAGCTTGGCCAGAATTTTGGATGTGTGGAAATGATATAACAATACTCCCCCAAGAGGCCTCTTAAGGTAAGAGGTGGGATTCCCGATTGGGAACACCATGTGCTAAACAACACAAGCAATAAACAACTGAAGAGAGCAACAGAGTTTAAACAAACCATATCAAAATAATAATCTAAAACATAACCCCATATGGCTTCCATCCTCTTCCTTATATAAGTTATGAGCCTTCTCACCCTTGGCCCCACTTAATTAGGTCACCATCTCCATGCAATCAATCTCCCACCAAAGTTGCGCTGTCCCACCATTAATGCCACTCCTCCATAACAATGCTGTTTGATTTGGTCAAAGTTGACCCAGTCTTCATGCCCCAGCCGCTTTTCACACCTAAGGGTCTTCAATCCAGATTTTATATGACCTCCATTCAAACTAGGAGTGTATTTTATTCCTACTAAGGAGATTTATGGGTCTCCATACCCTCTTTTTCCTCTATCTAAGAGAAAAATCAAAATTTAATATTCCAATTAGCTGTATGCTAATTTAGGAATATTACAACCTTCCCCTCACAAATTTTTCTTGTCCTCAAGCAACTGTAAGGATAGAACTGGAGATCCTCTCCTCTTCCTCCTGTAGCACCTTCATGTGATAAGCTCCTCCAATGAATAAGATGTTGTCTCATCAATAAGTCTCCAAGTTGCTCCTCCCAAGTGTATAAGTATGCCTTTGGTGAAAAATCCAAATGGCTCTCATCAAGAACAAGTGGAATATCCATGGAAGAAAATATGTGTGGTCTAGATGCCTTCTTGAGGCATGGAATCTGAAATATATTGGGAACTATCATTCGCATGTGAAGCCTCTATCCCCAAGCTATCATCCATAAAAAGTGAGTCACCCTCCAACACGACAACTCATGAAACATCTCCTCCACCTTAGACTCCTACAAAGAAGGTGGGATGTACAGTTGAACATGATGGATCAAATTTTCCATCTCAATCTGTCTCTCTCTCCACTTATGACAAGTGTAGAGCTGTTGCTGAATTTGGGCTGCAATAATGTTGCCTTCATGAAGCAAAAAGGCAATTGGATCCTCAAAGACCCACTCTTTTGTTCTTGCCCATATCATCCCATATAAAATGAATATGAAATTATCATCATATGGAATCCAAATGAGAGAGATACTGAAGGTTTTACATAGTGTTGGAAGATACCAACAGTCTCTCAAGTAGTCACAGCACAATTTTCCCAACTGCATTTTCAGAACATGATGTGGCAAGTTCTCTCCTAACAAATTTCTAGCTGTGCATGTCATCACATCTACTAGTAAATATTAAATGGAATTGTATATCAACTGAGCGTACAGGAAATAATACAACACTTGCCCAAAGCCATACAAGAAATGGCTATCTCCATCATAGATGTTGGTCTCAAAATGACCATGAAGCCCAAATAGAGGCTTGACCTCTTGTGGAGCAATGCATTGTATAGAGATGGTAAGAGAATGAAAATACTGTGTTAGATAATCAAAATGAAAAGACATAATTCCTACCATGTACTGAGAGTAAGATGATAATAAGATCCATGAATGAGCCCTTCATAGTGGTATGCCATACTTCCATGAAGGGGAATGAACTATGTGTTGCATGAAGATCTTTCCTCTTATGCTTGGAAATCCAAGTCAAGAAGATCATATCATGGTAATAGAATTCTCCACCCACTACTCCATCACTCTCATCTCCTACTTGTCCATAATGTGCATCATATGTGAAGTAATCCTGGGAACAATCTATCAACAAACCCAAACTCCCAAGTGACAACGTTGTTGTCCTTTGTGACAAGGCTCCTGTCATCTCATAGCTCCATCCTTCGACATACCACATGTCAAAGCCATCAATCATAGTGCTGCTATATATGGGATATTCCTTCCAAAGTGGAAGTATCTCCTAATCCTCCAAGGCTAAGGAGTAGCCCCTTTGCACCATGACAGTGCCATCACCTACTCTTGCAACATTATGCAAAGTATGGAGGAAAATAAGTCCATACTCTCCCAAGAACATCGAAAGAAATAAAAACTCTTATTGCCTCCCCACACCATCATCATATAAACTATGGAGCAATAACATGATGGTTGACATGAAAGATATCACATCACCCCAATACACCCAAACTCCTTGCTACCATATGATGCTAGTTCCATGCCAAGTCCCATCCACCAACCTACTCTTTAAAATAGAATGTGTCATATGATGACCAAACTCTTTCAAGAGTAACCAACACAACCTTGCCTCCTGCGGCCCTATGTCATAGATCTGCAAGTGGCTTCCCAACCTCTTGCTCATCAACATCACCCATCCAATCAATGGTGAGTGTCTTTCATCATGCTCAAAATTTGTATCCTTCCAACGGGGAATACCATCCTCCCAAATCAGATTTCTATCTTTTCATTTCATGGGATATTGAAATGCAATCTTCTGGAGATCTCCAAATGAAGACCACTCATCAATGACCAAGTTGACCCCATAAGGATCCAAATATACTGAAGGCAAAATCTTCTCATTGAGAAATGAAGTGCTCATCAAGAAAGATCCATTATAACAATGGAAGATAAGATGTCTATAATCAACCATCTTCCTATCCTTTGCTATACATGTAGAAAGGTCATTGGAATGCTCCAATAATGGTTGGGCCCCCAACTCATCACTGGTGCTCAATGATAGCACTGCTGATATCCATAATGGTGCATCTGCTATCTCAAGATCATGCTCAGTGCTGAACACATAGTTCTGCATGGCATTGTTCAGGACAATACTCATCCGATCCTCCAAGAATCTACACTCCAACCCCAAGATATGTGTGCAGCGAAACAATGATACACTAGGATGACAATATATCTCCTCCTTGAACAAATCAAGGCTGCTCAGCGTAGTGATAGTCTGCTGCTCCAAATCAACAATGTGTTTTGACCATAGGTCATGCAATGGTACATTCCCACAACTCTCCATAAGATGTGTGGAAATAATCGAAAGTGGAAACATGTGCATACCTTGGTAAAGCTTGGGAACATATTGTACTGCTACAAGGGTTCCTTCTTTTGGTGTGATGGCTTCCCCAACTACTGATGATGATGGATTCTCTTCTATGGACGCATCATCGCTGGTACAAGTCTCCTCTTCCTCATGCATCTCTAGAATAGTTCATGGGACTCTAAAATTCAAGAGATCAAGACCACTTTGCAAAGGTGCAAGTGTTCTTTCTCCTGATGCAAGTGCTCCTGCAAAAAGTGGTGGTGAAGGCCTCTTCTTCTCTAATTTCTTCTTGTCAAACTTCTTGATCAACCTTTGAGTAAAATATTCATATGTAGTAAATCTTGCATGACTCAAATGGCTAAACCACCAAATGTTTGCTTCACCCTCAAGGTGCAGCGCTGCAATCTCAACAACTTCTTCCTCTACTACTGGATGTAGCAGGAAAAATGCATCCAACCTCATTCCACAAGCCCTTGCTTTGCATTAGTATGACCCATCAAAGGTAGAAAATAGAAATCTATTGCCCTTTATTATTCTATTGCTGAAAGGTATCCTTTCTTCTTTGAGCTGAATGAACTGTGGGAGAGTTAGATTTTCCTTGAAAGCTCTAGGTTAAGACTTATATTTTGCAAGATACTCACTTAGAATCTCATGATCTAAGTGTCCTCCATCTCCATGCCTATTTTCTTATTCTTCAAAAGAAAATGGAATAGCATGTTTCTTTGGAGCTTTATGCAATACTAGTTCTTCTTTTTGTTGATAGGAAGTACATGGACCTTCCTCATCTTGAAACCCTAGTGCGGTTTCATGGATTTTCTCCATTTTTCTTTGCTTGAACTCCTTGGTGAGGTCCCTCTTAGATCTGAAAAGAGATGAGATAAAACTCATTCCCTCCATCATTCTGATCTCTTTCTCCTTCTTCTTAATCTCCTGATAGCATAATGGCTGATATCCACAAGCTGAGCCAAGATTATGCTCTGTTAGCACTATAATATTCCCAAATGGGGAAGAAACAATATATGAACACAATAATGGAAAGAACAGTGAATAAATCAACACACCATGATATGAGACAAATGTACAACCATCTTATGAAACATATCAGCAAATAATAGGCACAAGATCTTGAGGATCTAGTCACTCAAGCAATACAAAACAAGCCTCCTCTAAGCAAATATGTTGATACATGAAAAATAGTTGCCATACAAATTCCCTGAGCTATGACAACACAATTTTAGGGCATAAAATATTGTATAAATATGAATCAATGTATATTTGTTGTTATATAGCTCAAATAATGCTAGGAGCGAAGATCTAGCCTCCTAGACACCTTTCCAAGAAAACCCGGGAAGGGTTTCCGGAAATACACCCAAAATGCAAATGGTGATCTACAACCATAAAGATGAAGAATCATTGCAACTGAAGCCCCTGAAATAGAAGGCTGAAATAATATGGATCTGGCGCAGCTCTCCTCCAAAGTTATCCTCCAATGAAAGTATGAACCTTCACCTAAAAGAAAACACTCTAAAAGAGCCAATGGATCCTCCTCTGAAATTTCCCTCCAAAATAACGCAATTCCCAGCTAAAATTGCATTGTCACTGGATGTGATAGCTTGGCCTGATGCCAAAGATCTGAAATATGCTCAAGAACCTCCCTTTCTGATCTCCCAATGGAAGTAATCCTTCCTCCGCTACAAAACTAGCTCAGAAAATGGGTTTCTCAACCCTCCACTGCAACACTCTGCAACACAACACAAATTTGAACAAAAAATACATTGTAGCTAAAGGCTAAAGCTTGTCCAGAATGTTGGATGTGTGTAAATGATAGAACAATACTCTCCTAAGAGGCCTCTCAAAGGAAGAAGTGGGATTCCCGACCGGGAACACCCTGTGCTAAATAGCACAAGCAATCTTAGCTAAACAACTGAAGAGAGCAAAAAGTCTAAATATACCATATCAAAATAATAATCTAAAACATAACCCCATATGACTACTATCCTCTTCCTTATATAAGTTATGATCCTTCTCACCCTTGGCCCCACTCAATTAGGTCACCACCTCCATGCAATCAATCTCCCTCCAAAAGTGCGTTGTCCCATCATTAATGACACTCCTCCATAACAATGTTGTTTGATTTGGTCAAAGTTGACCCAATATTTATGACCCAGCCCCTTTTCACACCTAAGGGTCTTCAATCCAACTTTTATATGACCTCCATTCACATTAGGAGTGTCTTTTATTCCTACTAAAAATATTTATGGGTCTCCATACCCTCTTATTCCTCTATCTAAGAGAAAAATCAAAATTTAATATTCTAATTAGTTGTATGATAATTTAGGAATATTACAGTCCTCCCCTCCCAAATGTTGCTTTTCCTCAAGAAAATGTAAGGATAGAACTGAAGAGCGTCTCCTCTTCCTCCTATAGCATCTTCATGTGATAAGCTCCTCCAATGAACAAGATGTTGTCTCATCAATAAGTCTCCAAGTTGCTCCTCCCAAGTGTATAAGTATGCCTTTGGTGAAAAATCCAAATGGCTCTCATCATGAACAAGTGGAATATCCATGGAAGAAACTATGTGTGGTCTAGAGGCCTTCTTGAGGCATGGAATCTGAAATATATTGGGGACTATCATTCCCATGTGAAGCCTCCATCCCCAAGCGATCATCCATAAAAAGTGAGTCACCCTCCAACATGGCAACTCATGAAACATCTCCTCCACCTTAGGTTCTTGCAAAGAAGGTGGGATGTATAGCTGAACATGATGGATCAAATTTTCCATCCCACATTGTCTCTCTCTCCACTTATGATAAGTGTAGAGATGATGCTAAATTTGGGTTGCAATAATGTTCCCTTCATGAAGCAAAAAGGAAATTGGATCCTCAAAATGAATATGACATTATCATCATATAAAATGAATATAAAATGAATATGACATTATCATCATATGGAATCCAAATGAGAGAGATACTGAATGTTTTACATAGTACTGGAAGGTACCAACATTCTCTCAAGTAGTCATAGTGCAATTTTCCCAACTGCAGTTTCAGAACATGATGTGGCAAGTTGTCTCCTAACAAATTGGTAGTTGTGCATGTCATCACATATACTAGTAAATAGTAAATGGCATTGTATATCAACTGAGCATACAGGAAATAATACAACACTTGCCCAAATCCATACAAGAAATGGCTATCTCCATCATAGATGTTGGTCTCAAAATGACCATGAAGCCCAAATAGAGGCTTGCCCTCTTGTGGAGTAATGCATTGTATAGAGATGGTAAGAGGATGAAAATACTGTGTTAGATAATCAATAAATGAAAAAACATAATTCTTACCATGTACTGAGAGCAAGACGATAATAAGATTCATGAATGAGCCCTTCATAGTGGTATGCCATACTTCCATGAAGAGGAATGAACTATGTGCTTCTTATGCTTGGAAATCCAAGTCAAGAAGATCATATCATGGTAATAAATGTCTCCACCCACTACTCCATCACTCTCATCTCCTACTTTTCCATCAAGTGCATCATATGTGAAGTGATCCCAGGAACACTCTATCAACAAACCCAAAATCCCAAGTGACAACGTTGTTGGCCTTTGTGACAAGGCTCCTGTCATCTCATAGCTCCATCCTTTGACATACCACATGTCAAAGCCATCAATCATAATGATGATATATATGGGAGATTCCTTCCAAAGTGGAAGTACCTCCTAATCCTCCAAGGCTAAGGAGTAGCCCCTTTGCACCATGACAATGCCATCACCTACTCTTGCAACATTATGCAAAGTATGGAGGAAAATCAGTCCATACTCTCACAAGAACATCCAAAGCAACAACAAATCTTGTTGCCTCCCCACACCATCATCATATAAAATATGGAGCAACAACATGATGGTTGACATGAAAGATATCACATCACCCCAATACACCCAAACTCCTTGCTTCCATATGATGCAAGTGCCATGCCAAGTCCCATCCACCAACCTACTCTTTGAAATAGAATGTGTCATATGATGACCAAAATCTTTCAAGAGTAACCAACACAGCCTTGCCTCCTGATGCCCTGTGTCATAGATCTGCAAGTGGCTTCCCAACCTCTTGCTCATCAACATCACCCATCCAACCAATGGTGAGTGTCTTTCATCATGCTCAAAATTGGTATCCTTCCAATGGTGAATACCATCCTAACAAATTAGATTTCTATCTTTGCATTTCATGGGATATTGAAATGCAATCTTCTAGAGATCTCCAAATGAATACCACTCATCAATGACCAAGTTGACCCCATAAGGATCCAAATATACTAAAGGAAAAATCTTCTCATTGAGCAATGAAGTGCTCATCAAGATATGAATCATAACAATGGAAGATAAGATGTCTGTCATCAACCATCTGCCTATCCTTTGCTATACATGTAGAAAGGTCATTGGAATGCTCCAATAATGGTTGGGCCCCCAACTCATCACTGCTGCTCAATGACAGCGCTGCTGATCTCTATAATGGTGCATTTGTTGTCTCAAGATCATGCTTAGTGTTGAACACATAGTTCTACATGGCATTGTTCAGGACAATACTCATCCCATCCTCCAAGAATATACACTCCAACCCCAAGAGTTGTGTGCAACTCAACAATGATACACTAGGATGACTGTATATCTCCTCCTTGAAAAAATCAAGGCTGCTGAGCGCAATGATAATCTGCTCCTCCAAATTATCAATGTGCTTTGACCCTAGGTCATGCAATGGTACATTCCCACAACTCTCCATAAGATGTGTTGAAATAATCGGAAGTGGAAACATGTGCATACCTTGGTAAACCTTGGGAACATATTGTACTGCTACAAGGGTTCCTTCTTTCGGCGTTATGGCTTCCCCAACTACTGATGATGATGGATGCTCTTCTATAGCTGCATCAGTGCTGGTACAAGTCTCCTCTTCCTCATGCATCTCTAGAATAGTGCATGGGACTCTAAAAGTCAAGAGATCAAGACCAATTTTCAAAAGGGCAAGTGTTTTTTCTCCTGATGCAAGTGCTCCTGCAGCAAGTGGTGATGAAGGCCTCTTCTCCTCTAATTTCTTCTTGTCAAACTTCTTGATCAACCTTTGAGTAAAATCTGCATATGTAGCCACTCTTGCATGACTCAAATGGCCGAACCACCATATTGTTTGCTTCACCCTCAAGGTGTAGCACTGAAATCTCAACAACTTCTTCCTCTACTACTGGATGTAGTAGTAAAAATGCATCCAACCTCATTCCCTAAGCCCTTGACGTGCATGAGGATGACCCATAAAAGGTAGACAATAGAAATCTATTGCCCTTTATTCTTCTATTGCTGCAAGGTCTCCTTTCTTCTTTGAGCTGAATGAACTATGGGAGAGTTAGATTCTCCTTGAAAGCTCTAGGTTGAGACTTATATTCTGCAAGATACTCACTTAGAATCTCATGATCTAAGTGTCCTCCATCTCCATGCCTCTTGTCTTATTCTTCAAAATAAAATGGCATAACATGTTTATTTGGAGCTCTATGCAATACCAGTTCTTCTTTTTTCTTATAGGAAGTACATGGACCTTCCTCATATTGAATCTCTAGTGTGGTTTCATGGCTTTTATCCATTTTTCTTTGCTTGAAATCCTTGGTGAGGTCCCTCTTAGATTTTAAAAGAGATGAGATAAAACTCATTCCCTCCATCATTCTGATCTCTTTCTCCTTCTTATTAATCTCTTGATAGCATAATGGCTGAGATCCACAGGCCGAGACAAGATTATGCTATGATACCACTGTAATATTCCCAAATGGGGAAGTAGAAATATATGAACACAATAATGGAAATAACAGTGAATAAATCAACACACCATGATATGAGACACATGTACAACGATCTTATTAAACATATTAACAAATAATAGGCTCAAGATGTTGATGATCTATTCACTCAAGCAATACAAAACAAGCCTCCTCTAAGCAAATATGTCGATACATGAAAAATAACTGCCATACAAATGCCCTGAGCTATGACAACACAGTTTTAGGGCATAAACTACTACATAAAGTTGGATCAATGTAGATCTACTATTATGTAGTTCAAATAATGCTAGGAGTGAAGATCTAGCCTCCTAGACACCTTTCCAAGAGAACCCGGGAAGGGTTTCTGGAAATACACCCAAATACAAATGGTGATCTACAGCCCTAGGGCTGAAGAATCATGGAAAATGAAGCCCCTGAAATAGAATTCTAAAATAATATGGATCTAATGTAGATCTCCTCCAAAGGTATCCTCCAATGAAAGGCTAAACCCTTCACCTAAAAGAAAACACTCTAAAAGAGCCAATAGATCCTCCTCTGAAACTGCCCTCCAGAATAATGCAATTCCCAGCTGAAACTGCACTGTCACTGGATGTCATACCTTGGACTGATTCCAAAGATCTGAAATATGCTCAAGAACCTCCCTTTTTGATCTCCAAATGGAAGGAATCCTACCTCCACTGCAAAACTAGCTTAGAAAGTGGGTTTCTCAACCCTCCACTGCAACACCCTACAACACAACACAAATTTGAATAGAAACTATGCTGTAGCTAAAGATTGAAGCTTGGCCAAAATTCAAGATGTGTGGAAATGATAGAACAATACTTTCCCAAGAGGCCTTTCAAGGGAAGAGGTGGGATTCATGACCGGGAACACCCTGTGCTAAACAACACAAACAATCTTGGCTAAATAGCTGAAGAGAGCAACAAGTCTAAACCGACCATATCAAAATAATAATCTAAAACATAACCTCATATGGCTTCCATCCTCTTCCTTAGATAAGTTATGAGCCTTCTCACCCTTTTCCCCCCTCAATTAGGTCACCACCTCCATGCAATCAATCTCCCTCCAAAACTGCGCTGTCCCACCATTAATGCCACTCCTCCATAACAACGTTGTTTGATTTGGTCAAATTTGACCTAATATTCATGCCCCAACCCATTTTCACACCTAAGGGTCTTCAATCCAGCTTTTATATGACCTCCATTCACACTAGGAGTGTATTTTATTCCTATTAAGGAGATTAATGGGTCTCCATACCCTCTTATTCCTCTACCTAAGAGAAAAATCAAAATTTAATATTCCAATTAGCTGTATGCTAATTTAGGAATATTACATCAACTTAAATTAGTTTCATTCCTATCATTTCTTTTATGCAATTTAATTTAGTTTCCTTCTATCATTTCATTGAAGTGTGACAGACTTCATTGATAACCCTTAGAAATAGCACCCTTTCGTAAAGCGGAAGAGGATGTCATAAAAATAATGCATCTGCTATGTATATAGCACTGCCACCTCCAAGTTTGTACAAAACCCGGGTTGATAAAGTAAAGTAGAGCAGCCCCTGGGAGTTGTAGCACTCTTGGTACAATACCAGGGCTCACCATTTTTTTGGCACCGTTGCCGGGGCGGTGTCTAGTACATGTTTTGATACTATTTTATCATTCTTTTCTTCTTTCCTTTTCATGTTGTTTCCGAAATATTTAAAAATACAAAAAAATCTGATATTCATGCCTCATAGGAGTAGGGATACTCATAATCTTTAAAAAAAAAAATACTTCTCCAATACCAACCCACCACTTGACCACGTGGTGCAGTAAGAACCACATCACCATAAACTTTTGAAGGAAGAAGAGATGGATAGATATTATGACAATGAAGAAGATCTTATTGGGTTTCCCATTCAAGATATGGACATCAGTGTACCTATGAAAAACATCCCTCCATCTTTCCTTCCCAACTTCCATGGTATGAGGACATAGGATCCGGAAACATTTCTCTTTGAAATTTGAGATACTTGTAGGCCTTATGGCTACTTATCACACACTCAAAAATTGATATTATTTCCTGCAAAATTGAAATATAGAGCTCTTAAATGGTTCATGATTCTAAGTACTAATTCAATAAGTGGAATGATATGCAAAATATATTTCTAGAAAAATATAAAGACCCTGATCTTAGAGAAGAAATTTGTAGAATGAACCAAGAAGAAGATGAGAGCCTTGAGGATCTAATAGATAGGTTCATGTATACTTTTAAGAGGGAAAAAATTCATCATCTAGGATTTGACACACTAAAAACCCTCTTACTTTGAACAATTAGGGATGAGTGGATTGATCTCCTTAATCTCATGAGTAGAGGAGATGTATACAAATTGTCATTTGAAGAAATTTGTGAAACATGCAAGCACATATCAAGAGGAAGAGAAAGAGTAAGTAAATCAACATCAACATTGGTAAGGCAAGATGAACTTGGAAATTTGCTTGATAACTTTAAAGAAAAAAATCTTAGCAATCTAAGTGAGCACGTATAAATGTTAAGAATGCAAAATGACCAAAAAGAAGATGTTGATATTTTTGTTATCTATGTAGAATCATATGCTACTAATTTTTGTTCATCATTCCCGAGGTTTAAATAAGTTTACCAGGAGGACAATGGAGCAAGGCAATAACCAAAGAAGCTATGTTATGTAGCTCCAAGGATACCCTGGCATCCTAGTCAACTTTATATGATGTAAGGACCCACTTCACAATTTCAATCTTATTCACATCCATCTCAAATTAATTGGGACACTCTCCCTCCTTGGAAACCTTGGCCATATCAACCCCAAAACCAACCTTGGAAACATGGTTGTCAAGGTCCTTATTGGGAAAATCCACAATATCCTCAATATTTCCCTCCATATCCTCCATACCCAACTCCATGCTATCCCTACCATCCACCTTCACCACAACCACAACCTCAACCACATCCATCTCATATATCCACCGCCACTCAACTACCTGTACCACCATTTCCAAACCCACACCATGAAGTATCTCAACCCACTTACAATGCTGCTGTAAAACACTACCAAACATATCCTCTTGATCTAAATGGTCTGCATCTTAGTTCAAGAAAGGTTTTGAAAAGAAGAGATATTCTCAATGTCATTGTAGGACAACCTCAAGAAGAAAGTGATTCAAATGAGGAGATCAAATAATTAAGTGCTGCACTTGATGAAGAGCAGATATCAGAATAAGATGTTGAGATATTTCCCTCATGTTTACCAACATTTCCTCCATGTGGTCAAGAGAACAATCAACAAAAAGAGGAATATTTGACTGCCATAATAGAAGAGGACATCCAAGGTGATCCAACTCAGCAAGTGAACCAGGGGAATCATAGCGATATTGATATATGGTTCCAAACAGTCATTAAGTTGCAACAACACACTCTTCTCCAACAATACTTGATACAATCCCAGTCAAAGAAAATCATCTCTTATATTCAGGTACATGTCAGAACATGTATTCCAAGTGTGCACTTGATTTTATTTGTCATCTTGATGTGTACATGACTCCATTGGAAGTATTCCTATACTTGAAAAAGTTTTTTTTTCTTTTTCAAGTAGAGTAGGAAATTGAAAAAAGAAAAAAATGAGAAAAAAGGGAAAAAGAATAAAATTTCAGTTGAAAAACTCTTTTGAGGCGTTTGAGATTGGCTCACTAAATGAAAACCTCCATGAGGTGGTCATTCGATTGAAAACAAAAAGAGGAAAAAAAATATCCTTGGTGAAAACCTCCCTTGAAGTGCCTAAGCAAACCTACTAGTGGAAAACCTCATTGAGGTAGCTAGTAGGCCTTAAAATAAAATAAAAAGTAAAAATAAACTTATTTCTCCATGTATCTCTCTCTAATGAATGTAGATGCTCTCCAACCTTTGCAAGCATAAAACAACAAGTTGACACAAAAAGAAAATTTGGTCAACACTTTAGTCAAAGGTAGTCAAACTTGGACTTCCTCCTCCTGTGCTCAGAAGCTCCAAAAGGACCTCAAGTAGATTATCATATGCAGATTCAGAAAAAATTCAACAACCATATCAAAAACTTCAATATCACATGAAAAAACAAATCAATGGTAACGCTCAGGTATGCAATCATCTAACTCTTTCTTCGAATCTATTTTAGCTTAATAAAACATTAAAAAGTGTGAGAAGGAAAGTTTTTTTATATATCCAAAATCATTAGCAAAGCAACCTCAGCCTTATCTAGCAACTAGCCTCACTTTTTCCACCAATAAAAGGAACAAGAAAAAAGAAAAGGACTTGAGAAAGTGGGCAGTAAGCAGTTCATTCTAAAGAAGACGAGGAGTGCCAAGGGGTAACCAAGGGTGAGCTCAGTTCACAGAAAAAAATAACTGTGAGTTTACTTTGCATGCAATAAAAAGGGAAAAAAGAAATAAAAAGAAATAAAAAGAAAAAATAAAATAAAATAATCAAATAAAAGGTGGATCAACCACCCCTTGGCATGAAAAATAGAATTGCTTAAGGCATCTGAGGACCTCCATGAATCACCTACGAGAAGAAATGCAAGAAGAATAGCAGGAAGATTAGTAGGAGGAGCAGCTCATGGGCAAATAAACAGAAAATAAAATAAGCCAGCATGCAGGAAGAACCATAAGGTAGGGAGGATGGATAGGTTTCTCAGAGGATGAGCAACAATTTCACTAGGGGGGGTGATGATAGGCCTCTAAATTAGACATAAAATAAGGCCCATATAACCTTTCTTAATCCCATCTACCTTCCTTATGCACATAAAAGGATATATTAAATCTCTCTTTCTACACTTAATTATGTTTTCTTATGCTTTAATATGTTCTTAGGAAGGATTAAAGATAGTTGCACATTTTTGCTTAATATTGGTTATTTTTGTAGAATATTGTGAGAATATTTGGCAGATTATACAGATTTGGAGAAGGAGATGATTTAGGGACTTTCTCCCTTCCACTGGAAGATCAGGATTGGAGAATAAATGAACAAAATGTCAGGAAATTAGGGAGAAATCTTGGAGAGATTCAAGGGGATTGTCCACCCTCCTTAACTCTCAAAGGCAGCCAATGGATCCTCATCAAATCCCCCTCCAACAATTCGAATTTCAAAGGTAGCCAAGAAACTCAAGACCAAGTTCACTCAAGCCATACTTCACTTGGAGTCTCCAACAATTCCAATTCCAAGAGGCAGCTAAGCAACTGAAGATGAAGGTCCCTCAATCTGTGTTTACTTGGAGTCAAAGTGGACTCAATCACCATTTTGAAGGGAGCGGTTGGTAGCTTCCCTGTAGAATAAATAGAGCAGAGCTAGAGTTAGGAAAGGTTTTTTTTTTTTAGTTAGTCAGTGATTCAATTCCATTCAGAACTTTTGCTGCAAGCTATTAGGCTTTTGTTGTTTAAGACCTTCGAGATGTAATAAGATTTCAATTTTAATGCAATGAGTAGACAGACTCCATTTTACTGATTTAATTACAGAGAGCTGGGAACGTGGGTGAGGGCCCAACTCATATGCCTCAACTTCTCTGCTATTTTTATTCTTTCATTTCTGCCATTAAGCTATTTTTCTTTCTGTCCTTCAAATTAGTTTTGGTTCTGTTAATTTCATGGCTGCTTAGTCTTTGCTTTCAGTTCATTATTGTAGTTTTATTTTCTTATGAGTAATAGAGTAGAGGAGAAAAACTCCAAAAGTTGTGGTCAAGCCCCCCCCCTTCTCATCTCTGTCAATATAGCTCGAGGAGGGTGAATCTTCCCACAAACCCAAAAACTGATTCTGTTACGCCTCCATTCCTTCCTGTTTTCCACTTCTTTTTACTGCTGCACTTACCTTTTTCCTTAAATGCACTGAATCCCTTCAACTCCGCCTTATTCCTTTGGTTTTTCCATTCACAATTACCTTAATCTTAACCCAAAACACGTTAAAAAAACCATTCAAAACCCATTTAAATGCGACCTCCACCTTCCTCCTCGGTTCTCCCGCTAACGTACTTTGTGTGTTCGCGAAATCACACTTCGCAACTCTTACCTGTTGTCTTACAGACTTACCGCTCTCCTTTGCCAATTGTCCGCCTTATTCCTTTGTTCCATTGATCACTGTCGCCAAACTTGTTTTAACGCTAAACACTTGAAAAACCATTGAAACCTAACCTCCGCCTTCCTCCTCGAAATTCCCGCCACCGTACATCGCACTACGCAGATCGCAACATTTACCTTTTACCTTCAACGCTCACCTCTCGCTCTTTGTGATTGCGATCTTGCAAAATCATAAATCACACTTTGTAACATTTACCTTTCACCCTTAAACACTTACCATTATTCTGGCCGATTGCGATAGTGTGATCTCACCCCACTGTCAGTCCCACCGCCATGTCAATCACACTTCACATCCTTTATATCTTACCCTTAACGCTTACAAATTGTTCTTGTGATTGCGGTATCGCAAATCACATCCCGCAGTTCTTACCACATCGCAAATCGTAGCCTGCAACCTTTACCGCACCGAAAATCGCACGTCACACATCTTAGTTCATTCTGTTAAGTCCTTACCGCTATCTATTTAAACTTGCGAAGTTGCGATTGCGACATCGCACATTACAAATTTTATCTCCATCGAATTCTGCCATGTCACTCTTGAGTTCTTTCCACTCCAAAGCCATTTCTTGCGCTATAATAAGGTCTTATAAGGTTTTAAATCCTCTCTTCCTGCTTCTAAGCCTTTTTCAATTATCTCCCCTCCAAAGTCATTTATCACGTTATAATAATTTTTTCTAAGTTTTTAACCCTCTCATTCCGCTTCCAAACCCCGTTTCATGTGCCTAGCCCTCCATTAACCACTTTTTCCCTTTTTCTTCCTCCAAGATACAAATTAACTCTTTTTAGTTAGAATTAAGTAATGGATAGTTTAGTTGCATGGATAAGAGCATGGTAGATAGATCATAGGATAAGTAGAATTCAATTAGCCATTTTTCCAAGCTAAGTATGGTTTAGAATTAGTTTCATTCCTGCCATTCCTTTTCAGAAATATAGAGTAGTTTCTTTTCAGTCATTTCCTTTTCTACAACTTAAATTAGTTTCATTCCTGTCATTTCTTTTCTACAATTTAATTTAGTTTCCTTTTGTCATTTCCTTTCTGCAATTTAGTTTAGTTTCATTGAAGTGTGACAGAATTCACTAAGAAACCTTAGGAATAGCACCCTTTTGTAAAGCGGAAGAGGATTTCATGAACAAAATGCATCAGCTGTATATATAGCACTGTCACCTCTAAGTTTGTACAAAACCTGGGTTGATAAAGTAAAGTAGGGTATCCTCTGGGAGTTGCAACACTCTTGGTGCAATACAGGGCTCACCAATTCCTTTGAGCATTTTTTTTCTCTGTAAACTCATGATGTTGAATTTTATGTTACTCATATTTCACATATATGCTTCTTTATGCTAGGTCTTATAAGTTTATTGACGGAAAACATGCTTTCCATGCTCTGTTTTTCATAATATTTTCATGAAATTGTCTTGATCTTCTAATGAATGAATTCAGTTTAATTCTCATTCTGATTTCCTCTCATTTCACTCTATACACAATGAAAAATTAATCATGCTTCTTATATTACCTACTTGACCTCACCCTTACCTCTGCAACTAAAGCTTTGTAATTAGATCAATACCCTAGACCTAGTCTCCTAATTGTCATTCCTATCCAACAAAATTCCAAACAAACAAAAACCTTAATCTATTGAGCATCATAACTAGCCTAAAACATTATATCCAGTCATCCCTTTGACTGAAAAGTGACATAGAGAGGGCCCTCTCTAGTCCGGGTAGGGCTAGCTACCTGACCTAAAGTTTGGTCTATGGTTACCTTTCTCCAATCCTATTGTCAGAATTAGGAAGTTGGGGAGAGTGATCACATTCTTGGTGCCGTTTTTGGGGAGCAAAGGTTAAATCTTTCCCGAGAAAGAATGAAAAATATTAGCTTTGATTTCTGATGGTGAACAGTGGTCAGGCACAAGAAAGGCTGTACATATTTCACCTGGCGACTCCAGTGTCAAATAATCCAAAGATTCAGAGTTTTCATGGTGACTCCACTATTCAAAAACTTGTAGCTTGAAGACTTTATTGTTGAATTCACTAATTTCAAGATGGATT
The DNA here is from genome assembly GCA_034641835.2 of Pinus albicaulis. Lineage (NCBI taxonomy): Eukaryota > Viridiplantae > Streptophyta > Pinopsida > Pinales > Pinaceae > Pinus > Pinus albicaulis. Next base: position 837,996,425 of record CM076578.1, read on the forward strand.
CAACTGCTAGAAGGTATGCCCCTATGAATCGTGCTCACATTCTTGGTTTCCAAATCAAATTACCTGCATATATTGGAAAACTTATCTGCCCAAATTCATAGATGGAAACGAGGATGATGCTATTCTGCATCTAATAAAATTTCATTGGCATATACATAAGCTTGGGATTAGATTTCATGAGGATTTTTTGATGAAAATGTTTACGGATACCCTGGAAGGGAAAGAAAGATCATGGTATGAAGGGTTGAAGACAGGTAGCTTATTCTCTCTTAAATATTTTCACACAACATTATTTGAGTTTTATAGACAGTCTCACCATTCATTCTTGTTGTTCAAAGATTGTTGTGAATCCTGTGAAGATTTCATTCAATACCTTGAAGAGGCTTTTGGTGATGAAGAGTGTCTGGATTATGAGATCATAGAGGCCCTTCATGAATATTCTTCTTGATAAAAAATAATAGAGTTTAGCTTCCTTGATACAAAGGATAATTCACAACACACATCAACTCCTTCTTTGCTTGAAGAAAAAACATATCTGCATCCTAATTGTCAAGTTATATCCCATGAAGTTAACAAATTTTTTCAGCCTTGTCCGTCTTTTCATGATCAGGAGTATGAGAAATTTTCCAAACAAGAAAAGAAAATAGATAGTTCATTGGTTTATTCATCTTCTGGGTTAATGATCGAGGAAAAGAAGATTAAAAATCCTTTTGAAAATTCTTATTTTCTGTAGCTTGAGAATGAAACTCAAGACGATGGGATTAAAGAGGTATGTGACATAGAATTGCATCTTGTGGTACCCATTATTAAAGATTCCATTAAAGTTAATATTTTGCAAATATCTAATGAATCTGCTACTTTAGAAACTCTTAATTCAGATTCACATGAAGGATTACTCCCGAATCCATTTTTTGAAAGAGAGATACATGTACCTTCAAAATTTGAAGATGTTAGGCTTCAAATTGACCATCATAAGTTGCAGGAAAGCAGTGAAAAATAAGAGGTTGTTTTAGATCCTTTTTCAGATGATGATTTTCCTCCAGGTTCAGATATTGAAGTGTTTGCTGAAGAAGAGGAGTTTTTCCTAGATCCTATGGATGTGCACATTTTTGTTTTTGATAATATGGCTACTTCAAACACATATTTTCAAGAAAAAACTTCCCTTTATGTTGATATTATTGAAGACCATATTTCCAATTTTTTATAGCCAGTAATGAAGGTAGATGTTGCAAAATTCATTGATGAAGGTGATCAGTTTCAACACATAGACAAAAAAATAGTGTGGAAGGAGGTTTTTTTTCCTATTTTAAGTCATCTAGAAAATCTTATGTTGCATGCTCTTCATGATCATTTGGTAAGTTTGTTGCAACCATTGAGGAAGATGAATCTTCTTGTATTTATGGATCATGAGTACATGTTCAGTCAAAACTTTGAGTTGCCTATATTTTGTTCCTTTTTCCTGCTCGAGGAAAGTGTGAGCAAGATTCAAGTAATAAACCATTTGCTAGATTGGTTACACTGGAGAGATCATATCGCATGATTGTATATACATCTTCAATAATTGGGCGGTTACCATTAGGATTTGAAGCTCAAGGCGAAGGCCCTAAGATCCTGATGGTTTGCTGCCATAAGTAGTTCAATCAGTAGTCAAGTCAATTTTTTCTAGTCAAAGTCATTTCTCGATTTAGTTCATCATTTCTAGTTTGTCAAATTTTTTCAAAGTCCAGTTTGACTCCATTGCCCAATGGTAAGGCTACCTGATCTACAATGTTCTTGACACCTCCCGAAGGAGCTTCCATCCCCAGATGGAGACAATGTTAGCCCAGGTATGTTAGTGATCAAATGACTCTTTCAGTTGTTTTCCAGTAAGTCATATGTCAAATTTTTTGCTTTTTAAAACTAGTTTTTAGAAATAATTTTGGTCACTGAAGAGGTCTAAACCATGTATACTGCTCCTTCATTTCATTTACCATCACCATTACCAAGGTCATTGCCATCATAAGTTTCAAATTCACCATTTCCATCATCATCATTCAAGAGGTCTAGGGTTATGTCATTTCATTTCATTTAGGTCAAGTCTAGGTTCAACCATGCCTTTGGAAAAATATTCAAATTTTTAATGAACATAAGGAAGCAACCCTCCATTCCATTCAAAAAACACTAATGAAGGAGCTAGCTTGTTTATGAAGTTCAAATAAAGCCATCTCTCATGTTTCATATGGCTCAAGTTTAAAACAAGTTTCAAACATCTCATCTCTGTCTCATTGTTTCATAAAAAATTAAAGAACTCTGTCTCACTGTCTCATTTAAAAGATAAAAAAGTCACCATTGACTGTTGCAGCTCCAAGGGAGGTAATTTTGACCTACTGTCCTAGTCAAATGAAAATAGGAGTCATTTCAAGCTTCAAAGACATCTTATCTGGTTTTGAAAAGAGTTATTCGCCAATGTGAAAGTCCAAAGGTGAAAGATTTCAAAGTTTTAAAAAAAAGTCTTACTGTCTCATGAAAAGGAGAAAGTTTGTCTCAATGTCTCATTTAAAATGCCAAATAAGGTCACCTCAAGTGTCAAAGAATGCAAAAGAGGTTAAATCTGTCCTCTCATCTCACTTAAAGAAGAAAAAAGTCACTTTTCAAGTGCAAAAGGGTTAAAAATTCATTGTAAATGTCACGACAAAAGGTAAGGGTCATCAAAGCTTACAAAATGAAAATAAAACTTCATTTTTAATTGTTTCCCTTTCATATGTGTGAGAGAAAAATTTCTCCACTTTTATCACCTCTCTATACTCTCAAAATTCTCTCAAAACCCTAAAAAATCACTGGTGTTACGTTTCCGTGGGGAAGAAAACCACGTTGTTACGTTTTTGTGGTGAAGAAAACACCAACGTTACACTTCTGTGTATTACAAAAACACCGGTGTTACGTTTCTGTGGTGAGGATAAGTTAGTTGTTACACTCCTGTGGTAGAGAAAACACTTATTACGCTCATGTGATGAAGAAAATCATGGTGTTACACTTCTGTGGTGTAGAAAAAGTTTTGTTACGTTTATGTGCTGAGTAGACAAAACACTTATTATGCTCCTGTGTGAATACAAGCCACTTTTTATGCTTTTGTGTGATAGTCTTCGGTGTTGTTGAAGCTCAAAAACCTTCCTAAACTTTCAAGCTCGTCCTCTCATCCTGGGTGTGGCCTATAATAAAAGGTAAGCCTTCATCCACGCTAGTCTTTGATTTAATGTTGAGGATTTAAAGGCATGTCATCTTCCTTTATTTTCTCCTCCGTGATTTTCAATACATACATACATACATACATCCATACATACATATATATATATATATATATATATATATATATATATATATATATAATATGTTGAAAAACCCTACCCTATTCAACCTAAGCCCTAACCTATCACATAAACTATATTCATACACCCCCATACCCCATCTATATTCCTATCACCTACATCACCATCCATAACATGAATAAAACCATTAAAACCATAGGGAAATGACTGTGTTTTAGGGTTTTGAATGACCTAAGCCTATAAATTTGACCTCATTCCACTTGCATTGTGGATCTAATGTGTCAACCTACTCACTGGATTTTTATCAAGCTCATTGTGCTGCATCACTTATCCTCCATAAACATGACATGGGAAGACTTCTTGAAGAGATTGTCTGCATCACTTTCTGTCTTGCCTATTACATCATCACCACATCCAATGGATATTAGCTCTTCTATCACGCCCATTCAAATTTCAGATGTCCTTAGGGTTGTGGGATTTTCTCACACATATGAGCGAGGGAAGAGACAATTTTTGTGCCTAAGTCTACTAGGAGTTTTCTTACACTTGGCACCCATGTTGAGCAATGCCAGATAGAGAAGCAACCTATCTTGCATCAGCATGATGAGTCAGTGCCATTAGATCCCGAAGTATTAGAGCATGAGGAGGTCAGATCAACTTAAGACATCATCAAAGAGAAAGACAAATAAATTTCAGAGTTGAAAGAGGCCTTCTCCATTTCCCAATCCCGAATTACTTTCCTTGAGCAGGAAAATTTTCAATTAAATGAATCAGCTCCTAAAAAGCATTACAAATCAAACATGGAGGAAAATAGAGGTAAAGGAAAGAATATTGTTTTTTTTGGCCAAATACAGGAGATGGAGGCTGAAACACATACAAAAATACCAAGAACAAGAGGCCTAAAAATGGCACTGGAGCGAGAGAGAGAACAAATTTATCAATATGAAGAGTTGACATTTGATGAGCTCATTGCCATGGAGATCAATGAGAATAGATATTTATGGCTATAAATAGTTAATGAGCATCTAGAGAAGCTATTGAAAAAGGATAAAAAGGATAACAAGCTGCAAAGGCAAATGACAAGTCATTATCGTACCAGGGATACCATTTCTCAAATAAGGTTGAAATAAGTGAAAAAGAGACTTAAAGAGGCAAAAATGAAATTCAAGGAGAAGGAAAACTTGGATTTATTGGTCGAAGCTTGATTAGCTATGTAGCCTATCTCTTACAGGTGCCAAAGAACCATTTTCGAAAGATTTGGAGCAATTTTGGTATTTTACATGATTTTTGGTAGAATTCTAGAAATTTCTCATTACAGAAGGGTAACGGACACTTATGAATTTTTGTTTGGGAGGCATCCAAATGGTGATTTATTTACATGGATGGATTTATGTTTATGAGTACATCACAGATCAGTAACCCTAATGGAATGAAAAGCTACAATTTGGGAGAAAAATCTCAAAAACCACCTATTTTTCATGTTTTTGCCTCCTTTTCAGACCCTCTGTTATGCTTTTGAGTGACTCTAGGAGAATGGATTTTTGAAGGCCTTCCCATGGCCCATTTTGAAAAATTCATGTTCTGGAAACTAGACACACATGGCTAGTTGACTATTTTTTTATAAGTGAATTTGGACTTCTCAAAGTTCCTCAAAAGTGAATCCAAATTTCTGTACGCTTCTGCAAATTGTTTTTAAAATCTTCAGTCATAATTGTCATAAATCAGCATTGGATTCCCTTAGGACACTTGTCAAGATCAGAAATGGTCACAAATTTGAAGCTATGAGTTTTCATTAGAGTTATTAGTTTTTTTTTTGCTTCCTATCATGAAGGAATTTGTAATCAATGTAAGGGACAAACGCTCCTAGTTTATAGCTAAAATTTAGGGAATGGTTTCTAACCTCCATAGAAACTAGGAAATGACTCATATTTTGCATTTAGGAACCATTTTGGATGGGATTTCGACCTGATGAGGTTTCATGGTCTATATTTTCTATACATAGACTCTATTTTGTCCTTTTTTGGTTTGGATAGTTTTTATTTGTAGTGGAGCTATTGTACAAGCTTTTTCTAATGAAATCAAGGACAATGTTGTAGACATAGTGTTGAGACTCTTTTGGTATGCCTTTGAGAATTTATTTTTCTATGTAAACTCATGATGCTGAATGTTATGTTAATCATATTTCACATATATTATTATTTATGCTAAGTCTTATCAGTTTATTGATTGAAAACATGCTTTCCATGCTATGTTTTTAATAAGATTTTCATGAAATTGTCTTGCTCTTTTGATGAATGATTTTAGTTTAATGCTCATATTGATTCGCCATCGTTTCACTCTATGCGCATTGAAAAATTAATCATGATTCTTATACTACCTACCTGGCCTCACCCTTACCTCTTCAGCTAAACATTTGAAATCAGATCAATACCCTAGACCTAGTCTCCTAACTGTCATTCATATCTACAAAACTCCAAACAAACAAAAACCTTAATCTATTGAGCAACATAACTAGCCTAAAACATTATATCTAGTCATCTCTTTGACTGCAAAGTGACACAGAGAGAGCCCTCTCTGGTTTGGGTAGGGCTAGCTACCTGACCTAAAGTTTGGTCTATGATTACCTTTCTCCAATCCTACTGTCAACCTTAGGAAGTTGGGGAGAGTGATAACACTCCATAGAGGGAAGTAGAATTTTATATTGAATTGGTACCAGGGGCATCACCAGTATCAAAGGAACCTTACAGGATGAGCACACCAAATTTGTTCACAAATGAAGTTGCAGTTGAAGGAAATGCTTGATAAGGATTATATTAGGCCAAGTGTATCACCTTGGGCTACACCAGTGTTGTTAGTGAAGAATAAGGATGTTACTCTTAGATTGTGCGTTGATTACATGAAGTTTAACAAGGTGACGATCAAGAACTTGCACCCATTGCCAAGGATTGACAACTTTTTTGATCAGTTGAAGGGAGAAGCAATGTTCTCAAAGATAGATCTATGATCAGGATACCATTAGGTACATATCAAAGAAGAAAAAATCTACAAGACTTCCTTCAGGAACATTTATGGGCATTATGATTTTATTGTAGTTCCATTTGATTTGAATAATGCTCCATCTAATTTTATGTGTCTAATAAATAGTGTGTTCCATCCTTATCTAGAAAATTTTGTTATTGTATTCATTGATGACATCTTGGTATATTCTAAGAATGAGGAAGAGCATGCTGAGCATTTTGCAGCAATGTTGATATTGCTAGGAGAGCATCAATTGTATGCTAATCTTAGCAAGTGTAGTTTATTTAAGACAGAAGTACACTACTTGGGACATATAATTTCCAAGAATGGAATAGTAGTAGACCCAGAGAAGATAAAGGCTATCATGGAGTGGGAATCTCCTAGAAATGTGGAAGAAGTTAGATCATTCATGGGCTTAGCAGGTTACTACAAGAGGTTCATCAGGAACTTCTCATGTATTGCATATCCTATTACATCATTACAAAGGCAAGGTAAGAATTTTGCATGAATAGAGAAGTGTGCATCTGGTTTCGAGCAGTTGAAAAAATTGTTGATCAATGCTCCAACGTTAAATATTGCAGATCCAGATAAAGAGTTCATAGTGTGTACATATGCTTGCAAGAGAGGGCTTCATGGAGTCCTTATGCAAGAGGGACAAGTGATATGCTATGAGTCTAGGAAACTTAATGAGCACTAGAAAAACTATGTGACTCATGACCTTGAGTTGGAAGCTATTATTCATGCCTTAAAGACATGGGGACATTATCTTCTTGGGAGGAGGTTTTTGTTGATGAGCTATCACAATAGGTTGAGATATATGTTTAAATAGCCAAATTTGAATGCAGCCAAGCTAGATGGTTGGCTACCCTTAGTGAGTTTGACCTTGAGATCATTTACATTAAGGTAAAGGAGAACATGGTTGCAGATGCTCTCAACAGGAAATTACAATTGAACCATGTTGCAACAGTGAGCTCATATGGGACATATTTACAAGATAATATCTTACAAGCAGGATAACATGATGACATGTACAGGGAGATTATGCACAAGTTACAACAAGGTATAAGTGATCAAGATGTGGATTATCATCTTACAACAAATGGATTGGTGAGATTTAGGGATAAGATCTATGTGTCAGATGAAAATGAACTCAAGAAGCTTATCTTGAGGGAGTTTCATGTAAAACCATATTTAGGTAACAAAGGATATCATAAGATGTTGACTGCAGTGAATAAGTTATACTATTGGTTGAATTTGAAGAAGTGGCAGAGTTTGTGATGATATTTTTCGATTTTCAGTAGGTCAAAGCAGAGTGTAAGCATCCAGGTGGGTTTCTTCAGCCTATTTTGATTCCATAATGGAAATGGGAGGTCATTTTCATGGATTTCATTATAGGTCTTCCGAAGACATCGAGGTAACATGATTCTATCATGGTTGTGGTAGACAGGTTAAGCAAGGTAGCTCACTTTATTCCACTAAAGACTACTTATTCAGCTAGTGAGGTAGCACAGGTCTTCATTGAGGAGATCATGAGGTTGCATTAGAGAAATTTTGAGTTCTAAAATGGGTCTTCTAAGAAAAATTTACAACCAAAATAAAATTTATCAAAACCAATAGGATTCAATATGATGATGTCAACCATGGGAGATGATTCACCATTTTTTTGAGTAAAAAAAAAATATATATAAAAAAAATAAAAAAATAATAAGACTGCTTTTTAAACTCATATTTTCAACTAATATCCCTAAGGTTTTACTCAAATTTCGAGCGGGAGTACTCGTTGGATGAAAAATTTAATTCCTCATCCAAGGAGTACACATGTTGCATGCTTTCGATGGTCCCTGCTACACGAAAAATGAGAAATACATGAAAAAAAGTGATTGCAATCACGTTTTTCATGTATTTCTCATTTTTAGTGTAGCAGAGACCATTGAAAGTATGCAACATGGGTACTCATTGGATGAGGAATCAAATTTTTCATCCAATAAGTGTTCTTGCTCAGAATTTAAGTAAACCCATAGGGAGATAAGTTGAACATATGAGTTGAAAAAGTAGTTTTTTCTTTTTTTCCTCTAAAATTTGATGATGTAATCTAATATTATTTTATTATTTCCACTATTATTTTATAATTTTCTTCAGAGGCCCATTTTAGACCTCAAAATTCCTCTAATGCATGGTGTTCCAAAGAATATTGTATCAGACAGGGATGCCAAGTTCACTTCCAAGTTTTGGAAGGGGCTGTTTGCAAGATTGGGGAAAGAGTTGGCCTTCAACACTACTTATCATTGGTTGAGTTTGAATACAACAAAGATTATCAAGATTCGTTGAGGATGATTATGTTTGAGGAAATGTATGGATGGAGTTGTAATACTCCCATCAGCTGGAGTGATCCAGTGAACAAGTTACTTATTGGACCGGGCAAGTTGGAAGACATGGAATAGGAAATGTAGGTTATAAAGAAGAATCTAAAGGAAACACAAGATAGGTAAAAAAATTATGCAGAATAGCATAGGGCATTTAAGGAGTTTCAGGTTGGGGAGCATGTGTATTTGTGCATCAAGCCCAAGAAGAGCTCCTTAAGGATAGGATCATGTGCCAATTTTTCACCATGATATTGTGAGCCTTTTGAGATCCTTGATAGGATTGGACCAGTGGCCTACAGATTTTCACTTCCTCTGACAGTGAAAGTCCATGATGTTTTTCATGTTTCATTGCTTAAAAGATATGTAAAGTATGTTGATCATGTTATTGATTGGTCTGTATTGCAGGTTGAGAAAGAAGGATAATTCCAACCAGAATCTCAATGCATATTGCAACAGAAACATCTCATGCCACGAAATAAATAACTTGAGAAGGTTAAAGTGCAGTGGAAGCACTTTGGACCCGATGAAGCTACATAGGAGATTGATGATCAGATGCATGCTATGTATCTTTCATTGTTTTCTGGTGAAGGAAAATGGGTTTTGATTTTTACATATTTATGTATATTGGTTTCTATTGTAAATACCACAATGAGATAAGTTATAAAGCTCCAATAAGCGGTATGGTTTTCATATTTTCATGTTTGTCATGATTGTTTGGCTTTAAATAGTTTTTTATTGTAAATACTGCAATGAGATGGGTTATAAAGTTCCATAGGCAGTATGTTTTTTTATTTTCAACGATTTTGTTGGGTATACGTGTGGTTTAGCACTAAGGACGATGTTCCCTAAGGGGGAGGGGTCTGTAACAACCCCAAGTTAAAAATTCATGTAATAAAAGTTAATAAAGGTAAAATAAGACCACGGGCAAGGGTCACTTATTCCAGGATGAATATTGGGAAAAATATCCTAGTGGGTACCACTTGATGTGTTTATGGTTAAAGGAAATTGCTAAGGCTTTGGAAAGGAAAAAAGGTATTTTTGGCACACTATTTATGAAAATAATGGAAATTAGGAGAAAAGGAAGGTGAAAGGTCACAGGTTGCATGTGAGGAGGAAAATGAAGGAAAATAATGGAAAATTTAAGAAATTAGAGGCTTCATTAATAAAAATTTCTTAGAGCATCAGTTGGTATCGTTTTGTCAGTTTAGTGTTAGAATCTGTCTCAGAGAGGAGAAATCACCAAGAGGAGAAATAAAGAAAGCAATGAAAGGAAAGGAAAAACAAATAAGGAAAAGGAAAGAAAAGGAAGACAAGGATCAAACAACTTCAACATGAATACTTTCAGGTAACATGTTTCATGTATGATTTCCTAGCAGGTTTTGACATGCATGGTATGTGCATGTTGCTATTTGGTTCTTTTCTTGTCATTGGCATGGATTTTTCCGGGTTTCGACACTAGATTTTAGACTAGCCTTTTCATTTCTAGATAACCATGGTGTGATGGGATTATTCTCAGTTTTTATCTTTGGATTGTTAGATGGTTTTAGAATCTGGGGTGAGGTGGAGAAAAATTCCCAAAGGCCTAGGAATCCCTTGACTGGTAATGACGAGATACATGGTAAAGCCTGAGGGTGGAGACAGGAAAATTCCTCAAGGATGGTGAAGGAATTCTGAGGCATCCAAACTCAGATTGGTTTTGTGATCTCGACATTGATTTAGGTGTGATCCTAGTATGGAGAGGGTGGAGGTGTTTTAACATATGGATTCCCTTGGTTGTGTTTGGATTAGTTTATCCTATGAGATACCACATTCATGCTTGTAATATGGCATGGGGATGATTAGTTAAAGAGATATTTGTCTCAACCAATATATGATCGAGTGGAACGTGGAAGTCCCAAACTTGGTCGGTATTTTCCTATGTTAAATAAAAGCTAAGTTTCTCCTGCTTTGGATTAGGAAATATATTATTTATTATGTTTCTTTAATGGTTTCTCTCTTATTTTTATTTATTTGGTCATATGCTTGTTATAATCATGGTTTTATGAAAGATAGTATTCATGTATCTTTTCATGTTTTTACTTGTAACTGAATGAATAATTAATTCAATACCTAATTGGTGTTATTCCAGTTGATGTGAGAAGGCAATGAACCTTCTTGTTAAACCTCAAATAAGTTTTTAGTCCCTCATGTTAAGACTTGCATTCATGACCTGTAGGTTGCATATCTACCAAGTGTTTGAAAAAATGTCAGTCTTGGTTGGGGATGGTCAGGTCAAGTCCTAGTTTCATTTTTTGATTTAAAAACATTGTTCCTATGTCATTTATCAACTCTAGAAGTTTCATTGAGTTCTGGGCAGAGACTTGGGTCCTAACCTTGAAAAAGTGGCATAAAATTTGGAGTCGCTGGCGTAGAACTGAGCAAAAAAGGGCATAGTCACATGGAGGTAGACCTATGTGTGCGATTGGGAATCCATAGTCACTTGGAGGCCTTGGTAAGGGAGTGAATAGGGCTCTAGGTCAGGGAAAAAGTGAGTTGTCTGAGGGGTTGGGTTACTCCTGGAGGTCCTGTGGCACTCGAGGGAAGTCAGTAAGGTCTTAAGTTTTTTACTCCATTTCCTTAAGGTCACCTAGGAGGCCGAGTCTTATTATAATGATTCTCAACACATGTTTACCCCAGGCATCAACAGTTAAAGTGGGTATATATGGGAGGAGGCGTTACAAAACTCCATGTTGCAACTCGCTATGAGTCCAAGTCATCAATGTCTATGACTTGTCATGTTGTCGTCACATGATGTTGTGGAAAATGATGATGTAATTTTGGAAAATATTGTAAATGTAAATATGTGGAATTCCAAGAGTCATATATGGACAAAAGAGTCATTAGGAAAATTCCAAGAGTATCATGGAGGTCAAAAGGTCACATTAGAAGTCCAAGATTCATGAGGGTAGTCCAAGAGTCATGAGGAATATGAAAGGTCATTCCTCTTGTTATAAAATAGGCCTCAATACTCAAGAAAAGAAAGTTTTCACCTTTTCTTCTCCACCTAGACATTAGAGAGAAATATTTTTCTTTTGGAGATAAAATAATGGCTAAAGGCTCCACTATTGGAGCCAGCGGTGTCTCATTGTATCAATGTATCTTGGAAATTTCACTTAATATTCAAAGTTCATTGAGCCAACACACTTTCATGCATATATCGTGAATGTAATAAGACTATTCTTTATATGTTTTCTGTATGTGTGTTATTCATGTGTACTAAGGAAATTGAAGTATTTCGTTGGATTTGGTGCTCATCTTGTTCAATGTGTGTTGTAATTGTTTTATTAATCATTATGTCCATGTGAACTACTTCACTAGACATTTAACAATTATTTCATATGTATGTGCATGTGTCTTTATTGGAATACTAATAATTTTCTTCTAAAGGCTCAATTCTCTTCACTTTAGGTGAAAGAACCTACATACATATTACAATTGAACATTTCCTAAGGCATACTTAATTTATCATTCGAAAGTACATGCATGTTGCTCTCTCATGTTAAGGATTTCAAACGATGCAAATATTTAAGTATATGGCAGCCAAGCCACACTTTCAGATGGGGCTCCTACACTAAACAATGTGATCTAATTGGGACTTCATATCGGGGAGACCCCCTGCATGTTGGCAAGATCTAGCATTGTCAACACATTGATTGCATTTAGGACTTTATTACCATCAACATATACATTTTATTTATGATTAGGTCATCTTATGATTCATACATTAATTTATCAAATACATTTAGGGTTTCATTAATTCACTTTGCATATACTTCATGGTTAGGTCATCTAACCAGGGCTACTTTCATATATGTTTGTTTTAACCAACCTTTCTAGGGATTGTGAACAAACAATCTTCCGGGGCTTGTTAATTTTTCATCACAATGTTTGAACAATGTTAGATCTTCTTCATCCATTGGTATGCTAGGGATTATGTTAGGGCATCATGTATCTAGGGTTAGCTTCAAAAATTCTAGGGCATGACACCATATTGACATCAATGACAACCTTATCCAACACTACTATTGACTCACCTCAAAAGAAGTATCCTTGCTTGGAAGAAAAAGAAGTAATTTTAAATGTATCTCATCTAGATAACCTTCTATATTTCAATGCAGAGGTTCCTAGGGTTAAAGGTTGAGATATAGTAGCAGATCGACTTAATATACAAGCAATGGGTGATATGGCATGATATATTTCTTTTACTCCATTATGACACCAAATATGGTTCCACCTACTCTGACAACTTTTCATTTTATATCCAGCCACATGACTACCATCTGTAATCTAGATGGATCAATTTCAACACATGGCAACGATTCCTTATAATCTCAGTTGATTTCCAATATGAATATGCATAGCCCATTCTTTGACATCCATAAGACCTTTAATTTCTATAATATGTATAAGAATCCCCTGCTTCACCCCAATAAAAGGCTCAAACAATATCTCACTCATGTAGCCAATTACACTTGAATAAATAACCCTAATAATGTTTTCTCTCTATAAATTTAAAAAATAACAATAGATCGAAATAATACAAAATTCTTTGCATTATTCTCTGCATCCTTGTTATATTCTTTCCACACTTCGATTGCAACTGATTTTTCACATTTTCATCAACAAGCTTCATTTATGGATAAATAGAGAGGCATATAGCTAATAGAACATACATCTATTCATTTTTATTTAGAATTTGGTAAAATTGTGGAAACATTTGATGGAATTGATTGGTATTTATTATATACAACAAAACTTGATTGAAGGTCTGTATTGCCTAAACATACCTTTTACCAAATGAACAAATTAATATGTGCCCTATCTTTCAAGCATTAACTATATCCATTTTGTAGAGAGATACACCCCAAGCTTAGTATATATTTCTTAAACAATGGAAGAACTTATAAAGGTTTTGATACAAGGAAATTTATGATCTATCGAATAAGAACCACCTTGGAATGGTTTCTTTATCATGATTTTTTATTATAATAGAAAGCACCATGATATCAAAATAAATTTGATATCTTGACCATATTGGATTCCTTCTATTGTATGTATGCCTTTCTACATTTAAGTGATTCCAATAATATTTTCTTCCTTAAATAAACTGTGTCGACTTCATGTGCAATTTTCTGTATGCTAGTAGTGCCTTGATTTTCCATCTGATTAAGAGTAGCTCTATAATATTCTTCAAAAATCTAACCATGTTCTTGCAAATCATATCACTAGTCACAAGGCCTTTAATCATGTACTTAGGGTTTAATTCACTATTAGCATATATATTTTATTTATGTTTAGGTCATATTAGGGTTCACCTAGGGATTTATCACTAAATTCATTTAGGACTTTATTACCATCAACATATACATTTTCTTTAGGCTTAGGCCATCTTAGGGTTCATCCATGCATTTAGAAAATACACTTCGGGTTTCATTAATGCATTTGGCATATACTTCATGCTTAGGTCATATAACTAGGGTTTCTTTCATATATGTTTATTCATCCTTGTTCAACCAAACTTTCTTGGGCTTTCTAACCAACAATATTCTAGGTCTTTTCAATTTTTCATCACAATGTCTAAACAATGCTAGAGCTTCTTCATCCATTGGTATGCTAGGGCTTATGTTAGGGCATCATGTATCTAGGGCTATCTTAAAAAATGCTATGGTATGACACCATATTTAAATCAATGAAAACCTTGTCCAACACTACTATTGACTGACCTTAAAAGAAGTATTCTCACTTGGAAGAACAAGAAGAAATTTTAAATGTATCTCATCTAGATAACCTTGTATTTTTCAATGCAGAGGTTTTTAGGGTTAGATATTGAGATATATAATCATATCCACTTAATTTGCAAGAAATAAGTGACATGTCATGGTCTGTTTATTTGCATTATGACACCAAATATGGTTCCACCTACTCCAATTTCTTTTCATTTTATATTAAAACATATGACTACCAATTGTAATCGAGATGGATTACTTTCAACACATGGTAGAGATACCCTATGCACATATCTGTTGATTTCAAATATGCATATGCATAGAAACCATTCTTTGACATCTATAAGACCTTTAGTTTCTAGAATATGTTTAAGCATCCCCTTCTTCACCCCAAGAAAAGGTTCGAACAATATCTGAGTCATGTAGTCAACAATACTTGAATAAATAACCTTAACAATGTTTTATCTCTATAAGTTTTACAAATAATAATAGATCAAAATAGTACATAATTATTTGCATTCTTTCCATCTTCTCTCCATACTTCTCTTTTAGCTGATTGTTCACATTTTCCTCAACAAGATTCATTTGTTGACAAATAGAGAGGCATATAGCCAATAGATAATACAACTATTAATTTTTCTTCAAAATGTGGTCAAATTATGGATAATTCTGATGGAATTGTTTGGTATTTATTATATACAACAGAACTTGATTGAAGGCCCATATTTACTCAACATACCTTTTACCAAATACACCAATTAATATGTTCCCTACCTTTCAAGCATTAACTATAGCCATTTTGTAAAGAGCCACAACCCAAGCTTAGTATATATTTCTTAAAGAAAGGAAGAACTTATAAATGCTTTGATACAAGGCAATTTAGGATCTATTGACTAAGACTTGAATATTTAAATGGGAGGCTTCAAGCAAAAGAGAATTCCATGAGAGAAACAATGACCGGGGTTTTAGTGAAGACATATGCTAAGTTTTGTTAGCTCACAAATCCCAAAGAATCAAATGGTAACAAAATAGAATGAATGAAATGGAGAACCTAAAATCTATGCATAACCCAATATCTCCTCATCATGTATTGAAAATTTTCAAGAGACATATGGGAAAATTATATATACCTTGCTCAAACTTTACCTTATTCAGAGATTCTTCAATTTGTCAGGTACCAAGGATGATTCAATTCTTATAGAAATTATTTTTAGATAATAGGTTAATTTCACCGATGTAGTGGATTATTTTTATGTATAGATGCTTTGTTCATCATGTTTGTATGCGTTGGTATGTCCCTAATTAAATTCCTATGTTGATACCTATTTTTTAACAATTTTTAAAATAGTTCGTTTCTTTAATTATATTATTATGTGGTAGGTTGATTCATGTGGAAAAGAACCTACACCGTCATAAGTAAACAAAATAAAATTTCGTTTTACATTTAATGTGAAATTTTGATTATTTTTTTATACAAATCGAGATAATAAATTTTCTTTTGTTGTTATATTTAGTCCGAGCACCATGATGATGATGTTCTTAATGAGGAAGACTTGTGGTCATCCCCAAAACTTGCGTTGAAAATAAGAAAGTATGTGGCAAAAATGAACAAAAAAATTATGGAGTTGATTCATAATAGGGATGGGAATCCCCTGAAAAAGGCTATGATCAATAAATTGAAAAAATATCTTAAGTCATATGAGGTAATTACCATATTTTGAAGTAAATTTTGAAATTTTGTTTTTAACTTTTACATTATTTAATCGAAAAAATATTTCCTTTCTTATGTAGATCTATTTGGAGGAACTTACCCCCCTGCAAAAATCAACTGATCATTAACTCGATGTTGGTACTAGTGGAATTAAAGAGACACAACAAGAGCATCTGTCTAGCATTAGCACCCAACATATATCTACGAGGTATCTATTCACTACTCCACCTTTGAGTGGTCATGATCCTAGTATTGACACTGGATCCACACCATTGGTTGTGACCAATGTGAACATGACCCCTAAACCAAACACATAACCAGATTCTAGATCATGTGGTGACAAAGGTGACCCTGGTATTGATGAAATTTTGGGTTCATTTCCTAGAGCATCACATATTAAGAGAACGACGAAGATTGAATGCACAATTTTGGTGAATCTAGAAGGAATTCCAATAAAAGCACCAAAATTTCATGGTATTTTTTATGTTTTTAACTTTTTTGTGTTTTCTATCTAAAACATAAGTTGTCTATATTCTTATTTTCAAACTATTGATCATATCTTTTTATATGTAGGTGACAACTTGTTTTATACAAGAATGGACGAAAAAGCGTTTGAAATTTTTGGGCCCACCATAAGAAGAAAGTGGAATTTCTAAAATTCCAAAATTAAAAAAGAACTTATGGACTAACTTGATTATCTATTCAAGGTAGATACCTTAAATAAAAGCAAGATCACTGCTGCAACCATAAAACAATTAAAACAACTACGATACCATTATAGGAGAAAATTGGTAGAAAAACCCTAGGTATGAGCACCCTCCCATGATTCCTGATATGGAATGGAAGGGCCTCATCGAGGACACAAAGGAGAAGGTATTGAGAAAAGACAGAAAAACACCACTTGGTCAAGCAAGGTACACATTACATCTTGAATTCAATATGTTTAATTTCCTTTAGTTTTGAATAAAATTTTAGTATATAACATACTTGAAACTTTTCATTTGCTCCTCGACACTTCAAAGACAACTAAGGCACTACTTGAGAACCATGGGTAAAAAAAAATGAACTAGGGTGACTATTTGATGCTACATACACGAATTGTAAGTACCCAATTTTTTTTAACAATATTATTTGTTATATCACTTTTCAACATTCTGGTAATTGTGCTAGAAAATAACAAAAATCAATACTCTTTTTCAATGCAGTGTGATATATTCAGAACTGAATCCACAAAAGAATACTTTGAGATTGGTTTTAAGTTTAGATTTAAATGCATATTAGAACACCGTAAAAGCATGGGGCAAACCCCAAGATCCAATTTGAAGGAGAAGGTAAATTAAAATCAATCCAAATTATCCTTTCATTAATTATAAAATACAATCATGTTTGGTATAAATATAATGCGCTTCTTTTCTTTAATTAGCAGGGGAGAAGTACAAATATAGATGATCCCATGACTACTAAGCATTAGTACTATGATAGTTCGGACAAAGTAGAACATTTTGGTGCTCACGAGGAACCCCATGACAGTGGGGTGAATGTCAACAAATATGTTTCTTTATCAATTTTAGTTTTTTCTAGAGTGTATGCATGAATCTTAATGTGTTATTATCAAATTTTTTTGAAGTAGATGGATTGGGTATTTGGGAGTGGAGAGTAATGTGAGAGGGAGGAGGAGCGACCATAAGAGCTTCCACCTTCACAAGGTTGGCCTTGTTTAGTAGAGAATCATTTAGGATTTGGATAGTCTTAGAGAAAACCTCCCTCGTTCCAAAAGATGAACAACCAAGTCAACGTTGACTTCGTTGTTGCTCCATCAAATCATGGAATGTGTGCTCCAAGATTAGACTAGTCCAATTTTTTTTTTTTTTAACCAAGAGGAGCTCATTCATGTATTCACGCGCCTCAGTGTTTTCTAATTTTTATTTAGTCATAAAAATGTTTCTTAATTTATTTATTATTTTTCTTATTCTTTATCTACCTTAAACCCATTTTATTTGCATTGTATAGTATTCTTATTCTAGAAAGTTGTAGTCCACAAATGTAACATGGTTGGAAAGAAAGCAGATGAATTTCTCCTCATGTGAGTAGCTATTCCTTGTCAAGTGTGCACCATAACTTTTTCATTTCAATTTTGATCCTCCTTTTTTGCCAGTTATTTTCTAGTAAATTTTCAAATTTTTACAATTTATTATACTGCTTGGATTCCTTCTTAATTCACAAACTACATGCATCCACTTTTTCAACTTCATCCTACAATCTTGTAAGACAACCTCATTCACATCAACATGCACGGGTTAGGGTTTTAATTTCTTTATAGTAGAAGTAATAAATCCTAGGGTAAAACCCCTAGATACTTCTAATTCAACCCTTAGCTAGAGTTCACAGATCAACATACTCAAATAATCTAGAACTTGTCTTTCAGTTTCAACTCAACTCATTAGGGTTCTAAATTAGCAGGAGCCCAAATGACAAAACCCTATATTCAATATTAAACCAATATATGTCTACCATTTTTTTAGTTGAACAAAATTAATAAAATACCTTTTCATATGTCTACCATCGATGATCATTGGTCAAATAATGGTGTTGGAAATACACAATCATCAAATTTGTTTCCTTTTATGGTTCTAAGGTTTGGGGACCTAGCTTTCTTTGAGATAGTTAGGCTAGGTTGCAAACTAACATTGCCTTAGTGCATCATTTAAATATAGTTTAGGGACCATAATTTACATGTCAAGGAAAATTTGTACTTTTCTCTTTCCTTAATAGAGTCCAAACTCTTGGTAACCTTGTTCTTGGTGGGGATCAATACCCCTACCAAAGTCTCTATTATTTCAAGACTTTTTTTTATTCAGGAATTCTTCGGTGGATTCGTTATTGGTTATCTTAGTGATCCAGGTGGATATTGGTGGTCACCCACCTATTCCACTTGGGGCCCCACCATTGTCTCTTTCAATTTTTCAGTTTCGGCACAACTTACTATTTTTAGCAATTTTTCGGGTCCTCAACTTCCAGAGCCTTTTTGAGGCCCTAAACGATGTTTTTTGGGAAAATTGGGAGCAACATGGGTCCATGAGCCGATGTTTCTCACTCAAAATTTGTAATCCTCGGATAGATATTTCTAACTAGGTATGGTTTGCATCAAATGGAGATCGTATGCCAAAGCTACGTCCCCGGGAAGTTGAAACACCAATTTACCCAAACATGGCCCATAGTTTTGGCGCTTCATCTCCTAGGGTTAGGGTTTTGGATGTTTAGGGTTTTCCATTGTTTCTAAATAATAAATAGGACTTCGAGCCTCATTGTAACTCAGTTTAGAGGCCTGTAGCTGCCACATCTCTTCTCAGAGATGGCTACCAATGCCCTAGCTAGTTTATTTCTATTCCGTTTGTAAGCAAATTTCAGTTCTTTGATATTAATGAAATGAAGTGTTATTTCCGTTGCATATTTTTATTTATAGTTATATGTTTATTCTGTTGCATTCCTGCATAAATAAGGATTAGTGGTATCAAAGTGGTCTGCTTTTTCTCGATCCTTCTTTGCATGTCCCCAACGAGGTTGGGGTATAAGGACTTAGGGCTTGATCTGGTGGAACCTTTGCAAGATCAGCCTCGCAAACCCTGACGAACGCCCATCGGGGACAAAAAGAAAAATGAGGGAGCAGGAGATACTATAAAAATATTGCTCGAGGAGGCCCTCGAAAAACAAAGGAACTCGATGATGGATAAATTTGCCCAGATCCTTCAACGGCTGCCCACCGACGGCGCATCTGCATCCAGCAGCCACTCTAGAGGTGTGATTCCTTTTAAGGCACAAGTAAATTTTGACATTCCCATATTTGAGGGTCAAATAGATGTAGATGTTGTAGATAGATAGTTGAATTTATTAGAAGGATATTTCTTGGTTCATGACTTTTCTGACTGGGAGAAGATTATTTTTTCACTCCTCAAAGCTACCCCCCATGTCAAGGACTGGTGGGAAACCTACTGTGAGAAAAAGGATGATACAAAACCCTCTCTGTTCTCGGCTGTACCCACTTGGAATTCTTTCTGAGATGCCATCAAGGAACAATACTATCCCGTGGGGAGCTATGAGGACAAGTACATACAATGGACCACGCTACGACAACAAAGGGATCAAGATGTGCATGAGCTGACGAATCTGTTCCATACCCTGCACACAAAGTTGGGTATCAAAGATTTAGAGAAACATCTAGGGCTAAAGTATCACAGTTGTCTGCACAGATACATTCAAGAGGAAATGGAGTTCCTTGACATCTCCTCGCTTGGTACGAGATACTGGTATGCTGCCAAGATTGAGCAGAAATTCAAACAGAAGAATCGAGACTTTGGATCTGCGAATCAAAAGCAAGGGAAAGGTGATACCAAACCACAGAACAAAGGACAGAGCCAAGGCATGGTGGCTCAAGACAACCTATCAAAGCCATAAGCAAAGAACAACACCGTAAAGCCAAAGAAGGACATGGGAAGGTGGTGTGAGTTCCATAAGAGCTCCACTCACAACACAAGTGAGTGTCGGGCCAAGCAGTCGCTAGTGGCCGAGACGAGGGCTTCTGAGTCAGATGCATGCTTCGACTCTGAATCAAAACATGGAAAGGGGAATGACAAAGGGAAACAAATTATTGATGCGGATCCCAATGCCACTGTTGCCACTACGAAGATCCAGAAGGAGGAACCGGAAGATCCAGAGGAGGAGGAACGTCTCTTCCACTCCCAGATGTGGGTAAAGGGCTCCCCTATATAGTTCATTGTCGACAATGGGAACCAAAAGAACCTCATTTCAGTGGACGCCGTGAAGCAGTTGGGATTGCTGACCACAAATCACCCACATCCATACACCATCGGGTGGCTTCACCAAGGACGAGATCTTCGCGTCAGCCGGCAGTGTCGCCTTCCCTATAGCATCAAGCCCTTCACGGATGAGGTGTTATGTGACGTTGCTCCTATTGATGTTTCTGATGTATTATTAGGACAACCATACTTGTGGAAGCGTCATGCTGTGTATGAGTCTCGGCCTCGTGCTGTTATTGTTACTTTGGGAAATAAGTTGTACAGGATACCAGAGGTACCACCTCCTGCTGCTATCTCTTTGGTTACTGCAAAACAATGCAGTAAGCTCATTTCCCAAACCAAGAAATTCATTTTCCTGATGATCCGCCCCCAGGGCAAGAAGAAGACTGTGGCCACGACCTCCAGACAGGGCTCCTCTGCACGACAACAACAAATGGATAAGGTTGTGAAATCTACGAAGAACATCTTTACACCTCACCACATGAGTTCCTCTCTACACCAACACTTTATCCGTCCAACATTTGATTGTCCAGAGATTTGACCAGATGCTTGTCAGAGCTACAACCGATCTATCGATGCTTGCTCTGCAATGCAGAGGAAGCAGTGGAAACCAAGAGGTGTAGATTAGGGAGGCTACTGCGAAAAAAGGTCACATCCTTAAGTTCGTTGGGGTATTTTCTGCAGGGTCGTGGTACAGAAGAAGGATGGGACGTGGAGACTCTGTATTGACTATCGGGCGCTGAACAAGATCACTGTCCGGAATAGGTACCCAATCCCACGGATTGATGACCTTCTTGACCAACTCCAAGGTGCAAAATATTTCAGTAAGATCGACCTGAAGTCTGGGTATCACCAGGTACCAATTGAACCCTCTGATGTGTGGAAGACTGCCTTCAAAGCTAAGGAAGGCCTTTTTGAATGGCTGGTCATGCCTTTCGGGTTGACGAATGCTCCCGCAACCTTCATGGGGATGATGGACGACATCTTGCGGCCATTCACCAACTCATTCGTAGTGGTGTACTTGGATGACATTCTGATCTTCAGCAAGACTTGGGAAGAGCACCTTCATCACATCCGACAAGTCCTCCAAACACTGCGGCAACACAAGTTGTGTACCAATTTGGAGAAGTGCACGTTTGGCATGACCCAGGTTAAATATTTGGGATACATTAATGATGAAAAGTGCACATATGAGTCCACAAGATCCAAATCATTTGAGATTGCCAGCGACCCCAAACCACTATGAACTTTGCGACTTTGCAGGTCTTGCTCACGAACCAGAGTGCAACAACTGTTTTCCATCACAAGAAGAGAATAGTGCCTGCGACTATGTACTATTGAGGCGAGTTCCTCAGCATGAGGGGGACATCCAGTGGCATATCACGGTGAGACATTGTCTGAGACAGTTCGCAAGTATCCCACCTATGACAAAGAAATGTATTCCATTGTGCAAGCCTGTCGACAATGGAAGCATTACATTTTGGGGAAGAAAACAATCATCCACACAGACCACAGACCCCTGCAGTTCATATAGACACAAGGGAAGTTGCAGAATGATCGCCATCAGAAGTGGTCCACATATCTGCAACGGTTTCATTTGAACATCAAGTACAAGAAGGGTATCACCAATAATGTTGCAGACTGCCTCAGCCGACCACCGATCGTGGCTATCACCACCATTCTCAACTCTTGTGGGCACGAGAATTTTGACTGGCCTCTTCTCTACGAGAGCGACCCAAAATTCGGCCACACATACAAGGTACTCTTGGGGGGTACGCAAGTTCCAAATTTTCACCTCCAAGATGCACTCTTATGTCACCTAGGACACCTTTGTGTCCCTTCAAGCAAGCATGCCAAGATGATATGGGAAGCACACTACAGTCGAGTCTCTGGTCATTTCGGGGTCGAGAAAACAGTAGCAGTACTACAGAAGTATTTCTACTGACCGAAACTTCGAAAGGATGTCGGGAAGCACATCAAATCCTGCACTGCTTGTGCCATTGCCAAACCGACCATCAAGAAGCGAGGCCTATATACTCCACTACCTACCCCTATTCGACCTTGGGAATCCATCTCCATGGATTACATGTCGGGCCTACCTTCTACTAAGCATGGAAATGACTGTGTTTTCATGGTCGTCGACAGATTCTCAAAGATGGCCATTATGGTGGCCTGCAAGAAGAATATCATAGCAGAAGCCACTGCTAAACTCTTCTTTGAACGAGTGTGGGTACACTTTGGGATCCCACAGTCTATCATATCAGATCGGGATAGCAGGTTCCTCAACACATTTTGGTCCAGCCTCTGGTCAATGCTGGACACCAAGTTCACCAAGTCCACAAATTTCCATCCCCAAACAGATGGCCAGACAGAGGTCATCAACAGAATGATTGTACACATTCTCCGCATGTACAATTCAAAGCATCCACGCACATGGGACAAGAGCCTCCCCTATGTACAACATAGTTATAACCGGGCTCTCCATAGCTCAATCAGCCACAACCCCTTTCAGGTGGGCTTGGGTTTCCAGCCACTATGTCCCATTGACGTAGCCATGCCCTTTGCAGCTACTCAGGCAGATTCGGCTCATGTCCAGTCTGAAGTTGACAAAGAAAATAGGTTCATCTAGTGCATTAAACACATTGGCCAACAATTTCATGACATATTGGATAGAGCCAATGCTAAGTACAAGCAATGCCATGATCAACATCGGGTGCCACACAACTTCCAGTTTGGCGACAAAGTGTGGTTACATTTGTAGAAGGAGCGCCTCACTAGACCCCACCGCAAGCTTTGCCCACTCCGATACGGGTTGTACACCATCACCAAGGCTGTAGGGAAAAATTCCTTTGAGCTCAGTATTCCTCCATTCCTTGTTCTGCACCCAGTATTCAATGTGGATTGCCTTCGTCCTTACTTCCCACCTCTACTGGACACCTCTGACATTGCAGAACAACTCACACCAATAGAGTTAAACCCAAACTGCATGGAACAGGCCACCATAGAACACTCGCCAATAGAAGATCCAACTGTATCGGGTTGTCAAATCTAGCCAACTCCTGCACCAAGGAAAGTGGTTCACCAGGGACCAAGTTCAGCAAAATTTTCCTCATCTCATGGAGGAACTTAACGCAATGGGGACCATTGCTTCCTAAGGGGGGAGGAATGATCTAGGTGGATATTGGTGGTCACCCGCCTATTCCACTTGGGGCCCCACCATTGTCTCTTTCAGTTTCTCAGTTTCGGCACAACTTACTATTTTTCGCAGTTTTTCGGGTCCTGAACTTCCGGAGCCGTTTTGAGGCCCTAAACGACGTTTTTTGGGAAAATTGGGAGCAACATTGATCCATATGTTGCTCACTCAAAATTTGTAGTGCTCGAATAGATATTTCTAACGAGTTATGGTTCGCATCAAATGGAGATCGTATGCCAAAGTTACATCCCCGGGAAGTTGAAACACCAATTTACCCAAACGGGGCCCATATTTTTGGCACTTCATCTCCTAGGGTTAGGGTTTTCCATTGTTTCTAAATAATAAATAGGACTTCCAGCCTCATTGTAACTCAGTTCAGAGGCCTGTAGCTACCACATCTCTTCTCAGAGATAGCTACCAGTGCCCTAGCTAGTTTATTTCTATTCCGTCTGTAAGCAAATTTCAGTTCTTTGATATTAATGAAATGAAGTGTTATTTCCGCTGCATCTTTGTATTTATGGTTATATTTTTATTCTGTTGCGTTCCTGCATGAATCTGGATCACTTAGGCCTCTAATTTACTTTAGAAAGTTCCCATATCTTCTATTCATATTTACCCTTGTAGGTACTCTTCATATGCTTTATGTTACCCTCCTATCATTTATACATGTTTTAAACTAGGTAATTAGGGGGACATCTACAAGTTGTATATCTAGGTTACTTAGATTGCACCCATTGAGGATATTAGCCCCAGGATGTATTTCTATTCTAAACATTTCATGTAGTGGTTAGGCTTGCATATACATGAAGACACTAGATTCATGCCCTAAGGATCCCCCTTGGATAGTTTTGGTTTGGATTTCATCATCTTTGGATTTAGTAATCACCACCTTCCTCACTTGGATCTAAATTGCGCCAATTTTTCCACCTTTTGGAGACCAATTTAGAGAACCTAATATTCAAATGCCTTATTTAATATAAAATAAATAGGAGCTTTACTACCTTTACCACATTTCAAGTGGCTCTATCTTCAAATTCTTATGTAATCCACACTAGATATGTTTAGTTTTTTTTTGGAGGAATATTTTCAAACTTAGAGGGTAGCTACTTTTTCCATGTTGTCGCATCCTTCTTCGGGAAACATGTAACATGTAGAGGTCCAATTTTATTCAAATATGAGATTGGTGACACCTTGGATTTTCTCATTGTCACATTTGAAAATACTCCATGATACTTCTAAGTAGCTCCTATCCCAAACCCTGACATAGATACCATTAGACCATGTTAGGTCCCTATATTACTAGTGTAGTCCCTTATTGTTGTAGTGTAGCCCCCTTATTGTTATTTTTGTACCCTTGTAGTTCCCATATTATTATTATCGTGCCCCATAAAACCCCACTATTGTTATTGTTGGCTCTTATATTATTATTGTTAGGTTGGCTAGGATTATTTTGTGACCCCATGGACTCATCTATATAGAAGGAGGTTTTTTCATTTGAATCATCCAAGAATTGTTCATTTATGTAATGTAAAGGAGGTTCCCCCTCGAAGTGGCTGATTTCTAAGGTGTTGATATCTCTTTTATTCTATTTATGGAGCTGGTTTCATAAAATTTGGTATCAGAGCTTTGGATTCTAGGGTTTCACTGCTTCAAATAAGTCATCGTGGAATTTTCACTATAACTTGTTTTCTATGAAGGTTCAGATGCTAAACAAAAAACTCATTTGCGAAAAAATCCTGAGGCAGTTTGTGTAAAAATTTCGGATCTTGGTTCACATTATTTTTGAAGATATGATCTGTGGAAGTTAGGGTTTTTGTAGGCTCCCGAATTTCATCTCAAAGAGTTGACCTTGGGAAAATTGTCATAACTCTCTCTCTAAGCATCAGATTGGAATTCTGTAAAAAGTGGTTGAAATTACACGAATTATAGTTTTCTGTTTATTAATTTCAGAGCCTAAGGAGGAAACAATGACACGTGGCACGCTGTACAAGTTTTCTCTAATGACAAAGTCCATAATTAGGTCATTGTGGGAGATTGGGAATAACTTTTCCTTGAAGAATCCAAATCAGGCCAGACCTATGGCATTGGAAAGAAGAATCAGAGGGATATTACAAGACTGAAGCTTAAATCTCAAGGATCCGAAATTATCGAGATACATCAGTTTCAATATCGAGCTCCTCAAAAGCAAGAAAAAAGTGTGTATTTATTTTTTTGAATTGCATAAGTCTTGTTTGAAAATCAATTTGAAGTGATTCTAGGGGCATATTGAAGCATAAATATCAGTATTGGGTTCTAAAATTCCCTTTAAAAATAATTCAAAACCCATTAAGCCCTCATAAGGCTCTACTATGACTCATGAAGAGGAATAATTACAATATGATATATCAAAATTACAAGAGCAAGTGCACCAAATTTCGTTCTCGCAAAAAGCAAAGAAAAATGAAATGGAAGTTTTGAAGAAAGGCGTGAAAGCCAAGATGGATGGTTCGAAGAAAGACGTGGAAGCTAATATGGATGGTTTGAAGAAAGTCATGGAAACTAAGATAGATGGCATGGAAGATAAGATGGATGGCATGGAAGCTAACATGGAAGACATGAAGTATGATATAAAAGAAAACATGGAAGGTTTGAAGGAAGGTTTGACAAAGTTTATACAATAAATGATTCCTATTGGCGAAAAGGTAGCATGGGAAACTCACGATGCGACCAAAATAAATTTTAATCGTGATTTCATAAACTCTAATGTTGGATTGAAGACCCACCATATTACAAATATGGATATGAGGAAGTTTGATGGCAAGGATCCCATAACACAGATACTACAGATTGAGAAATATTTTGATCTCCATAATGTTCAAAACACACAAAAGGTACACATTTCAACTTTACATTTATAACAAAATACATTTCTATGGTATCTATGGTTTTTCTCTTGTAAAAAAATTGTCACTTGGTCAATATTTATGGAGGAAATGATAGCACATTATGAGGATACAAATAGCAACACCTTCTTTAGCCAATTGATAAATCTTAAACAAAAGGGTTCAATGGTGGAGCACATTGAGGACTTCCAAAAATTGAATATAAGGGTAATTGATATTCCAGAGGAACACAAGATTGATCTCTTCATAGGGACTTTAAAGGAAAACATCCAACATGAGGTTCGCCTTTGGGAACCTGATTCATTGGAGAAGGCATTCAGGTTGGAAAGACAAATTGAAAGTAAATTTATGGCAACAAGGAAGCCTACCACTAACATCTATAAAGATGGAAGCGTTGCTACTCCTAGACTTCCACAACCTACAAGGTTGACAGCACAATAATTGGAAGAAAAAAGAGTAAAAGGGATTTGTTACAGTTGTGATATCAAATACACTAAAGGTAAAAGTGCGATGAGAAGAAATTATTTTACATAGATTGTGAAGAGGAGGACGAAAATGAAAAAGACACTTCAAAACAAGAGGATATACACTAGGAACCAACCCTAGAAAAAGAAGAAATGAGTCTAACCATATCCTGTAATGAATTAGAAGGTATTACCACTCAAACTCTCAAGATAGAAGGACATATCAAGAAGAAAAAGGTAATAGTGTTGATTGATTCAGGTAGTACCCATAATTTCATTCATTGTAAAGTAGCCAAGGAATTGAATTGCTTCCTATACCCAGCACCAGAGTGTCAAGTGATGGTTGCAAATGGAGGGACTATAAATTTCTCTACAAAATGCCATAATATCAAGCTAAACATGGGGGAATATGTACTGAATATTCCAATTCTTTCCATTCCAATGGAAGGTGCTGATGTTGTACTAGGAGTACAATGGTTACAATATTTGGGGATGGTAGCTTTTATTTTTCAAGAACTTTTCTTGAAAAAATTTTCAGAAGGAAAGGAACTTGAATTACGGGGTATCACAAGGAAGTCAGGAAAGATAATAAGCTCTAATGTCATGAAAAATCTTCTGAAGAAATAAAAATGAGGCGTAATTGCATAATTATGCTCACTAAAAGTTCCAACATCAAAATCATCTATTTCTCTAGATCTCCAAAAAGACTTGGACAATCATTCCAAGGTGTTTGAAACTCCCAAAGGACTCCCACCTATTCATGATCATGATCATGCTACTAATTTGATTCTAGGAAGTGTTCCTCTGAAAATCAGGCCTTACATATATCCTTATGTCTAAAAGAGTGAAATTGAACATATAATTGCAGAAATGTTAGAGGATGGTATAATTCAACCTAGTCATGAAATTTCTTTGTCTGCTCCCGTAGTATTGGTGCACAAGAGGGATGGATCATGGTGCATGTGTCTGGATTATAGGGAGCTCAATAAGCTCACTATTAAAGATAAATTTCCCATTCATGTGATTGATGAATTATTGGATGAATTACATGGAGCAATTTATTTTACGAAGTTGGATCTTCATTCATGATATCATCAAATTAGAATGAAGATTGAAGATATTCCGAAAACAACAATTCAAACTCATGAGGGTCATTATGAATTTTTGGTCATGCATTTTGGCCTTATCAATGCAACTTATACATTTCAAGGGTTGATGAATTCCATTTTTAAACCCTTCCTTAGAAAATTTGTGTTAGTATTTTTTGATGATATACTAATCTACAACAGGTCTTGGAAGGATCATGTTCAACATGTTGACAGGGTGCTCAAACTATTGAAGGAGAAAGAACTATATGCAAAAACCTCTAAGTGTTTCTTTGGAGTACAAGAGGTGGAATATCTGGGTCATATTGTATCTCAAGAAGGTGTTAAGGTAGACCCTAACAAAATTAAAGCCATTAAGGAATGGTAAGTCCCCACAACCATAAATCAATTGCGAGGAATTCTCGAGTTAACAGGGTGTTATTGAAAGTTTTTTAAGAATTATGGGAGAATAGAAACACCTCTAAAAACATTATTGAATAAAGCTACATTTTCATGGACTCTTGAATCAACTAAGGCCTTTGAACATCTTAAAGAGGCAATGTGCCTAGCACCAGTCTTAACTACGCCAGTCTTCACAAAAAACTTTATTGGGAATGTGATGCCTCAGAAAATGGAATTGGTGCTGTTTTAATGCAAGAAGGAAGACCCATTGCTTTTGAAAGTCTTTTGATCAAAGGAAAGTATTTACAAAAAGCTATTTATGAGAAGGAAATGTCAACAGTACTACATGCACTAAAGAAATGATGACCTTACCTAATGGGAAGACACTTCAAGGTAAAAACTGATCATGATAGTCTTAAATAATTTTTGAAACAAAGACTATCTTCAGAAGAGCAGCAAAAATGGGTCTAAAAAATTTTGGGTTATGAATTTTAAATCATTTACAAAAAATGGAAGCTAAATGTTGTTGCAGATGCACTTTCAAGGAAGGATGAGGAGGTGGAAGCATTGCTTTGTGCCATTTCTATTATCCAACCGGATTGGATAACAGAAGCAAGGGAGGAATGGAATAATGAAGAAGTGTGGATACTCATTCAAAAATTGCAGCAAGATCCCAACACATCTCATACATTTAGTTGGAAAAATGATTCCTTATGGTACAAATATCGCTTATATATTTGTTAGAATTCCCAACTAAAACAAAATATTCTTTTGGAATTACACACCTCTCCCATTGGAGGACACTCAAGATTTTTAAAAACTTACCACAGGATGAAGAAAGATTTTTTTTTGGATGGTCTTAAATCTGATATTCAAAAGTTTGTGGTAGAATGTTTGGTTTGCCAGAAAAATAAAGTTGAGACAATTAAGACCCCGGGTTTGCTACAACCTTTACCCATTCTAAGTCAACATAAGGAGGAGGTTTCAATGGATTTTATCACATGTTTACCTAAGTCCGAAGGAAAGAGTGTCATCATGGCGGTAGTTGATAGACTTACCAAGTATGCACACTTTTGTGCATTATCTCATCCATTTAAAGCAAGTACAATTTCTACTGCATTTATGGGAACAATTCAAAAGATACATGGAAACCAAAATATTATTGTAAGTGATAGAGATCCCATTTTCACTGGAAATTTTTGGACATAATTATTTTTTTGTTTGGGTACTCAACTAGCCCATAGCTCATAGTATCATCCTCAATTCGATGGGAAAACTGATATAGTGAACAAATGTTTGGAAGTAAATCTCCGTTGTTTTGTATCTGATAAAAAAACAAAATGGGTCAAGTGGTTACCTTTGGCTGAATGGTGGTATAACACTTCCTTCCATATTGCAACAAAAATGACCCCATTTATGGCACTTTATGGATATCATTGATCATCCATCACATCATGTTTAAGAGAAAATTCTAAGGTTCAAGCAGTGGAAGATCACATCGAGCATCAACAACAAATTCTCCAACTCTTAAAGGAAAACCAAAATTTGGCACAAAATGAATGAAACAACAGGAAAATCAACATCACAAAGAGAGAATTTTTGATGTAGGAGATTGGGTATTTTTACGGCTACAACCATACAAACAAATGTCACTCAGGCAAGCTAAGAAGGATAATAAATTATCACCAAAGTACTATGGTCCTTACAAGGTGTTGCAAAAGATTGGTAATATGGCAAACACATTGGAGCTTCCTACTTCTTCTCAAGTGCACCTAGTTTTCCATGTTTCATGCTTAAGGAAGGTTATAGGTGAAAAAATTCCAGTTCAAACAATATTTCTAGAACTTGATGAGGAAGGAAAAATTATATTGGAACCTGAAGTAGTCACAGAAACAAGAACTTAAAAGTTACGAAATTGATCAATTTCAGAGTATATTATCAAGTGGAAGAACTTACCCACTGAAGATTCCACATGGGAGGATGAGAATTCTATACAAAAGCATACAGAGCTACTCAAGAGTTGAGGACAACACTTTTTTGAAGGAGAGGGGCGTGTTAGGTCCCTATATTACTAGTGTAGTCTCTTATTGTTGTAGTGTAGCCCCCTTATTCTTATTGTTGTACCCTTGTAGTCCCCATATTGTTATTATTGTGCCCCATAAAACCCCACTATTTCTATTGTTGGCCCTTAGATTATTATTGTTAGGTTGGCTAGGATTATATTGTGACCCCATGGACTCCTATATATAGAAGGAGGTTTTTTCTTTGAATCATCCAAGAATTGTTCATTTATGTAATGTAAAGGAGGTTGCCCCCTCGAAGTGGCTGATTTTTAAGGCGTTGATCTCTCTTTTATTCTATTTTTGGAGTTGGTTTCATAACATACCAATAAACAAATAAACAACTCTAGGAGGGTCTGTTTGGTGATTTAATTGTGAGTTAAATCCCTGTCATTTAATTGTCAACCTGGGGTTTCGTAAACTGACGAATTATACGTGTACTATATGTACTAGGTGGTCGTCTTTCAATTTAGATTAATATTATTCAATTAAAACTAATTACAACACATAATAAATCAATCCAATTCAAACAAAATTAAACCAAACATAAAGAAATTGAAATCTCACTTGCTTGAAATTGAAATCACACTTGTAGAATTGAAATCACACTTTCTAAAATGAAATTACACCACACTTGCATAATTGAAATCACACTTGCTGAAATGAAATCACACCACACTTGCATAATTGAAATCACACTTGCGGAAATGAAATCACACCACACTTGCATAATTGAAATCACACTTGCAGAATTGAAATCACACCACACTTGCATAAATGAAATCACACTTGCAGAATTGAAATCACACCACACTTGCATAATTGAAATCACACTTGCAGAATCAAAATCACACCACACTTTCATAAATGAAATCACACTTGCAGAATCGAAATCACACCACACTTGCATAAATGAAATCACACCCGCTGGAAAGTAAATCACACTTAGTGAAAGGAAAAGGCACACTTGCATAAAATAAATGAAATAGCAAAACTATACTATGTTACCAATATGTACAAATATGTGAAAACTGTGGTTGACGGGGGTCCTCCATTCTTCAACAAGCATTCTGAATCAACTATCACATATTGGAGATCAAAACAACTGTATGTATTTCATAAAGATAAAGTTACAAAATATTACAAGAATTCTCTCTCCTCGCTTTACAAATCACATAATGGATGTAACTTGAAACCTCCAACTAGCAACTAATAAATAGCTACCTCTAACCTCTAACCACTAGCTCACAACTTACAATTGACAACCTACATTATTTACAACCCTTTGTATGAAGGGTGCACTCCTATTTATACAAAAATTGAGGATAACTATACAATAAATATAGATCCTTAGATCTCTCCTAATTCCACATTTATCTCTTGTGGTTACAACCAATCTCCTAAAAATTTAAGATATATATCCTCTCAAAATTCTCTTATCCATGATTCTTCTCCTTTGAATGTGCATATTTAATGATCCACATCCTCTAGAAATATTCCACAAATCTTTATGAGTTGGAATTTGAAATTCGAATTTGTGGTTGGATGGCCAAATAAGAACCTTGTAGGATATCCAAGTAGGCCTACAATATCACAAAACTCATAACACTTTTAGATATATATGAAAACATGTTAATTTCCTAACATTTAATCACAAATTCAATCAAAATACTTAAAATAAATGATTTGGAAAATATTAATGCTAAACCTATATGATAATGAAAATGGTTACTTAATGTAAGGTTATGGGGCTATAGAGTTACAGAATGAAAGTAAAATGATGGAAATGAAGGTGAAAGTGGATGACATTTTGGAGGCCCAACATACCCCCCAACTGACGATATTGCATGTCCTCATGCAACTATTGCATTAATTCCCTTAATCGCAAGTAGATCTTATTGAATTTTTTTGCTTCTATATGTGCTTTGGCTTTGCATTCATTCTCTTTTAACTTTGTATAATCATATTATTTGACGATTTTATTCTTTTTGCAAATTGTACTTTGAAATACATTTGATTGCAGCATTTATTTTTTCTAGTTGGTTCTTGTGTGACAACCGAAATTTTATAAGTATTGCTTCTTGTGTAATAAAACTTTTCTTATTTTTTGTTGCATCAAAATACTTGAAAACATCAAGAATTAATTTTAATTCCCATAGTGACTATCAACCATTCAATATGATCATCAATTGAACATTTAAAAACACATAATATTTTAGAATCAAAATTCAATAATAGTGGGTTAGGAAAAATATGTTGGTTAGGGTGAAATTAAATGTGACATGTGGCATGAAATGTGAATATACCTTCCTCCCAACTAAAGGTGTTTTAATTTTTTGGAAAATGAAAAATGAAATATGAATGTGGTGAGGGATTTTCCAAAATCACAATTTTATCATTTAAGGAATTACATCATTAAAGATTAGATAATTACATACCTTCACTTACCTGAAAATTGGACAAGCTATGTATATAGAAGAGTGTGGCTGCTGATGCTGGATCATGGAATATGAAGTAAAAGAATTTGATCTTTCTTCTTCTTTCTCTTGGTTGTATGAATTAAGGATGAGATTGGAATCTTTATTGCTATGACTGCTGAATTCTGAATTGAATCTTGCTGCAAAATGTTGAAATCATGTAGTCTTCAATCGTTCCCACTTAGTGGCACACTTCTTATCTATGTGATTAGATGTGTCGATGTCGAACATAGAAAATAAATTGTTTGATTACTGGCCATTAATGATTCAATTAAGCAACACGAGACTACTCACCATTGATGTCAATGAGAGTCAAGATACCTAAGTACATCTTACTAGGTACGAATATATGTGTCGTAGTCGAGTCACCTAGAAGATCTAACAAACAAGGGACATTGATGTATTCCCACTATTTATTGGTGAGAGAACTTGCCATTAAGGCATGCAAGCCTCAAGGTACTTGAAATATCTCTATTTTTTTATCCCAAATTATGTGTAAGAGTCGATAGGTCAAAACTTGTTAGAAGGGAGGCCTTAGTGAATCCTCCATTATCTAACGCGAGTATGAAATAATAATTTGAAGGAATATAGATGGAAAATTTGCATTGAAGCAAGGTTTATTTGAGAAAAAGGAAAAGGAAAATGGGGTGACTCTGTCGATCCGTGGTTGTCATTGATGTCAACCCAAGCAGCACCAAGGGCTACCCCAATATTTCATGGGAATTTTGACTTGACAACTTACTCTATTTCGATTCGAGGATATTTTTGATGGTTTCTACTTATCGAGATGTTTCCATTGAAATATGGAATTTTGCGTAATTCTTCATGGTTTGAGAGATATTCGTGTTTGAAGTTAGTAACCCCAATTAGTTAGCTAAAACACCATGGGGTTGTGGCATGACACTAATCATTGGTTATGGTCATTGAATAGTAAATAATTAATAATTATTTAAGCTCCTAAAATCCGTCCAATGTTTACTTGTTGAAGACCCTCTCAACCTAAGCATTTATATAAATTGTGACCCTCATATCCTCCTCATGTAAGGATTTCGCTACTTAAAACAGGTCATCATGGAATTTTCGCTATAACTGTTTTTCTGCGAAACTTAAAATGGTGAAATTAAAAACCAATTTGGGATAAATCATGATGAAGCTCGTGTTCGAATTTAAGAAATTGGTTCGCTACATTTTTGGAGATATGATCAGAGGAAGTTAGGGTTTTTGTAGACTCCCAAATTTCATGTCAAACAAGTGACATCGGGAAAATAATCATAAATTTCTCTTTGAGCATTGGATTCAAATTTCATAAAAATTGATAGAAATAGGACGGACTGTAGTTTGTTGTGTGTTGTTTTCAGGACCAAAGGTTGAAACAATGGCATGTGGTACTTCATACAATTTCTCTCTACTGAGCTAGTATATAATCAGGTCATCGTAGGAGGTTGGGCATAACTATTTCTTGAAGAATCCAATGTTGATCAAACCTGCAGGGTTGGAAAGAGGTCTCATAGGGCTACCACAAGACGAAATTTCAGACCTTGGAGATCTGAAATAACAAAAATGCAACAGATTCAATATCAAGCTTCTAGAAGGAAAGAAAAATATGCATTCAAGGATCATTGTAGTAAGTACAACACATCAACAGTCAAGGGTAAGTCTACTGCAACAGGGTATTTATGATTAGTGTTTGAATTTTATTTTTAATATCATATCTGACATGTGTTTTTGCAGGACAGTGTAAGTATTTTGTATGTATGTTTGATTAGGTTTTGTTCATAAATGTTGAACGTATTTTCATTTGAATTTTGAACATTTCTCTGACATATGGTTTGCAGGACAATGTAATTATTTTGTTTGTATATTGGTATGGGTCTTGCATGTGAAGGAAGGAGGACACAATAGGACAACTCAGACACATGCTAGAAGGACAATTCAATTCCAAAGTACCATTACTTGAAGAAAACACAACAATACCTGAGCACCTGCTAGTGTTCAAAGAAGCAGTGTCAAGTCAAGTATCAGGTCATGTCAAAAGTCAGTATTGTAAAAATCATCATTGTAAAATTGTAAAAGAGTCATTATTGTTAAATATTAAATCTTCCTAGTGTTGGAGAGGCATTGTTGGGAGGTATAAGTGTCATTGTTGGATAATGTTATGGTTGGGTTGCAAGTCATAGTGTGATTGGGCGATTGGTCTAGTTCAAGAAAATAATTGTGAATCATATTGTATCATGGATCATTGTCCTTGGTACGGGAGTCCACATTCTTGTCTTATTTCTGATCATTATAGGGTGGCAAGGAGGTGCTAGGTTGGTGCATGAAGTCACCTGCAGGTTGGATCCTATGAACACTTCAGGGTGGTAGGTTGGTCTAGGATGTCAGGGCATCCATTCAATTGACTACTAAAGAAACCAGGTGTTGGGGAGTCCTTCTAGTGGGAGCTAGAGAAGAATGCTTTTGTATAATTCTAGGAATTTGTAATTTTCATTTCAGTTGGGGTTGAATATTAAAGAATTTATTAGAAAAGCGTTTGGTGCTTTTTTACCCAGAGGAGGTTTTCCACCTAAAATTCATGTGCCTATTGTGTTCTATTGTTTATTGTTGTTATTGGATAAAGATCAAGAATAATTGAAGATTAACTAATGCTCTGAAAATATTTAAAAAGTGCTAATTGATAAGAAATATTGATTCACCTCCCCTCTCAGTATTTCCAACAATTGGTATCAGAGTTTGGTTCCTTCAATAGTAGTCTAATAAATGTAAGGAGGTCATGGAATATACTAAGAATAGAGTTCCTCTATTCAATGGAAATAACTATGCACTTTGGAGTGTAATAATGCAGGTTCATTTGTTGGTGCAAGGATACGAAGTATGAGAAATCATTGAAAAAGGCTTTATATGGACCCAAGATGAAAAAGTAAAGAAAAATGTGGTATATGATGCAAGGGCTAAAGATCTCATTATCAGTGGGCTTATTGAATCTGTCTATCTTAAGGTACTGAGTTGCAAAACTGATAAAGAAGTATGGGGAAAGCTTGAGAATATATATGCAGGTGACTCAAACGTGAAATAAGAAAAGCTTCAAATTTACAGGGAAAAATTTGAGCAACTACGAAGGAAGATGAAAATATTGATGCATACTTACAACATGTTGATGAAATAACAAATGCATTGGAAGGTTTGGGAGAACCCATTGACACAAAAAATTTTGTCCAAAAGATCCGTAGAACCTTGTCGACAAGATTCAACCCAAAGGTTTCTGTCTTGGAATATAGTTTGAATCTAGCCAATCTCAGCAAATATGAATTGCATGGAGTGATTACGGCATATGAAATGAGGATTGAAGAAGAGGACGACACATCTCACCTAGAAACAACATTCGTCGCATCCAAGAAAAATAGTAAGGACAAGCATACTCCGAAAGCGAAAACTTGTAGTTGTAAAGAAGAAGAAAAGTAAGAAGATGAAGAAGAATGTTCAGATAAAGAACTTTCCTACTTCACACGAAAAATGAGAACAGTTACGGGGAAATTTAAAGATAAAATTCCATTGATATGTTTCGATTGTGGTGAGGTTTGGCATTTTGCAGCCAAGTGTCCTCACAAAAATGAGGCTGTTACGAAAGGAAAGAAAGGTTTGAGGAATTTCAACAAGTAAGGCAAGAATAAATGGTTTAAGAAGAGTTTATTCTCCAAAGAAGATATCTCCTCATCTGATGAATAAATTGATAATGAAGAAGAAATCAACAGAAGAGTATTTTTTATGGCCAAGCATAATAAGCAAGAAGAATCTGACGAAGAAGGAGATGAAGAAGAAGAGATGACTGAGGTTGAATTTCAAAATGAAGTGATCAGGGTTATCAAAGAGCTCAAGGCCGAGAAGAATGTCAACACTCTTGAAGACGAATTAAAGATAGAAAGGGAACATGTCCTAGATCTTAAAATCAAGGTTGAAAAATACAAACGAGTTGAAGAATCTCTTAGGGAAGAATTAAAGGAAAGCAATAGGGAAAGAGAAGCATTGGAAGCTGAAATAGTTTATCTTCGAAAGCAAGTAAAAAATGGAAAAACTCTTCAAAACTACACCAACTACTCCAAGGAATTGGAAGAAATAATCAACAATCAACGATCAAAAAATGATAAGACTGGCCTTGGTTACAAAGAAAAATCTAAAAAGGAGCCAAGTCCTTCTATGAAAACAAAATAAGATGGATATGCAAAATCTAACAAGCAGGTAGACCTTTGAGCCAACTCAAGAGATCAGGACTTAAAGGAAGAACCATGGAAGACAAGTCCTCGAAGAATATTTCCTCCTAGGTATCAACCTTTCTTCTATGGTCATTTTTATTCATGTGGAAGGTTTGAACGTAGAGCTATAGAATTTCACACGTATGTTTGGAATAAATACAGTTTCGAGAGATATTTTAGAAATGGATATTCTGGAACTCAACAAAATATTAACATATTTGATCATTTGAGAGATGATGTCGAATGTTACAAATGTTACAATTTTGGACAACTGGCTAAAGATTGTAGACTTGGAAGTTCCTCAAAGGAATTCTCATAAAATTAGAATGAAAAAATATGGAAAAATAAGACTGAAAAATGTTCTATCACTCTCAAGGCTAAAAGAAACAGAAACGTTTGGTATGTTGATAGTGGTTTCTCAACTCATATGACTGGAGATAGGAATAAGTTCATATCCTTGAAGTAAAAGAAGGATGGAACATTGTCTTTTGGAAATGACGGGTCTTCAAATGTCATAGGAGAAGGTACAGTCACACTTGGAAGTAAGAATGCATTAGCAAAAGATGTGTTGTTGGTTGAAAATATGAATCACAATTTTCTCAGTGTTGGACAAATGTGCGATCAAGGACACATGATGCTATTTAACTCTAAGAAATGTGAAATCAAGAAAGGAAAGTTTGGTAAAATTATGGCTACAACAAGAAGAGATCCAAATGACATATATATTTTGGATGAGACACCTAAAGGGTGATTTTTGGAGAAAGAAGATGAAATTTGGTTATGGCACAAACGAATGGGACATATAAATTTTGACAATTTGGTCAGGATCAATAAGAGAAATGCCTAAATTTTCAAAACCCACCAATACGATATGTGAATCTTTTCGGGACGACAAGAAGACAAAAGTTGAGTTCAAGACAAAAGAACACTTTGCATCACGCCCATTGGAATTAGTACATACTGATCTATGTGGTCCTATGAGAACAAAAGGTTTAGATGTAGAATTATATTTTATGCTAATGATAGATGATTACACCAGAATGACACCCGTCAACTTCTTAAAGAAAAATACTGAGGAATTTGCATGTTTTATAATCTACAAGGAATTGGTTGAAAATGAAACTAATTTGAGGGTCAAATGCCTTAGATCAGATAATGGCAGAGAATTCACTTCCAAGGTATTTCAATAATGTGATGAAAATGGAATACAAAGGTAATTCTCAACATCGAGAGCACCACAAAAAAATGGAGTTGTCGAAAGAAAAAACAGAATTGTATAGGAAATGACTAGAACGATGTTAAATGACTCAAAATTAGATGATAAATTCTGGGTTCAAGCAATCGATACATCTATATTCATTATAAACAGAGGTTTGCTAAGGAACAATTGTAATATGACTCCATACGAATTATGGAAAGGAAGACCAGCTAATTTCAAATAATTCAAAACATTTGGAACAAATTCTACATCAAAAGAGAAGATAAAAAATTGGGCAAGTTCAATTCTCGTGTCGATGAAGGTATTTTCGTTGGTTATTCATGCAAAAGGAAGGCTTATAGATGCTACAATCTGAGGCGAAAATAGATAATGGAAAGCATAAATATTAATTTTGATGAAGATTGTGCTACAAAGGATGACGATGAGATTGTAACTTAAGAAAATCTAAGGGATTTGAGGGAGAATCTGTGAAGGATAAAGAAGAAGCTCCAGAACAAGACCAATCAAATAAGGAAACAACAGTCAACCATGAGGAAATAAGAAATGATCAGCAAGTTGCACAAGAAAATTCTCCAAAAGCTTTAAAAGAGTGGTGTCAAAAGAATCATTCATCAAATCAAATCATCGAAAACATAAATGAAGGAATTGGAACCAGAAGTAGTCAAAAGCTTCGTACATCACAACAAGCCCGCCTTGCCTTTTTAGCAACTTTTGAGCCTATCAATTTTGAGGAAGCTAGTCAAGATGAACACTGGGTAGTAGCTATGAATGAAGAACTGGATCAAATTGAGAAGAACGATACTTGGGAATTGGTTCCATGACCAAAGGATAAAAATGTTATTGAAACTAAATGGTTCTTCAGAAACAAATTGAATGAGGATGGACATGTTACTAGGAATAAGGAAAGATTAGTCTGTAAAGGATATGCACAAGTTGAAGGAATTAATTTTGAAGAAACATTTTCTCCCATTTCCAGAATGGAAGCTATCAGAATGTTTCTCGCTTATGCATGCTCGCGAAATATCAAGGTCTACCCAATGGATGTTAAGTCAGCCTTTCTAAATGGTGAATTGGAAGAAGTTTACATTGAAAAACCCGAAGGTTTTCTTATCTCTGAAAAGGAAGACTATGTATGTGATAAAAGAAGGCACTATATGGTCTCAATCAAGCTCCGAGAGCTTGGTATGCCCATCTTGATGGATATCTACATCAACAAGGATTCAAGAAAGGAAGCGCCGAAAACAATCTCTATGTGAAAGTGGATCAAGATAACCTACCAATTATTGAGGCATATGTAGACGATATAATTTTTAGAAGAAATGATGACAGAGTAAGTAAAAAAATTTCCACAAAGATGCAAAGTGAGTTTGAAATGTCTCTACTTGGTGAGATGACATACTTTTTAGGGCTGCAGATATCTCAGCAGGATAAAGGAATATTTATATATCAAACCAAGTACATTAAGGAAATGCTCAAGAAATTCAAGATGGAAGATTGCAAGCCTGTACTTACCCCAATGGTAACATGTTGCAAGTTAAGTTTAGACGATTCGTCAAAGGATGTGGACCAAAGGTTGTATAGATCTACGATTGGCAGTCTTCTATATGTGACATATTTTCGGCCAGACGTAATGTAGGAAGTTGGAAAAGTAG
Source organism: Pinus albicaulis (assembly GCA_034641835.2). Classification (NCBI taxonomy): domain Eukaryota; kingdom Viridiplantae; phylum Streptophyta; class Pinopsida; order Pinales; family Pinaceae; genus Pinus; species Pinus albicaulis. The sequence goes on from CM076578.1 coordinate 838,037,082, forward strand.
AAATATTCCAAGCAACACCAAAAGAATCTCATATTATTGCCGTCAAAAGAATTCTCTGATATCTTAAGTGCACAAAAGAATATGGTTTATGGTATCCCAAAGGAAATAATCTAGGTATCCAAGCTTATACAGATGCAGATTGGGCAGGAAGTGTTGATGATCGAAAGAGTACCATTGGAGAAACATTCTATCGAGGTAGTTGCCTTGTTTCATGGTTAAGTAAAAATCAATATTCAATCTCGTAATCTAAAGTAGAAGCAGAATATATCGTGACAACAGCGTGTTGTACTCAATTTCTCTAGATGAAGCAATATTTGCAATATCTTCAAGTCAAGTTTGATGAGCCTATTCCCATATTTTGTGATAACACCAGTGCCATCAGTATCTCCAAGAATCCTATGATGCATTCCAAAACAAAGCACATTCCGATCAAATATCATTTTGTTAGAGATCAGGTCACTGAAAAGAATATCAAGCTTGAATATGTTGGCACAAAGGAACAAATTGTTGACATATTTACCAAACCATTACCTCGTGAAGCGTTTGAGTATTTTCGCCTAAATATTTGGATTCTCCCAAGTTCTCATTAGACTCTTTCTCTTATCTAACTAAGTAAAAAAAGGGGGGGGATTTGAGGTGTGTACAGGTCCGCAGGATGACGTTTGTCAGGGTGAGTTATCCTTTTCCATTGAAGACAAATGGGTAGAGAATGTTCTAGGAAGAGGTTTCATGATTGTAGGGGGAGTACGTGTGTTGAAATAAATGCCAAAGGGGAATATTGTTGATCTGTGGTTGTCATTAATGTCAACCCAAGCAGCACCAGGGGCTACCCTGATCTTTCATGGGAATTTTGACTTGACAACATACTCTATTCCGAGTCAAGGATATTTTCGATAGTTTCTAATTGTCGAGATGTTTCCGTTGATATATGGCATGCCACGTAATTCTTCACGGTTTGAGAGATATTTTTGTTTGAAGTTAGTAGCCGCAGTTAGTGGGTTAAAACCCCATGGGGTTGTGGCATGACACTAATCATTGGTTGTGGTCATTAAATAGTAAATAATTAATAATTGTTTAAGCTCCTAAAATTCCTCCAACATTTACTTGTTGAAGACCCTCTCAAACTAAGCATTTATATAAATTGTGACCCTCATATCCTCCTCATGTAAGGATTTCACTACTTAAAACATGTCATCGAGGAATTTTAACTATAAATGTTTTTCTGCGAAGCTTAATATGCTGAAACTAAAAACCCATTTGGGTGAAATCCTGATGAAGCTCTTGTTCAAAATACAGATATTGTTTCACTATATATTTGGAGATATGATCTAAGGAAGTTATGGTTTTTGCAGACTCCCGAATTTCATGTCAAACAGGCGACCTTGGGAAAATCTTCATAAATTTCTCTCTGAGAGTTTATTCAAATTTCATAAAAAGTGAGAGAAATAGGATGGGCTTTAGTTTGTTGTGTTTCATTTTTAGGACCAAAGGTTGAAACAGTGACATGTGGCACTTCTTACAAGTTAGCTCTACTGAACCACTCTATAATCAGGTCATTATAGGAGATTTGGCATAACTATTTATTGAAGAATCCAATGTTGATCAGACCTACAGAGTTGGAAAGAGGACTTAGAGGGCTACCACAGGACGAAATTTTAGAACTTGGAGATATGAAATTACACAGATACAACAGATTCAATATCGAGCTTCTAGAAGGAAAGAAAAATATGCATTCAATGATCACTACAGTAAGGAAAACACATCAACAGTCAAGGGTAAGTCTGCTACAAAAAGGTATGTATGATTAGTGTTTGAATTTTAATTTTAATATCATCTCTAACATGTGTTTTTTCAGGACAATGTAAGTATTTTGTATGTATCTTTTATTGGGTTTTGTTCATAAATGTTGAACATATTTTCATTTGAATTTTGAATATTTCCATGACATATAGCTTGCAGTACAATGTAAGTATTTTGTTTGTATATTGGTTTGGGTCTTTCATGTGCAAGAAGGAGGACACAATAGGACAGCTCAGAAACATACTAGAAGGAAAATTCAACGCCAAAGTACCATTACTTGAAATAATCACAACAATACCTCAGTAACTGCTAGTGTTCAAAGAAGTAGTGTCAAGTCAAGTATCAGGTCGTGTCAAAATTCAGTATTGCAAAAATCATCATTTTAAAATTGTAAAAGAGTCATTATTGTTAAACAGTCAATCTGCCTAGAGTTGGAGAGGCATTGTTGGGAGGTATAAGTGTCATTGTTGGATAATGTTATAGTTGGGTTGCAGGTCATAGTGTGATTGGGTGATTGGTCTAGTTCAAGAAAATAATTTTGAATCATATTGTATCATGGATCATTGTCCCTGGTACGGGAGTCCACACTCTTGTCTTATTTCTGATCATTATAGGGTGGTAGGGAGGTGCCAGGTTGGCGCATGAAGTCACCTACACATTGGAGCCTCTGAACACTTCAAGGTGGTAGGTTGGTCTAGGATGTCGGGGCATCCATTCAGTTGAATATTGAAGAAACCATGGCGTTGGGGTGTCCTTCCAGTGGGAGTTGGAGAATAATGCTTTTCTAAAATTATAGGAAGTTGTACCTTTCATTTCAGTTGGGGTTGAAGATTAAACAATTTATTAGAAAAGCGTTTGGTGGTTTTTGAATTGGAGGGGGTTTTCCACCTAAAATTCATGTGCCTATTGTTTTCTATTGTTTACTGTTGTTATTGGATAAACATCAATAATAATTGAATATTAAATAATGCTTTGAAAATATTTGAAAAGTGCTAATTGATAAGAAATATTGATTCACCCCCCCTCTCAGTATTTCCAATAGACTCAACTTTGTAAGGGAGTTGAATGACTTTATATTTGGGATAAGGGTGAGTGAATATTAGGCAGGAAAGTAAGAATATTGCAAAGTGAAATGATTTTTTGGTAGTAGGTAGATGGAAAATTATGGATCAAGTGCAGGCTTAAAATGTGTAGTGATGGAAAAATTGGTACGTGTCTAGTAGCAATGGTGTACAATGGATCTGATTTTACATTGAATGATCATGCTCTTCTAAAAGAAACATGGTCTTTAAAAAGGTACTTGTGCATATAGTGCTCTTCTTTCATCATTCGAAAACCTACAAAAAACTTAGAAATTTATGCAATAAATGTAAGACTATCAAAAGAGAGAGGCGATTAGTCCCTCTTCATTTTATGTATACACAAAAAAAACTTAGAAATAATACTCATAAAACAAATTCAAGGATGAAAAATGGAATGCACTTTTACCTGATCAGTACCATGGATCACTTGTTATTATTTTGTTGGTGACTTATTCATTGTGTTTCTAACAAATTTTGAGTTTGAGACCTCTTCTCCACACACTTAATGCTTCATCAATAAATCGTAAACTAAATTTTCATAAGCTACTGAATTGTGTTGATTCTGCAGCTACCGAATATTTGGATCATTGCACTACCTTGTTGCTTTACAACATGGAATTAAACTCAGATGGTGGTTTTTATGAAAGAATAAGTCTGTAACTGCTTTTTTTCTTTTTCTCTAATGCTCCACCCTTCTCCATGATCTTGTGGATCAAGAAAATGTTCAAAATTCAAAATCCTTGGATCGACTTGGAACTAGTGCCAAAGTGTAGATCTTGTTTCTATGAATACAACACAATTTGTTTCACTAAAATTTGACTTTGGATGCTCCCGAAATTGCGTTCTGATTGTTTTGTGAGACAATTAAAAAAATTAATTTTTGAGTTGCAGGAATTCCTAGTCAACAGTCCGTACACTGATTGGGTCAAGACACATGGCTCTATTTGACTGGTCTTTAATTGGCCAATGCGTGATTGACACTTGTCACAAGTTGGTTGGTGTGATCTGAAATTGTGAGAACAAAGTATTTCTCATACAGAGATTGAAAGTAAGGGGCTTTTACTGGTTATTTCACCTTTACAAGAAAGGATGAAACCAGAAGCTTCTGGCCCAAAAAATGGCTTTGCCTAAAGAAATAAAATGTAATCACTGTAATAGATCCAATTAATGAAAGTATTTGTTTATGTGCAAAGTATTCATTAATCCAAGTTTTATGTGTGACTGTATAAACCTGATTAGGAAAAATGTACTTATGAAAAGTTACTGTTTAAATTAGCAGAATCTGAAATAATGCAGCAAAAATACATAGTATGACAGCAAGCAATTGTTTAAGCAGTTCACCCCTCTCTTGGGCTACCTCTGCTGGGTCCAAAAGCCTCTAATTAGGCTTTTCCCTCTTTCATTAAATGCTCAAAATGTGAATTACAATGTATATAAAGCCTCAAAAGGAAAAATAAGCTGCATATTCAGATACAGAAGGCTGAAATCAGTATAAAATGACTATTCATTCACCTCCATTGGATGATTATAGTCCAAAACAACTAATCTTTCATTAGGCCCTTGTGGCTCCACGAAAAAAATCGCTGGTAAAATTACTGATAGAGCACCTTGATGGCTCTGCAAACACTCCCAACAGCTCCAGAATGATTCAATCCCCCAAAATCAAAAAAAAATTCGTCCCAAAAGGACTTTCCTAGCCAAAGTTATAGCTCTTTTACTCCAACTGCCAGTTTGGCCTAGAATAACTCCAGCTAAGTCTGGTTAACTGCCAGATAGCCTGACAAAAATGGAGTTCGACGCTAAATTTAGGGAACCGCCAGTCGTGGGGGCTAACAAACCTGGCCACGTGACCGCAACCTCCGGACTATGTTGAGTTATAAGCACTGAAACATTATTATAAAACCATATCTATTAAATATACTCCGCTCCGAGTGCTGGGCCCGCGTGACCAAGACCCCGCCACCTACGCGCCCAATCCACATTCAAATTTAACTATACTTCTGCGCCAATGGTTTAAAAAATGAACCACATGGTCCAACGGTGTAAATGCACCGTTTGTGCCCGTCCGACCCAAGGTCGAACCTCACCGCGACCCGAAACATAATTTTGAACGCAAATGCAACTTCATTCCATTATGCCTTGGGGCCACGTGGTGGCCTCCGGGCTGGCCACGTGGCGCCCTTTAATTGGCTGTGCCTGGAATATTTCGCAGAATATTCTGTGGAATATTCCTAGAATATTCTATGGAATATTCCCAAAATATTCTGTGGAATATTCTTTTTTTAATAAAAATATTTTTCACAAAGTCAACTTTTGGCCATTTTTTAATTGAAATTGGCGAACTTCAATGCTGAATATCTTCTTCATACGGCGTTGGATTTGAGTGCCGTTCACGGCTACAGGATCATTTTTGTGAGCTCTTTCCTGTCGTTTTGATTTGGAACAATTCTGAGCAACTTCATTTTTTAGCATTTTTCTACAAGGGACTTGATCTCCTGATCACACCTCCCAAATGGGAAGCTTTTGGACCCTCACAAGCTTTCAATTACCTGTTAAGAAGGTGAGGATACAGCCTCCTCACCTGTTCCAACTCCATCCACTTTGATTTGCTTGGTTTACTGCCTTTTAAACCAACCCTTAGATAATCAACATCTCCCCTCCTTGAAGTGCGTGTCCTTCTGTCAAGGATTGCATCTTCTTTCAACTCATCCAAAAATTCTGGCGAGAAATCTTCTATGGATGGTAGTTGAACATGATTTTCAGAATCATCAATAAGAGGAGGTTCATACAAACGTAAATTTTCCACATTAACAACGGAATACATTTGCATGTATGAAGGCAAATCTAGTTGAAAAGCATTATTTCCAACTTGTTTAAGGATTTTGAATGGACCATAACGAATAGGCTTCAGCTTTTTACCTTCTCCTTGCATTATATCCTTACTTATATGCAACCATACCTCATCTCCTTCCTGAAACTTGTGATCAATTCTATGTTTGTCATGTCTTTCTTTGTACTTGCCTTGACTCTTTTCAAGCTGTTCTTGAACTTGTTGATGAATGAGCTGAATTCTTTCAATGAACATGCGAGCTTTGTCAATGTCACTATGCCCATCAATGGCAATATCCTTCTCAAGAATGAAGTCTAATGGTGACTTAGGCAAATATCCAAAACAAGCTTCAAATGGTGAAGTATTTGTAGAAGAGTGCTTGGCCCGATTGTAAGCATGCTGAATGTAATGCAAATGCTCATCCAAAAGCTTGGGATGCTTGCTGTAATACCCTCTCAAAAGATGCACAATGGTTCTGTTCACTACCTCTGTTTGGCCATCTGTTTGCGGATGGAAAGCAGTACTCTTCTTCAACTTGGTGTCCATCATCTTCCATAGATTGGACCAAAAATTCCCAACAAATCTAGAATCCCTGTCACTAACAATAGAAGTAGGCAAGCCATAATGAACCCATACATGTTGAAAATATAAATCAGCAGTTTCTTCAGCAGTTATAGTTTTCTTACATGGCATAAGAATACACATCTTACTGAAACGATCAACTACTACAAAAAGATAATCATGCTGCTTTCTAGATAATGGTAATCCCCCAACAAAATCCATAGAAACACTTTCCCATGGTCTAGAAGGTACTGGCAATGGCGTATACAATCCAAGCTTCCTATTGCTAAGCTTGCTTGTAGCACATAATGAACAACCTCTAATGAAACGTGTAACACTATCTACCATGCGAGGCCAATAACAATACCTCTGTAGATGTGCCACCGTTTTGCTTACACCAAAATGACCAGCAATGAGAGAAGAATGAGCTTCTCTCATCATGCTTAATCTCTCTCCCTGTGGTATACATAACTTTCCCAAGTGAAACAGAAAATTATTATGCAAATGATAATCATTCTCCTCAACATGATTCCCCTTACTCAAGTTAGCATACACCTCTTTAAAATCTTCATCTAATGCATATTGTTCTATGTAGCTTTCATGCACAATAGAATCATTCTTAAGAAAAATACTAGCACTAATAATAGGCCTTGAAAGCATATCACAAAATTTATTGTGAATACCTTTCTTGTACCTTATTACCAAGTGAAATTGTTGTAGGAAACCCATCCATCTGAAATGTCGTGACTGCTGCAATTTACTTTGCGACTGCAAATACTGTAAAGGATGATGGTCGATATGCACAATTGTTTCTTTGCCCATCAAATAGTGCTTCCACTTTTTGACACTTTGTACCAACGCATACAATTCCTTATCATATGTAGGATAATTCACAACAGCACCATTAAATTTCTCAGAATGAAAAGCGATAGGCTTACCATGCTGTAAGAGAACTGCACCCATGGCATAATCACTAGCATCTGTCTGAATCTCAAATGGCTGTCTCAAATCTGGTAATGCAAGAACCGGAGCTGAACTGATCTTTTCTTTCAAAGATTCGAAAGCTTTTTGTTGCTTACTTCCCCATTGGAAAGCACGCTTCACACTTGTCACTGCATGCATAGGAGCTGCTATGGCAGAAAAGTTAGCAATAAACTTTCTCCAATATTGAGCTGCACCCAAAAAAATTCTTACCTCTGTAATGGACTTGGGAGTAGGCCAATTCACAATAGCTTCTACTTTGGAAGGATCAATTCTCAAAGCACCTCCACCTACTATGTGTCCCAAATAAACCAAAGAAGTCTTTCCAAATTCACACTTTGACATCTTAAGAAATAACTGATTTTTATTCAAAACATCAAGTACTTTACTGACATGCATGACATGATCTTCTCTTGTCTTACTGAAAATCAAGATGTCATCTAAGTAGACAATAACAAAATCATCAACAAAAGGACGTAAGACATCATCCATTTCCCGCATGAAAGTTGCAGGTGCATTGCATAAACCAAATGGCATCACACGCCACTCAAAGAGTCCTTGTTTGGTTTTAAAAGTTGTCTTCCAAATGTCACTTTCTTCAATTCTTACTTGATGATAACCACTTCTTAAGTCTAACTTAGTGAAATATCTTGCATCTTTTAGCTAATCTAACAAATCATCTATTCTTGGAAGTGGGTAATGATTCTTTACCGTTATCTTGTTCAAAGCTCTGAAGTCAACACACATACGCCAAGTTCCATCTTTCTTCGAAATCAACACTATTGGTGACCCACATGGCGAAGTGCTTGGCCTTATGAAACCCTTGTCCAACAACTCTTTAATCTACTTCTTTATTTCAGTATTCTCCATAACAAACATGCGATACATGCCTATGTTATGAAGAGGACAATCTGTATGTAAATGGATTTCATGATGAATCTCCCTTTTAGGAGGCAAACCTGTTGGTTCCTGAAACATCTCATGATGTGCATCAACTACATCATATAAATCAGATTTAAGTTTTGCATCACAATTTTCAAATGACTCATGATTCACATCAACCTTTGGCTTGATCATAAGAAGTACAAAACTCTTGCTTGAATTGACTAGCCTTTTTACCTGTCCTGCATTTACCATTGCAACATTTGTCTTCTTGCGATGAGCTCTGACAATAAACTCCTTGCCATCTTTGAAAAGATGATATTTATTTTCATGGCGATAGAAGATCGCTTTCCTGTCAAACAAGTAAGTACTTCCCAAAACAATACCAGATATATCAAGCGACACCACATCAAGTTCAACTGTGTCAATAAAGTGTGCAGTTATTGCAAAGCACAATATGCACTTCCTTGAGACTTGCAAGTTGGCATCCTTGCATATCCATCCAAGTGGATAAGGCTTCGGATGTGGAATGGTCTCAAGTTTAAGCTTCTTGACCAAGTCTTCAGATATGAGGTTAGCTTGTGACCCACTGTCAAATAGTGTGTCAATTTTGGTATGTTTTGAAACTACCCTCACATGGAACAGTTCAATTCTTTCTTCCTCATTAGGAGCTTGTGTATGACAGTTTTAAGAACTAGCACTTGCTTGAGTTTCAATTTCCTTCCCTTTCAAACGTTTCAAACCCATGGCTGCAATTTTTGTTTTGTCACCTGAATCATCACCTAAATCTTGTGGTGTAGTTGTAGTAGCTGCATTTTTCTTCTTTCCCTTGTTTTTGTTAAACTGGTTTCTTTTTTCAGGATGAAGTTTCCAACAATTTTTCTCTTCATGGCCACTCTTTGAACAATGTTTACAAATGAAATTTTAACCCTGTTGTTTGATAGATGCATTTTTCTTGCCTTTTCCTTTGTTTTTCTCTTTGTTCTTTCCTTTGAAAGTCTTGTTTCTACCCTCATCAAAAGCATTCTTTCCTCTAGCTTCTAAATGTGTAGCCTGCACACAGACTTCATGTAAGCTGGTAGGATTGAACATTAGGATATTATGTTTAAGGTAACTGTGCAAACCTCCTATGTATTTCAACAAGGTGTTTTGACTTTGTAAGTCTACTCCAAGTAGAAGTGCTCTCCTTCTAAACTATTGGGTATAATCTTGCACATTTTGACCCTTAAGTTGCCTAAAATTTTGCCAATTCATGATTGCTTTCTGAATATGAGCAAGAGGATAAAACTGTTTCTTAATAGCTGTAATAAACTCATTCCAAGTTAGAGTTATCTTACCATACTTTTTAATCTCCTCTCTAGTCTTGGCTTCCCACCAAACCAAAGCTGCTCCATCCATTCTCAAAGAGGCTAATTGGATTTTTGTTTCATCATCATGCAAATTCTGAATTCTTAGATAGACTTCCAGCTGTCTAATCCAGTTATCCAATTTTTCTGCATTCACATCACCATTAAACATTGGCAAATCAAACTTCACATCAAGCTTTAACAAAGGATTTTTAAGAGATGTATTTGTTTTGTGTGACTGATTTTCAGAAGTTGAAGAGGATGATGTGGAGGATGAGGATGACGATGGAGATGGTGGATCACCATTTCCTCCATTCCCTTTCTTAGACTCATCTTTGTCTTTCTTTCCTCCTGAAGAATCTCCTTCTTCTCTTTGGTTTCTAGACCCTTCTCCAGCAATCCTATCATTTCTCTCCTGGTATAGGATCCTAATCATCTCAGTCAAGTCCAAGAAAGCTTTTCTAAAGACTCTTTCTTCTTCCTTGGGATCCATTTCCTCATGTACTTCTCCTTCTCTGGAAGACATGTTTGTGGCTGATTCTAAGGCTATTGAGGATGAAATGGAAGGTGAATGTAATGGCTTTCTAGCCCTCCTTGGTTGAGGATTAAATTTTTCTCTAACCAATTGACCTTCCCCTCTTTTCAATTTCAGCCTAGTAAGCATCAAATTTTGCAGAATAACACAATATTCTTGCACAAATTTC